>OX596292.1:7206906-7829406 GCA_951394225.1 Harpalus rufipes
CTAATAAAAACGTTGAAATATTCCTATCGTGGTGACGGCTGGCTATTATTGGCCCAGAGTTATCCTAAAAAGGTATACGGACAAAATGAAACCTATGTAAAATCATTTGCTGGGATTAATAAGCAATACAAGAAATATCATTTCGTTAAATATTTCAGGGGAACAGGTATCTAAAACTAATAAACGTTGAAATATTCTATCGTGACGGCTGGCTATTATTGGCCCAGAGTTATCCTAAAAAGGTTACTGGGACTAAAGAATGAAACCTATGTAAAATCATTGCTGGATTAATAACGCGATACAAGATATATCATTTCGTTAAATATTTCAGGGGAACAGGTATCTAAAACTAATAAAACGTTGAAATATTCTATCGTGACGGCTGGCTATTATTGGCCCAGAGTTATCCTAAAAAGGTTACTGACAAAATGAAACCTATGTAAAATCATTGCTGGATTAATAAGCAATACAAGAAATATCATTTCGTTAAATATTTCAGGGGAACAGGTATCTAAAACTAATAAAACGTTGAAATATTCTATCGTGACGGCTGGCTATTATTGGCCCAGAGTTATCCTAAAAAGGTTACTGACAAAATGAAACCTATGTAAAATCATTGCTGGATTAATAAGCAATACAAGAAATATCATTTCGTTAAATATTTCAGGGGAACAGGTATCTAAAACTAATAAAACGTTGAAATATTCTATCGTGACGGCTGGCTATTATTGGCCCAGAGTTATCCTAAAAAGGTTACTGACAAAATGAAACCTATGTAAAATCATTGCTGGATTAATAAGCAATACAAGAAATATCATTTCGTTAAATATTTCAGGGGAACAGGTATCTAAAACTAATAAAACGTTGAAATATTCTATCGTGACGGCTGGCTATTATTGGCCCAGAGTTATCCTAAAAAGGTTACTGACAAAATGAAACCTATGTAAAATCATTGCTGGATTAATAAGCAATACAAGAAATATCATTTCGTTAAATATTTCAGGGGAACAGGTATCTAAAACTAATAAAACGTTGAAATATTCTATCGTGACGGCTGGCTATTATTGGCCCAGAGTTATCCTAAAAAGGTTACTGACAAAATGAAACCTATGTAAAATCATTGCTGGATTAATAAGCAATACAAGAAATATCATTTCGTTAAATATTTCAGGGGAACAGGTATCTAAAACTAATAAAACGTTGAAATATTCTATCGTGACGGCTGGCTATTATTGGCCCAGAGTTATCCTAAAAAGGTTACTGACAAAATGAAACCTATGTAAAATCATTGCTGGATTAATAAGCAATACAAGAAATATCATTTCGTTAAATATTTCAGGGGAACAGGTATCTAAAACTAATAAAACGTTGAAATATTCTATCGTGACGGCTGGCTATTATTGGCCCAGAGTTATCCTAAAAAGGTTACTGACAAAATGAAACCTATGTAAAATCATTGCTGGATTAATAAGCAATACAAGAAATATCATTTCGTTAAATATTTCAGGGGAACAGGTATCTAAAACTAATAAAACGTTGAAATATTCTATTCGTGACGGCTGGCTATTATTGGCCCAGAGTTATCCTAAAAAGGTTACTGACAAAATGAAACCTATGTAAAATCATTGCTGGATTAATAAGCAATACAAGAAATATCATTTCGTTAAATATTTCAGGGGAACAGGTATCTAAAACTAATAAAACGTTGAAATATTCTATCGTGACGGCTGGCTATTATTGGCCCAGAGTTATCCTAAAAAGGTTACTGACAAAATGAAACCTATGTAAAATCATTGCTGGATTAATAAGCAATACAAGAAATATCATTTCGTTAAATATTTCAGGGGAACAGGTATCTAAAACCTAATAAACGTTGAAATATTCTATCGTGACGGCTGGCTATTATTGGCCCAGAGTTATCCTAAAAAGGTTACTGACAAAATGAAACCTATGTAAAATCATTGCTGGATTAATAAGCAATACAAGAAATATCATTTCGTTAAATATTTCAGGGGAACAGGTATCTAAAACTAATAAAACGTTGAAATATTCTATCGTGACGGCTGGCTATTATTGGCCCAGAGTTATCCTAAAAAGGTTACTGACAAAATGAAACCTATGTAAAATCATTGCTGGATTAATAAGCAATACAAGAAATATCATTTCGTTAAATATTTCAGGGGAACAGGTATCTAAAACTAATAAAACGTTGAAATATTCTATCGTGACGGCTGGCTATTATTGGCCCAGAGTTATCCTAAAAAGGTTACTGACAAAATGAAACCTATGTAAAATCATTGCTGGATTAATAAGCAATACAAGAAATATCATTTCGTTAAATATTTCAGGGGAACAGGTATCTAAAACTAATAAAACGTTGAAATATTCTATCGTGACGGCTGGCTATTATTGGCCCAGAGTTATCCTAAAAAGGTTACTGACAAAATGAAACCTATGTAAAATCATTGCTGGATTAATAAGCAATACAAGAAATATCATTTCGTTAAATATTTCAGGGGAACAGGTATCTAAAACTAATAAAACGTTGAAATATTCTATCGTGACGGCTGGCTATTATTGGCCCAGAGTTATCCTAAAAAGGTTACTGACAAAATGAAACCTATGTAAAATCATTGCTGGATTAATAAGCAATACAAGAAATATCATTTCGTTAAATATTTCAGGGGAACAGGTATCTAAAACTAATAAAACGTTGAAATATTCTATCGTGACGGCTGGCTATTATTGGCCCAGAGTTATCCTAAAAAGGTTACTGACAAAATGAAACCTATGTAAAATCATTGCTGGATTAATAAGCAATACAAGAAATATCATTTCGTTAAATATTTCAGGGGAACAGGTATCTAAAACTAATAAAACGTTGAAATATTCTATCGTGACGGCTGGCTATTATTGGCCCAGAGTTATCCTAAAAAGGTTACTGACAAAATGAAACCTATGTAAAATCATTGCTGGATTAATAAGCAATACAAGAAATATCATTTCGTTAAATATTTCAGGGGAACAGGTATCTAAAACTAATAAAACGTTGAAATATTCTATCGTGACGGCTGGCTATTATTGGCCCAGAGTTATCCTAAAAAGGTTACTGACAAAATGAAACCTATGTAAAATCATTGCTGGATTAATAAGCAATACAAGAAATATCATTTCGTTAAATATTTCAGGGGAACAGGTATCTAAAACTAATAAAACGTTGAAATATTCTATCGTGACGGCTGGCTATTATTGGCCCAGAGTTATCCTAAAAAGGTTACTGACAAAATGAAACCTATGTAAAATCATTGCTGGATTAATAAGCAATACAAGAAATATCATTTCGTTAAATATTTCAGGGGAACAGGTATCTAAAACTAATAAAACGTTGAAATATTCTATCGTGACGGCTGGCTATTATTGGCCCAGAGTTATCCTAAAAAGGTTACTGACAAAATGAAACCTATGTAAAATCATTGCTGGATTAATAAGCAATACAAGAAATATCATTTCGTTAAATATTTCAGGGGAACAGGTATCTAAAACTAATAAAACGTTGAAATATTCTATCGTGACGGCTGGCTATTATTGGCCCAGAGTTATCCTAAAAAGGTTACTGACAAAATGAAACCTATGTAAAATCATTGCTGGATTAATAAGCAATACAAGAAATATCATTTCGTTAAATATTTCAGGGGAATAGGTATCTAAAACTAATAAAACGTTGAAATATTCTATCGTGACGGCTGGCTATTATTGGCCCAGAGTTATCCTAAAAAGGTTACTGACAAAATGAAACCTATGTAAAATCATTGCTGGATTAATAAGCAATACAAGAAATATCATTTCGTTAAATATTTCAGGGGAACAGGTATCTAAAACTAATAAAACGTTGAAATATTCTATCGTGACGGCTGGAAATTATTGGCCCAGAGTTATCCTAAAAAGGTTACTGACAAAATGAAACCTACGTAAAATCATTGCTGGATTAATAAGCAATACAAGAAATATCATTTCGTTAAATATTTCAGGGGAACAGGTATCTAAAACTAATAAAACGTTGAAATATTCTATCGTGACGGCTGGCTATTATTGGCCCAGAGTTATCCTAAAAAGGTTACTGACAAAATGAAACCTATGTAAAATCATTGCTGGATTAATAAGCAATACAAGAAATATCATTTCGTTAAATATTTCAGGGGAACAGGTATCTAAAACTAATAAAACGTTGAAATATTCTATCGTGACGGCTGGCTATTATTGGCCCAGAGTTATCCTAAAAAGGTTACTGACAAAATGAAACCTATGTAAAATCATTGCTGGATTAATAAGCAATACAAGAAATATCATTTCGTTAAATATTTCAGGGGAACAGGTATCTAAAACTAATAAAAGGTTGAAATATTCTATCGTGACGGCTGGCTATTATTGGCCCAGAGTTATCCTAAAAAGGTTACTGACAAAATGAAACCTATGTAAAATCATTGCTGGATTAATAAGCAATACAAGAAATATCATTTCGTTAAATATTTCAGGGGAACAGGTATCTAAAACTAATAAAACGTTGAAATATTCTATCGTGACGGCTGGAAATTATTGGCCCAGAGTTATCCTAAAAAGGTTACTGACAAAATGAAACCTATGTAAAATCATTGCTGGATTAATAAGCAATACAAGAAATATCATTTCGTTAAATATTTCAGGGGAACAGGTATCTAAAACTAATAAAACGTTGAAATATTCTATCGTGACGGCTGGCTATTATTGGCCCAGAGTTATCCTAAAAAGGTTACGGACAAAATGAAACCTATGTAAAATCATTGCTGGATTAATAAGCAATACAAGAAATATCATTTCGTTAAATATTTCAGGGGAACAGGTATCTAAAACTAATAAAACGTTGAAATATTCTATCGTGACGGCTGGCTATTATTGGCCCAGAGTTATCCTAAAAAGGTTACTGACAAAATGAAACCTATGTAAAATCATTGCTGGATTAATAGGCAATACAAGAAATATCATTTCGTTAAATATTTCAGGGGAACAGGTATCTAAAACTAATAAAACGTTGAAATATTCTATCGTGACGGCTGGCTATTATTGGCCCAGAGTTATCCTAAAAAGGTTACTGACAAAATGAAACCTATGTAAAATCATTGCTGGATTAATAAGCAATACAAGAAATATCATTTCGTTAAATATTTCAGGGGAACAGGTATCTAAAACTAATAAAACGTTGAAATATTCTATCGTGACGGCTGGCTATTATTGGCCCAGAGTTATCCTAAAAAGGTTACTGACAAAATGAAACCTATGTAAAATCATTGCTGGATTAATAAGCAATACAAGAAATATCATTTCGTTAAATATTTCAGGGGAACAGGTATCTAAAACTAATAAAACGTTGAAATATTCTATCGTGACGGCTGGCTATTATTGGCCCAGAGTTATCCTAAAAAGGTTACTGACAAAATGAAACCTATGTAAAATCATTGCTGGATTAATAGGCAATACAAGAAATATCATTTCGTTAAATATTTCAGGGGAACAGGTATCTAAAACTAATAAAACGTTGAAATATTCTATTGTGACGGCTGGCTATTATTGGCCCAGAGTTATCCTAAAAAGGTTACTGACAAAATGAAACCTATGTAAAATCATTGCTGGATTAATAAGCAATACAAGAAATATCATTTCGTTAAATATTTCAGGGGAACAGGTATCTAAAACTAATAAAACGTTGAAATATTCTATCGTGACGGCTGGCTATTATTGGCCCAGAGTTATCCTAAAAAGGTTACTGACAAAATGAAACCTATGTAAAATCATTGCTGGATTAATAAGCAATACAAGAAATATCATTTCGTTAAATATTTCAGGGGAACAGGTATCTAAAACTAATAAAACGTTGAAATATTCTATCGTGACGGCTGGCTATTATTGGCCCAGAGTTATCCTAAAAAGGTTACTGACAAAATGAAACCTATGTAAAATCATTGCTGGATTAATAAGCAATACAAGAAATATCATTTCGTTAAATATTTCAGGGGAACAGGTATCTAAAACTAATAAAACGTTGAAATATTCTATCGTGACGGCTGGCTATTATTGGCCCAGAGTTATCCTAAAAAGGTTACTGACAAAATGAAACCTATGTAAAATCATTGCTGGATTAATAAGCAATACAAGAAATATCATTTCGTTAAATATTTCAGGGGAACAGGTATCTAAAACTAATAAAACGTTGAAATATTCTATCGTGACGGCTGGCTATTATTGGCCCAGAGTTATCCTAAAAAGGTTACTGACAAAATGAAACCTATGTAAAATCATTGCTGGATTAATAAGCAATACAAGAAATATCATTTCGTTAAATATTTCAGGGGAACAGGTATCTAAAACTAATAAAACGTTGAAATATTCTATCGTGACGGCTGGAAATTATTGGCCCAGAGTTATCCTAAAAAGGTTACTGACAAAATGAAACCTATGTAAAATCATTGCTGGATTAATAAGCAATACAAGAAATATCATTTCGTTAAATATTTCAGGGGAACAGGTATCTAAAACTAATAAAACGTTGAAATATTCTATCGTGACGGCTGGCTATTATTGGCCCAGAGTTATCCTAAAAAGGTTACTGACAAAATGAAACCTATGTAAAATCATTGCTGGATTAATAAGCAATACAAGAAATATCATTTCGTTAAATATTTCAGGGGAACAGGTATCTAAAACTAATAAAACGTTGAAATATTCTATCGTGACGGCTGGCTATTATTGGCCCAGAGTTATCCTAAAAAGGTTACTGACAAAATGAAACCTATGTAAAATCATTGCTGGATTAATAAGCAATACAAGAAATATCATTTCGTTAAATATTTCAGGGGAACAGGTATCTAAAACTAATAAAACGGTTGAAATATTCTATCGTGACGGCTGGCTATTATTGGCCCAGAGTTATCCTAAAAAGGTTACTGACAAAATGAAACCTATGTAAAATCATTGCTGGATTAATAAGCAATACAAGAAATATCATTTCGTTAAATATTTCAGGGGAACAGGTATCTAAAACTAATAAAACGTTGAAATATTCTATCGTGACGGCTGGCTATTATTGGCCCAGAGTTATCCTAAAAAGGTTACTGACAAAATGAAACCTATGTAAAATCATTGCTGGATTAATAAGCAATACAAGAAATATCATTTCGTTAAATATTTCAGGGGAACAGGTATCTAAAACTAATAAAACGTTAAAATATTCTATCGTGACGGCTGGCTATTATTGGCCCAGAGTTATCCTAAAAAGGTTACTGACAAAATGAAACCTATGTAAAATCATTGCTGGATTAATAAGCAATACAAGAAATATCATTTCGTTAAATATTTCAGGGGAACAGGTATCTAAAACTAATAAAACGTTGAAATATTCTATCGTGACGGCTGGCTATTATTGGCCCAGAGTTATCCTAAAAAGGTTACGGACAAAATGAAACCTATGTAAAATCATTGCTGGATTAATAAGCAATACAAGAAATATCATTTCGTTAAATATTTCAGGGGAACAGGTATCTAAAACTAATAAAACGTTGAAATATTCTATCGTGACGGCTGGCTATTATTGGCCCAGAGTTATCCTAAAAAGGTTACTGACAAATTGAAACCTATGTAAAATCATTGCTGGATTAATAGGCAATACAAGAAATATCATTTCGTTAAATATTTCAGGGGAACAGGTATCTAAAACTAATAAAACGTTGAAATATTCTATTGTGACGGCTGGCTATTATTGGCCCAGAGTTATCCTAAAAAGGTTACTGACAAAATGAAACCTATGTAAAATCATTGCTGGATTAATAAGCAATACAAGAAATATCATTTCGTTAAATATTTCAGGGGAACAGGTATCTAAAACTAATAAAACGTTGAAATATTCTATCGTGACGGCTGGCTATTATTGGCCCAGAGTTATCCTAAAAAGGTTACTGACAAAATGAAACCTATGTAAAATCATTGCTGGATTAATAAGCAATACAAGAAATATCATTTCGTTAAATATTTCAGGGGAACAGGTATCTAAAACTAATAAAACGTTGAAATATTCTATCGTGACGGCTGGAAATTATTGGCCCAGAGTTATCCTAAAAAGGTTACTGACAAAATGAAACCTATGTAAAATCATTGCTGGATTAATAAGCAATACAAGAAATATCATTTCGTTAAATATTTCAGGGGAACAGGTATCTAAAACTAATAAAACGTTGAAATATTCTATCGTGACGGCTGGCTATTATTGGCCCAGAGTTATCCTAAAAAGGTTACTGACAAAATGAAACCTATGTAAAATCATTGCTGGATTAATAAGCAATACAAGAAATATCACTTCGTTAAATATTTCAGGGGAACAGGTATCTAAAACTAATAAAACGTTGAAATATTCTATCGTGACGGCTGGCTATTATTGGCCCAGAGTTATCCTAAAAAGGTTACTGACAAAATGAAACCTATGTAAAATCATTGCTGGATTAATAAGCAATACAAGAAATATCATTTCGTTAAATATTTCAGGGGAACAGGTATCTAAAACTAATAAAAGGTTGAAATATTCTATCGTGACGGCTGGCTATTATTGGCCCAGAGTTATCCTAAAAAGGTTACTGACAAAATGAAACCTATGTAAAATCATTGCTGGATTAATAAGCAATACAAGAAATATCATTTCGTTAAATATTTCAGGGGAACAGGTATCTAAAACTAACAAAACGTTGAAATATTCTATCGTGACGGCTGGCTATTATTGGCCCAGAGTTATCCTAAAAAGGTTACTGACAAAATGAAACCTATGTAAAATCATTGCTGGATTAATAAGCAATACAAGAAATATCATTTCGTTAAATATTTCAGGGGAACAGGTATCTAAAACTAATAAAACGTTGAAATATTCTATTGTGACGGCTGGCTATTATTGGCCCAGAGTTATCCTAAAAAGGTTACTGACAAAATGAAACCTATGTAAAATCATTGCTGGCTTAATAAGCAATACAAGAAATATCATTTCGTTAAATATTTCAGGGGAACAGATATCTAAAACTAATAAAACGTTGAAATATTCTATCGTGACGGCTGGCTATTATTGGCCCAGAGTTATCCTAAAAAGGTTACTGACAAAATGAAACCTATGTAAAATCATTGCTGGATTAATAAGCAATACAAGAAATATCATTTCGTTAAATATTTCAGGGGAACAGGTATCTAAAACTAATAAAACGTTGAAATATTCTATTGTGACGGCTGGCTATTATTGGCCCAGAGTTATCCTAAAAAGGTTACTGACAAAATGAAACCTATGTAAAATCATTGCTGGATTAATAAGCAATACAAGAAATATCATTTCGTTAAATATTTCAGGGGAACAGGTATCTAAAACTAATAAAACGTTGAAATATTCTATCGTGACGGCTGGCTATTATTGGCCCAGAGTTATCCTAAAAAGGTTACTGACAAAATGAAACCTATGTAAAATCATTGCTGGATTAATAAGCAATACAAGAAATATCATTTCGTTAAATATTTCAGGGGAACAGGTATCTAAAACTAATAAAACGTTGAAATATTCTATCGTGACGGCTGGCTATTATTGGCCCAGAGTTATCCTAAAAAGGTTACTGACAAAATGAAACCTATGTAAAATCATTGCTGGATTAATAAACAATACAAGAAATATCATTTCGTTAAATATTTCAGGGGAACAGGTATCTAAAACTAATAAAACGTAGAAATATTCTATCGTGACGGCTGGCTATTATTGGCCCAGAGTTATCCTAAAAAGGTTACTGACAAAATGAAACCTATGTAAAATCATTGCTGGATTAATAAGCAATACAAGAAATATCATTTCGTTAAATATTTCAGGGGAACAGGTATCTAAAACTAATAAAACGTTGAAATATTCTATCGTGACGGCTGGCTATTATTGGCCCAGAGTTATCCTAAAAAGGTTACTGACAAAATGAAACCTATGTAAAATCATTGCTGGATTAATAAGCAATACAAGAAATATCATTTCGTTAAATATTTCAGGGGAACAGGTATCTAAAACTAATAAAACGTTGAAATATTCTATTGTGACGGCTGGCTATTATTGGCCCAGAGTTATCCTAAAAAGGTTACTGACAAAATGAAACCTATGTAAAATCATTGCTGGATTAATAAGCAATACAAGAAATATCATTTCGTTAAATATTTCAGGGGAACAGGTATCTAAAACTAATAAAACGTTGAAATATTCTATCGTGACGGCTGGCTATTATTGGCCCAGAGTTATCCTAAAAAGGTTACTGACAAAATGAAACCTATGTAAAATCATTGCTGGATTAATAAGCAATACAAGAAATATCATTTCGTTAAATATTTCAGGGGAACAGGTATCTAAAACTAATAAAACGTTGAAATATTCTATTGTGACGGCTGGCTATTATTGGCCCAGAGTTATCCTAAAAAGGTTACTGACAAAATGAAACCTATGTAAAATCATTGCTGGATTAATAAGCAATACAAGAAATATCATTTCGTTAAATATTTCAGGGGAACAGGTATCTAAAACTAATAAAACGTTGAAATATTCTATTGTGACGGCTGGCTATTATTGGCCCAGAGTTATCCTAAAAAGGTTACTGACAAAATGAAACCTATGTAAAATCATTGCTGGATTAATAAGCAATACAAGAAATATCTTTCGTTAAATATTTCAGGGGAACAGGTATCTAAAACTAATAAAACGTTGAAATATTCAATCGTGACGGCTGGCTATTATTGGCCCAGAGTTATCCTAAAAAGGTTACTGACAAAATGAAACCTATGTAAAATCATTGGTGGATTAATAAGCAATACAAGAAATATCATTTCGTTAAATATTTCAGGGGAACAGGTATCTAAAACTAATAAAACGTTGAAATATTCTATTGTGACGGCTGGCTATTATTGGCCCAGAGTTATCCTAAAAAGGTTACTGACAAAATGAAACCTATGTAAAATCATTGCTGGATTAATAAGCAATACAAGAAATATCATTTCGTTAAATATTTCAGGGGAACAGGTATCTAAAACTAATAAAACGTTGAAATATTCTATCGTGACGGCTGGCTATTATTGGCCCAGAGTTATCCTAAAAAGGTTACTGACAAAATGAAACCAATGTAAAATCATTGCCGGATTAATAAGCAATACAAGAAATATCATTTCGTTAAATATTTCAGGGGAACAGGTATCTAAAACTAATAAAACGTTGAAATATTCTATCGTGACGGCTGGCTATTATTGGCCCAGAGTTATCCTAAAAAGGTTACTGACAAAATGAAACCTATGTAAAATCATTGCTGGATTAATAAGCAATACAAGAAATATCATTTCGTTAAATATTTCAGGGGAACAGGTATCTAAAACTAATAAAACGTTGAAATATTCTATCGTGACGGCTGGCTATTATTGGCCCAGAGTTATCCTAAAAACGTTACTGACAAAATTAAACCTATGTAAAATCATTGCTGGATTAATAAGCAATACAAGAAATATCATTTCGTTAAATATTTCAGGGGAACAGGTATCTAAAACTAATAAAACGTTGAAATATTCTATTGTGACGGCTGGCTATTATTGGCCCAGAGTTATCCTAAAAAGGTTACTGACAAAATGAAACCTATGTAAAATCATTGCTGGATTAATAAGCAATACAAGAAATATCATTTCGTTAAATATTTCAGGGGAACAGGTATCTAAAACTAATAAAACGTTGAAATATTCTATCGTGACGGCTGGCTATTATTGGCCCAGAGTTATCCTAAAAAGGTTACTGACAAAATGAAACCTATGTAAAATCATTGCTGGATTAATAAGCAATACAAGAAATATCATTTCGTTAAATATTTCAGGGGAACAGGTATCTAAAACTAATAAAACGTTGAAATATTCTATTGTGACGGCTGGCTATTATTGGCCCAGAGTTATCCTAAAAAGGTTACTGACAAAATGAAACCTATGTAAAATCATTGCTGGATTAATAAGCAATACAAGAAATATCATTTCGTTAAATATTTCAGGGGAACAGGTATCTAAAACTAATAAAACGTTGAAATATTCTATCGTGACGGCTGGCTATTATTGGCCCAGAGTTATCCTAAAAAGGTTACTGACAAAATGAAACCTATGTAAAATCATTGCTGGATTAATAAGCAATACAAGAAATATCATTTCGTTAAATATTTCAGGGGAACAGGTATCTAAAACTAATAAAACGTTGAAATATTCTATCGTGACGGCTGGCTATTATTGGCCCAGAGTTATCCTAAAAAGGTTACTGACAAAATGAAACCTATGTAAAATCATTGCTGGATTAATAAGCAATACAAGAAATATCACTTCGTTAAATATTTCAAGGGAACAGGTATCTAAAACTAATAAAAGGTTGAAATATTCTATCGTGACGGCTGGCTATTATTGGCCCAGAGTTATCCTAAAAAGGTTACTGACAAAATGAAACCTATGTAAAATCATTGCTGGATTAATAAGCAATACAAGAAATATCATTTCGTTAAATATTTCAGGGGAACAGGTATCTAAAACTAATAAAACGTTGAAATATTCTATCGTGACGGCTGGCTATTATTGGCCCAGAGTTATCCTAAAAAGGTTACTGACAAAATGAAACCTATGTAAAATCATTGCTGGATTAATAAGCAATACAAGAAATATCAGTTCGTTAAATATTTCAGGGGAACAGGTATCTAAAACTAATAAAACGTTGAAATATTCTATCGTGACGGCTGGCTATTATGGGAGCAGAGTTATCCTAAAAAGTTTACGGACAAAATGAAACCTATGTAAAATCATTGCTGGATTAATAAGCAATACAAGAAATATCATTTTGTTAAATATTTCAGGGGAACAGGTATCTAAAACTAATAAAACGTTGAAATATTCTATCGTGACGGCTGGCTATTATTGGCCCAGAGTTATCCTAAAAAGGTTACTGACAAAATGAAACCTATGTAAAATCATTGCTGGATTAATAAGCAATACAAGAAATATCACTTCGTTAAATATTTCAGGGGAACAGGTATCTAAAACTAATAAAACGTTGAAATATTCTATCGTGACGGCTGGCTATTATTGGCCCAGAGTTATCCTAAAAAGGTTACTGACAAAATGAAACCTATGTAAAATCATTGCTGGATTAATAAGCAATACAAGAAATATCAGTTCGTTAAATATTTCAGGGGAACAGGTATCTAAAACTAATAAAACGTTGAAATATTCTATAGTGACGGCTGGCTATTATGGGAGCAGAGTTATCCTAAAAAGTTTACGGACAAAATGAAACCTATGTAAAATCATTGCTGGATTAATAAGCAATACAAGAAATATCATTTCGTTAAATATTTCAGGGGAACAGGTATCTAAAACTAATAAAACGTTGAAATATTCTATCGTGACGGCTGGCTAGTATTGGCCCAGAGTTATCCTAAAAAGGTTACTGACAAAATGAAACCTATGTAAAATCATTGCTGGATTAATAAGCAATACAAGAAATATCATTTCGTTAAATATTTCAGGGGAACAGGTATCTAAAACTAATAAAACGTTGAAATATTCTATTGTGACGGCTGGCTATTATTGGCCCAGAGTTATCCTAAAAAGGTTACTGACAAAATGAAACCTATGTAAAATCATTGCTGGATTAATAAGCAATACAAGAAATATCATTTCGTTAAATATTTCAGGGGAACAGGTATCTAAAACTAATAAAACGTTGAAATATTCTATCGTGACGGCTGGCTATTATTGGCCCAGAGTTATCCTAAAAAGGTTACTGACAAAATGAAACCTATGTAAAATCATTGCTGGATTAATAAGAAATACAAGAAATATCATTTCGTTAAATATTTCAGGGGAACAGGTATCTAAAACTAATAAAACTTTGAAATATTCTATCGTGACGGCTGGCTATTATTGGCCCAGAGTTATCCTAAAAAGGTTACTGACAAAATGAAACCTATGTAAAATCATTGCTGGATTAATAAGCAATACAAGAAATATCATTTCGTTAAATATTTCAGGGGAACAGGTATCTAAAACTAATAAAACGTTGAAATATTCTATCGTGACGGCTGGCTATTATTGGCCCAGAGTTATCCTAAAAAGGTTACTGACAAAATGAAACCTATGTAAAATCATTGCTGGATTAATAAGCAATACAAGAAATATCATTTCGTTAAATATTTCAGGGGAACAGGTATTTAAAACTAATAAAACGTTGAAATATTCTATCGTGACGGCTGGCTATTATTGGCCCAGAGTTATCCTAAAAAGGTTACTGACAAAATTAAACCTATGTAAAATCATTGCTGGATTAATAAGCAATACAAGAAATATCATTTCGTTAAATATTTCAGTGGAACAGGTATCTAAAACTAATAAAACGTTGAAATATTCTATTGTGACGGCTGGCTATTATTGGCCCAGAGTTATCCTAAAAAGGTTACTGACAAAATGAAACCTATGTAAAATCATTGCTGGATTAATAAGCAATACAAGAAATATCATTTCGTTAAATATTTCAGGGGAACAGGTATCTAAAACTAATAAAACGTTGAAATATTCTATCGTGACGGCTGGCTATTATTGGCCCAGAGTTATCCTAAAAAGGTTACTGACAAAATGAAACCTATGTAAAATCATTGCTGGATTAATAAGCAATACAAGAAATATCATTTCGTTAAATATTTCAGGGGAACAGGTATCTAAAACTAATAAAACGTTGAAATATTCTATTGTGACGGCTGGCTATTATTGGCCCAGAGTTATCCTAAAAAGGTTACTGACAAAATGAAACCTATGTAAAATCATTGCTGGATTAATAAGCAATACAAGAAATATCATTTCGTTAAATATTTCAGGGGAACAGGTATCTAAAACTAATAAAACGTTGAAATATTCTATTGTGACGGCTGGCTATTATTGGCCCAGAGTTATCCTAAAAAGGTTACTGACAAAATGAAACCTATGTAAAATCATTGCTGGATTAATAAGCAATACAAGAAATATCATTTCGTTAAATATTTCAGGGGAACAGGTATCTAAAACTAATAAAACGTTGAAATATTCAATCGTGACGGCTGGCTATTATTGGCCCAGAGTTATCCTAAAAAGGTTACTGACAAAATGAAACCTATGTAAAATCATTGGTGGATTAATAAGCAATACAAGAAATATCATTTCGTTAAATATTTCAGGGGAACAGGTATCTAAAACTAATAAAACGTTGAAATATTCTATTGTGACGGCTGGCTATTATTGGCCCAGAGTTATCCTAAAAAGGTTACTGACAAAATGAAACCTATGTAAAATCATTGCTGGATTGATAAGCAATACAAGAAATATCATTTCGTTAAATATTTCAGGGGAACAGGTATCTAAAACTAATAAAACGTTGAAATATTCTATCGTGACGGCTGGCTATTATTGGCCCAGAGTTATCCTAAAAAGGTTACTGACAAAATGAAACCTATGTAAAATCATTGCTGGATTAATAAGCAATACAAGAAATATCATTTCGTTAAATATTTCAGGGGAACAGGTATCTAAAACTAATAAAACGTTGAAATATTCTATCGTGACGGCTGGCTATTATTGGCCCAGAGTTATCCTAAAAAGGTTACTGACAAAATGAAACCTATGTAAAATCATTGCTGGATTAATAAGCAATACAAGAAATATCATTTCGTTAAATATTTCAGGGGAACAGGTATCTAAAACTAATAAAACGTTGAAATATTCTATCGTGACGGCTGGCTATTATTGGCCCAGAGTTATCCTAAAAAGGTTACTGACAAAATTAAACCTATGTAAAATCATTGCTGGATTAATAAGCAATACAAGAAATATCATTTCGTTAAATATTTCAGGGGAACAGGTACCTAAAACTAATAAAACGTTGAAATATTCTATTGTGACGGCTGGCTATTATTGGCCCAGAGTTATCCTAAAAAGGTTACTGACAAAATGAAACCTATGTAAAATCATTGCTGGATTAATAAGCAATACAAGAAATATCATTTCGTTAAATATTTCAGGGGAACAGGTATCTAAAACTAATAAAACGTTGAAATATTCTATCGTGACGGCTGGCTATTATTGGCCCAGAGTTATCCTAAAAAGGTTACTGACAAAATGAAACCTATGTAAAATCATTGCTGGATTAATAAGCAATACAAGAAATATCATTTCGTTAAATATTTCAGGGGAACAGGTATCTAAAACTAATAAAACGTTGAAATATTCTATTGTGACGGCTGGCTATTATTGGCCCAGAGTTATCCTAAAAAGGTTACTGACAAAATGAAACCTATGTAAAATCATTGCTGGATTAATAAGCAATACAAGAAATATCATTTCGTTAAATATTTCAGGGGAACAGGTATCTAAAACTAATAAAACGTTGAAATATTCTATCGTGACGGCTGGCTATTATTGGCCCAGAGTTATCCTAAAAAGGTTACTGACAAAATGAAACCTATGTAAAATCATTGCTGGATTAATAAGCAATACAAGAAATATCATTTCGTTAAATATTTCAGGGGAACAGGTATCTAAAACTAATAAAACGTTGAAATATTCTATCGTGACGGCTGGCTATTATTGGCCCAGAGTTATCCTAAAAAGGTTACTGACAAAATGAAACCTATGTAAAATCATTGCTGGATTAATAAGCAATACAAGAAATATCAGTTCGTTAAATATTTCAGGGGAACAGGTATCTAAAACTAATAAAACGTTGAAATATTCTATCGTGACGGCTGGCTATTATGGGAGCAGAGTTATCCTAAAAAGTTTACGGACAAAATGAAACCTATGTAAAATCATTGCTGGATTAATAAGCAATACAAGAAATATCATTTCATTAAATATTTCAGGGGAACAGGTATCTAAAACTAATAAAACGTTGAAATATTCTATCGTGACGGCTGGCTATTATGGGAGCAGAGTTATCCAAAAAGGTTACGGACAAAATGAAACCTATGTAAAATCATTGCTGGATTAATAATAGAATAGTCGTTTAAAATTAAACAAAATTTTGAGTTAAATTTTTGACCTTCGATAACTCCAATTATATAAAAGTCATTGGGCCCAAATTTGGCAATTCATTAGACCTTTATGGGTATTATACTTATAACAAATAACAATCAGAAATATGCAAAAAAAAAATTTTGTAAAAATCCTAAGGGGTACCCCTTAGAAAAAAATTTTTTTGGTCAAAAATTAAAAGTATCGATTTATATTTATTTATATATGCTAATAATATATTTCAACCATGACAAATACGAATCCGGCAACGAAAAATTTATTTGACCTTTAGTTTTTTCAGAATAGTCGTTTAAAATTAAACAAAATTTTGAGTTAAATTTTTGACCTTCGATAACTCCAATTATATAAAAGTCATTGGGCCCAAATTTGGCAATTCATTAGACCTTTATGGGTATTATACTTATAACAAATAACAATCAGAAATATGCAAAAAAAAATTTTTGTAAAAATCCTAAGGGGTACCCCTTAGAAAAAAATTTTTTTGGTCAAAAATTAAGAGTATCGGTTTATATTTATTTATATATGCTAATAATATATTTCAACCATGACAAATACGAATCCGGCAACGAAAAATTTATTTGACCTTTAGTTTTTTCAGAATAGTCGTTTAAAATTAAACAAAATTTTGAGTTAAATTTTTGACCTTCGATAACTCCAATTATATAAAAGTCATTGGGCCCAAATTTGGCAATTCATTAGACCTTTATGGGTATTATACTTATAACAAATAACAATCAGAAATATGCAAAAAAAAAAAATTTGTAAAAATCCTAAGGGGTACCCCTTAGAAAAATTTTTTTTTGGTCAAAAATTAAAAGTATCGATTTATATTTATTTATATATGCTAATAATATATTTCAACCATGACAAATACGAATCCGGCAACGAAAAATTTATTTGACCTTTAGTTTTTTCAGAATAGTCGTTTAAAATTAAACAAAATTTTGAGTCAAATTTTTGACCTTCAATAACTCCAATTATATAAAAGTCATTGGGCCCAAATTTGGCAATTCATTAGACCTTTTTGGGTAGTATACTTATAACAAATAACAATCAGATATAAGCAAAAAAAAAAATTTGTAAAAATCCTAAGGGGTACCCCTTAGAAAAAAATTTTTTAAGTCAAAAATTAAAAGTATCGATTTATATTTATTTATATGCTAATAATATATTTCAACCATGACAAATACGAATCCGGCAACGAAAAATTTATTTGACCTTTAGTTTTTTCAGAATAGTCGTTTAAAATTAAACAAAATTTTGAGTTAAATTTTTGACCTTCGATAACTCCAATTATATAAAAGTCATTGGGCCCAAATTTGGCAATTCATTAGACCTTTATGGGTATTATACTTATAACAAATAACAATCAGAAATATGCAAAAAAAAAATTTTGTAAAAATCCTAAGGGGTACCCTTAAAAAAATTTTTTTTTGGTCAAAAATTAAAAGTATCGGTTTATATTTATTTATATATGCTAATAATATATTTCAACCATGACAAATACGAATCCGGCAACGAAAAATTTATTTGACCTTTAGTTTTTTCAGAATAGTCGTTTAAAATTAAACAAAATTTTGAGTTAAATTTTTGACCTTCGATAACTCCAATTATATAAAAGTCATTGGGCCCAAATTTGGCAATTCATTAGACCTTTATGGGTATTATACTTATAACAAATAACAATCAGAAATATGCAAAAAAAATAATTGTAAAAATCCTAAGGGGTACCCCTTAGAAAAATTTTTTTTTGGTCAAAAATTAAAAGTATCGGTTTATATTTATTTATATATGCTAATAATATATTTCAACCATGACAAATACGAATCCGGCAACGAAAAATTTATTTGACCTTTAGTTTTTTCAGAATAGTCGTTTAAAATTAAACAAAATTTTGAGTTAAATTTTTGACCTTCGATAACTCCAATTATATAAAAGTCATTGGGCCCAAATTTGGCAATTCATTAGACCTTTATGGGTATTATACTTATAACAAATAACAATCAGAAATATGCAAAAAAAAAATTGTAAAAATCCTAAGGGGTACCCCTTAGAAAAATTTTTTTTTTGGTCAAAAATTAAAAGTATCGATTTATATTTATTTATATATGCTAATAATATATTTCAACCATGACAAATACGAATCCGGCAACGAAAAATTTATTTGACCTTTAGTTTTTTCAGAATAGTCGTTTAAAATTAAACAAAATTTTGAGTTAAATTTTTGACCTTCGATAACTCCAATTATATAAAAGTCATTGGGCCCAAATTTGGCAATTCATTAGACCTTTATGGGTATTATACTTATAACAAATAACAATCAGAAATATGCAAAAAAAAAAATTTGTAAAAATCCTAAGGGGTACCCCTTAGAAAAAAATTTTTTTGGTCAAAAATTAAAAGTATCGATTTATATTTATTTATATATGCTAATAATATATTTCAACCATGACAAATACGAATCCGGCAACGAAAAATTTATTTGACCTTTAGTTTTTTCAGAATAGTCGTTTAAAATTAAACAAAATTTTGAGTTAAATTTTTGACCTTCGATAACTCCAATTATATAAAAGTCATTGGGCCCAAATTTGGCAATTCATTAGACCTTTATGGGTATTATACTTATAACAAATAACAATCAGAAATATGCAAAAAAAAAATTTTGTAAAAATCCTAAGGGGTACCCCTTAGAAAAAAATTTTTTTGGTCAAAAATTAAGAGTATCGGTTTATATTTATTTATATATGCTAATAATATATTTCAACCATGACAAATACGAATCCGGCAACGAAAAATTTATTTGACCTTTAGTTTTTTCAGAATAGTCGTTTAAAATTAAACAAAATTTTGAGTTAAATTTTTGACCTTCGATAACTCCAATTATATAAAAGTCATTGGGCCCAAATTTGGCAATTCATTAGACCTTTATGGGTATTATACTTATAACAAATAACAATCAGAAATATGCAAAAAAAAAAATTTGTAAAAATCCTAAGGGGTACCCCTTAGAAAAATTTTTTTTTGGTCAAAAATTAAAAGTATCGGTTTATATTTATTTATATATGCTAATAATATATTTCAACCATGACAAATACGAATCCGGCAACGAAAAATTTATTTGACCTTTAGTTTTTTCAGAATAGTCGTTTAAAATTAAACAAAATTTTGAGTTAAATTTTTGACCTTCGATAACTCCAATTATATAAAAGTCATTGGGCCCAAATTTGGCAATTCATTAGACCTTTATGGGTATTATACTTATAACAAATAACAATCAGAAATATGCAAAAAAAAAAAATTTGTAAAAATCCTAAGGGGTACCCCTTAGAAAAATTTTTTTTTGGTCAAAAATTAAAAGTATCGGTTTATATTTATTTATATATGCTAATAATATATTTCAACCATGACAAATACGAATCCGGCAACGAAAAATTTATTTGACCTTTAGTTTTTTCAGAATAGTCGTTTAAAATTAAACAAAATTTTGAGTCAAATTTTTGACCTTCAATAACTCCAATTATATAAAAGTCATTGGGCCCAAATTTGGCAATTCATTAGACCTTTTTGGGTAGTATACTTATAACAAATAACAATCAGATATAAGCAAAAAAAAAAATTTGTAAAAATCCTAAGGGGTACCCCTTAGAAAAAAATTTTTTAAGTCAAAAATTAAAAGTATCGATTTATATTTATTTATATGCTAATAATATATTTCAACCATGACAAATACGAATCCGGCAACGAAAAATTTATTTGACCTTTAGTTTTTTCAGAATAGTCGTTTAAAATTAAACAAAATTTTGAGTTAAATTTTTGACCTTCGATAACTCCAATTATATAAAAGTCATTGGGCCCAAATTTGGCAATTCATTAGACCTTTATGGGTATTATACTTATAACAAATAACAATCAGAAATATGCAAAAAAAAAATTTTGTAAAAATCCTAAGGGGTACCCCTTAAAAAAATTTTTTTTTGGTCAAAAATTAAAAGTATCGGTTTATATTTATTTATATATGCTAATAATATATTTCAACCATGACAAATACGAATCCGGCAACGAAAAATTTATTTGACCTTTAGTTTTTTCAGAATAGTCGTTTAAAATTAAACAAAATTTTGAGTTAAATTTTTGACCTTCGATAACTCCAATTATATAAAAGTCATTGGGCCCAAATTTGGCAATTCATTAGACCTTTATGGGTATTATACTTATAACAAATAACAATCAGAAATATGCAAAAAAAAAAATTGTAAAAATCCTAAGGGGTACCCCTTAGAAAAATTTTTTTTTGGTCAAAAATTAAAAGTATCGGTTTATATTTATTTATATATGCTAATAATATATTTCAACCATGACAAATACGAATCCGGCAACGAAAAATTTATTTGACCTTTAGTTTTTTCAGAATAGTCGTTTAAAATTAAACAAAATTTTGAGTTAAATTTTTGACCTTCGATAACTCCAATTATATAAAAGTCATTGGGCCCAAATTTGGCAATTCATTAGACCTTTATGGGTATTATACTTATAACAAATAACAATCAGAAATATGCAAAAAAAAAATTGTAAAAATCCTAAGGGGTACCCCTTAGAAAATTTTTTTTTTGGTCAAAAATTAAAAGTATCGATTTATATTTATTTATATATGCTAATAATATATTTCAACCATGACAAATACGAATCCGGCAACGAAAAATTTATTTGACCTTTAGTTTTTTCAGAATAGTCGTTTAAAATTAAACAAAATTTTGAGTTAAATTTTTGACCTTCGATAACTCCAATTATATAAAAGTCATTGGGCCCAAATTTGGCAATTCATTAGACCTTTATGGGTATTATACTTATAACAAATAACAATCAGAAATATGCAAAAAAAAAAATTTGTAAAAATCCTAAGGGGTACCCCTTAGAAAAATTTTTTTTTGGTCAAAAATTAAAAGTATCGGTTTATATTTATTTATATATGCTAATAATATATTTCAACCATGACAAATACGAATCCGGCAACGAAAAATTTATTTGACCTTTAGTTTTTTCAGAATAGTCGTTTAAAATTAAACAAAATTTTGAGTTAAATTTTTGACCTTCGATAACTCCAATTATATAAAAGTCATTGGGCCCAAATTTGGCAATTCATTAGACCTTTATGGGTATTATACTTATAACAAATAACAATCAGAAATATGCAAAAAAAAAAAATTTGTAAAAATCCTAAGGGGTACCCCTTAGAAAAATTTTTTTTTGGTCAAAAATTAAAAGTATCGGTTTATATTTATTTATATATGCTAATAATATATTTCAACCATGACAAATACGAATCCGGCAACGAAAAATTTATTTGACCTTTAGTTTTTTCAGAATAGTCGTTTAAAATTAAACAAAATTTTGAGTCAAATTTTTGACCTTCAATAACTCCAATTATATAAAAGTCATTGGGCCCAAATTTGGCAATTCATTAGACCTTTTTGGGTAGTATACTTATAACAAATAACAATCAGATATAAGCAAAAAAAAAAATTTGTAAAAATCCTAAGGGGTACCCCTTAGAAAAAAATTTTTTAAGTCAAAAATTAAAAGTATCGATTTATATTTATTTATATGCTAATAATATATTTCAACCATGACAAATACGAATCCGGCAACGAAAAATTTATTTGACCTTTAGTTTTTTCAGAATAGTCGTTTAAAATTAAACAAAATTTTGAGTTAAATTTTTGACCTTCGATAACTCCAATTATATAAAAGTCATTGGGCCCAAATTTGGCAATTCATTAGACCTTTATGGGTATTATACTTATAACAAATAACAATCAGAAATATGCAAAAAAAAAATTTTGTAAAAATCCTAAGGGGTACCCCTTAAAAAAATTTTTTTTTGGTCAAAAATTAAAAGTATCGGTTTATATTTATTTATATATGCTAATAATATATTTCAACCATGACAAATACGAATCCGGCAACGAAAAATTTATTTGACCTTTAGTTTTTTCAGAATAGTCGTTTAAAATTAAACAAAATTTTGAGTTAAATTTTTGACCTTCGATAACTCCAATTATATAAAAGTCATTGGGCCCAAATTTGGCAATTCATTAGACCTTTATGGGTATTATACTTATAACAAATAACAATCAGAAATATGCAAAAAAAAAAATTGTAAAAATCCTAAGGGGTACCCCTTAGAAAAATTTTTTTTTGGTCAAAAATTAAAAGTATCGGTTTATATTTATTTATATATGCTAATAATATATTTCAACCATGACAAATACGAATCCGGCAACGAAAAATTTATTTGACCTTTAGTTTTTTCAGAATAGTCGTTTAAAATTAAACAAAATTTTGAGTTAAATTTTTGACCTTCGATAACTCCAATTATATAAAAGTCATTGGGCCCAAATTTGGCAATTCATTAGACCTTTATGGGTATTATACTTATAACAAATAACAATCAGAAATATGCAAAAAAAAAATTGTAAAAATCCTAAGGGGTACCCCTTAGAAAAATTTTTTTTTTGGTCAAAAATTAAAAGTATCGATTTATATTTATTTATATATGCTAATAATATATTTCAACCATGACAAATACGAATCCGGCAACGAAAAATTTATTTGACCTTTAGTTTTTTCAGAATAGTCGTTTAAAATTAAACAAAATTTTGAGTTAAATTTTTGACCTTCGATAACTCCAATTATATAAAAGTCATTGGGCCCAAATTTGGCAATTCATTAGACCTTTATGGGTATTATACTTATAACAAATAACAATCAGAAATATGCAAAAAAAAAAATTTGTAAAAATCCTAAGGGGTACCCCTTAGAAAAATTTTTTTTTGGTCAAAAATTAAAAGTATCGGTTTATATTTATTTATATATGCTAATAATATATTTCAACCATGACAAATACGAATCCGGCAACGAAAAATTTATTTGACCTTTAGTTTTTTCAGAATAGTCGTTTAAAATTAAACAAAATTTTGAGTCAAATTTTTGACCTTCAATAACTCCAATTATATAAGTCATTGGGCCCAAATTTGGCAATTCATTAGACCTTTTTGGGTAGTATACTTATAACAAATAACAATCAGATATAAGCAAAAAAAAAAATTTGTAAAAATCCTAAGGGGTACCCCTTAAAAAAATTTTTTTTTGGTCAAAAATTAAAAGTATCGGTTTATATTTATTTATATATGCTAATAATATATTTCAACCATGACAAATACGAATCCGGCAACGAAAAATTTATTTGACCTTTAGTTTTTTCAGAATAGTCGTTTAAAATTAAACAAAATTTTGAGTTAAATTTTTGACCTTCGATAACTCCAATTATATAAAAGTCATTGGGCCCAAATTTGGCAATTCATTAGACCTTTATGGGTATTATACTTATAACAAATAACAATCAGAAATATGCAAAAAAAAAAATTTGTAAAAATCCTAAGGGGTACCCCTTAAAAAAATTTTTTTTTGGTCAAAAATTAAAAGTATCGGTTTATATTTATTTATATATGCTAATAATATATTTCAACCATGACAAATACGAATCCGGCAACGAAAAATTTATTTGACCTTTAGTTTTTTCAGAATAGTCGTTTAAAATTAAACAAAATTTTGAGTCAAATTTTTGACCTTCAATAACTCCAATTATATAAAAGTCATTGGGCCCAAATTTGGCAATTCATTAGACCTTTATGGGTAGTATACTTATAACAAATAACAATCAGATATAAGCAAAAAAAAAAATTTGTAAAAATCCTAAGGGGTACCCCTTAGAAAAAATTTTTTTAAGTCAAAAATTAAAAGTATCGATTTATATTTATTTATATATGCTAATAATATATTTCAACCATGACAAATACGAATCCGGCAACGAAAAATTTATTTGACCTTTAGTTTTTTCAGAATAGTCGTTTAAAATTAAACAAAATTTTGAGCTAAATTTTTGACCTTCGATAACTCCAATTATATAAAAGTCGTTGGCCCCAAATTTGGCAATTCATTAGACCTTTATGGGTAGTATACTTATAACAAATAACAATCAGGTATATGCAAAAAAAAAATTTTGTAAAAATCCTAAGGGGTACCCCTTAGAAAAATTTTTTTTTGGTCAAAAATTAAAAGTATCGGTTTATATTTATTTATATATGCTAATAATATATTTCAACCATGACAAATACGAATCCGGCAACGAAAAATTTATTTGACCTTTAGTTTTTTCAGAATAGTCGTTTAAAATTAAACAAAATTTTGAGTTAAATTTTTGACCTTCGATAACTCCAATTATATAAAAGTCATTGGGCCCAAATTTGGCAATTCATTAGACCTTTATGGGTAGTATACTTATAACAAATAATCAGATATAAGCAAAAAAATTTTTTTGTAAAAATCCTCAGGGGTACCCCTTAGAATTTTTTTTTTTAAGTCAAAAATTAAAAGTATCGATTTATATTTATTTATATATGCTAATAATATATTTCAACCATGACAAATACGAATCCGGCAACGAAAAATTTATTTGACCTTTAGTTTTTTCAGAATAGTCGTATAAAATTAAACAAAATTTTGAGTTAAATTTTTGACCTTCGATAACTCCAATTATATAAAAGTCATTGGGCCCAAATTTGGCAATTAATTAGACCTTTATGGGTAGTATACTTATAACAAATAACAATCAGAAATATTCAAAAAAAAATTTTTGTAAAAATCCTAAGGGGTACCCCTTAGAAAAAAATTTTTTTGGTCAAAAATTAAGAGTATCGGTTTATATTTATTTATATATGCTAATAATATATTTCAACCATGACAAATACGAATCCGGCAACGAGAAATTTATTTGACCTTTAGTTTTTTCAGAATAGTCGTTTAAAATTAAACAAAATTTTGAGTTAAATTTTTGACCTTCGATAACTCCAATTATATAAAAGTCATTGGGCCCAAATTTGGCAATTCATTAGACCTTTATGGGTAGTATACTTATAACAAATAACAATCAGAAATATGCAAAAAAAAAATTTTGTAAAAATCCTAAGGGGTACCCCTTAGAAAAAAATTTTTTTGGTCAAAAATTAAAAGTATCGATTTATATTTATTTATATATGCTAATAATATATTTCAACCATGACAAATACGAATCCGGCAACGAAAAATTTATTTGACCTTTAGTTTTTTCAGAATAGTCGTTTAAAATTGAACAAAATTTTGAGTTAAATTTTTGACCTTCAATAACTCCAATTATATAAAAGTCATTGGGCCCAAATTTGGCAATTCATTAGACCTTTATGGGTAGTATACTTATAACAAATAACAATCAGAAATATGCAAAAAAAAATTTTTGTAAAAATCCTAAGGGGTACCCCTTAGAAAAAAATTTTTTTGGTCAAAAATTAAAAGTATCGATTTATATTTATTTATATATGCTAATAATATATTTCAACCATGACAAATACGAATCCGGCAACGAAAAATTTATTTGACCTTTAGTTTTTTCAGAATAGTCGTTTAAAATTAAACAAAATTTTGAGTTAAATTTTTGACCTTCGATAACTCCAATTATATAAAAGTCATTGGGCCCAAATTTGGCAATTCATTAGACCTTTATGGGTAGTATACTTATAACAAATAACAATCAGAAATATGCAAAAAAAAAATTTTGTAAAAATCCTAAGGGGTACCCCTTAGAAAAAAATTTTTTTGGTCAAAAATTAAAAGTATCGATTTATATTTATTTATATATGCTAATAATATATTTCAACCATGACAAATACGAATCCGGCAACGAAAAATTTATTTGACCTTTAGTTTTTTCAGAATAGTCGTTTAAAATTAAACAAAATTTTGAGTTAAATTTTTGACCTTCGATAACTCCAATTATATAAAAGTCATTGGGCCCAAATTTGGCAATTCATTAGACCTTTATGGGTAGTATACTTATAACAAATAACAATCAGAAATATTCAAAAAAAAATTTTTGTAAAAATCCTAAGGGGTACCCCTTAGAAAAAAATTTTTTTGGTCAAAAATTAAAAGTATCGATTTATATTTATTTATATATGCTAATAATATATTTCAACCATGACAAATACGAATCCGGCAACGAAAAATTTATTTGACCTTTAGTTTTTTCAGAATAGTCGTTTAAAATTAAACAAAATTTTGAGTTAAATTTTTGACCTTCAATAACTCCAATTATATAAAAGTCATTGGGCCCAAATTTGGCAATTCATTAGACCTTTATGGGTATTATACTTATAACAAATAACAATCAGAAATATGCAAAAAAAAAATTTGTAAAAATCCTAAGGGGTACCCCTTAGAAAAAAATTTTTTTGGTCAAAAATTAAAAGTATCGATTTATATTTATTTATATATGCTAATAATATATTTCAACCATGACAAATACGAATCCGGCAACGAAAAATTTATTTGACCTTTAGTTTTTTCAGAATAGTCGTTTAAAATTAAACAAAATTTTGAGTTAAATTTTTGACCTTCGATAACTCCAATTATATAAAAGTCATTGGGCCCAAATTTGGCAATTCATTAGACCTTTATGGGTAGTATACTTATAACAAATAACAATCAGAAATATTCAAAAAAAAATTTTTGTAAAAATCCTAAGGGGTACCCCTTAGAAAAAAATTTTTTTGGTCAAAAATTAAAAGTATCGATTTATATTTATTTATATATGCTAATAATATATTTCAACCATGACAAATACGAATCCGGCAACGAAAAATTTATTTGACCTTTAGTTTTTTCAGAATAGTCGTTTAAAATTAAACAAAATTTTGAGTTAAATTTTTGACCTTCAATAACTCCAATTATATAAAAGTCATTGGGCCCAAATTTGGCAATTCATTAGACCTTTATGGGTATTATACTTATAACAAATAACAATCAGAAATATGCAAAAAAAAAATTTGTAAAATTCCTAAGGGGTACCCCTTAGAAAAAAATTTTTTTGGTCAAAAATTAAAAGTATCGATTTATATTTATTTATATATGCTAATAATATATTTCAACCATGACAAATACGAATCCGGCAACGAAAAATTTATTTGACCTTTAGTTTTTTCAGAATAGTCGTTTAAAATTAAACAAAATTTTGAGTTAAATTTTTGACCTTCGATAACTCCAATTATATAAAAGTCATTGGGCCCAAATTTGGCAATTCATTAGACCTTTATGGGTAGTATACTTATAACAAATAACAATCAGAAATATTCAAAAAAAAATTTTTGTAAAAATCCTAAGGGGTACCCCTTAGAAAAAAATTTTTTTGGTCAAAAATTAAAAGTATCGATTTATATTTATTTATATATGCTAATAATATATTTCAACCATGACAAATACGAATCCGGCAACGAAAAATTTATTTGACCTTTAGTTTTTTCAGAATAGTCGTTTAAAATTAAACAAAATTTTGAGTTAAATTTTTGACCTTCAATAACTCCAATTATATAAAAGTCATTGGGCCCAAATTTGGCAATTCATTAGACCTTTATGGGTATTATACTTATAACAAATAACAATCAGAAATATGCAAAAAAAAAAATTTGTAAAAATCCTAAGGGGTACCCCTTAGAAAAAAATTTTTTTGGTCAAAAATTAAAAGTATCGATTTATATTTATTTATATATGCTAATAATATATTTCAACCATGACAAATACGAATCCGGCAACGAAAAATTTATTTGACCTTTAGTTTTTTCAGAATAGTCGTTTAAAATTAAACAAAATTTTGAGTTAAATTTTTGACCTTCGATAACTCCAATTATATAAAAGTCATTGGGCCCAAATTTGGCAATTTATTAGACCTTTATGGGTAGTATACTTATAACAAATAACAATCAGAAATATTCAAAAAAAAATTTTTGTAAAAATCCTAAGGGGTACCCCTTAGAAAAAATTTTTTTTGGTCAAAAATTAAAAGTATCGATTTATATTTATTTATATATGCTAATAATATATTTCAACCATGACAAATACGAATCCGGCAACGAAAAATTTATTTGACCTTTAGTTTTTTCAGAATAGTCGTTTAAAATTAAACAAAATTTTGAGTTAAATTTTTGACCTTCAATAACTCCAATTATATAAAAGTCATTGGGCCCAAATTTGGCAATTCATTAGACCTTTATGGGTATTAAACTTATAACAAATAACAATCAGAAATATTCAAAAAAAAATTTTTGTAAAAATCCTAAGGGGTACCCCTTAGAAAAAAATTTTTTTGGTCAAAAATTAAAAGTATCGATTTATATTTATTTATATATGCTAATAATATATTTCAACCATGACAAATACGAATCCGGCAACGAAAAATTTATTTGACCTTTAGTTTTTTCAGAATAGTCGTTTAAAATTAAACAAAATTTTAAGTTAAATTTTTGACCTTCAATAACTCCAATTATATAGAAGTCATTGGGCCCAAATTTGGCAATTCATTAGACCTTTATGGGTATTATACTTATAACAAATAACAATCAGAAATATGCAAAAAAAAAAAATTGTAAAAATCCTAAGGGGTACCCCTTAGAAAAAAATTTTTTTGGTCAAAAATTAAAAGTATCGATTTATATTTATTTATATATGCTAATAATATATTTCAACCATGACAAATACGAATCCGGCAACGAAAAATTTATTTGACCTTTAGTTTTTTCAGAATAGTCGTTTAAAATTAAACAAAATTTTGAGTTAAATTTTTGACCTTCGATAACTCCAATTATATAAAAGTCATTGGGCCCAAATTTGGCAATTCATTAGACCTTTATGGGTAGTATACTTATAACAAATAACAATCAGAAATATTCAAAAAAAAATTTTTGTAAAAATCCTAAGGGGTACCCCTTAGAAAAATTTTTTTTTGGTCAAAAATTAAAAGTATCGATTTATATTTATTTATATATGCTAATAATATATTTCAACCATGACAAATACGAATCCGGCAACGAAAAATTTATTTGACCTTTAGTTTTTTCAGAATAGTCGTTTAAAATTAAACAAAATTTTGAGTTAAATTTTTGACCTTCGATAACTCCAATTATATAAAAGTCATTGGGCCCAAATTTGGCAATTCATTAGACCTTTATGGGTAGTATACTTATAACAAATAACAATCAGAAATATGCAAAAAAAAAAAATTTGTAAAAATCCTAAGGGGTACCCCTTAGAAAAAAATTTTTTTGGTCAAAAATTAAAAGTATCGATTTATATTTATTTATATATGCTAATAATATATTTCAACCATGACAAATACGAATCCGGCAACGAAAAATTTATTTGACCTTTAGTTTTTTCAGAATAGTCGTTTAAAATTAAACAAAATTTTGAGTTAAATTTTTGACCTTCGATAACTCCAATTATATAAAAGTCATTGGGCCCAAATTTGGCAATTCATTAGACCTTTATGGGTAGTATACTTATAACAAATAACAATCAGAAATATTCAAAAAAAAATTTTTGTAAAAATCCTAAGGGGTACCCCTTAGAAAAAAATTTTTTTGGTCAAAAATTAAAAGTATCGATTTATATTTATTTATATATGCTAATAATATATTTCAACCATGACAAATACGAATCCGGCAACGAAAAATTTATTTGACCTTTAGTTTTTTCAGAATAGTCGTTTAAAATTAAACAAAATTTTGAGTTAAATTTTTGACCTTCGATAACTCCAATTATATAAAAGTCATTGGGCCCAAATTTGGCAATTCATTAGACCTTTATGGGTAGTATACTTATAACAAATAACAATCAGAAATATGCAAAAAAAAATTTTTGTAAAAATCCTAAGGGGTACCCCTTAGAAAAAAATTTTTTTGGTCAAAAATTAAAAGTATCGATTTATATTTATTTATATATGCTAATAATATATTTCAAACATGACAAATACGAATCCGGCAACGAAAAATTTATTTGACCTTTAGTTTTTTCAGAATAGTCGTTTAAAATTAAACAAAATTTTGAGTTAAATTTTTGACCTTCAATAACTCCAATTATATAAAAGTCATTGGGCCCAAATTTGGCAATTCATTAGACCTTTATGGGTAGTATACTTATAACAAATAACAATCAGAAATATGCAAAAAAAAAATTTTGTAAAAATCCTAAGGGGTACCCCTTAGAAAAAAATTTTTTTGGTCAAAAATTAAAAGTATCGATTTATATTTATTTATATATGCTAATAATATATTTCAACCATGACAAATACGAATCCGGCAACGAAAAATTTATTTGACCTTTAGTTTTTTCAGAATAGTCGTTTAAAATTAAACAAAATTTTGAGTTAAATTTTTGACCTTCGATAACTCCAATTATATAAAAGTCATTGGGCCCAAATTTGGCAATTCATTAGACCTTTATGGGTAGTATACTTATAACAAATAACAATCAGAAATATTCAAAAAAAAATTTTTGTAAAAATCCTAAGGGGTACCCCTTAGAAAAAAATTTTTTTGGTCAAAAATTAAAAGTATCGATTTATATTTATTTATATATGCTAATAATATATTTCAACCATGACAAATACGAATCCGGCAACGAAAAATTTATTTGACCTTTAGTTTTTTCAGAATAGTCGTTTAAAATTAAACAAAATTTTGAGTTAAATTTTTGACCTTCGATAACTCCAATTATATAAAAGTCATTGGGCCCAAATTTGGCAATTCATTAGACCTTTATGGGTAGTATACTTATAACAAATAACAATCAGAAATATGCAAAAAAAAAAATTTGTAAAAATCCTAAGGGGTACCCCTTAGAAAAAAATTTTTTTGGTCAAAAATTAAAAGTATCGATTTATATTTATTTATATATGCTAATAATATATTTCAACCATGACAAATACGAATCCGGCAACGAAAAATTTATTTGACCTTTAGTTTTTTCAGAATAGTCGTTTAAAATTAAACAAAATTTTGAGTTAAATTTTTGACCTTCAATAACTCCAATTATATAAAAGTCATTGGGCCCAAATTTGGCAATTCATTAGACCTTTATGGGTAGTATACTTATAACAAATAACAATCAGAAATATGCAAAAAAAAAATTTTGTAAAAATCCTAAGGGGTACCCCTTAGAAAAAAATTTTTTTGGTCAAAAATTAAAAGTATCGATTTATATTTATTTATATATGCTAATAATATATTTCAACCATGACAAATACGAATCCGGCAACGAAAAATTTATTTGACCTTTAGTTTTTTCAGAATAGTCGTTTAAAATTAAACAAAATTTTGAGTTAAATTTTTGACCTTCAATAACTCCAATTATATAAAAGTCATTGGGCCCAAATTTGGCAATTCATTAGACCTTTATGGGTAGTATACTTATAACAAATAACAATCAGAAATATGCAAAAAAAAAAATTTGTAAAAATCCTAAGGGGTACCCCTTAGAAAAAAATTTTTTTGGTCAAAAATTAAAAGTATCGATTTATATTTATTTATATATGCTAATAATATATTTCAACCATGACAAATACGAATCCGGCAACGAAAAATTTATTTGACCTTTAGTTTTTTCAGAATAGTCGTTTAAAATTAAACAAAATTTTGAGTTAAATTTTTGACCTTCAATAACTCCAATTATATAAAAGTCATTGGGCCCAAATTTGGCAATTCATTAGACCTTTATGGGTAGTATACTTATAACAAATAACAATCAGAAATATGCAAAAAAAAAATTTTGTAAAAATCCTAAGGGGTACCCCTTAGAAAAAAATTTTTTTGGTCAAAAATTAAAAGTATCGATTTATATTTATTTATATATGCTAATAATATATTTCAACCATGACAAATACGAATCCGGCAACGAAAAATTTATTTGACCTTTAGTTTTTTCAGAATAGTCGTTTAAAATTAAACAAAATTTTGAGTTCAATTTTTGACCTTCGATAACTCCAATTATATAAAAGTCATTGGGCCCAAATTTGGCAATTCATTAGACCTTTATGGGTAGTATACTTATAACAAATAACAATCAGAAATATGCAAAAAAAAATGTTTGTAAAAATCCTAAGGGGTACCCCTTAGAAAAAAATTTTTTTGGTCAAAAATTAAAAGTATCGATTTATATTTATTTATATATGCTAATAATATATTTCAACCATGACAAATACGAATCCGGCAACGAAAAATTTATTTGACCTTTAGTTTTTTCAGAATAGTCGTTTAAAATTAAACAAAATTTTGAGTTAAATTTTTGACCTTCGATAACTCCAATTATATAAAAGTCATTGGGCCCAAATTTGGCAATTCATTAGACCTTTATGGGTAGTATACTTATAACAAATAACAATCAGAAATATTCAAAAAAAAAATTTTGTAAAAATCCTAAGGGGTACCCCTTAGAAAAAATTTTTTTTGGTCAAAAATTAAAAGTATCGATTTATATTTATTTATATATGCTAATAATATATTTCAACCATGACAAATACGAATCCGGCAACGAAAAATTTATTTGACCTTTAGTTTTTTCAGAATAGTCGTTTAAAATTAAACAAAATTTTGAGTTAAATTTTTGACCTTCAATAACTCCAATTATATAAAAGTCATTGGGCCCAAATTTGGCAATTCATTAGACCTTTATGGGTATTATACTTATAACAAATAACAATCAGAAATATGCAAAAAAAAAAATTTGTAAAAATCATAAGGGGTACCCCTTAGAAAAAAATTTTTTTGGTCAAAAATTAAAAGTATCGATTTATATTTATTTATATATGCTAATAATATATTTCAACCATGACAAATACGAATCCGGCAACGAAAAATTTATTTGACCTTTAGTTTTTTCAGAATAGTCGTTTAAAATTAAACAAAATTTTGAGTTAAATTTTTGACCTTCGATAACTCCAATTATATAAAAGTCATTGGGCCCAAATTTGGCAATTCATTAGACCTTTATGGGTAGTATACTTATAACAAACAACAATCAGAAATATTCAAAAAAAAATTTTTGTAAAAATCCTAAGGGGTACCCCTTAGAAAAAAATTTTTTTGGTCAAAAATTAAAAGTATCGATTTATATTTATTTATATATGCTAATAATATATTTCAACCATGACAAATACGAATCCGGCAACGAAAAATTTATTTGACCTTTAGTTTTTTCAGAATAGTCGTTTAAAATTAAACAAAATTTTGAGTTAAATTTTTGACCTTCGATAACTCCAATTATATAAAAGTCATTGGGCCCAAATTTGGCAATTCATTAGACCTTTATGGGTAGTATACTTATAACAAATAACAATCAGAAATATGCAAAAAAAAATTTTTGTAAAAATCCTAAGGGGTACCCCTTAGAAAAAAATTTTTTTGGTCAAAAATTAAAAGTATCGATTTATATTTATTTATATATGCTAATAATATATTTCAACCATAACAAATACGAATCCGGCAACGAAAAATTTATTTGACCTTTAGTTTTTTCAGAATAGTCGTTTAAAATTAAACAAAATTTTGAGTTAAATTTTTGACCTTCGATAACTCCAATTATATAAAAGTCATTGGGCCCAAATTTGGCAATTCATTAGACCTTTATGGGTAGTATACTTATAACAAATAACAATCAGAAATATGCAAAAAAAAAAATTTGTAAAAATCCTAAGGGGTACCCCTTAGAAAAAAAATTTTTTGGTCAAAAATTAAAAGTATCGATTTATATTTATTTATATATGCTAATAATATATTTCAACCATGACAAATACGAATCCGGCAACGAAAAATTTATTTGACCTTTAGTTTTTTCAGAATAGTCGTTTAAAATTAAACAAAATTTTGAGTTAAATTTTTGACCTTCAATAACTCCAATTATATAAAAGTCATTGGGCCCAAATTTGGCAATTCATTAGACCTTTATGGGTAGTATACTTATAACAAATAACAATCAGAAATATGCAAAAAAAAAAATTTGTAAAAATCCTAAGGGGTACCCCTTAGAAAAAAATTTTTTTGGTCAAAAATTAAAAGTATCGATTTATATTTATTTATATATGCTAATAATATATTTCAACCATGACAAATACGAATCCGGCAACGAAAAATTTATTTGACCTTTAGTTTTTTCAGAATAGTCGTTTAAAATTAAACAAAATTTTGAGTTAAATTTTTGACCTTCAATAACTCCAATTATATAAAAGTCATTGGGCCCAAATTTGGCAATTCATTAGACCTTTATGGGTAGTATACTTATAACAAATAACAATCAGAAATATTCAAAAAAAAATTTTTGTAAAAATCCTAAGGGGTACCCCTTAGAAAAAAATTTTTTTGGTCAAAAATTAAAAGTATCGATTTATATTTATTTATATATGCTAATAATATATTTCAACCATGACAAATACGAATCCGGCAACGAAAAATTTATTTGACCTTTAGTTTTTTCAGAATAGTCGTTTAAAATTAAACAAAATTTTGAGTTAAATTTTTGACCTTCAATAACTCCAATTATATAGAAGTCATTGGGCCCAAATTTGGCAATTCATTAGACCTTTATGGGTATTATACTTATAACAAATAACAATCAGAAATATGCAAAAAAAAAAAATTTGTAAAAATCCTAAGGGGTACCCCTTAGAAAAAAATTTTTTTGGTCAAAAATTAAAAGTATCGATTTATATTTATTTATATATGCTAATAATATATTTCAACCATGACAAATACGAATCCGGCAACGAAAAATTTATTTGACCTTTAGTTTTTTCAGAATAGTCGTTTAAAATTAAACAAAATTTTGAGTTAAATTTTTGACCTTCGATAACTCCAATTATATAAAAGTCATTGGGCCCAAATTTGGCAATTCATTAGACCTTTATGGGTAGTATACTTATAACAAATAACAATCAGAAATATTCAAAAAAAAATTTTTGTAAAAATCCTAAGGGGTACCCCTTAGAAAAATTTTTTTTTGGTCAAAAATTAAAAGTATCGATTTATATTTATTTATATATGCTAATAATATATTTCAACCATGACAAATACGAATCCGGCAACGAAAAATTTATTTGACCTTTAGTTTTTTCAGAATAGTCGTTTAAAATTAAACAAAATTTTGAGTTAAATTTTTGACCTTCGATAACTCCAATTATATAAAAGTCATTGGGCCCAAATTTGGCAATTCATTAGACCTTTATGGGTAGTATACTTATAACAAATAACAATCAGAAATATGCAAAAAAAAAAATTTGTAAAAATCCTAAGGGGTACCCCTTAGAAAAAAATTTTTTTGGTCAAAAATTAAAAGTATCGATTTATATTTATTTATATATGCTAATAATATATTTCAACCATGACAAATACGAATCCGGCAACGAAAAATTTATTTGACCTTTAGTTTTTTCAGAATAGTCGTTTAAAATTAAACAAAATTTTGAGTTAAATTTTTGACCTTCAATAACTCCAATTATATAAAAGTCATTGGGCCCAAATTTGGCAATTCATTAGACCTTTATGGGTAGTATACTTATAACAAATAACAATCAGAAATATGCAAAAAAAAAATTTTGTAAAAATCCTAAGGGGTACCCCTTAGAAAAAAATTTTTTTGGTCAAAAATTAAAAGTATCGATTTATATTTATTTATATATGCTAATAATATATTTCAACCATGACAAATACGAATCCGGCAACGAAAAATTTATTTGACCTTTAGTTTTTTCAGAATAGTCGTTTAAAATTAAACAAAATTTTGAGTTAAATTTTTGACCTTCAATAACTCCAATTATATAAAAGTCATTGGGCCCAAATTTGGCAATTCATTAGACCTTTATGGGTAGTATACTTATAACAAATAACAATCAGAAATATGCAAAAAAAAAATTTGTAAAAATCCTAAGGGGTACCCCTTAGAAAAAAATTTTTTTGGTCAAAAATTAAAAGTATCGATTTATATTTATTTATATATGCTAATAATATATTTCAACCATGACAAATACGAATCCGGCAACGAAAAATTTATTTGACCTTTAGTTTTTTCAGAATAGTCGTTTAAAATTAAACAAAATTTTGAGTTAAATTTTTGACCTTCAATAACTCCAATTATATAAAAGTCATTGGGCCCAAATTTGGCAATTCATTAGACCTTTATGGGTAGTATACTTATAACAAATAACAATCAGAAATATGCAAAAAAAAAATTTTGTAAAAATCCTAAGGGGTACCCCTTAGAAAAAAATTTTTTTGGTCAAAAATTAAAAGTATCGATTTATATTTATTTATATATGCTAATAATATATTTCAACCATGACAAATACGAATCCGGCAACGAAAAATTTATTTGACCTTTAGTTTTTTCAGAATAGTCGTTTAAAATTAAACAAAATTTTGAGTTCAATTTTTGACCTTCGATAACTCCAATTATATAAAAGTCATTGGGCCCAAATTTGGCAATTCATTAGACCTTTATGGGTAGTATACTTATAACAAATAACAATCAGAAATATGCAAAAAAAAATGTTTGTAAAAATCCTAAGGGGTACCCCTTAGAAAAAAATTTTTTTGGTCAAAAATTAAAAGTATCGATTTATATTTATTTATATATGCTAATAATATATTTCAACCATGACAAATACGAATCCGGCAACGAAAAATTTATTTGACCTTTAGTTTTTTCAGAATAGTCGTTTAAAATTAAACAAAATTTTGAGTTAAATTTTTGACCTTCGATAACTCCAATTATATAAAAGTCATTGGGCCCAAATTTGGCAATTCATTAGACCTTTATGGGTAGTATACTTATAACAAATAACAATCAGAAATATTCAAAAAAAAAATTTTGTAAAAATCCTAAGGGGTACCCCTTAGAAAAAATTTTTTTTGGTCAAAAATTAAAAGTATCGATTTATATTTATTTATATATGCTAATAATATATTTCAACCATGACAAATACGAATCCGGCAACGAAAAATTTATTTGACCTTTAGTTTTTTCAGAATAGTCGTTTAAAATTAAACAAAATTTTGAGTTAAATTTTTGACCTTCAATAACTCCAATTATATAAAAGTCATTGGGCCCAAATTTGGCAATTCATTAGACCTTTATGGGTGTAACGTGAGAGTTACTTGTATAAATATAATATAAATAAATAAGTAGTTATAATGCACAAGTTTATTTCAAGAGCAAAATAATAATTTTTATAAAAAGCTTTTGAAGGTTTAATACAAAACAATAACAATAATCATAACCTTCATAGATAACCATATATATCTTATATAATACAAAACATATGAAAAGTAATAAAACACTAGGTCACTACATGGGTATTATACTTATAACAAATAACAATCAGAAATATGCAAAAAAAAAAATTTGTAAAAATCATAAGGGGTACCCCTTAGAAAAAAATTTTTTTGGTCAAAAATTAAAAGTATCGATTTATATTTATTTATATATGCTAATAATATATTTCAACCATGACAAATACGAATCCGGCAACGAAAAATTTATTTGACCTTTAGTTTTTTCAGAATAGTCGTTTAAAATTAAACAAAATTTTGAGTTAAATTTTTGACCTTCGATAACTCCAATTATATAAAAGTCATTGGGCCCAAATTTGGCAATTCATTAGACCTTTATGGGTAGTATACTTATAACAAACAACAATCAGAAATATTCAAAAAAAAATTTTTGTAAAAATCCTAAGGGGTACCCCTTAGAAAAAAATTTTTTTGGTCAAAAATTAAAAGTATCGATTTATATTTATTTATATATGCTAATAATATATTTCAACCATGACAAATACGAATCCGGCAACGAAAAATTTATTTGACCTTTAGTTTTTTCAGAATAGTCGTTTAAAATTAAACAAAATTTTGAGTTAAATTTTTGACCTTCGATAACTCCAATTATATAAAAGTCATTGGGCCCAAATTTGGCAATTCATTAGACCTTTATGGGTAGTATACTTATAACAAATAACAATCAGAAATATGCAAAAAAAAATTTTTGTAAAAATCCTAAGGGGTACCCCTTAGAAAAAAATTTTTTTGGTCAAAAATTAAAAGTATCGATTTATATTTATTTATATATGCTAATAATATATTTCAACCATAACAAATACGAATCCGGCAACGAAAAATTTATTTGACCTTTAGTTTTTTCAGAATAGTCGTTTAAAATTAAACAAAATTTTGAGTTAAATTTTTGACCTTCGATAACTCCAATTATATAAAAGTCATTGGGCCCAAATTTGGCAATTCATTAGACCTTTATGGGTAGTATACTTATAACAAATAACAATCAGAAATATGCAAAAAAAAAAATTTGTAAAAATCCTAAGGGGTACCCCTTAGAAAAAAAATTTTTTGGTCAAAAATTAAAAGTATCGATTTATATTTATTTATATATGCTAATAATATATTTCAACCATGACAAATACGAATCCGGCAACGAAAAATTTATTTGACCTTTAGTTTTTTCAGAATAGTCGTTTAAAATTAAACAAAATTTTGAGTTAAATTTTTGACCTTCAATAACTCCAATTATATAAAAGTCATTGGGCCCAAATTTGGCAATTCATTAGACCTTTATGGGTAGTATACTTATAACAAATAACAATCAGAAATATGCAAAAAAAAAAATTTGTAAAAATCCTAAGGGGTACCCCTTAGAAAAAAATTTTTTTGGTCAAAAATTAAAAGTATCGATTTATATTTATTTATATATGCTAATAATATATTTCAACCATGACAAATACGAATCCGGCAACGAAAAATTTATTTGACCTTTAGTTTTTTCAGAATAGTCGTTTAAAATTAAACAAAATTTTGAGTTAAATTTTTGACCTTCAATAACTCCAATTATATAAAAGTCATTGGGCCCAAATTTGGCAATTCATTAGACCTTTATGGGTAGTATACTTATAACAAATAACAATCAGAAATATTCAAAAAAAAATTTTTGTAAAAATCCTAAGGGGTACCCCTTAGAAAAAAATTTTTTTGGTCAAAAATTAAAAGTATCGATTTATATTTATTTATATATGCTAATAATATATTTCAACCATGACAAATACGAATCCGGCAACGAAAAATTTATTTGACCTTTAGTTTTTTCAGAATAGTCGTTTAAAATTAAACAAAATTTTGAGTTAAATTTTTGACCTTCAATATCTCCAATTATATAGAAGTCATTGGGCCCAAATTTGGCAATTCATTAGACCTTTATGGGTATTATACTTATAACAAATAACAATCAGAAATATGCAAAAAAAAAAATTTGTAAAAATCCTAAGGGGTACCCCTTAGAAAAAAATTTTTTTGGTCAAAAATTAAAAGTATCGATTTATATTTATTTATATATGCTAATAATATATTTCAACCATGACAAATACGAATCCGGCAACGAAAAATTTATTTGACCTTTAGTTTTTTCAGAATAGTCGTTTAAAATTAAACAAAATTTTGAGTTAAATTTTTGACCTTCGATAACTCCAATTATATAAAAGTCATTGGGCCCAAATTTGGCAATTCATTAGACCTTTATGGGTAGTATACTTATAACAAATAACAATCAGAAATATTCAAAAAAAAATTTTTGTAAAAATCCTAAGGGGTACCCCTTAGAAAAATTTTTTTTTGGTCAAAAATTAAAAGTATCGATTTATATTTATTTATATATGCTAATAATATATTTCAACCATGACAAATACGAATCCGGCAACGAAAAATTTATTTGACCTTTAGTTTTTTCAGAATAGTCGTTTAAAATTAAACAAAATTTTGAGTTAAATTTTTGACCTTCGATAACTCCAATTATATAAAAGTCATTGGGCCCAAATTTGGCAATTCATTAGACCTTTATGGGTAGTATACTTATAACAAATAACAATCAGAAATATGCAAAAAAAAATTTTTGTAAAAATCCTAAGGGGTACCCCTTAGAAAAAAATTTTTTTGGTCAAAAATTAAAAGTATCGATTTATATTTATTTATATATGCTAATAATATATTTCAACCATGACAAATACGAATCCGGCAACGAAAAATTTATTTGACCTTTAGTTTTTTCAGAATAGTCGTTTAAAATTAAACAAAATTTTGAGTTAAATTTTTGACCTTCGATAACTCCAATTATATAAAAGTCATTGGGCCCAAATTTGGCAATTCATTAGACCTTTATGGGTAGTATACTTATAACAAATAACAATCAGAAATATTCAAAAAAAAATTTTTGTAAAAATCCTAAGGGGTACCCCTTAGAAAAAAATTTTTTTGGTCAAAAATTAAAAGTATCGATTTATATTTATTTATATATGCTAATAATATATTTCAACCATGACAAATACGAATCCGGCAACGAAAAATTTATTTGACCTTTAGTTTTTTCAGAATAGTCGTTTAAAATTAAACAAAATTTTGAGTTAAATTTTTGACCTTCGATAACTCCAATTATATAAAAGTCATTGGGCCCAAATTTGGCAATTCATTAGACCTTTATGGGTAGTATACTTATAACAAATAACAATCAGAAATATGCAAAAAAAAAATTTTGTAAAAATCCTAAGGGGTACCCCTTAGAAAAAAATTTTTTGGTCAAAAATTAAAAGTATCGATTTATATTTATTTATATATGCTAATAATATATTTCAAACATGACAAATACGAATCCGGCAACGAAAAATTTATTTGACCTTTAGTTTTTTCAGAATAGTCGTTTAAAATTAAACAAAATTTTGAGTTAAATTTTTGACCTTCGATAACTCCAATTATATAAAAGTCATTGGGCCCAAATTTGGCAATTCATTAGATCTTTATGGGTAGTATACTTATAACAAATAACAATCAGAAATATGCAAAAAAAAATTTTTGTAAAAATCCTAAGGGGTACCCCTTAGAAAAAAATTTTTTTGGTCAAAAATTAAAAGTATCGATTTATATTTATTTATATATGCTAATAATATATTTCAACCATGACAAATACGAATCCGGCAACGAAAAATTTATTTGACCTTTAGTTTTTTCAGAATAGTCGTTTAAAATTAAACAAAATTTTGAGTTAAATTTTTGACCTTCAATAACTCCAATTATATAAAAGTCATTGGGCCCAAATTTGGCAATTCATTAGACCTTTATGGGTAGTATACTTATAACAAATAACAATCAGAAATATGCAAAAAAAAAATTTTGTAAAAATCCTAAGGGGTACCCCTTAGAAAAAAATTTTTTTGGTCAAAAATTAAAAGTATCGATTTATATTTATTTATATATGCTAATAATATATTTCAACCATGACAAATACGAATCCGGCAACGAAAAATTTATTTGACCTTTAGTTTTTTCAGAATAGTCGTTTAAAATTAAACAAAATTTTGAGTTAAATTTTTGACCTTCAATAACTCCAATTATATAAAAGTCATTGGGCCCAAATTTGGCAATTCATTAGACCTTTATGGGTAGTATACTTATAACAAATAACAATCAGAAATATTCAAAAAAAAAATTTTGTAAAAATCCTAAGGGGTACCCCTTAGAAAAAAATTTTTTTGGTCAAAAATTAAAAGTATCGATTTATATTTATTTATATATGCTAATAATATATTTCAACCATGACAAATACGAATCCGGCAACGAAAAATTTATTTGACCTTTAGTTTTTTCAGAATAGTCGTTTAAAATTAAACAAAATTTTGAGTTAAATTTTTGACCTTCGATAACTCCAATTATATAAAAGTCATTGGGCCCAAATTTGGCAATTCATTAGACCTTTATGGGTAGTATACTTATAACAAATAACAATCAGAAATATGCAAAAAAAAAATTTTGTAAAAATCCTAAGGGGTACCCCTTAGAAAAAAATTTTTTTGGTCAAAAATTAAAAGTATCGATTTATATTTATTTATATATGCTAATAATATATTTCAACCATGACAAATACGAATCCGGCAACGAAAAATTTATTTGACCTTTAGTTTTTTCAGAATAGTCGTTTAAAATTAAACAAAATTTTGAGTTAAATTTTTGACCTTCAATAACTCCAATTATATAAAAGTCATTGGGCCCAAATTTGGCAATTCATTAGACCTTTATGGGTAGTATACTTATAACAAATAACAATCAGAAATATGCAAAAAAAAATTTTTGTAAAAATCCTAAGGGGTACCCCTTAGAAAAAAATTTTTTTGGTCAAAAATTAAAAGTATCGATTTATATTTATTTATATATGCTAATAATATATTTCAACCATGACAAATACGAATCCGGCAACGAAAAATTTATTTGACCTTTAGTTTTTTCAGAATAGTCGTTTAAAATTAAACAAAATTTTGAGTTAAATTTTTGACCTTCAATAACTCCAATTATATAAAAGTCATTGGGCCCAAATTTGGCAATTCATTAGACCTTTATGGGTAGTATACTTATAACAAATAACAATCAGAAATATGCAAAAAAAAAAATTTGTAAAAATCCTAAGGGGTACCCCTTAGAAAAAAATTTTTTTGGTCAAAAATTAAAAGTATCGATTTATATTTATTTATATATGCTAATAATATATTTCAACCATGACAAATACGAATCCGGCAACGAAAAATTTATTTGACCTTTAGTTTTTTCAGAATAGTCGTTTAAAATTAAACAAAATTTTGAGTTAAATTTTTGACCTTCAATAACTCCAATTATATAAAAGTCATTGGGCCCAAATTTGGCAATTCATTAGACCTTTATGGGTAGTATACTTATAACAAATAACAATCAGAAATATGCAAAAAAAAAAATTTGTAAAAATCCTAAGGGGTACCCCTTAGAAAAAAATTTTTTTGGTCAAAAATTAAAAGTATCGATTTATATTTATTTATATATGCTAATAATATATTTCAACCATGACAAATACGAATCCGGCAACGAAAAATTTATTTGACCTTTAGTTTTTTCAGAATAGTCGTTTAAAATTAAACAAAATTTTGAGTTCAATTTTTGACCTTCGATAACTCCAATTATATAAAAGTCATTGGGCCCAAATTTGGCAATTCATTAGACCTTTATGGGTAGTATACTTATAACAAATAACAATCAGAAATATGCAAAAAAAAATTTTTGTAAAAATCCTAAGGGGTACCCCTTAGAAAAAAATTTTTTTGGTCAAAAATTAAAAGTATCGATTTATATTTATTTATATATGCTAATAATATATTTCAACCATGACAAATACGAATCCGGCAACGAAAAATTTATTTGACCTTTAGTTTTTTCAGAATAGTCGTTTAAAATTAAACAAAATTTTGAGTTAAATTTTTGACCTTCGATAACTCCAATTATATAAAAGTCATTGGGCCCAAATTTGGCAATTCATTAGACCTTTATGGGTAGTATACTTATAACAAATAACAATCAGAAATATGCAAAAAAAAAATTTTGTAAAAATCCTAAGGGGTACCCCTTAGAAAAAAATTTTTTTGGTCAAAAATTAAAAGTATCGATTTATATTTATTTATATATGCTAATAATATATTTCAACCATGACAAATACGAATCCGGCAACGAAAAATTTATTTGACCTTTAGTTTTTTCAGAATAGTCGTTTAAAATTAAACAAAATTTTGAGTTAAATTTTTGACCTTCAATAACTCCAATTATATAAAAGTCATTGGGCCCAAATTTGGCAATTCATTAGACCTTTATGGGTAGTATACTTATAACAAATAACAATCAGAAATATGCAAAAAAAAAATTTTGTAAAAATCCTAAGGGGTACCCCTTAGAAAAAAATTTTTTTGGTCAAAAATTAAAAGTATCGATTTATATTTATTTATATATGCTAATAATATATTTCAACCATGACAAATACGAATCCGGCAACGAAAAATTTATTTGACCTTTAGTTTTTTCAGGATAGTCGTTTAAAATTAAACAAAATTTTGAGTTAAATTTTTGACCTTCGATAACTCCAATTATATAAAAGTCATTGGGCCCAAATTTGGCAATTCATTAGACCTTTATGGGTAGTATACTTATAACAAATAACAATCAGAAATATTCAAAAAAAAATTTTTGTAAAAATCCTAAGGGGTACCCCTTAGAAAAAAATTTTTTTGGTCAAAAATTAAAAGTATCGATTTATATTTATTTATATATGCTAATAATATATTTCAACCATGACAAATACGAATCCGGCAACGAAAAATTTATTTGACCTTTAGTTTTTTCAGAATAGTCGTTTAAAATTAAACAAAATTTTGAGTTAAATTTATGACCTTCAATAACTCCAATTATATAAAAGTCATTGGGCCCAAATTTGGCAATTCATTAGACCTTTATAGGTAGTATACTTATAACAAATAACAATCAGAAATATGCAAAAAAAAAATTTTGTAAAAATCCTAAGGGGTACCCCTTAGAAAAAAATTTTTTTGGTCAAAAATTAAAAGTATCGATTTATATTTATTTATATATGCTAATAATATATTTCAACCATGACAAATACGAATCCGGCAACGAAAAATTTATTTGACCTTTAGTTTTTTCAGAATAGTCGTTTAAAATTAAACAAAATTTTGAGTTAAATTTTTGACCTTCGATAACTCCAATTATATAAAAGTCATTGGGCCCAAATTTGGCAATTCATTAGACCTTTATGGGTAGTATACTTATAACAAATAACAATCAGAAATATGCAAAAAAAAAATTTTGTAAAAATCCTAAGGGGTACCCCTTAGAAAAAAATTTTTTTGGTCAAAAATTAAAAGTATCGATTTATATTTATTTATATATGCTAATAATATATTTCAACCATGACAAATACGAATCCGGCAACGAAAAATTTATTTGACCTTTAGTTTTTTCAGAATAGTCGTTTAAAATTAAACAAAATTTTGACTTAAATTTTTGACCTTCAATAACTCCAATTATATAAAAGTCATTGGGCCCAAATTTGGCAATTCATTAGACCTTTATGGGTAGTATACTTATAACAAATAACAATCTGAAATATGCAAAAAAAAAATTTTGTAAAAATCCTAAGGGGTACCCCTTAGAAAAAAATTTTTTTGGTCAAAAATTAAAAGTATCGATTTATATTTATTTATATATGCTAATAATATATTTCAACCATGACAAATACGAATCCGGCAACGAAAAATTTATTTGACCTTTAGTTTTTTCAGAATAGTCGTTTAAAATTAAACAAAATTTTGAGTTAAATTTTTGACCTTCAATAACTCCAATTATATAAAAGTCATTGGGCCCAAATTTGGCAATTCATTAGACCTTTATGGGTATTATACTTATAACAAATAACAATCAGAAACATGCAAAAAAAAAAAATTGTAAAAATCCTAAGGGGTACCCCTTAGAAAAAAATTTTTTTGGTCAAAAATTAAAAGTATCGATTTATATTTATTTATATATGCTAATAATATATTTCAACCATGACAAATACGAATCCGGCAACGAAAAATTTATTTGACCTTTAGTTTTTTCAGAATAGTCGTTTAAAATTAAACAAAATTTTGAGTTAAATTTTTGACCTTCGATAACTCCAATTATATAAAAGTCATTGGGCCCAAATTTGGCAATTCATTAGACCTTTATGGGTAGTATACTTATAACAAATAACAATCAGAAATATTCAAAAAAAATTTTTTGTAAAAATCCTAAGGGGTACCCCTTAGAAAAAAATTTTTTTGGTCAAAAATTAAAAGTATCGATTTATATTTATTTATATATGCTAATAATATATTTCAACCATGACAAATACGAATCCGGCAACGAAAAATTTATTTGACCTTTAGTTTTTTCAGAATAGTCGTTTAAAATTAAACAAAATTTTGAGTTAAATTTTTGAACTTCGATAACTCCAATTATATAAAAGTCATTGGGCCCAAATTTGGCAATTCATTAGACCTTTATGGGTAGTATACTTATAACAAATAACAATCAGAAATATGCAAAAAAAAATTTTTGTAAAAATCCTAAGGGGTACCCCTTAGAAAAAAATTTTTTTGGTCAAAAATTAAAAGTATCGATTTATATTTATTTATATATGCTAATAATATATTTCAACCATGACAAATACGAATCCGGCAACGAAAAATTTATTTGACCTTTAGTTTTTTCAGAATAGTCGTTTATAATTAAACAAAATTTTGAGTTAAATTTTTGACCTTCGATAACTCCAATTATATAAAAGTCATTGGGCCCAAATTTGGCAATTCATTAGACCTTTATGGGTAGTATACTTATAACAAATAACAATCAGAAATATGCAAAAAAAAAAATTTGTAAAAATCCTAAGGGGTACCCCTTAGAAAAAAATTTTTTTGGTCAAAAATTAAAAGTATCGATTTATATTTATTTATATATGCTAATAATATATTTCAACCATGACAAATACGAATCCGGCAACGAAAAATTTATTTGACCTTTAGTTTTTTCAGAATAGTCGTTTAAAATTAAACAAAATTTTGAGTTAAATTTTTGACCTTCAATAACTCCAATTATATAAAAGTCATTGGGCCCAAATTTGGCAATTCATTAGACCTTTATGGGTAGTATACTTATAACAAATAACAATCAGAAATATGCAAAAAAAAAAATTTGTAAAAATCCTAAGGGGTACCCCTTAGAAAAAAATTTTTTTGGTCAAAAATTAAAAGTATCGATTTATATTTATTTATATATGCTAATAATATATTTCAACCATGACAAATACGAATCCGGCAACGAAAAATTTATTTGACCTTTAGTTTTTTCAGAATAGTCGTTTAAAATTAAACAAAATTTTGAGTTAAATTTTTGACCTTCAATAACTCCAATTATATAAAAGTCATTGGGCCCAAATTTGGCAATTCATTAGACCTTTATGGGTAGTATACTTATAACAAATAACAATCAGAAATATGCAAAAAAAAAAATTTGTAAAAATCCTAAGGGGTACCCCTTAGAAAAAAATTTTTTTGGTCAAAAATTAAAAGTATCGATTTATATTTATTTATATATGCTAATAATATATTTCAACCATGACAAATACGAATCCGGCAACGAAAAATTTATTTGACCTTTAGTTTTTTCAGAATAGTCGTTTAAAATTAAACAAAATTTTGAGTTAAATTTTTGACCTTCGATAACTCCAATTATATAAAAGTCATTGGGCCCAAATTTGGCAATTCATTAGACCTTTATGGGTAGTATACTTATAACAAATAACAATCAGAAATATGCAAAAAAAAAAATTTGTAAAAATCCTAAGGGGTACCCCTTAGAAAAAAATTTTTTTGGTCAAAAATTAAAACTATCGATTTATATTTATTTATATATGCTAATAATATATTTCAACCATGACAAATACGAATCAGGCAACGAAAAATTTATTTGACCTTTAGTTTTTTCAGAATAGTCGTTTAAAATTAAACAAAATTTTGAGTTAAATTTTTGACCTTCAATAACTCCAATTATATAAAAGTCATTGGGCCCAAATTTGGCAATTCATTAGACCTTTATGGGTAGTATACTTATAACAAATAACAATCAGAAATATGCAAAAAAAAAATTTTGTAAAAATCCTAAGGGGTACCCCTTAGAAAAAAATTTTTTTGGTCAAAAATTAAAAGTATCGATTTATATTTATTTATATATGCTAATAATATATTTCAACCATGACAAATACGAATCCGGCAACGAAAAATTTATTTGACCTTTAGTTTTTTCAGAATAGTCGTTTAAAATTAAACAAAATTTTGAGTTCAATTTTTGACCTTCGATAACTCCAATTATATAAAAGTCATTGGGCCCAAATTTGGCAATTCATTAGACCTTTATGGGTAGTATACTTATAACAAATAACAATCAGAAATATGCAAAAAAAAAAATTTGTAAAAATCCTAAGGGGTACCCCTTAGAAAAAAATTTTTTTGGTCAAAAATTAAAAGTATCGATTTATATTTATTTATATATGCTAATAATATATTTCAACCATGACAAATACGAATCCGGCAACGAAAAATTTATTTGACCTTTAGTTTTTTCAGAATAGTCGTTTAAAATTAAACAAAATTTTGAGTTAAATTTTTGACCTTCAATAACTCCAATTATATAAAAGTCATTGGGCCCAAATTTGGCAATTCATTAGACCTTTATGGGTAGTATACTTATAACAAATAACAATCAGAAATATGCAAAAAAAAAATTTTGTAAAAATCCTAAGGGGTACCCCTTAGAAAAAAATTTTTTTGGTCAAAAATTAAAAGTATCGATTTATATTTATTTATATATGCTAATAATATATTTCAACCATGACAAATACGAATCCGGCAACGAAAAATTTATTTGACCTTTAGTTTTTTCAGAATAGTCGTTTAAAATTAAACAAAATTTTGAGTTAAATTTTTGACCTTCGATAACTCCAATTATATAAAAGTCATTGGGCCCAAATTTGGCAATTCATTAGACCTTTATGGGTAGTATACTTATAACAAATAACAATCAGAAATATGCAAAAAAAAAAATTTGTAAAAATCCTAAGGGGTACCCCTTAGAAAAAAATTTTTTTGGTCAAAAATTAAAAGTATCGATTTATATTTATTTATATATGCTAATAATATATTTCAACCATGACAAATACGAATCCGGCAACGAAAAATTTATTTGACCTTTAGTTTTTTCAGAATAGTCGTTTAAAATTAAACAAAATTTTGAGTTAAATTTTTGACCTTCAATAACTCCAATTATATAAAAGTCATTGGGCCCAAATTTGGCAATTCATTAGACCTTTATGGGTAGTATACTTATAACAAATAACAATCAGAAATATGCAAAAAAAAAAATTTGTAAAAATCCTAAAGGGTACCCCTTAGAAAAAAATTTTTTTGGTCAAAAATTAAAAGTATCGATTTATATTTATTTATATATGCTAATAATATATTTCAACCATGACAAATACGAATCCGGCAACGAAAAATTTATTTGACCTTTAGTTTTTTCAGAATAGTCGTTTAAAATTAAACAAAATTTTGAGTTAAATTTTTGACCTTCGATAACTCCAATTATATAAAAGTCATTGGGCCCAAATTTGGCAATTCATTAGACCTTTATGGGTAGTATACTTATAACAAATAACAATCAGAAATATGCAAAAAAAAAAAATTGTAAAAATCCTAAGGGGTACCCCTTAGAAAAAAATTTTTTTGGTCAAAAATTAAAAGTATCGATTTATATTTATTTATATATGCTAATAATATATTTCAACCATGACAAATACGAATCCGGCAACGAAAAATTTATTTGACCTTTAGTTTTTTCAGAATAGTCGTTTAAAATTAAACAAAATTTTGAGTTAAATTTTTGACCTTCGATAACTCCAATTATATAAAAGTCATTGGGCCCAAATTTGGCAATTCATTAGACCTTTATGGGTAGTATACTTATAACAAATAACAATCAGAAATATGCAAAAAAAAAATTTTGTAAAAATCCTAAGGGGTACCCCTTAGAAAAAAATTTTTTGGTCAAAAATTAAAAGTATCGATTTATATTTATTTATATATGCTAATAATATATTTCAACCATGACAAATACGAATCCGGCAACGAAAAATTTATTTGACCTTTAGTTTTTTCAGAATAGTCGTTTAAAATTAAACAAAATTTTGAGTTAAATTTTTGACCTTCAATAACTCCAATTATATAAAAGTCATTGGGCCCAAATTTGGCAATTCATTAGACCTTTATGGGTAGTATACTTATAACAAATAACAATCAGAAATATTCAAAAAAAAATTTTTGTAAAAATCCTAAGGGGTACCCCTTAGAAAAAAATTTTTTTGGTCAAAAATTAAAAGTATCGATTTATATTTATTTATTTATGCTAATAATATATTTCAACCATGACAAATACGAATCCGGCAACGAAAAATTTATTTGACCTTTAGTTTTTTCAGAATAGTCGTTTAAAATTAAACAAAATTTTGAGTTAAATTTTTGACCTTCGATAACTCCAATTATATAAAAGTCATTGGGCCCAAATTTGGCAATTCATTAGACCTTTATGGGTAGTATACTTATAACAAATAACAATCAGAAATATGCAAAAAAAAAATTTTGTAAAAATCCTAAGGGGTACCCCTTAGAAAAAAATTTTTTTGGTCAAAAATTAAAAGTATCGATTTATATTTATTTATATATGCTAATAATATATTTCAACCATGACAAATACGAATCCGGCAACGAAAAATTTATTTGACCTTTAGTTTTTTCAGAATAGTCGTTTAAAATTAAACAAAATTTTGAGTTAAATTTTTGACCTTCAATAACTCCAATTATATAAAAGTCATTGGGCCCAAATTTGGCAATTCATTAGACCTTTATGGGTAGTATACTTATAACAAATAACAATCAGAAATATGCAAAAAAAAAATTTTGTAAAAATCCTAAGGGGTACCCCTTAGAAAAAAATTTTTTTGCCAAAAATTAAAAGTATCGATTTATATTTATTTATATATGCTAATAATATATTTCAACCATGACAAATACGAATCCGGCAACGAAAAATTTATTTGACCTTTAGTTTTTTCAGAATAGTCGTTTAAAATTAAACAAAATTTTGAGTTAAATTTTTGACCTTCGATAACTCCAATTATATAAAAGTCATTGGGCCCAAATTTGGCAATTCATTAGACCTTTATGGGTAGTATACTTATAACAAATAACAATCAGAAATATTCAAAAAAAAAAATTTTGTAAAAATCCTAAGGGGTGCCCCTTAGAAAAAAATTTTTTTGGTCAAAAATTAAAAGTATCGATTTATATTTATTTATATATGCTAATAATATATTTCAACCATGACAAATACGAATCCGGCAACGAAAAATTTATTTGACCTTTAGTTTTTTCAGAATAGTCGTTTAAAATTAAACAAAATTTTGAGTTAAATTTTTGACCTTCGATAACTCCAATTATATAAAAGTCATTGGGCCCAAATTTGGCAATTCATTAGACCTTTATGGGTAGTATACTTATAACAAATAACAATCAGAAATATGCAAAAAAAAAAATTTGTAAAAATCCTAAGGGGTACCCCTTAGAAAAAAATTTTTTTGGTCAAAAATTAAAAGTATCGATTTATATTTATTTATATATGCTAATAATATATTTCAACCATGACAAATACGAATCCGGCAACGAAAAATTTATTTGACCTTTAGTTTTTTCAGAATAGTCGTTTAAAATTAAACAAAATTTTGAGTCAAATTTTTGACCTTCAATAACTCCAATTATATAAAAGTCATTGGGCCCAAATTTGGCAATTCATTAGACCTTTATGGGTAGTATACTTATAACAAATAACAATCAGAAATATGAAAAAAAAAATTTTGTAAAAATCCTAAGGGGTACCCCTTAGAAAAAAATTTTTTTGGTCAAAAATTAAAAGTATCGATTTATATTTATTTATATATGCTAATAATATATTTCAACCATGACAAATACGAATCCGGCAACGAAAAATTTATTTGACCTTTAGTTTTTTCAGAATAGTCGTTTAAAATTAAACAAAATTTTGAGTTAAATTTTTGACCTTCAATAACTCCAATTATATAAAAGTCATTGGGCCCAAATTTGGCAATTCATTAGACCTTTATGGGTAGTATACTTATAACAAATAACAATCAGAAATATGCAAAAAAAAAATTTTGTAAAAATCCTAAGGGGTACCCCTTAGAAAAAAATTTTTTTGGTCAAAAATTAAAAGTATCGATTTATATTTATTTATATATGCTAATAATATATTTCAACCATGACAAATACGAATCCGGCAACGAAAAATTTATTTGACCTTTAGTTTTTTCAGAATAGTCGTTTAAAATTAAACAAAATTTTGAGTTAAATTTTTGACCTTCGATAACTCCAATTATATAAAAGTCATTGGGCCCAAATTTGGCAATTCATTAGACCTTTATGGGTAGTATACTTATAACAAATAACAATCAGAAATATGCAAAAAAAAAAATTTGTAAAAATCCTAAGGGGTACCCCTTAGAAAAAAAATTTTTTGGTCAAAAATTAAAAGTATCGATTTATATTTATTTATATATGCTAATAATATATTTCAACCATGACAAATACGAATCCGGCAACGAAAAATTTATTTGACCTTTAGTTTTTTCAGAATAGTCGTTTAAAATTAAACAAAATTTTGAGTTAAATTTTTGACCTTCGATAACTCCAATTATATAAAAGTCATTGGGCCCAAATTTGGCAATTCATTAGACCTTTATGGGTAGTATACTTATAACAAATAACAATCAGAAATATGCAAAAAAAAATTGTTGTAAAAATCCTAAGGGGTACCCCTTAGAAAAAAATTTTTTTGGTCAAAAATTAAAAGTATCGATTTATATTTATTTATATATGCTAATAATATATTTCAACCATGACAAATACGAATCCGGCAACGAAAAATTTATTTGACCTTTAGTTTTTTCAGAATAGTCGTTTAAAATTAAACAAAATTTTGAGTTAAATTTTTGACCTTCGATAACTCCAATTATATAAAAGTCATTGGGCCCAAATTTGGCAATTCATTAGACCTTTATGGGTAGTATACTTATAACAAATAACAATCAGAAATATGCAAAAAAAAAAATTTGTAAAAATCCTAAGGGGTACCCCTTAGAAAAAAATTTTTTTGGTCAAAAATTAAAAGTATCGATTTATATTTATTTATATATGCTAATAATATATTTCAACCATGACAAATACGAATCCGGCAACGAAAAATTTATTTGACCTTTAGTTTTTTCAGAATAGTCGTTTAAAATTAAACAAAATTTTGAGTTAAATTTTTGACCTTCGATAACTCCAATTATATAAAAGTCATTGGGCCCAAATTTGGCAATTCATTAGACCTTTATGGGTAGTATACTTATAACAAATAACAATCAGAAATATGCAAAAAAAAAATTTTGTAAAAATCCTAAGGGGTACCCCTTAGAAAAAAATTTTTTGGTCAAAAATTAAAAGTATCGATTTATATTTATTTATATATGCTAATAATATATTTCAACCATGACAAATACGAATCCGGCAACGAAAAATTTATTTGACCTTTAGTTTTTTCAGAATAGTCGTTTAAAATTAAACAAAATTTTGAGTTAAATTTTTGACCTTCAATAACTCCAATTATATAAAAGTCATTGGGCCCAAATTTGGCAATTCATTAGACCTTTATTGGTAGTATACTTATAACAAATAACAATCAGAAATATGCAAAAAAAAATTTTTGTAAAAATCCTAAGGGGTACCCCTTAGAAAAAAATTTTTTTGGTCAAAAATTAAAAGTATCGATTTATATTTATTTATATATGCTAATAATATATTTCAACCATGAAAAATACGAATCCGGCAACGAAAAATTTATTTGACCTTTAGTTTTTTCAGAATAGTCGTTTAAAATTAAACAAAATTTTGAGTTAAATTTTTGACCTTCGATAACTCCAATTATATAAAAGTCATTGGGCCCAAATTTGGCAATTCATTAGACCTTTATGGGTAGTATACTTATAACAAATAACAATCAGAAATATTCAAAAAATAAATTTTGTAAAAATCCTAAGGGGTACCCCTTAGAAAAAAATTTTTTTGGTCAAAAATTAAAAGTATCGATTTATATTTATTTATATATGCTAATAATATATTTCAACCATGACAAATACGAATCCGGCAACGAAAAATTTATTTGACCTTTAGTTTTTTCAGAATAGTCGTTTAAAATTAAACAAAATTTTGAGTTAAATTTTTGACCTTCGATAACTCCAATTATATAAAAGTCATTGGGCCCAAATTTGGCAATTCATTAGACCTTTATGGGTAGTATACTTATAACAAATAACAATCAGAAATATGCAAAAAAAAAATTTTGTAAAAATCCTAAGGGGTACCCCTTAGAAAAAAATTTTTTTGGTCAAAAATTAAAAGTATCGATTTATATTTATTTATATATGCTAATAATATATTTCAACCATGACAAATACGAATCCGGCAACGAAAAATTTATTTGACCTTTAGTTTTTTCAGAATAGTCGTTTAAAATTAAACAAAATTTTGAGTTAAATTTTTGACCTTCGATAACTCCAATTATATAAAAGTCATTGGGCCCAAATTTGGCAATTCATTAGACCTTTATGGGTAGTATACTTATAACAAATAACAATCAGAAATATGCAAAAAAAAAAATTTGTAAAAATCCTAAGGGGTACCCCTTAGAAAAAAATTTTTTTGGTCAAAAATTAAAAGTATCGATTTATATTTATTTATATATGCTAATAATATATTTCAACCATGACAAATACGAATCCGGCAACGAAAAATATATTTGACCTTTAGTTTTTTCAGAATAGTCGTTTAAAATTAAACAAAATTTTGAGTTAAATTTTTGACCTTCGATAACTCCAATTATATAAAAGTCATTGGGCCCAAATTTGGCAATTCATTAGACCTTTATGGGTAGTATACTTATAACAAATAACAATCAGAAATATGCAAAAAAAAAATTTTGTAAAAATCCTAAGGGGTACCCCTTAGAAAAAAATTTTTTTGGTCAAAAATTAAAAGTATCGATTTATATTTATTTATATATGCTAATAATATATTTCAACCATGACAAATACGAATCCGGCCACGAAAAATTTATTTGACCTTTAGTTTTTTCAGAATAGTCGTTTAAAATTAAACAAAATTTTGAGTTAAATTTTTGACCTTCGATAACTCCAATTATATAAAAGTCATTGGGCCCAAATTTGGCAATTCATTAGACCTTTATGGGTAGTATACTTATAACAAATAACAATCAGAAATATGCAAAAAAAAAATTTTGTAAAAATCCTAAGGGGTACCCCTTAGAAAAAAATTTTTTTGGTCAAAAATTAAAAGTATCGATTTATATTTATTTATATATGCTAATAATATATTTCAACCATGACAAATACGAATCCGGCAACGAAAAATTTATTTGACCTTTAGTTTTTTCAGAATAGTCGTTTAAAATTAAACAAAATTTTGAGTTAAATTTTTGACCTTCAATAACTCCAATTATATAAAAGTCATTGGGCCCAAATTTGGCAATTCATTAGACCTTTATGGGTAGTATACTTATAACAAATAACAATCAGAAATATGCAAAAAAAAAAAATTGTAAAAATCCTAAGGGGTACCCCTTAGAAAAAAATTTTTTTGGTCAAAAATTAAAAGTATCGATTTATATTTATTTATATATGCTAATAATATATTTCAACCATGACAAATACGAATCCGGCAACGAAAAATATATTTGACCTTTAGTTTTTTCAGAATAGTCGTTTAAAATTAAACAAAATTTTGAGTTAAATTTTTGAGCTTCGATAACTCCAATTATATAAAAGTCATTGGGCCCAAATTTGGCAATTCATTAGACCTTTATGGGTAGTATACTTATAACAAATAACAATCAGAAATATGCAAAAAAAAATTTTTGTAAAAATCCTAAGGGGTACCCCTTAGAAAAAAATTTTTTTGGTCAAAAATTAAAAGTATCGATTTATATTTATTTATATATGCTAATAATATATTTCAACCATGACAAATACGAATCCGGCAACGAAAAATTTATTTGACCTTTAGTTTTTTCAGAATAGTCGTTTAAAATTAAACAAAATTTTGAGTTAAATTTTTGACCTTCGATAACTCCAATTATATAAAAGTCATTGGGCCCAAATTTGGCAATTCATTAGACCTTTATGGGTAGTATACTTATAACAAATAACAATCAGAAATATTCAAAAAAAATTTTTTGTAAAAATCCTAAGGGGTACCCCTTAGAAAAAAATTTTTTTGGTCAAAAATTAAAAGTATCGATTTATATTTATTTATATATGCTAATAATATATTTCAACCATGACAAATACGAATCCGGCCACGAAAAATTTATTTGACCTTTAGTTTTTTCAGAATAGTCGTTTAAAATTAAACAAAATTTTGAGTTAAATTTTTGACCTTCGATAACTCCAATTATATAAAAGTCATTGGGCCCAAATTTGGCAATTCATTAGATCTTTATGGGTAGTATACTTATAACAAATAACAATCAGAAATATGCAAAAAAAAAATTTTGTAAAAATCCTAAGGGGTACCCCTTAGAAAAAAATTTTTTTGGTCAAAAATTAAAAGTATCGATTTATATTTATTTATATATGCTAATAATATATTTCAACCATGACAAATACGAATCCGGCAACGAAAAATTTATTTGACCTTTAGTTTTTTCAGAATAGTCGTTTAAAATTAAACAAAATTTTGAGTTAAATTTTTGACCTTCAATAACTCCAATTATATAAAAGTCATTGGGCCCAAATTTGGCAATTCATTAGACCTTTATGGGTAGTATACTTATAACAAATAACAATCAGAAATATGCAAAAAAAAAAATTTGTAAAAATCCTAAGGGGTACCCCTTAGAAAAAAATTTTTTTGGTCAAAAATTAAAAGTATCGATTTATATTTATTTATATATGCTAATAATATATTTCAACCATGACAAATACGAATCCGGCAATGAAAAATTTATTTGACCTTTAGTTTTTTCAGAATAGTCGTTTAAAATTAAACAAAATTTTGAGTTAAATTTTTGACCTTCGATAACTCCAATTATATAAAAGTCATTGGGCCCAAATTTGGCAATTCATTAGATCTTTATGGGTAGTATACTTATAACAAATAACAATCAGAAATATGCAAAAAAAAAATTTTGTAAAAATCCTAAGGGGTACCCCTTAGAAAAAAATTTTTTTGGTCAAAAATTAAAAGTATCGATTTATATTTATTTATATATGCTAATAATATATTTCAACCATGACAAATACGAATCCGGCAACGAAAAATTTATTTGACCTTTAGTTTTTTCAGAATAATAGTCGTTTAAAATTAAACAAAATTTTGAGTTAAATTTTTGACCTTCAATAACTCCAATTATATAAAAGTCATTGGGCCCAAATTTGGCAATTCATTAGACCTTTATGGGTAGTATACTTATAACAAATAACAATCAGAAATATGCAAAAAAAAAATTTTGTAAAAATCCTAAGGGGTACCCCTTAGAAAAAAATTTTTTTGGTCAAAAATTAAAAGTATCGATTTATATTTATTTATATATGCTAATAATATATTTCAACCATGACAAATACGAATCCGGCAACGAAAAATTTATTTGACCTTTAGTTTTTTCAGAATAGTCGTTTAAAATTAAACAAAATTTTGAGTTAAATTTTTGACCTTCAATAACTCCAATTATATAAAAGTCATTGGGCCCAAATTTGGCAATTCATTAGACCTTTATGGGTAGTATACTTATAACAAATAACAATCAGAAATATGCAAAAAAAAAATTTTGTAAAAATCCTAAGGGGTACCCCTTAGAAAAAAATTTTTTTGGTCAAAAATTAAAAGTATCGATTTATATTTATTTATATATGCTAATAATATATTTCAACCATGACAAATACGAATCCGGCAACGAAAAATTTATTTGACCTTTAGTTTTTTCAGAATAGTCGTTTAAAATTAAACAAAATTTTGAGTTAAATTTTTGACCTTCAATAACTCCAATTATATAAAAGTCATTGGGCCCAAATTTGGCAATTCATTAGACCTTTATGGGTAGTATACTTATAACAAATAACAATCAGAAATATGCAAAAAAAAAATTTTGTAAAAATCCTAAGGGGTACCCCTTAGAAAAAAATTTTTTTGGTCAAAAATTAAAAGTATCGATTTATATTTATTTATATATGCTAATAATATATTTCAACCATGACAAATACGAATCCGGCAACGAAAAATTTATTTGACCTTTAGTTTTTTCAGAATAGTCGTTTAAAATTAAACAAAATTTTGAGTTAAATTTTTGACCTTCAATAACTCCAATTATATAAAAGTCATTGGGCCCAAATTTGGCAATTCATTAGACCTTTATGGGTAGTATACTTATAACAAATAACAATCAGAAATATGCAAAAAAAAAATTTTGTAAAAATCCTAAGGGGTACCCCTTAGAAAAAAATTTTTTTGGTAAAAAATTAAAAGTATCGATTTATATTTATTTATATATGCTAATAATATATTTCAACCATGACAAATACGAATCCGGCAACGAAAAATTTATTTGACCTTTAGTTTTTTCAGAATAGTCGTTTAAAATTAAACAAAATTTTGAGTTAAATTTTTGACCTTCGATAACTCCAATTATATAAAAGTCATTGGGCCCAAATTTGGCAATTCATTAGACCTTTATGGGTAGTATACTTATAACAAATAACAATCAGAAATATTGAAAAAAAAATTTTTGTAAAAATCCTAAGGGGTACCCCTTAGAAAAAAATTTTTTTGGTCAAAAATTAAAAGTATCGATTTATATTTATTTATATATGCTAATAATATATTTCAACCATGACAAATACGAATCCGGCAACGAAAAATTTATTTGACCTTTAGTTTTTTCAGAATAGTCGTTTAAAATTAAACAAAATTTTGAGTTAAATTTTTGACCTTCGATAACTCCAATTATATAAAAGTCATTGGGCCCAAATTTGGCAATTCATTAGACCTTTATGGGTAGTGTACTTATAACAAATAACAATCAGAAATATGCAAAAAAAAATTTTTGTAAAAATCCTAAGGGGTACCCCTTAGAAAAAAATTTTTTTGGTCAAAAATTAAAAGTATCGATTTATATTTATTTATATATGCTAATAATATATTTCAACCATGACAAATACGAATCCGGCAACGAAAAATTTATTTGACCTTTAGTTTTTTCAGAATAGTCGTTTAAAATTAAACAAAATTTTGAGTTAAATTTTTGACCTTCAATAACTCCAATTATATAAAAGTCATTGGGCCCAAATTTGGCAATTCATTAGACCTTTATGGGTAGTATACTTATAACAAATAACAATCAGAAATATGCAAAAAAAAAATTTTGTAAAAATCCTAAGGGGTACCCCTTAGAAAAAAATTTTTTTGGTCAAAAATTAAAAGTATCGATTTATATTTATTTATATATGCTAATAATATATTTCAACCATGACAAATACGAATCCGGCAACGAAAAATTTATTTGACCTTTAGTTTTTTCAGAATAGTCGTTTAAAATTAAACAAAATTTTGAGTTAAATTTTTGACCTTCGATAACTCCAATTATATAAAAGTCATTGGGCCCAAATTTGGCAATTCATTAGACCTTTATGGGTAGTATACTTATAACAAATAACAATCAGAAATATTCAAAAAAAAATTTTTGTAAAAATCCTAAGGGGTACCCCTTAGAAAAAAATTTTTTTGGTCAAAAATTAAAAGTATCGATTTATATTTATTTATATATGCTAATAATATATTTCAACCATGACAAATACGAATCCGGCAACGAAAAATTTATTTGACCTTTAGTTTTTTCAGAATAGTCGTTTAAAATTAAACAAAATTTTGAGTTAAATTTTTGACCTTCGATAACTCCAATTATATAAAAGTCATTGGGCCCAAATTTGGCAATTCATTAGACCTTTATGGGTAGTATACTTATAACAAATAACAATCAGAAATATTGAAAAAAAAATTTTTGTAAAAATCCTAAGGGGTACCCCTTAGAAAAAAATTTTTTTGGTCAAAAATTAAAAGTATCGATTTATATTTATTTATATATGCTAATAATATATTTCAACCATGACAAATACGAATCCGGCAACGAAAAATTTATTTGACCTTTAGTTTTTTCAGAATAGTCGTTTAAAATTAAACAAAATTTTGAGTTAAATTTTTGACCTTCGATAACTCCAATTATATAAAAGTCATTGGGCCCAAATTTGGCAATTCATTAGACCTTTATGGGTAGTGTACTTATAACAAATAACAATCAGAAATATGCAAAAAAAAATTTTTGTAAAAATCCTAAGGGGTACCCCTTAGAAAAAAATTTTTTTGGTCAAAAATTAAAAGTATCGATTTATATTTATTTATATATGCTAATAATATATTTCAACCATGACAAATACGAATCCGGCAACGAAAAATTTATTTGACCTTTAGTTTTTTCAGAATAGTCGTTTAAAATTAAACAAAATTTTGAGTTAAATTTTTGACCTTCAATAACTCCAATTATATAAAAGTCATTGGGCCCAAATTTGGCAATTCATTAGACCTTTATGGGTAGTATACTTATAACAAATAACAATCAGAAATATGCAAAAAAAAATTTTTGTAAAAATCCTAAGGGGTACCCCTTAGAAAAAAATTTTTTTTGGTCAAAAATTAAAAGTATCGATTTATATTTATTTATATATGCTAATAATATATTTCAACCATGACAAATACGAATCCGGCAACGAAAAATTTATTTGACCTTTAGTTTTTTCAGAATAGTCGTTTAAAATTAAACAAAATTTTGAGTTAAATTTTTGACCTTCGATAACTCCAATTATATAAAAGTCATTGGGCCCAAATTTGGCAATTCATTAGACCTTTATGGGTAGTATACTTATAACAAATAACAATCAGAAATATTCAAAAAAAAATTTTTGTAAAAATCCTAAGGGGTACCCCTTAGAAAAAAATTTTTTTGGTCAAAAATTAAAAGTATCGATTTATATTTATTTATATATGCTAATAATATATTTCAACCATGACAAATACGAATCCGGCAACGAAAAATTTATTTGACCTTTAGTTTTTTCAGAATAGTCGTTTAAAATTAAACAAAATTTTGAGTTAAATTTTTGACCTTCGATAACTCCAATTATATAAAAGTCATTGGGCCCAAATTTGGCAATTCATTAGACCTTTATGGGTAGTATACTTATAACAAATAACAATCAGAAATATGCAAAAAAAAAATTTTGTAAAAATCCTAAGGGGTACCCCTTAGAAAAAAATTTTTTTGGTCAAAAATTAAAAGTATCGATTTATATTTATTTATATATGCTAATAATATATTTCAACCATGACAAATACGAATCCGGCAACGAAAAATTTATTTGATCTTTAGTTTTTTCAGAATAGTCGTTTAAAATTAAACAAAATTTTGAGTTAAATTTTTGACCTTCAATAACTCCAATTATATAAAAGTCATTGGGCCCAAATTTGGCAATTCATTAGACCTTTATGGGTAGTATACTTATAACAAATAACAATCAGAAATATGCAAAAAAAAAATTTTGTAAAAATCCTAAGGGGTACCCCTTAGAAAAAAATTTTTTTGGTCAAAAATTAAAAGTATCGATTTATATTTATTTATATATGCTAATAATATATTTCAACCATGACAAATACGAATCCGGCAACGAAAAATTTATTTGACCTTTAGTTTTTTCAGAATAGTCGTTTAAAATTAAACAAAATTTTGAGTTAAATTTTTGACCTTCGATAACTCCAATTATATAAAAGTCATTGGGCCCAAATTTGGCAATTCATTAGACCTTTATGGGTAGTATACTTATAACAAATAACAATCAGAAATATTCAAAAAAAAATTTTTGTAAAAATCCTAAGGGGTACCCCTTAGAAAAAAATTTTTTTGGTCAAAAATTAAAAGTATCGATTTATATTTATTTATATATGCTAATAATATATTTCAACCATGACAAATACGAATCCGGCAACGAAAAATTTATTTGACCTTTAGTTTTTTCAGAATAGTCGTTTAAAATTAAACAAAATTTTGAGTTAAATTTTTGACCTTCGATAACTCCAATTATATAAAAGTCATTGGGCCCAAATTTGGCAATTCATTAGACCTTTATGGGTAGTATACTTATAACAAATAACAATCAGAAATATGCAAAAAAAAATTTTAAAAAAATCCTAAGGGGTACCCCTTAGAAAAAAATTTTTTTGGTCAAAAATTAAAAGTATCGATTTATATTTATTTATATATGCTAATAATATATTTCAACCATGACAAATACGAATCCGGCAACGAAAAATTTATTTGACCTTTAGTTTTTTCAGAATAGTCGTTTAAAATTAAACAAAATTTTGAGTTAAATTTTTGACCTTCGATAACTCCAATTATATAAAAGTCATTGGGCCCAAATTTGGCAATTCATTAGACCTTTATGGGTAGTATACTTATAACAAATAACAATCAGAAATATTCAAAAAAAAATTTTTGTAAAAATCCTAAGGGGTACCCCTTAGAAAAAAATTTTTTTGGTCAAAAATTAAAAGTATCGATTTATATTTATTTATATATGCTAATAATATATTTCAACCATGACAAATACGAATCCGGCAACGAAAAATTTATTTGACCTTTAGTTTTTTCAGAATAGTCGTTTAAAATTAAACAAAATTTTGAGTTAAATTTTTGACCTTCGATAACTCCAATTATATAAAAGTCATTGGGCCCAAATTTGGCAATTCATTAGACCTTTATGGGTAGTATACTTATAACAAATAACAATCAGAAATATGCAAAAAAAAAAATTTGTAAAAATCCTAAGGGGTACCCCTTAGAAAAAAATTTTTTTGGTCAAAAATTAAAAGTATCGATTTATATTTATTTATATATGCTAATAATATATTTCAACCATGACAAATACGAATCCGGCAACGAAAAATTTATTTGACCTTTAGTTTTTTCAGAATAGTCGTTTAAAATTAAACAAAATTTTGAGTTAAATTTTTGACCTTCAATAACTCCAATTATATAAAAGTCATTGGGCCCAAATTTGGCAATTCATTAGACCTTTATGGGTAGTATACTTATAACAAATAACAATCAGAAATATGCAAAAAAAAAAATTTGTAAAAATCCTAAGGGGTACCCCTTAGAAAAAAATTTTTTTGGTCAAAAATTAAAAGTATCGATTTATATTTATTTATATATGCTAATAATATATTTCAACCATGACAAATACGAATCCGGCAACGAAAAATTTATTTGACCTTTAGTTTTTTCAGAATAGTCGTTTAAAATTAAACAAAATTTTGAGTTAAATTTTTGACCTTCGATAACTCCAATTATATAAAAGTCATTGGGCCCAAATTTGGCAATTCATTAGACCTTTATGGGTAGTATACTTATAACAAATAACAATCAGAAATATTCAAAAAAAAATTTTTGTAAAAATCCTAAGGGGTACCCCTTAGAAAAAAATTTTTTTGGTCAAAAATTAAAAGTATCGATTTATATTTATTTATATATGCTAATAATATATTTCAACCATGACAAATACGAATCCGGCAACGAAAAATTTATTTGACCTTTAGTTTTTTCAGAATAGTCGTTTAAAATTAAACAAAATTTTGAGTTAAATTTTTGACCTTCAATAACTCCAATTATATAAAAGTCATTGGGCCCAAATTTGGCAATTCATTAGACCTTTATGGGTAGTATACTTATAACAAATAACAATCAGAAATATGCAAAAAAAAAATTTTGTAAAAATCCTAAGGGGTACCCCTTAGAAAAAAATTTTTTTGGTAAAAAATTAAAAGTATCGATTTATATTTATTTATATATGCTAATAATATATTTCAACCATGACAAATACGAATCCGGCAACGAAAAATTTATTTGACCTTTAGTTTTTTCAGAATAGTCGTTTAAAATTAAACAAAATTTTGAGTTAAATTTTTGACCTTCGATAACTCCAATTATATAAAAGTCATTGGGCCCAAATTTGGCAATTCATTAGACCTTTATGGGTAGTATACTTATAACAAATAACAATCAGAAATATTGAAAAAAAAATTTTTGTAAAAATCCTAAGGGGTACCCCTTAGAAAAAAATTTTTTTGGTCAAAAATTAAAAGTATCGATTTATATTTATTTATATATGCTAATAATATATTTCAACCATGACAAATACGAATCCGGCAACGAAAAATTTATTTGACCTTTAGTTTTTTCAGAATAGTCGTTTAAAATTAAACAAAATTTTGAGTTAAATTTTTGACCTTCGATAACTCCAATTATATAAAAGTCGTTGGGCCCAAATTTGGCAATTCATTAGACCTTTATGGGTAGTGTACTTATAACAAATAACAATCAGAAATATGCAAAAAAAAAAAATTTGTAAAAATCCTAAGGGGTACCCCTTAGAAAAAAATTTTTTTGGTCAAAAATTAAAAGTATCGATTTATATTTATTTATATATGCTAATAATATATTTCAACCATGACAAATACGAATCCGGCAACGAAAAATTTATTTGACCTTTAGTTTTTTCAGAATAGTCGTTTAAAATTAAACAAAATTTTGAGTTAAATTTTTGACCTTCAAAAACTCCAATTATATAAAAGTCATTGGGCCCAAATTTGGCAATTCATTAGACCTTTATGGGTAGTATACTTATAACAAATAACAATCAGAAATATGCAAAAAAAAAATTTTGTAAAAATCCTAAGGGGTACCCCTTAGAAAAAAATTTTTTTGGTCAAAAATTAAAAGTATCGATTTATATTTATTTATATATGCTAATAATATATTTCAACCATGACAAATACGAATCCGGCAACGAAAAATTTATTTGACCTTTAGTTTTTTCAGAATAGTCGTTTAAAATTAAACAAAATTTTGAGTTAAATTTTTGACCTTCGATAACTCCAATTATATAAAAGTCATTGGGCCCAAATTTGGCAATTCATTAGACCTTTATGGGTAGTATACTTATAACAAATAACAATCAGAAATATTGAAAAAAAAATTTTTGTAAAAATCCTAAGGGGTACCCCTTAGAAAAAAATTTTTTTGGTCAAAAATTAAAAGTATCGATTTATATTTATTTATATATGCTAATAATATAATTCAACCATGACAAATACGAATCCGGCAACGAAAAATTTATTTGACCTTTAGTTTTTTCAGAATAGTCGTTTAAAATTAAACAAAATTTTGAGTTAAATTTTTGACCTTCGATAACTCCAATTATATAAAAGTCATTGGGCCCAAATTTGGCAATTCATTAGACCTTTATGGGTAGTATACTTATAACAAATAACAATCAGAAATATGCAAAAAAAAAATTTTAAAAAATCCTAAGGGGTACCCCTTAGAAAAAATTTTTTTTGGTCAAAAATTAAAAGTATCGATTTATATTTATTTATATATGCTAATAATATATTTCAACCATGACAAATACGAATCCGGCAACGAAAAATTTATTTGACCTTTAGTTTTTTCAGAATAGTCGTTTAAAATTAAACAAAATTTTGAGTTAAATTTTTGACCTTCAATAACTCCAATTATATAAAAGTCATTGGGCCCAAATTTGGCAATTCATTAGACCTTTATGGGTAGTATACTTATAACAAATAACAATCAGAAATATGCAAAAAAAAAATTTTGTAAAAATCCTAAGGGGTACCCCTTAGAAAAAAATTTTTTTGGTAAAAAATTAAAAGTATCGATTTATATTTATTTATATATGCTAATAATATATTTCAACCATGACAAATACGAATCCGGCAACGAAAAATTTATTTGACCTTTAGTTTTTTCAGAATAGTCGTTTAAAATTAAACAAAATTTTGAGTTAAATTTTTGACCTTCGATAACTCCAATTATATAAAAGTCATTGGGCCCAAATTTGGCAATTCATTAGACCTTTATGGGTAGTATACTTATAACAAATAACAATCAGAAATATTGAAAAAAAAATTTTTGTAAAAATCCTAAGGGGTACCCCTTAGAAAAAAATTTTTTTGGTCAAAAATTAAAAGTATCGATTTATATTTATTTATATATGCTAATAATATATTTCAACCATGACAAATACGAATCCGGCAACGAAAAATTTATTTGACCTTTAGTTTTTTCAGAATAGTCGTTTAAAATTAAACAAAATTTTGAGTTAAATTTTTGACCTTCGATAACTCCAATTATATAAAAGTCATTGGGCCCAAATTTGGCAATTCATTAGACCTTTATGGGTAGTGTACTTATAACAAATAACAATCAGAAATATGCAAAAAAAAAAATTTTGTAAAAATCCTAAGGGGTACCCCTTAGAAAAAAATTTTTTTGGTCAAAAATTAAAAGTATCGATTTATATTTATTTATATATGCTAATAATATATTTCAACCATGACAAATACGAATCCGGCAACGAAAAATTTATTTGACCTTTAGTTTTTTCAGAATAGTCGTTTAAAATTAAACAAAATTTTGAGTTAAATTTTTGACCTTCAATAACTCCAATTATATAAAAGTCATTGGGCCCAAATTTGGCAATTCATTAGACCTTTATGGGTAGTATACTTATAACAAATAACAATCAGAAATATGCAAAAAAAAATTTTTGTAAAAATCCTAAGGGGTACCCCTTAGAAAAAAATTTTTTTGGTCAAAAATTAAAAGTATCGATTTATATTTATTTATATATGCTAATAATATATTTCAACCATGACAAATACGAATCCGGCAACGAAAAATTTATTTGACCTTTAGTTTTTTCAGAATAGTCGTTTAAAATTAAACAAAATTTTGAGTTAAATTTTTGACCTTCAATAACTCCAATTATATAAAAGTCATTGGGCCCAAATTTGGCAATTCATTAGACCTTTATGGGTAGTATACTTATAACAAATAACAATCAGAAATATGCAAAAAAAAAATTTTGTAAAAATCCTAAGGGGTACCCCTTAGAAAAAAATTTTTTTGGTCAAAAATTAAAAGTATCGATTTATATTTATTTATATATGCTAATAATATATTTCAACCATGACAAATACGAATCCGGCAACGAAAAATTTATTTGACCTTTAGTTTTTTCAGAATAGTCGTTTAAAATTAAACAAAATTTTGAGTTAAATTTTTGACCTTCGATAACTCCAATTATATAAAAGTCATTGGGCCCAAATTTGGCAATTCATTAGACCTTTATGGGTAGTATACTTATAACAAATAACAATCAGAAATATTCAAAAAAAAATTTTTGTAAAAATCCTAAGGGGTACCCCTTAGAAAAAAATTTTTTTGGTCAAAAATTAAAAGTATCGATTTATATTTATTTATATATGCTAATAATATATTTCAACCATGACAAATACGAATCCGGCAACGAAAAATTTATTTGACCTTTAGTTTTTTCAGAATAGTCGTTTAAAATTAAACAAAATTTTGAGTTAAATTTTTGACCTTCGATAACTCCAATTATATAAAAGTCATTGGGCCCAAATTTGGCAATTCATTAGACCTTTATGGGTAGTATACTTATAACAAATAACAATCAGAAATATGCAAAAAAAAAATTTTGTAAAAATCCTAAGGGGTACCCCTTAGAAAAAAATTTTTTTGGTCAAAAATTAAAAGTATCGATTTATATTTATTTATATATGCTAATAATATATTTCAACCATGACAAATACGAATCCGGCAACGAAAAATTTATTTGACCTTTAGTTTTTTCAGAATAGTCGTTTAAAATTAAACAAAATTTTGAGTTAAATTTTTGACCTTCGATAACTCCAATTATATAAAAGTCATTGGGCCCAAATTTGGCAATTCATTAGACCTTTATGGGTAGTATACTTATAACAAATAACAATCAGAAATATTCAAAAAAAAATTTTTGTAAAAATCCTAAGGGGTACCCCTTAGAAAAAAAATTTTTTGGTCAAAAATTAAAAGTATCGATTTATATTTATTTATATATGCTAATAATATATTTCAACCATGACAAATACGAATCCGGCAACGAAAAATTTATTTGACCTTTAGTTTTTTCAGAATAGTCGTTTAAAATTAAACAAAATTTTGAGTTAAATTTTTGACCTTCGATAACTCCAATTATATAAAAGTCATTGGGCCCAAATTTGGCAATTCATTAGACCTTTATGGGTAGTATACTTATAACAAATAACAATCAGAAATATGCAAAAAAAAATTTTTGTAAAAATCCTAAGGGGTACCCCTTAGAAAAAAATTTTTTTGGTCAAAAATTAAAAGTATCGATTTATATTTATTTATATATGCTAATAATATATTTCAACCATGACAAATACGAATCCGGCAACGAAAAATTTATTTGACCTTTAGTTTTTTCAGAATAGTCGTTTAAAATTAAACAAAATTTTGAGTTAAATTTTTGACCTTCAATAACTCCAATTATATAAAAGTCATTGGGCCCAAATTTGGCAATTCATTAGACCTTTATGGGTAGTATACTTATAACAAATAACAATCAGAAATATTCAAAAAAAAATTTTTGTAAAAATCCTAAGGGGTACCCCTTAGAAAAAAATTTTTTTGGTCAAAAATTAAAAGTATCGATTTATATTTATTTATATATGCTAATAATATATTTCAACCATGACAAATACGAATCCGGCAACGAAAAATTTATTTGACCTTTAGTTTTTTCAGAATAGTCGTTTAAAATTAAACAAAATTTTGAGTTAAATTTTTGACCTTCGATAACTCCAATTATATAAAAGTCATTGGGCCCAAATTTGGCAATTCATTAGACCTTTATGGGTAGTATACTTATAACAAATAACAATCAGAAATATTCAAAAAAAAATTTTTGTAAAAATCCTAAGGGGTACCCCTTAGAAAAAAATTTTTTTGGTCAAAAATTAAAAGTATCGATTTATATTTATTTATATATGCTAATAATATATTTCAACCATGACAAATACGAATCCGGCAACGAAAAATTTATTTGACCTTTAGTTTTTTCAGAATAGTCGTTTAAAATTAAACAAAATTTTGAGTTAAATTTTTGACCTTCGATAACTCCAATTATATAAAAGTCATTGGGCCCAAATTTGGCAATTCATTAGACCTTTATGGGTAGTATACTTATAACAAATAACAATCAGAAATATGCAAAAAAAAAATTTTGTAAAAATCCTAAGGGGTACCCCTTAGAAAAAAATTTTTTTGGTCAAAAATTAAAAGTATCGATTTATATTTATTTATATATGCTAATAATATATTTCAACCATGACAAATACGAATCCGGCAACGAAAAATTTATTTGACCTTTAGTTTTTTCAGAATAGTCGTTTAAAATTAAACAAAATTTTGAGTTAAATTTTTGACCTTCAATAACTCCAATTATATAAAAGTCATTGGGCACAAATTTGGCAATTCATTAGACCTTTATGGGTAGTATACTTATAACAAATAACAATCAGAAATATGCAAAAAAAAAAATTTCTAAAAATCCTAAGGGGTACCCCTTAGAAAAAAATTTTTTTGGTCAAAAATTAAAAGTATCGATTTATATTTATTTATATATGCTAATAATATATTTCAACCATGACAAATACGAATCCGGCAACGAAAAATTTATTTGACCTTTAGTTTTTTCAGAATAGTCGTTTAAAATTAAACAAAATTTTGAGTTAAATTTTTGACCTTCGATAACTCCAATTATATAAAAGTCATTGGGCCCAAATTTGGCAATTCATTAGACCTTTATGGGTAGTATACTTATAACAAATAACAATCAGAAATATGCAAAAAAAAAATTTTGTAAAAATCCTAAGGGGTACCCCTTAGAAAAAAATTTTTTTGGTCAAAAATTAAAAGTATCGATTTATATTTATTTATATATGCTAATAATATATTTCAACCATGACAAATACGAATCCGGCAACGAAAAATTTATTTGACCTTTAGTTTTTTCAGAATAGTCGTTTAAAATTAAACAAAATTTGAGTTAAATTTTTGACCTTCAATAACTCCAATTATATAAAAGTCATTGGGCCCAAATTTGGCAATTCATTAGACCTTTATGGGTAGTATACTTATAACAAATAACAATCAGAAATATGCAAAAAAAAAATTTTGTAAAAATCCTAAGGGGTACCCCTTAGAAAAAAATTTTTTTGGTCAAAAATTAAAAGTATCGATTTATATTTATTTATATATGCTAATAATATATTTCAACCATGACAAATACGAATCCGGCAACGAAAAATTTATTTGACCTTTAGTTTTTTCAGAATAGTCGTTTAAAATTAAACAAAATTTTGAGTTAAATTTTTGACCTTCGATAACTCCAATTATATAAAAGTCATTGGGCCCAAATTTGGCAATTCATTAGACCTTTATGGGTAGTATACTTATAACAAATAACAATCAGAAATATTCAAAAAAAAATTTTTGTAAAAATCCTAAGGGGTACCCCTTAGAAAAAAATTTTTTTGGTCAAAAATTAAAAGTATCGATTTATATTTATTTATATATGCTAATAATATATTTCAACCATGACAAATACGAATCCGGCAACGAAAAATTTATTTGACCTTTAGTTTTTTCAGAATAGTCGTTTAAAATTAAACAAAATTTTGAGTTAAATTTTTGACTTTCGATAACTCCAATTATATAAAAGTCATTGGGCCCAAATTTGGCAATTCATTAGACCTTTATGGGTAGTGTACTTATAACAAATAACAATCAGAAATATGCAAAAAAAAATTTTTGTATAAATCCTAAGGGGTACCCCTTAGAAAAAAATTTTTTTGGTCAAAAATTAAAAGTATCGATTTATATTTATTTATATATGCTAATAATATATTTCAACCATGACAAATACGAATCCGGCAACGAAAAATTTATTTGACCTTTAGTTTTTTCAGAATAGTCGTTTAAAATTAAACAAAATTTTGAGTTAAATTTTTGACCTTCGATAACTCCAATTATATAAAAGTCATTGGGCCCAAATTTGGCAATTCATTAGACCTTTATGGGTAGTATACTTATAACAAATAACAATCAGAAATATGCAAAAAAAAAATTTTGTAAAAATCCTAAGGGGTACCCCTTAGAAAAAAATTTTTTTGGTCAAAAATTAAAAGTATCGATTTATATTTATTTATATATGCTAATAATATATTTCAACCATGACAAATACGAATCCGGCAACGAAAAATTTATTTGACCTTTAGTTTTTTCAGAATAGTCGTTTAAAATTAAACAAAATTTTGAGTTAAATTTTTGACCTTCGATAACTCCAATTATATAAAAGTCATTGGGCCCAAATTTGGCAATTCATTAGACCTTTATGGGTAGTATACTTATAACAAATAACAATCAGAAATATTCAGAAAAAAATTTTTGTAAAAATCCTAAGGGGTACCCCTTAGAAAAAAATTTTTTTGGTCAAAAATTAAAAGTATCGATTTATATTTATTTATATATGCTAATAATATATTTCAACCATGACAAATACGAATCCGGCAACGAAAAATTTATTTGACCTTTAGTTTTTTTCAGAATAGTCGTTTAAAATTAAACAAAATTTTGAGTTAAATTTTTGACCTTCGATAACTCCAATTATATAAAAGTCATTGGGCCCAAATTTGGCAATTCATTAGACCTTTATGGGTAGTATACTTATAACAAATAACAATCAGAAATATGCAAAAAAAAATTTTTGTAAAAATCCTAAGGGGTACCACTTAGAAAAAAAAAATTAAAAGTATCGATTTATATTTATTTATATATGCTAATAATATATTTCAACCATGACAAATACGAATCCGGCAACGAAAAATTTATTTGACCTTTAGTTTTTTCAGAATAGTCGTTTAAAATTAAACAAAATTTTGAGTTAAATTTTTGACCTTCAATAACTCCAATTATATAAAAGTCATTGGGCCCAAATTTGGCAATTCATTAGACCTTTATGGGTAGTATACTTATAACAAATAACAATCAGAAATATGCAAAAAAAAAAAATTGTAAAAATCCTAAGGGGTACCCCTTAGAAAAAAATTTTTTTGGTCAAAAATTAAAAGTATCGATTTATATTTATTTATATATGCTAATAATATATTTCAACCATGACAAATACGAATCCGGCAACGAAAAATTTATTTGACCTTTAGTTTTTTCAGAATAGTCGTTTAAAATTAAACAAAATTTTGAGTTAAATTTTTGACCTTCAATAACTCCAATTATATAAAAGTCATTGGGCCCAAATTTGGCAATTCATTAGACCTTTATGGGTAGTATACTTATAACAAATAACAATCAGAAATATTCAAAAAAAAAATTTTGTAAAAATCCTAAGGGGTACCCCTTAGAAAAAAATTTTTTTGGTCAAAAATTAAAAGTATCGATTTATATTTATTTATATATGCTAATAATATATTTCAACCATGACAAATACGAATCCGGCAACGAAAAATTTATTTGACCTTTAGTTTTTTCAGAATAGTCGTTTAAAATTAAACAAAATTTTGAGTTAAATTTTTGACCTTCAATAACTCCAATTATATAAAAGTCATTGGGCCCAAATTTGGCAATTCATTAGACCTTTATGGGTAGTATACTTATAACAAATAACAATCAGAAATATGCAAAAAAAAAATTTTGTAAAAATCCTAAGGGGTACCCCTTAGAAAAAAATTTTTTTGGTCAAAAATTAAAAGTATCGATTTATATTTATTTATATATGCTAATAATATATTTCAACCATGACAAATACGAATCCGGCAACGAAAAATTTATTTGACCTTTAGTTTTTTCAGAATAGTCGTTTAAAATTAAACAAAATTTTGAGTTAAATTTTTGACCTTCGATAACTCCAATTATATAAAAGTCATTGGGCCCAAATTTGGCAATTCATTAGACCTTTATGGGTAGTATACTTATAACAAATAACAATCAGAAATATGCAAAAAAAAAATTTTGTAAAAATCCTAAGGGGTACCCCTTAGAAAAAAATTTTTTTGGTCAAAAATTAAAAGTATCGATTTATATTTATTTATATATGCTAATAATATATTTCAACCATGACAAATACGAATCCGGCAACGAAAAATTTATTTGACCTTTAGTTTTTTCAGAATAGTCGTTTAAAATTAAACAAAATTTTGAGTTAAATTTTTGACCTTCAATAACTCCAATTATATAAAAGTCATTGGGCCCAAATTTGGCAATTCATTAGACCTTTATGGGTAGTATACTTATAACAAATAACAATCAGAAATATGCAAAAAAAAAAATTTGTAAAAATCCTAAGGGGTACCCCTTAGAAAAAAATTTTTTTGGTCAAAAATTAAAAGTATCGATTTATATTTATTTATATATGCTAATAATATATTTCAACCATGACAAATACGAATCCGGCAACGAAAAATTTATTTGACCTTTAGTTTTTTCAGAATAGTCGTTTAAAATTAAACAAAATTTTGAGTTAAATTTTTGACCTTCGATAACTCCAATTATATAAAAGTCATTGGGCCCAAATTTGGCAATTCATTAGACCTTTATGGGTAGTATACTTATAACAAATAACAATCAGAAATATTAAAAAAAAAATTTTTGTAAAAATCCTAAGGGGTACCCCTTAGAAAAAAATTTTTTTGGTCAAAAATTAAAAGTATCGATTTATATTTATTTATATATGCTAATAATATATTTCAACCATGACAAATACGAATCCGGCAACGAAAAATTTATTTGACCTTTAGTTTTTTCAGAATAGTCGTTTAAAATTAAACAAAATTTTGAGTTAAATTTTTGACCTTCAATAACTCCAATTATATAAAAGTCATTGGGCCCAAATTTGGCAATTCATTAGACCTTTATGGGTAGTATACTTATAACAAATAACAATCAGAAATATGCAAAAAAAAAAATTTGTAAAAATCCTAAGGGGTACCCCTTAGAAAAAAATTTTTTTGGTCAAAAATTAAAAGTATCGATTTATATTTATTTATATATGCTAATAATATATTTCAACCATGACAAATACGAATCCGGCAACGAAAAATTTATTTGACCTTTAGTTTTTTCAGAATAGTCGTTTAAAATTAAACAAAATTTTGAGTTAAATTTTTGACCTTCGATAACTCCAATTATATAAAAGTCATTGGGCCCAAATTTGGCAATTCATTAGACCTTTATGGGTAGTGTACTTATAACAAATAACAATCAGAAATATGCAAAAAAAAATTTTTGTAAAAATCCTAAGGGGTACCCCTTAGAAAAAAATTTTTTTGGTCAAAAATTAAAAGTATCGATTTATATTTATTTATATATGCTAATAATATATTTCAACCATGACAAATACGAATCCGGCAACGAAAAATTTATTTGACCTTTAGTTTTTTCAGAATAGTCGTTTAAAATTAAACAAAATTTTGAGTTAAATTTTTGACCTTCGATAACTCCAATTATATAAAAGTCATTGGGCCCAAATTTGGCAATTCATTAGACCTTTATGGGTAGTATACTTATAACAAATAACAATCAGAAATATGCAAAAAAAAAATTTTGTAAAAATCCTAAGGGGTACCCCTTAGAAAAAAATTTTTTTGGTCAAAAATTAAAAGTATCGATTTATATTTATTTATATATGCTAATAATATATTTCAACCATGACAAATACGAATCCGGCAACGAAAAATTTATTTGACCTTTAGTTTTTTCAGAATAGTCGTTTAAAATTAAACAAAATTTTGAGTTAAATTTTTGACCTTCGATAACTCCAATTATATAAAAGTCATTGGGCCCAAATTTGGCAATTCATTAGACCTTTATGGGTAGTGTACTTATAACAAATAACAATCAGAAATATGCAAAAAAAAATTTTTGTAAAAATCCTAAGGGGTACCCCTTAGAAAAAAATTTTTTTGGTCAAAAATTAAAAGTATCGATTTATATTTATTTATATATGCTAATAATATATTTCAACCATGACAAATACGAATCCGGCAACGAAAAATTTATTTGACCTTTAGTTTTTTCAGAATAGTCGTTTAAAATTAAACAAAATTTTGAGTTAAATTTTTGACCTTCGATAACTCCAATTATATAAAAGTCATTGGGCCCAAATTTGGCAATTCATTAGACCTTTATGGGTAGTATACTTATAACAAATAACAATCAGAAATATGCAAAAAAAAAATTTTGTAAAAATCCTAAGGGGTACCCCTTAGAAAAAAATTTTTTTGGTCAAAAATTAAAAGTATCGATTTATATTTATTTATATATGCTAATAATATATTTCAACCATGACAAATACGAATCCGGCAACGAAAAATTTATTTGACCTTTAGTTTTTTCAGAATAGTCGTTTAAAATTAAACAAAATTTTGAGTTAAATTTTTGACCTTCAATAACTCCAATTATATAAAAGTCATTGGGCCCAAATTTGGCAATTCATTAGACCTTTATGGGTAGTATACTTATAACAAATAACAATCAGAAATATGCAAAAAAAAAAATTTGTAAAAATCCTAAGGGGTACCCCTTAGAAAAAAATTTTTTTGGTCAAAAATTAAAAGTATCGATTTATATTTATTTATATATGCTAATAATATATTTCAACCATGACAAATACGAATCCGGCAACGAAAAATTTATTTGACCTTTAGTTTTTTCAGAATAGTCGTTTAAAATTAAACAAAATTTTGAGTTAAATTTTTGACCTTCAATAACTCCAATTATATAAAAGTCATTGGGCCCAAATTTGGCAATTCATTAGACCTTTATGGGTAGTATACTTATAACAAATAACAATCAGAAATATGCAAAAAAAAAATTTTGTAAAAATCCTAAGGGGTACCCCTTAGAAAAAAATTTTTTTGGTCAAAAATTAAAAGTATCGATTTATATTTATTTATATATGCTAATAATATATTTCAACCATGACAAATACGAATCCGGCAACGAAAAATTTATTTGACCTTTAGTTTTTTCAGAATAGTCGTTTAAAATTAAACAAAATTTTGAGTTAAATTTTTGACCTTCAATAACTCCAATTATATAAAAGTCATTGGGCCCAAATTTGGCAATTCATTAGACCTTTATGGATAGTATACTTATAACAAATAACAATCAGAAATATGCAAAAAAAAAATTTTGTAAAAATCCTAAGGAGTACCCCTTAGAAAAAAAATTTTTTGGTCAAAAATTAAAAGTATCGATTTATATTTATTTATATATGCTAATAATATATTTCAACCATGACAAATACGAATCCGACAACGAAAAATTTATTTGACCTTTAGTTTTTTCAGAATAGTCGTTTAAAATTAAACAAAATTTTGAGTTAAATTTTTGACCTTCGATAACTCCAATTATATAAAAGTCATTGGGCCCAAATTTGGCAATTCATTAGACCTTTATGGGTAGTATACTTATAACAAATAACAATCAGAAATATTCAAAAAAAAATTTTTGTAAAAATCCTAAGGGGTACCCCTTAGAAAAAAATTTTTTTGGTCAAAAATTAAAAGTATCGATTTATATTTATTTATATATGCTAATAATATATTTCAACCATGACAAATACGAATCCGGCAACGAAAAATTTATTTGACCTTTAGTTTTTTCAGAATAGTCGTTTAAAATTAAACAAAATTTTGAGTTAAATTTTTGACCTTCGATAACTCCAATTATATAAAAGTCATTGGGCCCAAATTTGGCAATTCATTAGACCTTTATGGGTAGTATACTTATAACAAATAACAATCAGAAATATGCAAAAAAAAAAATTTGTAAAAATCCTAAGGGGTACCCCTTAGAAAAAAATTTTTTTGGTCAAAAATTAAAAGTATCGATTTATATTTATTTATATATGCTAATAATATATTTCAACCATGACAAATACGAATCCGGCAACGAAAAATTTATTTGACCTTTAGTTTTTTCAGAATAGTCGTTTAAAATTAAACAAAATTTTGAGTTAAATTTTTGACCTTCGATAACTCCAATTATATAAAAGTCATTGGGCCCAAATTTGGCAATTCATTAGACCTTTATGGGTAGTATACTTATAACAAATAACAATCAGAAATATTCAAAAAAAAAATTTTGTAAAAATCCTAAGGGGTACCCCTTAGAAAAAAATTTTTTTGGTCAAAAATTAAAAGTATCGATTTATATTTATTTATATATGCTAATAATATATTTCAACCATGACAAATACGAATCCGGCAACGAAAAATTTATTTGACCTTTAGTTTTTTCAGAATAGTCGTTTAAAATTAAACAAAATTTTGAGTTAAATTTTTGACCTTCAATAACTCCAATTATATAAAAGTCATTGGGCCCAAATTTGGCAATTCATTAGACCTTTATGGGTAGTATACTTATAACAAATAACAATCAGAAATATGCAAAAAAAAAATTTTGTAAAAATCCTAAGGGGTACCCCTTAGAAAAAAATTTTTTTGGTCAAAAATTAAAAGTATCGATTTATATTTATTTATATATGCTAATAATATATTTCAACCATGACAAATACGAATCCGGCAACGAAAAATTTATTTGACCTTTAGTTTTTTCAGAATAGTCGTTTAAAATTAAACAAAATTTTGAGTTAAATTTTTGACCTTCGATAACTCCAATTATATAAGTCATTGGGCCCAAATTTGGCAATTCATTAGACCTTTATGGGTAGTATACTTATAACAAATAACAATCAGAAATATTCAAAAAAAAATTTTTGTAAAAATCCTAAGGGGTACCCCTTAGAAAAAAATTTTTTTGGTCAAAAATTAAAAGTATCGATTTATATTTATTTATATATGCTAATAATATATTTCAACCATGACAAATACGAATCCGGCAACGAAAAATTTATTTGACCTTTAGTTTTTTCAGAATAGTCGTTTAAAATTAAACAAAATTTTGAGTTAAATTTTTGACCTTCAATAACTCCAATTATATAAAAGTCATTGGGCCCAAATTTGGCAATTCATTAGACCTTTATGGGTAGTATACTTATAACAAATAACAATCAGAAATATGCAAAAAAAAAATTTTGTAAAAATCCTAAGGGGTACCCCTTAGAAAAAATTTTTTTTGGTCAAAAATTAAAAGTATCGATTTATATTTATTTATATATGCTAATAATATATTTCAACCATGACAAATACGAATCCGGCAACGAAAAATTTATTTGACCTTTAGTTTTTTCAGAATAGTCGTTTAAAATTAAACAAAATTTTGAGTTAAATTTTTGACCTTCGATAACTCCAATTATATAAAAGTCATTGGGCCCAAATTTGGCAATTCATTAGACCTTTATGGGTAGTATACTTATAACAAATAACAATCAGAAATATTAAAAAAAAAATTTTGTAAAAATCCTAAGGGGTACCCCTTAGAAAAAAATTTTTTTGGTCAAAAATTAAAAGTATCGATTTATATTTATTTATATATGCTAATAATATATTTCAACCATGACAAATACGAATCCGGCAACGAAAAATTTATTTGACCTTTAGTTTTTTCAGAATAGTCGTTTAAAATTAAACAAAATTTTGAGTTAAATTTTTGACCTTCAATAACTCCAATTATATAAAAGTCATTGGGCCCAAATTTGGCAATTCATTAGACCTTTATGGGTAGTATACTTATAACAAATAACAATCAGAAATATGCAAAAAAAAAATTTTGTAAAAATCCTAAGGGGTACCCCTTAGAAAAAAAATTTTTTGGTCAAAAATTAAAAGTATCGATTTATATTTATTTATATATGCTAATAATATATTTCAACCATGACAAATACGAATCCGGCAACGAAAAATTTATTTGACCTTTAGTTTTTTCAGAATAGTCGTTTAAAATTAAACAAAATTTTGAGTTAAATTTTTGACCTTCGATAACTCCAATTATATAAAAGTCATTGGGCCCAAATTTGGCAATTCATTAGACCTTTATGGGTAGTATACTTATAACAAATAACAATCAGAAATATTCAAAAAAAAATTTTTGTATAAATCCTAAGGGGTACCCCTTAGAAAAAAATTTTTTTGGTCAAAAATTAAAAGTATCGATTTATATTTATTTATATATGCTAATAATATATTTCAACCATGACAAATACGAATCCGGCAACGAAAAATTTATTTGACCTTTAGTTTTTTCAGAATAGTCGTTTAAAATTAAACAAAATTTTGAGTTAAATTTTTGACCTTCGATAACTCCAATTATATAAAAGTCATTGGGCCCAAATTTGGCAATTCATTAGACCTTTATGGGTAGTATACTTATAACAAATAACAATCAGAAATATGCAAAAATAATTTTTGTAAAAATCCTAAGGGGTACCCCTTAGAAAAAAATTTTTTTGGTCAAAAATTAAAAGTATCGATTTATATTTATTTATATATGCTAATAATATATTTCAACCATGACAAATACGAATCCGGCAACGAAAAATTTATTTGACCTTTAGTTTTTTCAGAATAGTCGTTTAAAATTAAACAAAATTTTGAGTTAAATTTTTGACCTTCAATAACTCCAATTATATAAAAGTCATTGGGCCCAAATTTGGCAATTCATTAGACCTTTATGGGTATTATACTTATAACAAATAACAATCAGAAATATGCAAAAAAAAAATTTTGTAAAAATCCTAAGGGGTACCCCTTAGCAAAAATTTTTTTGGTCAAAAATTAAAAGTATCGATTTATATTTATTTATATATGCTAATAATATATTTCAACCATGACAAATACGAATCCGGCAACGAAAAATTTATTTGACCTTTAGTTTTTTCAGAATAGTCGTTTAAAATTAAACAAAATTTTGAGTTAAATTTTTGACCTTCGATAACTCCAATTATATAAAAGTCATTGGGCCCAAATTTGGCAATTCATTAGACCTTTATGGGTAGTATACTTATAACAAATAACAATCAGAAATATTCAAAAAAAAATTTTTGTAAAAATCCTAAGGGGTACCCCTTAGAAAAAAATTTTTTTGGTCAAAAATTAAAAGTATCGATTTATATTTATTTATATATGCTAATAATATATTTCAACCATGACAAATACGAATCCGGCAACGAAAAATTTATTTGACCTTTAGTTTTTTCAGAATAGTCGTTTAAAATTAAACAAAATTTTGAGTTAAATTTTTGACCTTCGATAACTCCAATTATATAAAAGTCATTGGGCCCAAATTTGGCAATTCATTAGACCTTTATGGGTAGTATACTTATAACAAATAACAATCAGAAATATGCAAAAAAAAAATTTTGTAAAAATCCTAAGGGGTACCCCTTAGAAAAAAATTTTTTTGGTCAAAAATTAAAAGTATCGATTTATATTTATTTATATATGCTAATAATATATTTCAACCATGACAAATACGAATCCGGCAACGAAAAATTTATTTGACCTTTAGTTTTTTCAGAATAGTCGTTTAAAATTAAACAAAATTTTGAGTTAAATTTTTGACCTTCGATAACTCCAATTATATAAAAGTCATTGGGCCCAAATTTGGCAATTCATTAGACCTTTATGGGTAGTATACTTATAACAAATAACAATCAGAAATATGCAAAAAAAAATTTTTGTAAAAATCCTAAGGGGTACCCCTTAGAAAAAAATTTTTTTGGTCAAAAATTAAAAGTATCGATTTATATTTATTTATATATGCTAATAATATATTTCAACCATGACAAATACGAATCCGGCAACGAAAAATTTATTTGACCTTTAGTTTTTTCAGAATAGTCGTTTAAAATTAAACAAAATTTTGAGTTAAATTTTTGACCTTCAATAACTCCAATTATACAAAAGTCATTGGGCCCAAATTTGGCAATTCATTAGACCTTTATGGGTAGTATACTTATAACAAATAACAATCAGAAATATGCAAAAAAAAAATTTTGTAAAAATCCTAAGGGGTACCCCTTAGAAAAAAATTTTTTTGGTCAAAAATTAAAAGTATCGATTTATATTTATTTATATATGCTAATAATATATTTCAACCATGACAAATACGAATCCGGCAACGAAAAATTTATTTGACCTTTAGTTTTTTCAGAATAGTCGTTTAAAATTAAACAAAATTTTGAGTTAAATTTTTGACCTTCGATAACTCCAATTATATAAAAGTCATTGGGCCCAAATTTGGCAATTCATTAGACCTTTATGGGTAGTATACTTATAACAAATAACAATCAGAAATATTAAAAAAAAAATTTTTGTAAAAATCCTAAGGGGTACCCCTTAGAAAAAAATTTTTTTGGTCAAAAATTAAAAGTATCGATTTATATTTATTTATATATGCTAATAATATATTTCAACCATGACAAATACGAATCCGGCAACGAAAAATTTATTTGACCTTTAGTTTTTTCAGAATAGTCGTTTAAAATTAAACAAAATTTTGAGTTAAATTTTTGACCTTCAATAACTCCAATTATATAAAAGTCATTGGGCCCAAATTTGGCAATTCATTAGACCTTTATGGGTAGTATACTTATAACAAATAACAATCAGAAATATGCAAAAAAAAAATTTTGTAAAAATCCTAAGGGGTACCCCTTAGAAAAAAAATTTTTTGGTCAAAAATTAAAAGTATCGATTTATATTTATTTATATATGCTAATAATATATTTCAACCATGACAAATACGAATCCGGCAACGAAAAATTTATTTGACCTTTAGTTTTTTCAGAATAGTCGTTTAAAATTAAACAAAATTTTGAGTTAAATTTTTGACCTTCGATAACTCCAATTATATAAAAGTCATTGGGCCCAAATTTGGCAATTCATTAGACCTTTATGGGTAGTATACTTATAACAAATAACAATCAGAAATATTCAAACAAATTTTTTGTATAAATCCTAAGGGGTACCCCTTAGAAAAAAATTTTTTTGGTCAAAAATTAAAAGTATCGATTTATATTTATTTATATATGCTAATAATATATTTCAACCATGACAAATACGAATCCGGCAACGAAAAATTTATTTGACCTTTAGTTTTTTCAGAATAGTCGTTTAAAATTAAACAAAATTTTGAGTTAAATTTTTGACCTTCGATAACTCCAATTATATAAAAGTCATTGGGCCCAAATTTGGCAATTCATTAGACCTTTATGGGTAGTATACTTATAACAAATAACAATCAGAAATATGCAAAAATAATTTTTGTAAAAATCCTAAGGGGTACCCCTTAGAAAAAAATTTTTTTGGTCAAAAATTAAAAGTATCGATTTATATTTATTTATATATGCTAATAATATATTTCAACCATGACAAATACGAATCCGGCAACGAAAAATTTATTTGACCTTTAGTTTTTTCAGAATAGTCGTTTAAAATTAAACAAAATTTTGAGTTAAATTTTTGACCTTCAATAACTCCAATTATATAAAAGTCATTGGGCCCAAATTTGGCAATTCATTAGACCTTTATGGGTATTATACTTATAACAAATAACAATCAGAAATATGCAAAAAAAAAATTTTGTAAAAATCCTAAGGGGTACCCCTTAGAAAAAAATTTTTTTGGTCAAAAATTAAAAGTATCGATTTATATTTATTTATATATGCTAATAATATATTTCAACCATGACAAATACGAATCCGGCAACGAAAAATTTATTTGACCTTTAGTTTTTTCAGAATAGTCGTTTAAAATTAAACAAAATTTTGAGTTAAATTTTTGACCTTCGATAACTCCAATTATATAAAAGTCATTGGGCCCAAATTTGGCAATTCATTAGACCTTTATGGGTAGTTTGAATTTTGATGGGTATCGGCTGAAATTCCGTCTGAGAGCTCAAAAATGCTCGCAACGGCCGTAAAATGCTACTTTTCAGCCGCTACAGCTCTAAATCGTCGATTTTACACGATTTTTGATTTTTATCGACCAGAAGCCTTGCTGTAGGCTGGATATTGTTGATTATGTAATCGAGCTGCCGTGGATTTGCTCGCTGTATATTCGGCGATTACGTAATTGGCTGCCATAGTTCGCTCGCCGTATGCCGGTGATTATATAATCGAGCTGCTGTGGTTTTTCTAGTTCGCAAATCGATGCTCTAGATCTAGTTCGTATTTAGGTGAATTGCAGGTTGCCTGTAAAGTTTAATTTTGGGTATGGAATAATTGGGATTTTGAATTGAAATATTGTATTCCTTTTGTTCTGTTTATTGGTCATTCATGTAATACATTTTTAAATCTAATATATAACGATATGAATTAATATTAAAAGATAGAATCGTGTCCTTCCCATTATTTACAATAGGGGGTGCGGTCGTTTAAACATTTTAAAATAACCCTGATATGGAAAATAATAGACTTATTATTTTTATATATTTACAATTAGAAAAATTAATATTAAAAGTTAGAATTGTTTCCTTCTCTTTATTTAGAACAGGGGGCGAGTTAAATTATACCATTTATGTAAAAAAAATTATATATTTAAACATTCTACGAGTTATTTGTATTTATAGATAGTTCAATATAAATATGTTTGGTATATTATTGTATGAGGTTTATCAGGGGTGACCTCATAGGCACTCACAGCTATAGTGGCGAAAACACTGCACGAATTACCTTAAAAACATATATACAAAATTGTATGTATTTAAACATTCTATGAACCTAGTAGTATAATTTTCTGTTGCTTGGTGGCAGCACCTACGTGTTCAAATTCACAATTTTATAAAGAAATTCAATAAAATAATATATGAATAAAATCGTGAATTTATGCTTTCCAGCGCGCGTTGACGTTCCAAGTAGAACAGACTTGCACAAACCAAAATTCTATTTTTACATTGTTGTTTGTTAACTGTTGTTCGAAATTGAAACATGTAGAACTACTTGTTTTAGCGTAGAAAATATGTTGAATTAATATGTAAAAAAAATACTACGCGAAACAGCAAGATTTTGCACTATTTTCCAACAATTTTATGAATGAAATAAACATGCAATTAATTCATAAATGAACACAAGACGGTACTAATAGTACATTAAAACACAAGTATCATAAGGCAATCTGTTAACGTACGAGTCCAAGTTTGGAAAACGAGCCGCTAGGCGAGTTTTACAAAGGACGAGTGCGTCAACAGGCCTTATGATACGTGTTTTTTATACTATTTTTTCTATTGAGGTATTTTTACGATTAAATTTATTTAAATTGCGACGTCAAATTATGACTAGGTATTTTTTTGTTAGTTATGTTTATGTTGGTAACGCTTCTCGCTAACAATTGAAATTTCATATTTTGTCAACTATTGATTAATTAGTGTATTGCAAGGTGTATTGTATTTATGATTCAAGGTCTGATTCTGGTTGTGAAATTAATATATTTTTTTCTAGTCCTATCACCTAAAGAAAGTATAAAAATCCATAATTAAAAGTAATATGTTGAAATATTATCAACAACTTACCATTTTGAGGTTACCTGTCATCTGTCAGTTATGAAAGCATGACTACCAACTCGAGAACATGAAAGGCGCCAAAAATAGTACGCTTATAGATGTTCTAAACGTCGTGTTTGCAGTACAAAACAGTGCGTTTATAGAAACATAAGAACACCGAAATAGAAAAAAGTATATATTTACATAGAAATTTATTGAATTATTAATTCAAAAAAATATGAAATGTTGACATTGGTTTTTTTTTACATTAAACCACAATAATTTGAAACTATTTTGTGATAATAATATTATTTTCTTTTCATTTTAATCAAATTTTTAATCCGTTTTCAAATATGAATTCGACATATTTTTATTATTATTATTTTTGATTTTATTATTACATATCTCAAAAACTATTTGAAATAATTTAATTTTCTTTGAAAATTTGAAATTCTTGAAGATTTCTGCGAAAGACATTTTAAAATTAATTAATTTTTACGGTGGTTAAATTTTTGCTAAGCATTAATTAAAAATGGTCAAAATCTTTAAACATATTTCAAAAATTATAACAAATTTTGAATTTTCGGTCCTATATCTCAAAAACTAATTAAAATATTTTAATTCTGTTTGAAAATTTGAAATCCTTGTAGATTTCTGTATAAAACACATAAAAATTAATTAATATTAACCAGTAGTTAAATTTTTTCCAAATTTTATTCACAAAATGGTCAAAAACATACTGTAGTCAAAATAAAAACTGTCAAAATTTTAAAAAAAGTTTCAAACAAACCCTACTTCACATTAACAGATAAACAACTTTTTCTAATAAAATTTTTGCCTAAACCCTTTCAGTTTGCCAAAAATCAAGTGACCTACTTATTTCCATAGCCTACCTTGTATTGTCGAAATTTTGGCCAAAATCCAAGGTGCCGTTGATATTTCGTCCCTGATTTTTTCAACACACTTCAAACAACACTAACATAATCGAAATTTTGTCTAAATAAACTTGTAACACTGATAAACATCAATACTTGTCACTAATAACATTTAGCATTATTGTTTATATGAATTAAACAGTTAATATTATATTTTCAAGTAAACTAAAACACTACATACAAGTTTGAGAATCTTATTTCATCTTTACATTTATTATCCTTTGTTAAAAATGTCCTTAAAAGGTCCTTATAGTCTATTTACCCAACTTGCAAATGTTTAAACACAACACAAATCGCAGCCATTTTGATGTAAATGTCAAGTTAATTAACAAATATATGTATTTCATTTATGTGATGATTATAAATACTGATAATTTATATTTAGCAATAATATTAATAAATATAAACTTTTTTGAAGTTAAATTTTGAAATTTCTTTTTAAAAATTGGGGAAAATTTCCAAAAAAGACCCTATTTAGTATTGGTAGCGACATCTGTAGTCAACAAATGTGTACTATATACGTGAAAATATTATAAAATATTTAAAATTATTTTTATGTATCCTGAGATATTCAAAATCATTGAATTTATAATAGTTTTTAATAAAATATTTTTTGTATAACAAATATAGTCGAAATATTGTTATTTTAGCTAGAAAATGGATTTTCTCAAATTTGCTAATACCTATTCAATATTACTAGTGTACTCTATGGTGAAAATTGTGAACTATTATTTAATGTTATCTTGTGAATAAGTACGTTGATGTATCGTGTAAATAGGCGAAAATCAATACTTGGATCATTTAAATTGACCAATCAGATTTCTAGAAATATTGTGGTATATTTGAAACATGTGTTAATTTTTGAATAGGGTATTTTTACATATGTAAATCATTTTTTTAAAAAAAATATGCATTATTATGGACATTTGGTTTCAAAAATATTATTTTATTAATTTATTCGTAGCTACTAGACCAGTAGAGTAAATATTTTGAAAATTATTTGATAATCATAAGTTCATTGACCTTTGCAAATACTGATAAATATTGTTCTACGTATTTATTTTTAGAAATTGGACCAGTTAAATATGAATTTTGAAATTTATGTAAAAAAGTACGTAGAATCCAATGGTGCAATCGACAACGTGGTTGTTTGTTACCCAAAATTTAATTAGAATTGTTGCCTTCCGATTATTTACAATAGGGGATGCGGTCGTTTTAAACATTTTAAAATAAGCCTGATACGGAAAATAATAAACTTATAATTTTTATATATTTACAATTAGAAACATGTATATATAAATATGTATTTTATTTTGTTCACAACTCTTCTACGGTTTTAAAATATCTTCAAATTAACACGAAATTCGTGTTCTACGGGGTTTAAAATATAAATTAGCTCAATTTTAAATCTTAAAGCCGTTTGGGTAAAGCTCAATTTTAATATTTGTAAGATGACGCCCAGTGAAATTTTTTCGCAATCCTTCCAAAACATCAAAACACTTATTTTGTTATAAATTCAGCTGAAATTTACAGGAAACACATAAAATTAACTGAAAATCATGAATTTGTAGTTAAAATTTGTCGAAAATGTCTATTTTTTGTTGAAAATATTTGTTTGCCAGTAGAAAAGTGTGGTTAAAAATCATGTACGTGTCAAAAACATTCGGTTGGTTTACAGCGCCAAAATGCTTGAACTATGTAGCAACATTTCGACTCTGTCGATAATACAGTTTAATTTAGTCTATATAAGCTACATCATTGGTTAGTCTATGTAAGCTTCATTGGTATGACGCCATTTTGAACTATTTGAACATCTATAAAAGCAGCGGAAACGAGCTTATAAATCGATTTAGAATAGTCTAAAATACATGTTTATTTGAAGATTAATACACAATACATGTAATAAATTGTTTTTTTTCTTTTCAGGTTGTGTACCTAGACTGCTCAAATAACATTTTGATATTATACACATTTTTTTTTTCATTAGATTAGAACAGCTTTTTATAATTCGTAGACTACGAAGTTTAGATTTTCTTTTTGAGAGAATCATTAATTTTGGGAAAATATTTGAAAATAATTACTAATTTTGCTAAAATCTTATTAAGCACTCTTAATATTTGACAATCAGTTTTATGAAATATGTAAATTTTTGTTAACTTCCGGTGCTGGCTTGAAGAAATTGATGAAATATTCGATTATACGAACATGTCGAATTTTCACCGTAGAGTTGTTTTTATGTACGTACTACTAGAAAATAAAACGATTCGCACTTCAGTTTCACATTTAGTGACATTTTTGAGGTTGCGGTAAATTTAATTAACAATTGTTACAAATAATTTTAATATATTTAAAATTAACTTATTTCTTTTTATTTATACAGAAATTAATTATTTGACACGTTCAAATAATTTTATTTCTTTCAAAAGTTGATGGTACATATGGGTATATTGTTAAAAATAAAAATATTTCCAAACATTTATATTTTTTTATTTTATGCACCTGTGTACAATAATTTATAAAATTCTTTGTATTTTATAAATTATTGTAAAATGAAAAATTCCATACCCAAAACTAGGTCAAATGGGAAATATTTTTTTGATGAATCTTATATAATTTTTGATTCTCTACAACTTTTGTCTATAAAATTTTCTTCTAAAATTGATGGTTAAGCCGGAAATGACGTTACACCTTAAATAGGGTAGAGATACAAAGTTGACATATTTTTTTTCGGATTCTACGTAATTTTCTACATACGTGTCTAAAATTTGGTAATTCAATATTTATAAGCATAGGTCATATGATTTTTTTAAATTTAAATAGCACATTTTAAATTAATATTTTGTGTTCGGGGAATTGGCAACACTGATTATTTTAATGGCGCCATCTGTTAGCACATTTTAAACTAATATTTTGTGTGTTCGGACAATTGGCAACACTGATTGTCAGCCATTACAAATGTCATTAGAAGCTTCAGGTGTAACTCGTGTCAAAATGTAAAAACGCTTCTAAAACTTATTTTAAACAGTTTTAAATGGTGAAAATGTTGTGGTTTATAGTTTAAAGACTAAGGAATGCGATTCTGCCCTCGAAATGAAGATATTTGTACGTGTTAAGAAGTTATGAGTAAGAGAAAATGAAGGTCGTTTGGGACATTGACAATTGCACCATAATTTCGTGTGAAAATGGGGCCCTACAGCCGGGAGGGAACGCTGAATAGATGGACAGAGGGCTAGACATCAAGATCTGACACTTTTAAGGTAAGAAATGAAGTTTATAATTTGTTTATTCCTTAAAACCGACGTTTCTGCGGCCGTGAGGAGTCAAGGACGAACAACTTGTGTATTTGTGTTCTTGTTATGAACCCCTTTTATTTACCCCCTTATTTTGTATTTATATATATTTAATAACTTAATATTTATATATTTTTCTGTGTATATTGTCAACATGTGAACAATGAATTACAATAATGTATATAGTAAACATGTATTAAATATATAAAAATGATATATTTTAACCCTTTATAAAATCTTTTATTTACAGGAAACACATAAAATTAACTGAAAAACTTTTATTTTTTTATTAAAATTATCTGATTAACATTTAAATTTGCATAAAATCGCTCTTTAAAATAATCTAGTTTGCCGTACATTAGTTGAATTTTTAGTGGGCAACCGACGCATCAGTTGCTCATAAAAATATCAGAGATTTGCGGTGAAAGTTCATTGACCTTTAAATGTAGTTTCACTAATTTATTCATAGCTATTAGACCAGTAGAGCAAATATTTTGTAATTTGGGATATTTATATAAGAAAATACGCAAAATCCAATGGTGCTATCGATAAATGTGTACCTCCACCCATTTTTGGGTAACAAATAACCCGTCATTAATTGGCGGGAGGTACGGTTCTAATTTTATCAAAAATCGATTCCGTGGGTCAAAATACATATACATAACAAATAAAATATTCACACATATGACTATTTCATTTAATTTAAAAGTTTTGAATTAGGCGATTTTGAAACCCTTGCCTCTAGGTCCTTGTAACTTAAATATGTTGTTCTACGGCCCCGACATTTTCAGAAGTGACTTCGGTCCTCAGTCCAGGCCTGTATTTTTACAAAACAGTAAGTATTTAATGAAATATATGTGTATACAATCCGCAAAATCACCCCCGAATGAATTATCATTTTCTCTTGCTCATAATTCCTCAACGGGTTAAAATATCGTCAATTGGTGCACAAAATCGGATTCCTTGGTGTTTAAAATATAGATTTACTTATTTGCATCGCTTAAAACTGTTTGGTATGAGAATAAGAAAAGATTTTGTCTTGTGGTATCAGGTGGAAGTTCCTCCAATTCGTCTTATAACCTCCAAAAACGTTTTTGTTGGATTATTTGCTTATTACGAAATAAAACTTGCTGAAATGTATGTGGAATACATAAAATTAAGTGTGTGCGATAAAGATGGATATAACACGCTTGCCTCTAAAAATCCATGTTTCGACTAAGTTAAGACATTTCATTTTAAAACGATGTTCGTTGTTGATAATACTTTCGCTGTAACGTAAGTTTATGTATTAATTCAGATATATTACCTTGATTCTTAAATTTTACTGTACTTTTAATTGCGCCACGGATACGGGACCGAAGCACTAATATGTATTGTATAATGTATTGTTATGTCTGGTCATCCATAGCGCTAGTTCTATGGAGTGACCCATGTATAGTTTTGCACTGTGTATAGTTTTGTACTATGTCGTCTTAAAACCCTAGGATACTAGGTACCAAAGTCTGAACTAAAGTTTCAGCAAATCTTAAATCCTACAAATCGTAGGTAACCTATAGACTTTGAAAATTGTGCCATTATATTGTAAATAAAGATGATGAATAAATAAATAAATAATGCAGTAGATAACAAATAATGAAATAAATGTAATGAAATATAATAAAAAATGTAAAACAAATACACACACACACACACATTAGTTTATAAGTAAGAACTCAAGACATCACAGAACAAAGAAAAATGACCTCAGACCACTCGGACGCCCAGAAAATCTACGACACATCGAGAAATTCAAAGTAAGTCAAATAATAAACAATAAAAAATATTAAATAACTAATAAATATTTATTTAAAACTAGGTAACATCATTCCAAAATGGAAAAACCACTCTAGAACCACTCCGGTACTTGGAAAGTAAAGAATTAGAAAAAATCAGAATAAGTATGTAGCATAATAATTAATAAAATAATAAATTAATAACTAATATTTTTTTCCACAGCTGAACCTCACGGCCACTTAGGTGAGAAATTATCCACATAAATATATACTTATGTTTGTATTTAAATATAAACAAAAATTGCGTTTTATTTTAGCTTTTAAGTACCCATTGTAAACCTGAGCCAAATTTCGATGTAACGGCTCCTAATATAAAAAAAAAATATAAAACCTATAGTTGATAAGTACACATTACAAATCACACTAGAGTAAGAGAAATAATAAATAAAAATAATGGCACGGTTTTCTTATGTCTTGCGTGTGCGGTTCGGGAAATATGCGCCCATTTTCGATATAACTAGAAAGAACAAATACTAGATAAATAGGTATATGGTAATGAAAAATACTCCGTAAAAATAATTACTGCGCCACTCGTACGGTAAAAATAGGGAAGACGCTGTAAAGTAATGAGAATAATAAATAAATTATTTACGTAAATAATAATGAGTAATTTCAAAATGAATTAATACGGTAGTGGGAAAAGTTTATCCGTTCAAAATATGAACGGTAAAAATAATAATGAAATAATTCTTCAAGTCCAAAAATTACAGCTTGTCCTCTTCATCAATCGAGAAAAAAATATCTCCTATCAGGTGTCAATCATATAAAATCTAAAGAATTAATTGATGTTTAACCATGTTTTGTTGAAATATTTAATAAGTTACTAGTGTTTCGGACGAGACGAGACATTCTCGAATCTCGTCTCGGCGAGATGAGAAATTTCGAGACGAGACGAGATTTACATATTGAGATTCTCGAATCTCGAAAATTATTGCGAGATTTCTCGACAATTTTTTAATTTTTAAAAATACATTTTTTTAAAAATTTTATTGTTACATTTTGTAAATTTATATTAATTATCCTGTTTTTTTTCCTATAAATGTAAACAGGATCGTGCTAAAATTTCTTAAATAAAACTACTTCCTTTCTTTCTTGACGTCACAGTGATGTATTCACGTTCACTTACCGACAAAGTGTTGCACCCAGTAATGGGTAAAAAGCGTTTATTTTATTTTAATAGTTTATTATTTATGGAGATTCTTTATAATAAATAATGTTTAAATAAGCAAACGATACACTTACAAAATTGAAGTCACGTGAAAGAGAAATTTGTATATTGTCAAATATTATGAACAACAAACAAAATTATGTTTGATTTGTCATAAAATATGTAAAATCGATGACAATTTATTAAATAAATTAAATTTATTAAAGATGTTAATTTATTTTGTCTTTAATACCAGGTCTTGAATTGTTGGTAAAACTAATTATTATTACATTTTTCATTAAAACAAAACGATTAACAGATAAAACAATTGCTCGCTAATCACTATTAATCATTTGTTCATGCTACCAGCCATTGTGTTTTGTAAGACTTTAAATAAGTATTACTTGAATTTATTTAACCCTTTACATACATGTTGTTCCAATCCTTTAGGAAAAAATTAAGTGCCATATACCGCATGATATTTAAAAATTCGTAAAACTAAAGACTTGGTTCTTAAAGTTTATATTTTTAGTGCCACTGGTTGACACGATTTTTTACATTTTTTAATAACAATAATTTATTTGTTATTCTACACTAGTTAAGTGAATAAATAATTCATTATGATTTTTATTTAAATTTCGCGTCGACCAGTGAAAATATACAGATCGGGTCTTAACAGACAAGTTCGAGCTAATATTAAGACCGGTGTTTGTTGTTTATTATTGCTGTCTTTTGTCAGTGTATTTGTTACCTACAAATGAGAATGTCTTCTGCTCGTATTAAGTGCAAGTCTCGTGAAAAACTTTTGTTGGGGGAGTTAAAATAGTATATATTTGTTTCTTTTAGTGTAAACCTAACTTTCGTGATATGAATTTTTAATATGTGACGGTTTTCAGTGGACTAAATAGTGAGATAATTGAAATTTTGTCCCAATAAACGTTCCTAGTAGCAGTGGTAGATGATTTCCTGAGATGCTGAGATCTTCGATGCCTCTGTTGGCCAAATTGGATTGATAGTAGCCGAGGTTGGTCCAACATTTATCTCAATTTATTTTATAATTCTTCTACAGCTTATTAATATATGTCAATAATAATAGATTGCCTCACCGAGTATAGATAATAATTATAAAAATATATGATCAATTTAACAAAGTTTATTTGTCTCAAATAATTTAACTACGTTTAAAAATTATTTCAAGTAACATATAAATACTTATTAACTATGTTCAACATAACACTTGTATACAAGACCCGTCCCATATCAGTTGGCCTACCCTCTTTGTTACGGCTCTGGGGATTTTTTAAACTTTAATTAGCGATACAAAAATTTATGTCTACTCTTTACATAATCTACACAAAAATTACATATTTAACAAATAGTAATATATTTTTGCTCTTTAAATTGAATTTTAAAACCTTTTTCTGGTTATACTGGTATGCAGTGGACCCATAATTTAAATAAATGAATACTTTAAATTATTTAGAAAAGATAACGAGTTTCAATGGTAACTAATTGGGATAGAATTATAATTAATAAATAATTGTTCTATTAGTATATCTATTACTTTAATTTCATCCTCTGCATTTTTATAAAAATTTAAAATGTAATCAGCAATATTTTGAAATAATAATAAACTTATTATTAATAATTTTCTTAAAATTCAGAGCAGGACTCAGGCATTTAGGGGGACTTCTAGGTTAAGTTAGCTTTCCCTTCGTTTCGTTTGCTATTTATTTATATGTTCGTCTTTCTAAGTTGCCTGACATTCTGCCTTTTAAATTATTTTTTAATTGTTTTATAACAATTTCTTTACAATAATTAATTATACTCTGGCGTGGTTGGATGTGTTAAAATAATTCAATTTTTTATTTGGATTAATCCATAATTAACAGTAAATATTTGAGGATGAAATTAATCGGGATAGTATTAAATAGGGATTTTTATAATAAATTAATATAACATTAAACTAGACAACTAAAGGTTAATAAATATTATTAACATGCCCTTGAATTATATTTTTAATGAGTAACTTTGTTATTTTTTAATGTATATTTTTTCCTGTTAATACTAATAATAATAGATAATCTATGAAGGATTTCAGGGGTTTATGTTGTTTATTTATGTATTGGCCTCCTAAGATTTCTATTATTAATTAATATATTTCATAATTAACGTAAATTAATAAAATTGATGGAGTTAAATCCAGGACAGGACTAGGGCAGCTTAGAGGGACTTTAAGTTAAGATAGCTCCCCCTCCCGTTTCATATTTTTATTTCTGTGTTCGTCTTTCTAACTGTCTCACATTTTGTCCAATTAATTAATTAATCAATTAATTGAATATTAATCTCATGATTATTTAAATCTTGAAAGTTTTGTTTCTAAGAATAAAACAATTATTAGGCTATTAATTATATTATTAAATACAAAGTTAATAAAAATATTAGTAATTTAAATTGGCATATAAGCAGGACTGCTCGTTTATTAAATATTAATTATACGTATAGTTTATTAATTTTCTTCCGGCCTTTGTAAGGGGGATAAATAAATTAACGAGTTCAGAGTGGAGTAAATTGGGGTTTAGTAACTAAAGGGATTTTAATTGCATTACCAGTACAGAAAAAGGTATTTTCTAAATAATGAATTCATAAATAATTTTCCCTATTTACCATTTATACAAAATAAAAATACCAATCTTTCACATACAGAAACAACAGGGGTAGTTATAAATTTTGTACGCTACATATATTTTTGAATAAGTAAATACATTCTGCTCTGGAAATTTGTTAAATGGAAAGTTTGAGCCTTTAATGAGCTATAAGAATGCGCTTTAAATAAAATAATACGAGCCTGGGATTTTTTTAAACTAGTAGTTAATAAGCGGAACATTTGAGCCTTATGTGAGCCATAACATACACTATTAAATGCACGTTTAAAATTTGTGTTCTACATAAAAATTCTCTGTCAGAATTACCATATACAATATATAAAAAAATAGATACGGCTCTTGGGAATTTTTAAATTTTAATGAGCGATACGAAAATTTATGTCTACTCTTTACATAATGTACACAATAATTACATATTTAACAAACAGTAATATAATATTTTTGCTCTTTAGATTAAATTCTATAACCTTTTTCTGGGTGTATAGGTATGTAATGGACCCATAATTTAAATAAATGAATGCTTTAAATTATTTAGAAAAGATAACGAATAATTTCAAATTTTAGTGGCTACCTAATTGGGGTAGAATTATAATTAATAAATAATAGTCTTTCTAATAACTTGGGGTAAATATTATATAATTTTGTTCTTTATTAATTAATCTCTTCGACGTAGTTAATTATGATTAATATTGAGTTGCTATTAATTACAGACTTTAATTTCATCCTCTGCATTTTTATAAAAGTTTAAAATGTAATCAGCAATAATTTGAAAGAGTAATATAATTTATTATTAATAATTTTCTTAAAGTTCAGGGCAGGACTCAGACCATTTAGGGGGGCTCCTAGGTTAAGTTAGTTTTTCCCTCGTTTCGTTTGCTATTTATTTATGTGTTCGTCTTTCTAAGTTGTCTGACATTCTGCTTTTTAAATTAATTTTTAATTATTTTACAATAATTTATGCTCGGAGGGGATTGGATGTGTGAAAATAATTCATTTTTACCTCTCGCTAAGAGAGGTATTGGATTCATGCTAAAAATCGCATATCCAGATTTTATTGAATAAGCACGTTTTAAGGTCCCTACAATCCGATTTTAACATTTTTACGATGATGTCTGTGTGTGTGTGTGTGTGTGTGTGTGTGTGTGTGTGTGTGGGATGTTGGAAGGACGGTTACTCAAAAACTATAAGACTTAAAATTTGTTTAACAACGTATTTCCCAATCGGACATTCATGGGAAGATCTGAAAAGGTTTTGGTAATAATTGGACAACCGGAAGTAGAAGATTCTTGAAAAAAAAACTTCTAAATATTATTTTTTGAAAATTTTTCGTGGTAATATTAAAGAAAATTAAATTCTCTATCTGATACATTTAAATATTTTATTATATATTCCATAGATTTAGAGATAAAAGAAGTATAATATATAAAATAATCTGTTGTAATAAATTTGACAGCCGAAAGAATGCCATGAAAAATAGTTGATAATTTAAATTATTTGTAACTGACAGATAAATGTCAGTGTCAGAAATAATGAGTAATGAAAGAAAAATGTACTTGGAGAATCTCTTAGTTCTTGATCTGTGACTATTATGGAGATGACAAGTCTAGGTTGAAGGACTTAAATTTGTTTCAAACATTATGGGACAATGTACACCAGTACTATAGACTAGAGTAACTTTGAATTGCGAAAAAGCTATCAAATTCTTCTCAAGTAAGTTGTAAATATTGACAAAATTACACATCGATATAAGAATAATCGGAGTGCAATCTATCCGTCACTTTATTAAAGGGAATTAGTGTTATTTAGATATAACATGTATGAAAAAATAAAATGTAAAAGAAGATATGTAAGAATAGATGCACAATCCATATATACATTTTAGACCGCGCAAAATTAATGTTTTTACTAGAAGAATATGAAGAGAAAGTAAACAACGTTGTTCGAATTGAAAATTGCAGTTACCAGCCTAATATTTATATATGGTAAACTCTACTTTGTAATTTATTGTAACATAATTTATGGTAAAATATCTTTATGTTGACACATGCTATTATTGAATAATAAAGAAGTTTATACGTCATAGATTTATATGAATATATTATTTGTATTTATAAAAATATTCTTTGCTTTATGCATACAGCCAGGTAAAATATACGGCGAGAGGTTATGTGCTGGCCACATCAGATTTTTTTTATTTGCATTAATTCTTAATTGACAGTAAATATATGAGGATGAAATTAATTGCACTGAAGTTTTTTATAATAACTAAAATTTGCTCTTTATTAATTGTACCATTAATGGTGGTTACCTGGGATTAAATAGCTGTTAATATTTCTTGGGGATTTTAATAATGCTTAATTCAATTAACTTTTTGTATATTATTCATTTTTTAGACATTTCATTAAATTAAAGGTTAATAAATATAATTAACAAGCCCTTAAAATGTTTATTTTTTAATGAGTAACTTTGTGAATTATATCCACGTATCATTTTCTCTTTTAATATTATTAATAATAGATAATCTATCGAGGATTTCAGGTGTTTATGTTGTTTATTTATGTGTTGGCCCCCTAAGATGTCTATTATTAATTAATAATAATTTACATAATTAACGTAAATTAATAATACGAGTAGAGTTAAATTCAGGACAGGACGTAGTAGCTTAGAGGGGCTTTTAGTTAAGATAGCTTCCCCTCGTTTCGATTTTTTTTTTTTGTGTTCGCCTTTCTAACTCACCATCTTGTCCAATTAATTAATTAATGAATGAATAATAATCTCATGATTAATTAAATATTGAGAGTAATGTTTTATATTTTATATAAATTACAATTAACAATTAAGGGCTATTAATTATTTTATTAAACACAAAGTTAATAAAAATATCAGTAATTTAAATTGGGATATATAGGACGACTGCAAGTTTATTAATTTAATTTTAACTATAATTATAGTTTATTAATTTTCTTTTGACATTTGTAAGGGGGAAATAATACTTTGTTAACAGGTTCAAAGTGGAGTAAATTAGGGTTTAATAACTAAAGGGATTTTAATTGCATTACCAACACTGAAAAAAGGTATTTTCTATTTAATGAATTCATAATTAATTTTACATATTTACCATTTATACACAAAAATAAAAACACCAATCTTTCACGCACAGAAAAAAGGGTAGTTATAAATTTTGTACGCTACATATATCTTTTCACATAAGTAAATAATTATTGCTCTGGGAATTTTTTAAATGGAAAATTCGGGCCTTCAATAAGTTATAGTATGCGCTTTTAAATAAAACAATACGAGCATGGGAATTTTTTAACCTGACAGTTAATACGCACGAAATTTGATAGGCAAAAGTTTGATTTTAAATGGGCGACGAAAAAAATGCATTTCTCTCGATTATTTTGAAAACTAAGGGGATATCGAAAATATAATTAAGTATCACCTTTACTCTTCGATAAGTTGATTGATTTTATTTATAAGTATTTCCTCTATATGTACAGAAAAAAGGTATTTTCTAATTAATGAATTCATAAATAATTTTACATATTTACCATTTATACACAGTAAAAAAATACTAATCTTTCACATACAGAAAGAGCAGGGGTAGTTATAAATTTTGTACGCTACATATATCTTTTTGAATAAGTAAATACAATGCGCTTTAAATAAAATAATACGGGCCTGGAATTTTTTTAAACCAACAATTAATAAGCGGAACATTTGAGCCTTATGTGAGCCATAACATACACCATTAAATGAATGAACGTTTAAAATTTGAGTTCTACGTAAAATTCTCTATCAGAATTATAGTGTACAGTATTAATTTTTAAACTAATGAGCGATACAAAAAATATGTGTAGTCTTTACATAATGTACACAATAATTACATATTTAACAAACAATAATATAATATCTTTGCTCTTTAGATGAAATTCTAAAACCTTTTTCTGGGTGTACAGGTACGCAATGGACCCATAATTTAAATAAATGAATAGTTTAAATTATTTAGAAAAGATAACGAGTAATTTCAAATTTTCAATGGTAATTAATTGGGGTAGAATTATAATTAATAAATATGCAGTCTCTGCTCTGATAGATTAATAAACATTAGAAAGAATATCATTTGATTAAATAATTCAGGGGAACAGGGTACCTAATAACAGTAAAACGTTGAAAATTTATATCTTGGCGGCTATTATTGGCCCAAAGTTATTCTGAAAAGGTTACGGACAAAATGTATCATATGCAAAATTATTGATAGATTAATAAACATTAGAAAGAATATCATTTGATTAAATAATTCAGGGGAACAGGGTACCTAATAACAGTAAAACGTTGAAAATTTATATCTTGGCGGCTATTATTGGCCCAAAGTTATTCTGAAAAGGTTACGGACAAAATGAATCATATGCAAAATTATTGATAGATTAATAAACATTAGAAAGAATATCATTTGATTAAATAATTCAGGGGAACAGGGTACCTAATAACAGTAAAACGTTGAAAATTTATATCTTGGCGGCTATTATTGGCCCAAAGTTATTCTGAAAAGGTTACGGACAAAATGAATCATATGCAAAATTATTAATAGATTAATAAACATTAGAAAGAATATCATTTGATTAAATATTTCAGGGGAACAGGGTACCTAATAACAGTAAAACGTTGAAAATTTATATCTTGGCGGCTATTATTGGCCCAAAGTTTTTCTGAAAAGGTTACGGACAAAATGAATCATATGCAAAATTATTGATAGATTAATAAACATTAGAAAGAATATCATTTGATTAAATAATTCAGGGGAACAGGGTACCTAATAACAGTAAAACCTTTAAAATTTATATCTTGGCGGCTATTATTGGCCCAAAGTTATTCTGAAAAGGTTACGGACAAAATGAATCATATGCAAAATTATTGATAGATTAATAAACATTAGAAAGAATATCATTTGATTAAATAATTCAGGGGAACAGGGTACCTAATAACAGTAAAACGTTGAAAATTTATATCTTGGCGGCTATTATTGGCCCAAAGTTATTCTGAAAAGGTTACGGACAAAATGAATCATATGCAAAATTATTAATAGATTAATAAACATTAGAAAGAATATCATTTGATTAAATATTTCAGGGGAACAGGGTACCTAATAACAGTAAAACGTTGAAAATTTATATCTTGGCGGCTATTATTGGCCCAAAGTTTTTCTGAAAAGTTTACGGACAAAATGAATCATATGCAAAATTATTGATAGATTAATAAACATTAGAAAGAATATCATTTGATTAAATAATTCAGGGGACCAGGGTACCTAATAACAGTAAAACGTTGAAAATTTATATCTTGGCGGCTATTATTGGCCCAAAGTTATTCTGAAAAGGTTACGGACAAAATGAATCATATGCAAAATTATTGATAGATTAATAAACATTAGAAAGAATATCATTTGATTAAATAATTCAGGGGAACAGGGTACCTAATAACAGTAAAACGTTGAAAATTTATATCTTGGCGGCTATTATTGGCCCAAAGTTATTCTGAAAAGTTACGGACAAAATGAATCATATGCAAAATTATTGATAGATTAATAAACATTAGAAAGAATATCATTTGATTAAATAATTCAGGGGAACAGGGTACCTAATAACAGTAAAACCTTTAAAATTTATATCTTGGCGGCTATTATTGGCCCAAAGTTATTCTGAAAAGGTTACGGACAAAATGAATCATATGCAAAATTATTGATAGATTAATAAACATTAGAAAGAATATCATTTGATTAAATAATTCAGGGGAACAGGGTACCTAATAACAGTAAAACGTTGAAAATGTATATATTGGCGGCTATTATTGGCCCAAAGTTATTCTGAAAAGGTTACCGACAAAATGAATCATATGCAAAATTATTGATAGATTAATAAACATTAGAAAGAATATCATTTGATTAAATAATTCAGGGGAACAGGGTACCTAATAACAGTAAAACCTTGAAAATTTATATCTTGGCGGCTATTATTGGCCCAAAGTTATTCTGAAAAGTTACGGACAAAATGAATCATATGCAAAATTATTGATAGATTAATAAACATTAGAAAGAATATCATTTGATTAAATAATTCAGGGGAACAGGGTACCTAATAACAGTAAAACGTTGAAAATTTATATCTTGGTGGCTATTATTGGCCCAAAGTTATTCTGAAAAGGTTACGGACAAAATGAATCATATGCAAAATTATTGATAGATTAATAAACATTGGAAAGAATATCATTTGATTAAATAATTCAGGGGAACAGGGTACCTAATAACAGTAAAACGTTGAAAATTTATATCTTGGCGGCTATTATTGGCCCAAAGTTATTCTGAAAAGTTACGGACAAAATGAATCATATGCAAAATTATTGATAGATTAATAAACATTAGAAAGAATATCATTTGATTAAATAATTCAGGGGAACAGGGTACCTAATAACAGTAAAACGTTGAAAATTTATATCTTGGTGGCTATTATTGGCCCAAAGTTATTCTGAAAAGGTTACGGACAAAATGAATCATATGCAAAATTATTGATAGATTAATAAACATTAGAAAGATATCATTTGATTAAATAATTCAGGGGAACAGGGTACCTAATAATAGTAAAACGTTGAAAATTTATATCTTGGCGGCTATTATTGGCCCAAAGTTATTCTGAAAAGTTACGGACAAAATGAATCATATGCAAAATTATTGATAGATTAATAAACATTAGAAAGATATCATTTGATTAAATTATTCAGGGGAACAGGGTACCTAATAACAGTAAAACCTTGAAAATTTTTATCTTGGCGGCTATTATTGGCCCAAAGTTATTCTGAAAAGGTTACGGACAAAATGAATCATATGCAAAATTATTGATAGATTAATAAACATTAGAAAGAATATCATTTGATTAAATAATTCAGGGGAACAGGGTACCTAATAACAGTAAAACGTTGAAAATTTATATCTTGGCGGCTATTATTGGCCCAAAGTTATTCTGAAAAGTTACGGACAAAATGAATCATATGCAAAATTATTGATAGATTAATAAACATTAGAAAGAATATCATTTGATTAAATAATTCAGGGGAACAGGGTACCTAATAACAGTAAAACCTTTAAAATTTATATCTTGGCGGCTATTATTGGCCCAAAGTTATTCTGAAAAGGTTACGGACAAAATGAATCATATGCAAAATTATTGATAGATTAATAAACATTAGAAAGAATATCATTTGATTAAATAATTCAGGGGAACAGGGTACCTAATAACAGTAAAACCTTGAAAATTTATATCTTGGCGGCTATTATTGGCCCAAAGTTATTCTGAAAAGTTACGGACAAAATGAATCATATGCAAAATTATTGATAGATTAATAAACATTAGAAAGAATATCATTTGATTAAATAATTCAGGGGAACAGGGTACCTAATAACAGTAAAACCTTTAAAATTTATATCTTGGCGGCTATTATTGGCCCAAAGTTATTCTGAAAAGTTACGGACAAAATGAATCATATGCAAAATTATTGATAGATTAATAAACATTAGAAAGAATATCATTTGATTAAATAATTCAGGGGAACAGGGTACCTAATAACAGTAAAACCTTGAAAATTTTTATCTTGGCGGCTATTATTGGCCCAAAGTTATTCTGAAAAGGTTACGGACAAAATGAATCATATGCAAAATTATTGATAGATTAATAAACATTAGAAAGAATATCATTTGATTAAATAATTCAGGGGAACAGGGTACCTAATAACAGTAAAACCTTGAAATTTTTTATCTTGGCGGCTATTATTGGCCCAAAGTTATTCTGAAAAGGTTACGGACAAAATGAATCATATGCAAAATTATTGATAGATTAATAAACATTAGAAAGAATATCATTTGATTAAATAATTCAGGGGAACAGGGTACCTAATAACAGTAAAACCTTGAAAATTTATATCTTGGCGGCTATTATTGGCCCAAAGTTATTCTGAAAAGTTACGGACAAAATGAATCATATGCAAAATTATTGATAGATTAATAAACATTAGAAAGAATATCATTTGATTAAATAATTCAGGGGAACAGGGTACCTAATAACAGTAAAACCTTTAAAATTTATATCTTGGCGGCTATTATTGGCCCAAAGTTATTCTGAAAAGGTTACGGACAAAATGAATCATATGCAAAATTATTGATAGATTAATAAACATTAGAAAGAATATCATTTGATTAAATAATTCAGGGGAACAGGGTACCTAATAACAGTAAAACCTTGAAATTTTTTATCTTGGCGGCTATTATTGGCCCAAAGTTATTCTGAAAAGGTTACGGACAAAATGATTCATATGCAAAATTATTGATAGATTAATAAACATTAGAAAGAATATCATTTGATTAAATAATTCAGGGGAACAGGGTACCTAATAACAGTAAAACGTTGAAAATTTATATCTTGGCGGCTATTATTGGCCCAAAGTTATTCTGAAAAGTTACGGACAAAATGAATCATATGCAAAATTATTGATAGATTAATAAACATTAGAAAGAATATCATTTGATTAAATAATTCAGGGGAACAGGGTACCTAATAACAGTAAAACCTTGAAAATTTTTATCTTGGCGGCTATTATTGGCCCAAAGTTATTCTGAAAAGGTTACGGACAAAATGAATCATATGCAAAATTATTGATAGATTAATAAACATTAGAAAGAATATCATTTGATTAAATAATTCAGGGGAACAGGGTACCTAATAACAGTAAAACCTTGAAATTTTTTATCTTGGCGGCTATTATTGGCCCAAAGTTATTCTGAAAAGGTTACGGACAAAATGAATCATATGCAAAATTATTGATAGATTAATAAACATTAGAAAGAATATCATTTGATTAAATAATTCAGGGGAACAGGGTACCTAATAACAGTAAAACCTTGAAAATTTATATCTTGGCGGCTATTATTGGCCCAAAGTTATTCTGAAAAGTTACGGACAAAATAAATCATATGCAAAATTATTGATAGATTAATAAACATTAGAAAGAATATCATTTGATTAAATAATTCAGGGGAACAGGGTACCTAATAACAGTAAAACCTTTAAAATTTATATCTTGGCGGCTATTATTGGCCCAAAGTTATTCTGAAAAGGTTACGGACAAAATGAATCATATGCAAAATTATTGATAGATTAATAAACATTAGAAAGAATATCATTTGATTAAATAATTCAGGGGAACAGGGTACCTAATAACAGTAAAACGTTGAAAATTTATATCTTGGCGGCTATTATTGGCCCAAAGTTATTCTGAAAAGGTTACGGACAAAATGAATCATATGCAAAATTATTGATAGATTAATAAACATTAGAAAGAATATCATTTGATTAAATAATTCAGGGGAACAGGGTACCTAATAACAGTAAAACGTTGAAAATTTATATCTTGGCGGCTATTATTGGCCCAAAGTTATTCTGAAAAGTTACGGACAAAATGAATCATATGCAAAATTATTGATAGATTAATAAACATTAGAAAGAATATCATTTGATTAAATAATTCAGGGGAACAGGGTACCTAATAATAGTAAAACGTTGAAAATTTATATCTTGGCGGCTATTATTGGCCCAAAGTTATTCTGAAAAGGTTACGGACAAAATGAATCATATGCAAAATTATTGATAGATTAATAAACATTAGAAAGAATATCATTTGATTAAATAATTCAGGGGAACAGGGTACCTAATAACAGTAAAACGTTGAAAATTTATATCTTGGCGGCTATTATTGGCCCAAAGTTATTCTGAAAAGTTACGGACAAAATGAATCATATGCAAAATTATTGATAGATTAATAAACATTAGAAAGAATATCATTTGATTAAATAATTCAGGGGAACAGGGTACCTAATAACAGTAAAACCTTTAAAATTTATATCTTGGCGGCTATTATTGGCCCAAAGTTATTCTGAAAAGATTACGGACAAAATGAATCATATGCAAAATTATTGATAGATTAATAAACATTAGAAAGAATATCATTTGATTAAATAATTCAGGGGAACAGGGTACCTAATAACAGTAAAACGTTGAAAATTTTTATCTTGGCGGCTATTATTGGCCCAAAGTTATTCTGAAAAGGTTACGGACAAAATGAATCATATGCAAAATTATTGATAGATTAATAAACATTAGAAAGAATATCATTTGATTAAATAATTCAGGGGAACAGGGTACCTAATAACAGTAAAACCTTGAAAATTTTTATCTTGGCGGCTATTATTGGCCCAAAGTTATTCTGAAAAGGTTACGGACAAAATGAATCATATGCAAAATTATTGATAGATTAATAAACATTGGAAAGAATATCATTTGATTAAATAATTCAGGGGAACAGGGTACCTAATAACAGTAAAACGTTGAGAATTTATATCTTGGCGGCTATTATTGGCCCAAAGTTATTCTGAAAAGTTACGGACAAAATGAATCATATGCAAAATTATTGATAGATTAATAAACATTAGAAAGAATATCATTTGATTAAATAATTCAGGGGAACAGGGTACCTAATAACAGTAAAACGTTGAAAATTTATATCTTGGTGGCTATTATTGGCCCAAAGTTATTCTGAAAAGGTTACGGACAAAATGAATCATATGCAAAATTATTGATAGATTAATAAACATTAGAAAGATATCATTTGATTAAATAATTCAGGGGAACAGGGTACCTAATAACAGTAAAACTTTGAAAATTTATATCTTGGCGGCTATTATTGGCCCAAAGTTATTCTGAAAAGTTACGGACAAAATGAATCATATGCAAAATTATTGATAGATTAATAAACATTAGAAAGAATATCATTTGATTAAATAATTCAGGGGAACAGGGTACCTAATAACAGTAAAACGTTGAAAATTTATATCTTAGTGGCTATTATTGGCCCAAAGTTATTCTGAAAAGGTTACGGACAAAATGAATCATATGCAAAATTATTGATAGATTAATAAACATTAGAAAGAATATCATTTGATTACATAATTCAGGGGAACAGGGTACCTAATAACAGTAAAACGTTGAAAATTTATATCTTGGTGGCTATTATTGGCCCAAAGTTATTCTGAAAAGGTTACGGACAAAATGAATCATATGCAAAATTATTGATAGTTTAATAAACATTAGAAAGAATATCATTTGATTAAATAATTCAGGGGAACAGGGTACCTAATAACAGTAAAACGTTGAAAATTTATATATTGGCGGCTATTATTGGCCCAAAGTTATTCTGAAAAGGTTACGGACAAAATGAATCATATGCAAAATTATTGATAGATTAATAAACATTAGAAAGATATCATTTGATTAAATAATTCAGAGGAACAGGGTACCTAATAACAGTAAAACTTTGAAAATTTATATCTTGGCGGCTATTATTGGCCCAAAGTTATTCTGAAAAGTTACGGACAAAATGAATCATATGCAAAATTATTGATAGATTAATAAACATTAGAAAGAATATCATTTGATTAAATAATTCAGGGGAACAGGGTACCTAATAACAGTAAAACGTTGAAAATTTATATCTTGGTGGCTATTATTGGCCCAAAGTTATTCTGAAAAGGTTACGGACAAAATGAATCATATGCAAAATTATTGATAGTTTAATAAACATTAGAAAGAATATCATTTGATTAAATAATTCAGGGGAACAGGGTACCTAATAACAGTAAAACGTTGAAAATTTATATATTGGCGGCTATTATTGGCCCAAAGTTATTCTGAAAAGGTTACGAACAAAATGAATCATATGCAAAATTATTGATAGATTAATAAACATTAGAAAGAATATCATTTGATTAAATAATTCAGGGGAACAGGGGAATATCATTTGATTAAATAATTCAGGGGAACAGGGTACCTAATAACAGTAAAACGTTGAAAATTTATATCTTGGCGGCTATTATTGGCCCAAAGTTATTCTGAAAAGGTTACGGACAAAATGAATCATATGCAAAATTATTGATAGATTAATAAACATTAGAAAGAATATCATTTGATTAAATAATTCAGGGGAACAGGGTACCTAATAACAGTAAAACGTTGAAAATTTATATCTTGGTGGCTATTATTGGCCCAAAGTTATTCTGAAAAGGTTACGGACAAAATGAATCATATGCAAAATTATTGATAGATTAATAAACATTAGAAAGATATCATTTGATTAAATAATTCAGGGGAACAGGGTACCTAATAACAGTAAAACGTTGAAAATTTATATCTTGGCGGTTATTATTGGCCCAAAGTTATTCTGAAAAGGTTACGGACAAAATGAATCATATGCAAAATTATTGATAGATTAATAAACATTGGAAAGAATATCATTTGATTAAATAATTCAGGGGAACAGGGTACCTAATAACAGTAAAACGTTGAAAATTTATATCTTGGCGGCTATTATTGGCCCAAAGTTATTCTGAAAAGTTACGGACAAAATGAATCATATGCAAAATTATTGATAGATTAATAAACATTAGAAAGATATCATTTGATTAAATAATTCAGGGGAACAGGGTACCTAATAACAGTAAAACTTTGAAAATTTATATCTTGGCGGCTATTATTGGCCCAAAGTTATTCTGAAAAGTTACGGACAAAATGAATCATATGCAAAATTATTGATAGATTAATAAACATTAGAAAGATATCATTTGATTAAATAATTCAGGGGAACAGGGTACCTAATAACAGTAAAACCTTGAAAATTTATATCTTGGTGGCTATTATTGGCCCAAAGTTATTCTGAAAAGGTTACGGACAAAATGAATCATATGCAAAATTATTGATAGATTAATAAACATTAGAAAGATATCATTTGATTAAATAATTCAGGGGAACTGGGTACCTAATAACAGTAAAACCTTGAAAATTTATATCTTGGTGGCTATTATTGGCCCAAAGTTATTCTGAAAAGTTACGGACAAAATGAATCATATGCAAAATTATTGATAGATTAATAAACATTAGAAAGATATCATTTGATTAAATAATTCAGGGGAACAGGGTACCTAATAACAGTAAAACGTTGAAAATTTATATCTTGGCGGCTATTATTGGCCCAAAGTTATTCTGAAAAGTTACGGACAAAATGAATCATATGCAAAATTATTGATAGATTAATAAACATTAGAAAGATATCATTTGATTAAATAATTCAGGGGAACAGGGTACCTAATAACAGTAAAACCTTGAAAATTTATATCTTGGTGGCTATTATTGGCCCAAAGTTATTCTGAAAAGGTTACGGACAAAATGAATCATATGCAAAATTATTGATAGATTAATAAACATTAGAAAGATATCATTTGATTAAATAATTCAGGGGAACAGGGTACCTAATAACAGTAAAACTTTGAAAATTTATATCTTGGCGGCTATTATTGGCCCAAAGTTATTCTGAAAAGTTACGGACAAAATGAATCATATGCAAAATTATTGATAGATTAATAAACATTAGAAAGAATATCATTTGATTAAATAATTCAGGGGAACAGGGTACCTAATAACAGTAAAACGTTGAAAATTTATATCTTGGTGGCTATTATTGGCCCAAAGTTATTCTGAAAAGGTTACGGACAAAATGAATCATATGCAAAATTATTGATAGTTTAATAAACATTAGAAAGAATATCATTTGATTAAATAATTCAGGGGAACAGGGTACCTAATAACAGTAAAACGTTGAAAATTTATATATTGGCGGCTATTATTGGCCCAAAGTTATTCTGAAAAGGTTACGAACAAAATGAATCATATGCAAAATTATTGATAGATTAATAAACATTAGAAAGAATATCATTTGATTAAATAATTCAGGGGAACAGGGGAATATCATTTGATTAAATAATTCAGGGGAACAGGGTACCTAATAACAGTAAAACGTTGAAAATTTATATCTTGGCGGCTATTATTGGCCCAAAGTTATTCTGAAAAGGTTACGGACAAAATGAATCATATGCAAAATTATTGATAGATTAATAAACATTAGAAAGATATCATTTGATTAAATAATTCAGGGGAACAGGGTACCTAATAACAGTAAAACGTTGAAAATTTATATCTTGGCGGCTATTATTGGCCCAAAGTTATTCTGAAAAGGTTACGGACAAAATGAATCATATGCAAAATTATTGATAGATTAATAAACATTAGAAAGAATATCATTTGATTAAATAATTCAGGGGAACAGGGTACCTAATAACAGTAAAACGTTGAAAATTTATATCTTGGCGGCTATTATTGGCCCAAAGTTATTCTGAAAAGTTACGGACAAAATGAATCATATGCAAAATTATTGATAGATTAATAAACATTAGAAAGATATCATTTGATTAAATAATTCAGGGGAACAGGGTACCTAATAACAGTAAAACCTTGAAAATTTATATCTTGGTGGCTATTATTGGCCCAAAGTTATTCTGAAAAGGTTACGGACAAAATGAATCATATGCAAAATTATTGATAGATTAATAAACATTAGAAAGATATCATTTGATTAAATAATTCAGGGGAACAGGGTACCTAATAACAGTAAAACGTTGAAAATTTATATCTTGGCGGCTATTATTGGCCCAAAGTTATTCTGAAAAGGTTACGGACAAAATGAATCATATGCAAAATTATTGATAGATTAATAAACATTGGAAAGAATATCATTTGATTAAATAATTCAGGGGAACAGGGTACCTAATAACAGTAAAACGTTGAAAATTTATATCTTGGCGGCTATTATTGGCCCAAAGTTATTCTGAAAAGGTTACGGACAAAATGAATCATATGCAAAATTATTGATAGATTAATAAACATTAGAAAGATATCATTTGATTAAATAATTCAGGGGAACAGGGTACCTAATAACAGTAAAACTTTGAAAATTTATATCTTGGCGGCTATTATTGGCCCAAAGTTATTCTGAAAAGTTACGGACAAAATGAATCATATGCAAAATTATTGATAGATTAATAAACATTAGAAAGAATATCATTTGATTAAATAATTCAGGGGAACAGGGTACCTAATAACAGTAAAACGTTGAAAATTTATATCTTGGTGGCTATTATTGGCCCAAAGTTATTCTGAAAAGGTTACGGACAAAATGAATCATATGCAAAATTATTGATAGTTTAATAAACATTAGAAAGAATATCATTTGATTAAATAATTCAGGGGAACAGGGTACCTAATAACAGTAAAACGTTGAAAATTTATATATTGGCGGCTATTATTGGCCCAAAGTTATTCTGAAAAGGTTACGAACAAAATGAATCATATGCAAAATTATTGATAGATTAATAAACATTAGAAAGAATATCATTTGATTAAATAATTCAGGGGAACAGGGGAATATCATTTGATTAAATAATTCAGGGGAACAGGGTACCTAATAACAGTAAAACGTTGAAAATTTATATCTTGGCGGCTATTATTGGCCCAAAGTTATTCTGAAAAGGTTACGGACAAAATGAATCATATGCAAAATTATTGATAGATTAATAAACATTAGAAAGATATCATTTGATTAAATAATTCAGGGGAACAGGGTACCTAATAACAGTAAAACGTTGAAAATTTATATCTTGGCGGCTATTATTGGCCCAAAGTTATTCTGAAAAGGTTACGGACAAAATGAATCATATGCAAAATTATTGATAGATTAATAAACATTGGAAAGAATATCATTTGATTAAATAATTCAGGGGAACAGGGTACCTAATAACAGTAAAACGTTGAAAATTTATATCTTGGCGGCTATTATTGGCCCAAAGTTATTCTGAAAAGTTACGGACAAAATGAATCATATGCAAAATTATTGATAGATTAATAAACATTAGAAAGATATCATTTGATTAAATAATTCAGGGGAACAGGGTACCTAATAACAGTAAAACTTTGAAAATTTATATCTTGGCGGCTATTATTGGCCCAAAGTTATTCTGAAAAGGTTACGGACAAAATGAATCATATGCAAAATTATTGATAGATTAATAAACATTAGAAAGATATCATTTGATTAAATAATTCAGGGGAACAGGGTACCTAATAACAGTAAAACGTTGAAAATTTATATCTTGGCGGCTATTATTGGCCCAAAGTTATTCTGAAAAGGTTACGGACAAAATGAATCATATGCAAAATTATTGATAGATTAATAAACATTGGAAAGAATATCATTTGATTAAATAATTCAGGGGAACAGGGTACCTAATAACAGTAAAACGTTGAAAATTTATATCTTGGCGGCTATTATTGGCCCAAAGTTATTCTGAAAAGTTACGGACAAAATGAATCATATGCAAAATTATTGATAGATTAATAAACATTAGAAAGATATCATTTGATTAAATAATTCAGGGGAACAGGGTACCTAATAACAGTAAAACCTTGAAAATTTATATCTTGGTGGCTATTATTGGCCCAAAGTTATTCTGAAAAGGTTACGGACAAAATGAATCATATGCAAAATTATTGATAGATTAATAAACATTAGAAAGATATCATTTGATTAAATAATTCAGGGGAACAGGGTACCTAATAACAGTAAAACTTTGAAAATTTATATCTTGGCGGCTATTATTGGCCCAAAGTTATTCTGAAAAGTTACGGACAAAATGAATCATATGCAAAATTATTGATAGATTAATAAACATTAGAAAGAATATCATTTGATTAAATAATTCAGGGGAACAGGGTACCTAATAACAGTAAAACGTTGAAAATTTATATCTTGGCGGCTATTATTGGCCCAAAGTTATTCTGAAAAGGTTACGGACAAAATGAATCATATGCAAAATTATTGATAGATTAATAAACATTAGAAAGAATATCATTTGATTAAATAATTCAGGGGAACAGGGTACCTAATAACAGTAAAACGTTGAAAATTTATATCTTGGTGGCTATTATTGGCCCAAAGTTATTCTGAAAAGGTTACGGACAAAATGAATCATATGCAAAATTATTGATAGATTAATAAACATTAGAAAGAATATCATTTGATTACATAATTCAGGGCAACAGGGTACCTAATAACAGTAAAACTTTGAAAATTTATATCTTGGCGGCTATTATTGGCCCAAAGTTATTCTGAAAAGGTTACGGACAAAATGAATCATATGCAAAATTATTGATAGATTAATAAACATTAGAAAGAATATCATTTGATTAAATAATTCAGGGGAACAGGGTACCTAATAACAGTAAAACGTTGAAAATTTATATCTTGGCGGCTATTATTGGCCCAAAGTTATTCTGAAAAGGTTACGGACAAAATGAATCATATGCAAAATTATTGATAGATTAATAAACATTAGAAAGAATATCATTTGATTAAATAATTCAGGGGAACAGGGTACCTAATAACAGTAAAACGTTGAAAATTTATATCTTGGCGGCTATTATTGGCCCAAAGTTATTCTGAAAAGGTTACGGACAAAATGAATCATATGCAAAATTATTGATAGATTAATAAACATTAGAAAGATATCATTTGAATAAATAATTCAGGGGAACAGGGTACCTAATAACAGTAAAACTTTGAAAATTTATATCTTAGCGGCTATTATTGGCCCAAAGTTATTCTGAAAAGTTACGGACAAAATGAATCATATGCAAAATTATTGATAGATTAATAAACATTAGAAAGATATCATTTGATTAAATAATTCAGGGGAACAGGGTACCTAATAACAGTAAAACGTTGAAAATTTATATCTTAGCGGCTATTATTGGCCCAAAGTTATTCTGAAAAGTTACGGACAAAATGAATCATATGCAAAATTATTGATAGATTAATAAACATTAGAAAGATATCATTTGATTAAATAATTCAGGGGAACAGGGTACCTAATAACAGTAAAACGTTGAAAATTTATATCTTGGCGGCTATTATTGGCCCAAAGTTATTCTGAAAAGGTTACGGACAAAATGAATGCAAAATTATTGATAGATTAATAAACATTAGAAAGAATATCATTTGATTAAATAATTCAGGGGAACAGGGTACCTAATAACAGTAAAACGTTGAAAATTTATATCTTGGCGGCTATTATTGGCCCAAAGTTATTCTGAAAAGGTTACGGACAAAATGAATCATATGCAAAATTATTGATAGATTAATAAACATTAGAAAGAATATCATTTGATTAAATAATTCAGGGGAACAGGGTACCTAATAACAGTAAAACGTTGAAAATTTATATCTTGGTGGCTATTATTGGCCCAAAGTTATTCTGAAAAGGTTACGGACAAAATGAATCATATGCAAAATTATTGATAGATTAATAAACATTAGAAAGAATATCATTTGATTACATAATTCAGGGGAACAGGGTACCTAATAACAGTAAAACGTTGAAAATTTATATCTTGGTGGCTATTATTGGCCCAAAGTTATTCTGAAAAGGTTACGGACAAAATGAATCATATGCAAAATTATTGATAGTTTAATAAACATTAGAAAGAATATCATTTGATTAAATAATTCAGGGGAACAGGGTACCTAATAACAGTAAAACGTTGAAAATTTATATATTGGCGGCTATTATTGGCCCAAAGTTATTCTGAAAAGGTTACGAACAAAATGAATCATATGCAAAATTATTGATAGATTAATAAACATTAGAAAGAATATCATTTGATTAAATAATTCAGGGGAACAGGGGAATATCATTTGATTAAATAATTCAGGGGAACAGGGTACCTAATAACAGTAAAACGTTGAAAATTTATATCTTGGCGGCTATTATTGGCCCAAAGTTATTCTGAAAAGGTTACGGACAAAATGAATCATATGCAAAATTATTGATAGATTAATAAACATTAGAAAGAATATCATTTGATTAAATAATTCAGGGGAACAGGGTACCTAATAACAGTAAAACGTTGAAAATTTATATCTTGGTGGCTATTATTGGCCCAAAGTTATTCTGAAAAGGTTACGGACAAAATGAATCATATGCAAAATTATTGATAGATTAATAAACATTAGAAAGATATCATTTGATTAAATAATTCAGGGGAACAGGGTACCTAATAACAGTAAAACGTTGAAAATTTATATCTTGGCGGCTATTATTGGCCCAAAGTTATTCTGAAAAGGTTACGGACAAAATGAATCATATGCAAAATTATTGATAGATTAATAAACATTGGAAAGAATATCATTTGATTAAATAATTCAGGGGAACAGGGTACCTAATAACAGTAAAACGTTGAAAATTTATATCTTGGCGGCTATTATTGGCCCAAAGTTATTCTGAAAAGTTACGGACAAAATGAATCATATGCAAAATTATTGATAGATTAATAAACATTAGAAAGATATCATTTGATTAAATAATTCAGGGGAACAGGGTACCTAATAACAGTAAAACTTTGAAAATTTATATCTTGGCGGCTATTATTGGCCCAAAGTTATTCTGAAAAGGTTACGGACAAAATGAATCATATGCAAAATTATTGATAGATTAATAAACATTAGAAAGATATCATTTGATTAAATAATTCAGGGGAACAGGGTACCTAATAACAGTAAAACGTTGAAAATTTATATCTTGGCGGCTATTATTGGCCCAAAGTTATTCTGAAAAGGTTACGGACAAAATGAATCATATGCAAAATTATTGATAGATTAATAAACATTGGAAAGAATATCATTTGATTAAATAATTCAGGGGAACAGGGTACCTAATAACAGTAAAACGTTGAAAATTTATATCTTGGCGGCTATTATTGGCCCAAAGTTATTCTGAAAAGTTACGGACAAAATGAATCATATGCAAAATTATTGATAGATTAATAAACATTAGAAAGATATCATTTGATTAAATAATTCAGGGGAACAGGGTACCTAATAACAGTAAAACCTTGAAAATTTATATCTTGGTGGCTATTATTGGCCCAAAGTTATTCTGAAAAGGTTACGGACAAAATGAATCATATGCAAAATTATTGATAGATTAATAAACATTAGAAAGATATCATTTGATTAAATAATTCAGGGGAACAGGGTACCTAATAACAGTAAAACTTTGAAAATTTATATCTTGGCGGCTATTATTGGCCCAAAGTTATTCTGAAAAGTTACGGACAAAATGAATCATATGCAAAATTATTGATAGATTAATAAACATTAGAAAGAATATCATTTGATTAAATAATTCAGGGGAACAGGGTACCTAATAACAGTAAAACGTTGAAAATTTATATCTTGGCGGCTATTATTGGCCCAAAGTTATTCTGAAAAGGTTACGGACAAAATGAATCATATGCAAAATTATTGATAGATTAATAAACATTAGAAAGAATATCATTTGATTAAATAATTCAGGGGAACAGGGTACCTAATAACAGTAAAACGTTGAAAATTTATATCTTGGCGGCTATTATTGGCCCAAAGTTATTCTGAAAAGGTTACGGACAAAATGAATCATATGCAAAATTATTGATAGATTAATAAACATTAGAAAGAATATCATTTGATTAAATAATTCAGGGGAACAGGGTACCTAATAACAGTAAAACGTTGAAAATTTATATCTTGGCGGCTATTATTGGCCCAAAGTTATTCTGAAAAGGTTACGGACAAAATGAATCATATGCAAAATTATTGATAGATTAATAAACATTAGAAAGATATCATTTGAATAAATAATTCAGGGGAACAGGGTACCTAATAACAGTAAAACTTTGAAAATTTATATCTTAGCGGCTATTATTGGCCCAAAGTTATTCTGAAAAGTTACGGACAAAATGAATCATATGCAAAATTATTGATAGATTAATAAACATTAGAAAGATATCATTTGATTAAATAATTCAGGGGAACAGGGTACCTAATAACAGTAAAACGTTGAAAATTTATATCTTAGCGGCTATTATTGGCCCAAAGTTATTCTGAAAAGTTACGGACAAAATGAATCATATGCAAAATTATTGATAGATTAATAAACATTAGAAAGATATCATTTGATTAAATAATTCAGGGGAACAGGGTACCTAATAACAGTAAAACGTTGAAAATTTATATCTTGGCGGCTATTATTGGCCCAAAGTTATTCTGAAAAGGTTACGGACAAAATGAATCATATGCAAAATTATTGATAGATTAATAAACATTAGAAAGAATATCATTTGATTAAATAATTCAGGGGAACAGGGTACCTAATAACAGTAAAACGTTGAAAATTTATATCTTGGCGGCTATTATTGGCCCAAAGTTATTCTGAAAAGGTTACGGACAAAATGAATCATATGCAAAATTATTGATAGATTAATAAACATTAGAAAGAATATCATTTGATTAAATAATTCAGGGGAACAGGGTACCTAATAACAGTAAAACGTTGAAAATTTATATCTTGGTGGCTATTATTGGCCCAAAGTTATTCTGAAAAGGTTACGGACAAAATGAATCATATGCAAAATTATTGATAGATTAATAAACATTAGAAAGAATATCATTTGATTACATAATTCAGGGGAACAGGGTACCTAATAACAGTAAAACGTTGAAAATTTATATCTTGGTGGCTATTATTGGCCCAAAGTTATTCTGAAAAGGTTACGGACAAAATGAATCATATGCAAAATTATTGATAGATTAATAAACATTAGAAAGAATATCATTTGATTAAATAATTCAGGGGAACAGGGTACCTAATAACAGTAAAACGTTGAAAATGTATATATTGGCGGCTATTATTGGCCCAAAGTTATTCTGAAAAGGTTACGGACAAAATGAATCATATGCAAAATTATTGATAGATTAATAAACATTAGAAAGAATATCATTTGATTAAATAATTCAGGGGAACAGGGTACCTAATAACAGTAAAACGTTGAAAATTTATATATTGGCGGCTATTATTGGCCCAAAGTTATTCTGAAAAGGTTACGGACAAAATGAATCATATGCAAAATTATTGATAGATTAATAAACATTAGAAAGAATATCATTTGATTAAATAATTCAGGGGAACAGGGTACCTAATAACAGTAAAACGTTGAAAATTTATATATTGGCGGCTATTATTGGCCCAAAGTTATTCTGAAAAGGTTACGGACAAAATGAATCATATGCAAAATTATTGATAGATTAATAAACATTAGAAAGAATATCATTTGATTACATAATTCAGGGGAACAGGGTACCTAATAACAGTAAAACGTTGAAAATTTATATCTTGGTGGCTATTATTGGCCCAAAGTTATTCTGAAAAGGTTACGGACAAAATGAATCATATGCAAAATTATTGATAGATTAATAAACATTAGAAAGATATCATTTGATTAAATAATTCAGGGGAACAGGGTACCTAATAACAGTAAAACGTTGAAAATTTATATATTGGCGGCTATTATTGGCCCAAAGTTATTCTGAAAAGGTTACGGACAAAATGAATCATATGCAAAATTATTGATAGATTAATAAACATTAGAAAGAATATCATTTGATTAAAAAATTCAGGGGAACAGGGTACCTAATAACAGTAAAACTTTGAAAATTTATATCTTGGCGGCTATTATTGGTCCAAAGTTATTCTGAAAAGTTACGGACAAAATGAATCATATGCAAAATTATTGATAGATTAATAAACATTAGAAAGAATATCATTTGATTAAATAATTCAGGGGAACAGGGTACCTAATAACAGTAAAACGTTGAAAATTTATATCTTTGTGGCTATTATTGGCCCAAAGTTATTCTGAAAAGGTTACGGACAAAATGAATCATATGCAAAATTATTGATAGATTAATAAACATTAGAAAGAATATCATTTGATTAAATAATTCAGGGGAACAGGGTACCTAATAACAGTAAAACGTTGAAAATTTATATCTTGGCGACTATTATTGGCCCAAAGTTATTCTGAAAAGTTACGGACAAAATGAATCATATGCAAAATTATTCATAGATTAATAAACATTAGAAAGAATATCATTTGATTAAATAATTCAGGGGAACAGGGTACCTAATAACAGTAAAACGTTGAAAATTTATATCTTGGCGGCTATTATTGGCCCAAAGTTATTCTGAAAAGGTTACGGACAAAATGAATCATATGCAAAATTATTGATAGATTAATAAACATTAGAAAGAATATCATTTGATTAAATAATTCAGGGGAACAGGGTACCTAATAACAGTAAAACGTTGAAAATTTATATCTTGGTGGCTATTATTGGCCCAAAGTTATTCTGAAAAGGTTACGGACAAAATGAATCATATGCAAAATAATTGATAGATTAATAAACATTAGAAAGATATCATTTGATTAAATAATTCAGGGGAACAGGGTACCTAATAACAGTAAAACTTTGAAAATTTATATCTTGGCGGCTATTATTGGCCCAAAGTTATTCTGAAAAGGTTACGGACAAAATGAATCATATGCAAAATTATTGATAGATTAATAAACATTGGAAAGAATATCATTTGATTAAATAATTCAGGGGAACAGGGTACCTAATAACAGTAAAACGTTGAAAATTTATATCTTGGCGGCTATTATTGGCCCAAAGTTATTCTGAAAAGTTACGGACAAAATGAATCATATGCAAAATTATTGATAGATTAATAAACATTAGAAAGATATCATTTGATTAAATAATTCAGGGGAACAGGGTACCTAATAACAGTAAAACGTTGAAAATTTATATCTTGGTGGCTATTATTGGCCCAAAGTTATTCTGAAAAGGTTACGGACAAAATGAATCATATGCAAAATTATTGATAGATTAATAAACGTTAGAAAGATATCATTTGATTAAATAATTCAGGGGAACAGGGTACCTAATAACAGTAAAACTTTGAAAATTTATATCTTGGCGGCTATTATTGGCCCAAAGTTATTCTGAAAAGGTTACGGACAAAATGAATCATATGCAAAATTATTGATAGATTAATAAACATTAGAAAGAATATCATTTGATTAAATAATTCAGGGGAACAGGGTACCTAATAACAGTAAAACGTTGAAAATTTATATCTTGGCGGCTATTATTGGCCCAAAGTTATTCTGAAAAGTTTACGGACAAAATGAATCATATGCAAAATTATTGATAGATTAATAAACATTAGAAAGAATATCATTTGATTAAATAATTCAGGGGAACAGGGTACCTAATAACAGTAAAACGTTGAGAATTTATATCTTGGTGGCTATTATTGGCCCAAAGTTATTCTGAAAAGGTTACGGACAAAATGAATCATATGCAAAATAATTGATAGATTAATAAACATTAGAAAGATATCATTTGATTAAATAATTCAGGGGAACAGGGTACCTAATAACAGTAAAACTTTGAAAATTTATATCTTGGCGGCTATTATTGGCCCAAAGTTATTCTGAAAAGGTTACGGACAAAATGAATCATATGCAAAATTATTGATAGATTAATAAACATTGGAAAGAATATCATTTGATTAAATAATTCAGGGGAACAGGGTACCTAATAACAGTAAAACGTTGAAAATTTATATCTTGGCGGCTATTATTGGCCCAAAGTTATTCTGAAAAGTTACGGACAAAATGAATCATATGCAAAATTATTGATAGATTAATAAACATTAGAAAGATATCATTTGATTAAATAATTCAGGGGAACAGGGTACCTAATAACAGTAAAACGTTGAAAATTTATATCTTGGTGGCTATTATTGGCCCAAAGTTATTCTGAAAAGGTTACGGACAAAATGAATCATATGCAAAATTATTGATAGATTAATAAACGTTAGAAAGATATCATTTGATTAAATAATTCAGGGGAACAGGGTACCTAATAACAGTAAAACTTTGAAAATTTATATCTTGGCGGCTATTATTGGCCCAAAGTTATTCTGAAAAGGTTACGGACAAAATGAATCATATGCAAAATTATTGATAGATTAATAAACATTAGAAAGAATATCATTTGATTAAATAATTCAGGGGAACAGGGTACCTAATAACAGTAAAACGTTGAAAATGTATATATTGGCGGCTATTATTGGCCCAAAGTTATTCTGAAAAGGTTACGGACAAAATGAATCATATGCAAAATTATTGATAGATTAATAAACATTAGAAAGAATATCATTTGATTAAATAATTCAGGGGAACAGGGTACCTAATAACAGTAAAACGTTGAAAATTTATATCTTGGCGGCTATTATTGGCCCAAAGTTATTCTGAAAAGGTTACGGGCAAAATGAATCATATGCAAAATTATTGATAGATTAATAAACATTAGAAAGAATATTATTTGTTTAAATAATTCAGGGGAACAGGGTACCTAATAACAGTAAAACGTTGAAAATTTATATCTTGGTGGCTATTATTGGCCCAAAGTTACTCTGAAAAGGTTACGGACAAAATGAATCATATGCAAAATTATTGATAGATTAATAAACATTAGAAAGAATATCATTTGATTACATAATTCAGGGGAACAGGGTACCTAATAACAGTAAAACGTTGAAAATTTATATCTTGGTGGCTATTATTGGCCCAAAGTTATTCTGAAAAGGTTACGGACAAAATGAATCATATGAAAAATTATTGATAGATTAATAAACATTAGAAAGAATATCATTTGATTAAATAATTCAGGGGAACAGGGTACCTAATAACAGTAAAACGTTGAAAATTTATATCTTGGCGGCTATTATTGGCCCAAAGTTATTCTGAAAAGGTTACGGACAAAATGAATCATATGCAAAATTATTGATAGATTAATAAACATTAGAAAGAATATCATTTGATTAAATAATTCAGGGGAACAGGGTACCTAATAACAGTAAAACGTTGAAAATTTATATCTTGGCGGCTATTATTGGCCCAAAGTTATTCTGAAAAGGTTACGGACAAAATGAATCATATGCAAAATTATTGATAGATTAATAAACATTAGAAAGATATCATTTGATTAAATAATTCAGGGGAACAGGGTACCTAATAACAGTAAAACTTTGAAAATTTATATCTTGGCGGCTATTATTGGCCCAAAGTTATTCTGAAAAGGTTACGGACAAAATGAATCATATGCAAAATTATTGATAGATTAATAAACATTGGAAAGAATATCATTTGATTAAATAATTCAGGGGAACAGGGTACCTAATAACAGTAAAACGTTGAAAATTTATATCTTGGCGGCTATTATTGGCCCAAAGTTATTCTGAAAAGTTACGGACAAAATGAATCATATGCAAAATTATTGATAGATTAATAAACATTAGAAAGATATCATTTGATTAAATAATTCAGGGGAACAGGGTACCTAATAACAGTAAAACGTTGAAAATTTATATCTTGGCGGCTATTATTGGCCCAAAGTTATTCTGAAAAGGTTACGGACAAAATGAATCATATGCAAAATTATTGATAGATTAATAAACATTAGAAAGAATATCATTTGATTAAATAATTCAGGGGAACAGGGTACCTAATAACAGTAAAACGTTGAAAATTTATATCTTGGCGGCTATTATTGGCCCAAAGTTATTCTGAAAAGTTACGGACAAAATGAATCATATGCAAAATTATTGATAGATTAATAAACATTAGAAAGAATATCATTTGATTAAATAATTCAGGGGAACAGGGTACCTAATAACAGTAAAACGTTGAAAATTTATATCTTGGTGGCTATTATTGGCCCAAAGTTATTCTGAAAAGGTTACGGACAAAATGAATCATATGCAAAATTATTGATAGATTAATAAACATTAGAAAGAATATCATTTGATTACATAATTCAGGGGAACAGGGTACCTAATAACAGTAAAACGTTGAAAATTTATATCTTGGCGGCTATTATTGGCCCAAAGTTATTCTGAAAAGGTTACGGACAAAATGAATCATATGCAAAATTATTGATAGATTAATAAACATTAGAAAGAATATCATTTGATTAAATAATTCAGGGGAACAGGGTACTTAATAACAGTAAAACTTTGAAAATTTATATCTTGGCGGCTATTATTGGCCCAAAGTTATTCTGAAAAGGTTACGGACAAAATGAATCATATGCAAAATTATTGATAGATTAATAAATATTAGAAAGAATATCATTTGATTAAATAATTCAGGGGAACAGGGTACCTAATAACAGTAAAACGTTGAAAATTTATATCTTGGCGGCTATTATTGGCCCAAAGTTATTCTGAAAAGGTTACGGACAAAATGAATCATATGCAAAATTATTGATAGATTAATAAACATTAGAAAGAATATCATTTGATTAAATAATTCAGGGGAACAGGGTACCTAATAACAGTAAAACGTTGATAATTTATATATTGGCGGCTATTATTGGCCCAAAGTTATTCTGAAAAGTTTACGGACAAAATGAATCATATGCAAAATTATTGATAGATTAATAAACATTAGAAAGAATATCATTTGATTAAATAATTCAGGGGAACAGGGTACCTAATAACAGTAAAACGTTGAAAATTTATATCTTGGCGGCTATTATTGGCCCAAAGTTATTCTGAAAAGTTACGGACAAAATGAATCATATGCAAAATTATTGATAGATTAATAAACATTAGAAAGAATATCATTTGATTAAATAATTCAGGGGAACAGGGTACCTAATAACAGTAAAACCTTGAAAATTTATATCTTGGCGGCTATTATTGGCCCAAAGTTATTCTGAAAAGGTTACGGACAAAATGAATGATATGCAAAATTATTGATAGATTAATAAACATTAGAAAGAATATCATTTGATTAAATAATTCAGGGGAACAGGGTACCTAATAAAAGTAAAACGTTGAAAATGTATATCTTGGCGGCTATTATTGGCCCAAAGTTATTCTGAAAAGGTTACGGACAAAATCATATGCAAAATTATTGATAGATTAATAAACATTAGAAAGATATCATTTGATTAAATAATTCAGGGGAACAGGGTACCTAATAACAGTAAAACGTTGAAAATTTATATCTTGGCGGCTATTATTGGCCCAAAGTTATTCTGAAAAGGTTACGGACAAAATGAATCATATGCAAAATTATTGATAGATTAATAAACATTAGAAAGAATATCATTTGATTAAATAATTCAGGGGAACAGGGTACTTAATAACAGTAAAACGTTGAAAATTTATATCTTGGCGGCTATTATTGGCCCAAAGTTATTCTGAAAAGGTTACGGACAAAATGAATGATATGCAAAATTATTGATAGATTAATAAACATTAGAAAGAATATCATTTGATTAAATAATTCAGGGGAACAGGATACCTAATAACAGTAAAACCTTGAAAATTTTTATCTTGGCGGCTATTATTGGCCCAAAGTTATTCTGTAAAGGTTACGGACAAAATGAATGATATGCAAAATTATTGATAGATTAATAAACATTAGAAAGAATATCATTTGATTAAATAATTCAGGGGAACAGGGTACCTAATAACAGTAAAACGTTGAAAATTTATATCTTGGCGGCTATTATTGGCCCAAAGTTATTCTGAAAAGGTTACGGACAAAATGAATCATATGCAAAATTATTGATAGATTAATAAACATTAGAAAGAATATCATTTGATTAAATAATTCAGGGGAACAGGGTACCTAATAACAGTAAAACGTTGAAAATTTATATCTTGGCGGCTATTATTGGCCCAAAGTTATTCTGAAAAGGTTACGGACAAAATGAATCATATGCAAAATTATTGATAGATTAATAAACATTAGAAAGAATATCATTTGATTAAATAATTCAGGGGAACAGGGTACCTAATAACAGTAAAACGTTGATAATTTATATATTGGCGGCTATTATTGGCCCAAAGTTATTCTGAAAAGTTTACGGACAAAATGAATCATATGCAAAATTATTGATAGATTAATAAACATTAGAAAGAATATCATTTGATTAAATAATTCAGGGGAACAGGGTACCTAATAACAGTAAAACGTTGAAAATTTATATCTTGGCGGCTATTATTGGCCCAAAGTTATTCTGAAAAGTTACGGACAAAATGAATCATATGCAAAATTATTGATAGATTAATAAACATTAGAAAGAATATCATTTGATTAAATAATTCAGGGGAACAGGGTACCTAATAACAGTAAAACCTTGAAAATTTATATCTTGGCGGCTATTATTGGCCCAAAGTTATTCTGAAAAGGTTACGGACAAAATGAATGATATGCAAAATTATTGATAGATTAATAAACATTAGAAAGAATATCATTTGATTAAATAATTCAGGGGAACAGGGTACCTAATAAAAGTAAAACGTTGAAAATGTATATCTTGGCGGCTATTATTGGCCCAAAGTTATTCTGAAAAGGTTACGGACAAAATCATATGCAAAATTATTGATAGATTAATAAACATTAGAAAGATATCATTTGATTAAATAATTCAGGGGAACAGGGTACCTAATAACAGTAAAACGTTGAAAATTTATATCTTGGCGGCTATTATTGGCCCAAAGTTATTCTGAAAAGGTTACGGACAAAATGAATCATATGCAAAATTATTGATAGATTAATAAACATTAGAAAGAATATCATTTGATTAAATAATTCAGGGGAACAGGGTACTTAATAACAGTAAAACGTTGAAAATTTATATCTTGGCGGCTATTATTGGCCCAAAGTTATTCTGAAAAGGTTACGGACAAAATGAATGATATGCAAAATTATTGATAAATTAATAAACATTAGAAAGAATATCATTTGATTAAATAATTCAGGGGAACAGGATACCTAATAACAGTAAAACCTTGAAAATTTTTATCTTGGCGGCTATTATTGGCCCAAAGTTATTCTGTAAAGGTTACGGACAAAATGAATGATATGCAAAATTATTGATAGATTAATAAACATTAGAAAGAATATCATTTGATTAAATAATTCAGGGGAACAGGGTACCTAATAACAGTAAAACGTTGAAAATTTATATCTTGGCGGCTATTATTGGCCCAAAGTTATTCTGAAAAGGTTACGGACAAAATGAATCATATGCAAAATTATTGATAGATTAATAAACATTAGAAAGAATATCATTTGATTAAATAATTCAGGGGAACAGGGTACTTAATAACAGTAAAACGTTGAAAATTTATATCTTGGCGGCTATTATTGGCCCAAAGTTATTCTGAAAAGGTTACGGACAAAATGAATCATATGCAAAATTATTGATAGATTAATAAACATTAGAAAGAATATCATTTGATTAAATAATTCAGGGGAACAGGGTACCTAATAACAGTAAAACGTTGAAAATTTATATCTTGGCGGCTATTATTGGCCCAAAGTTATTCTGAAAAGGTTACGGACAAAATGAATCATATGCAAAATTATTGATAGATTAATAAACATTAGAAAGAATATCATTTGATTAAATAATTCAGGGGAACAGGGTACCTAATAACAGTAAAACGTTGAAAATTTATATCTTGGCGGCTATTATTATTTTTTTTTGTGTCAAAAATTAAAAGTATCGATTTATATTTATTTATATAAGCTAATCATATATTTCAACCATGACAAATACGAATCCGGCAACGAAAAATTTATTTGACACTTAGTTTTTTCAGAATACTCGTTTAAAGTTGAACAAAATTTCGACTCAAAATTTTGACCTTCAACAACTCCAATTATATAAATTCATTGAGCCCTAATTTGGCAATTCAGTAGACCTTTATGTTTGTTATAATTTTTGAAAAATGTTTTAAAAAAGTAACCATATTTAAAATTTTGTTTGTTGAAATTGTATCCACCGGTTAAAATTAATTATTTTAACATAAGTGCCCGTGAGGCTACGCCTGGTAAGCGCCCGCACGGTATAAATATTTCATCATTATTTATATCTGTGTACAAAGCACATTGGCCCAGCAATGGATAATATGCCGTGATGATATATTTATTATTATTTTATTTATCACACAGACCGACATTTGAAAAGTCGTAAAATATTTTTTTTTGTTGACGATTTTAAGGCGTATTTATATTTTAAATGAACGCCCAACACATTACCTCCTACCTTTTAATTTTTATTAATCTAAATACATACCTATGGAGTCCCGTGCCTGCGTGCCAAAGTATCTGGTCGTGAATCTGGGGAGCTGGATTCAATCCTCACCAACGCCAAATATTTCGAATTTTAAATGACACAAAATTGACCCCTGTGGTGCATTCTTCACGCCAAAAATGAGTGCCCGTGAAATGATGTTTGATAAAAGCCCACACGATCCAAATATGTCATCATCGTTACCAAAATCTGTGTACAAAGCAGATTAGCATACCCAGCAATGGATAATATGCTGTGATGATATATTTATTATTATTTTATTATTTAAATACATACCTGTATATTGACTAATGTATATTATGTTCCTTTGCATATAACTATTATTCTATTTAAAAATTTCTATTTTAAAACGTCACTATTATTCTATGGTCGTTTTGTTTTTAGAGGAGAAATGAACTGAGCTTTCCTCGTAATGAACTGAACTGAATTACTCCTAAAAAAGTGTGTTTTTTAAAATAAGTAGAATATATATATATATATATATATATATATATATATATATATATATATATATATATATATAAATTTATTCATAACATTTTAAGTATTCTTTACAACATTGGTAGAGAAAATTGAGACGTATTATTTTCATTCTTCGTCTTTCTTATACTTTTGTAAGTATTCTCTTATTTTTTGTTTGTATCTGTATTTGTAACAGTGACATATGCCATATATTACCGTGACCCGAAAAATCTAAAATTATTAAGATAATTTATATCTATTTAGAAAATCATTCCTGAAATTCTTTTCATCGATTCAAATCAACTGAAATAATATTAATGTAGAATTTAATGCTGAATCCAAATTTGAAAGGCTGAAGTTTCTATCTCTATTAGTTTTTGAGTGGTGGTATTTATAAGTCCATTATTTGTACCCATTTTAGGGTATACTCCAGAAATGAAGGACAAATGGTAAATGGAACATAATAAATATTTTTTATATAAATAATAATAAATATATAATGTATTAAATGTGTTAGTAGTGTGTATTTATTTGTTTTTAATTGTTGGATATAAATTATCATTATTGTGCTTCAAAAATCGATTGTTGAAGCAATAATTAAACTATACTATGTTTAAAATATATCCGGATAAGTATTTAATAATTGTGTAGCGTTTTAAAAAACTGTAGAATACTTACACCCAATTCTAAGATATAGGATGAGCTGAATTTGCAGTTATTTTTTTAAAAATATATATTTTTTGATAATTAAATTAGCTTTCGAGTCCCAGCAAGTGTATAAATATATTTATTTTTAATATTTTGTATAGAAATTATGTGAATTTAATTAAATTAACAAGCAAGGCAACGTAACAACTGACGCGTTTATTCATTATAATTGGTTAAACAATGCTTCACTCGTCCCATTTCATTGCCGTCTTTCTGCACGTTCGGTTCATTTTTCATAAGTGAGGAGAGTGATTGTAAGGCCCAGAACCCACCAACGCGGGACCACGATGAGCCAAGCAGATAGAGCACCAGGTAATTCTCTGAGTAGAAGCAGTGTATTCCCTCCGGACGCGTGAAACACGTATTTGTGAGTCCTCACAGTAGTGAGGAACAGCCCACTCATCCCCTGATAATTGAAGCAATAATAGCCACAGGCTGGGGAGTCGGATGACGAACCAGTTCAGTTGGGATAGCACGCAAACATGCTACTAATAGACTCGTTCTTTGTCTGTGTGACTAAACGAAAGTCTGTAGCATAAAACTACACCCTTCAGCGAAAATATATATCGCTACATATAGGCTCGTTATTTTGTCTGTGTGACTTAAACGCAGGCCTGTAGCTCAGCCGGACGACTCGTATATTTGCCTCACTTATCTCTTTGCGTAGTTTACGGTACAAATATATTAGTAGCTGCTTTTGATTTGTGTTTGTTGTGAATGCTACTATGGACTCGTTCTTTTGTCTGGGTGACTTAAACGAAAGTCTGTAGCAAAGCTTCATCATGGGTCAAATCAGCGAAGGTATATACCGCTACATATAGGCTCGTTATTTTGTCTGTGTGACTTAAACGTAGGTCTGTAGCTAAGCCGGAAGACTCGTATATTTGATAAGTGTGACATTTTGCGTAGTTTACGGTACAAATATATTAGTAGTTGTTGGGTTCGTAGCTAAAATACAAGTAGTTGTTGGGACTGATCACCCCGGCGGCGAAAGTATAATAATTATCAGGGGCACCCGGTAGCTGCTTAGCCTGCGAATAGGTAGTACTAGCGTGGGCGGCGGCGAAAGGTGTTTGTGTCATGATGAGAAGTTCACCCCCTACAGTCATACGAAGCCTGGCCAGGTTGCTGTAGATGGGTGGATGGGCAGCGGTACGTGGAGTATCGCCGATAAGAAGGGGGAATTGTCAATCTGCCTAAGCAGAGAGTTCCTGGTGTGCGTTCCACCCTCGTGCCAATAACTCAGGCAAGTAGGGAGGGTAGTAAGACTCCTCCCGAAAAAGGTGTGGTGGGGCGCGAAGAAGAAGAGCCATGCTGCCTTCCATCCAGGTCAGCGGCGGAAAGTGGGTTGAAGAGGTGGCATGACGCATTCAGGGTAGCAGAAAATCTGGCTTGTCCAGGTAAAGAAAATCAAAATTATATTAAAATAAATAAAAATTACAATCGCATCCATTTTGTGAATGTAGCAGCTCTAAATTGCTTTAAAATATTTAATTTTCTTATTCAAAATATTAGCTAATATAAAATTAAAATTATAAATAAATCTTGGATTTTATATTATGAAAAACTATAAATATGTTTGTTTTTATGTTGTTTAGGTTTATCCCACTGCAAGTTCGGAGTTTCCTCGGTGGGACCGAGGGATTCGCCCCGTCGGGCCTCCCAGCTGCAGTCAAGACCAGCCCCGATGCCAATAATGGTGAGAATAATTTTATTTTACACTTTGTTCTTCTTGAAAATTTCTTTTATTAAAATTGAACAATGAATATTGATTTAAAAGATTTTCTTCAATGAAAATTCAACAATGGGCATTATTGAAAAGTTTGAATGACTTTCGATAATGATTTTGAAATAATTAAAGTTTTTTAAATTCTTTTGATAATGATTAAAGTTTATTAGAGTTTTTTTATTGATGATTAAAGTCTATTAGAATAAGTTTATTTGTTGTTGACATTATACTGACTTGTTAGTTTTTTTTCAGGGCTCCGCGTCATGGCCACGGTTCCAGAGCGTCGGGTCCAGCGGCAGCGCAGGCAGCACAGGGGCTGCCTGCCTTGGATGAATGTTGTGTGTCTGGGGGCCCTCAGAGTGCATGTTGAATGATGCTTTCTAGTTTTAAGCTTAATCAATTGCTTGCTTGCTTGCTTTTCAGCGTTGCAGTTTAATATTGATAATTGATGAATTATTAAATATTAAATATTTTTAAATATGATTTAAATTAATAAATAAAAATCATATTAAGCTGCAACGGGCGCCCTCTGCCTAGTGGAGGGACCTTGACGTGGTGGCAGAGCTTAACCATCCCTCAAATTGAGGGTGGGACCAACAACTCCACAAATCATTAATTATTTAAATGTTTTATGTTTTCTTATGTTCACAGGAAGAACTTCAAAATAAAATAATAATAATATATTGTAAAATAAATAAATATATTGTAAACAAAATAAAGCATTGTTATTTATAAATATGTGTTTTTATTTATACATTTTTACGCAGTTGGACCTGCAATAAGCCTAGCCATAGCCCGTCCCAAGCCGGGTTGAGAAAAGGTGAGGGTTGCAGATCTAAATGCGTAAAAAGCAGCGCACCCCAAAATTAAGGGTTGTTGCTCAGTGCGTCGCGTTGCGTCGCGGTCCGATGAAATGACCTTGAAACTGTAAAAGTACAGTCCAATCAAGTGATTATGAAAGTGATATAAGTGCCAAAATTGCGTCGGATGAAATGACCTTGAAAGTGGTGAACTGTCCCCACCTCTCCCCCACTCTAGGAACCACCCGGGGAACCACTCTGGGGGGAAGGGATAGTCAAACAATAAAAGTAAGTACATATTTAATTTATTTTTAATATTTGCATGAATTTATTTTGTAATCAATAATAATTAGGGCTGAAATATTAGAGATAGGGTTCCGGAAATTTTGCCACTGAATTCTACGGAAAATTTACCGTAAGAATATTGTTTTCCAAAGTATGGTTTCTTTCTTAATAATAATAAAGTAAATTATAGTTAATTATTAAAATTGTACAGCATCATTTTAAATTTAAAAGAAAAGCGGTAGTTCTGCTTTAAGCGCTAAAAGCAACACTTGTATGCTCTCAATTTTTTAATTGCGCCCTTGAAAAGTAGAGTATCATTTTGAAGAAGATTCTACATATGCAACGATTGAAATACAATTTAAAATTAGAATTAATTTAAACAAACAATTGTTTAAGTTCATTTCATTGTAATTAATAAAACTTTTTTTTTGTCCGAGTGGTTTAGGGTAAATTATTAACTTTATTTACAGATAGGCTGCGAAATACAAGTATTAGGAAAATATAAAATTAGGAGCATTCTTCCTACTTCAGAGATTGTTTCGCATACCTGTATATTTTTGGCTCAACCTCAGGCGACTTCAAAATTATTTATTAAATTATTTTGTTTTAATATCTCTACATGGCACTATAATTGATGCACCAATATACATTTTTTGGGACAGTATTTTGAAAGTATATACTGCAAAAATTGGAAATTTTTTGGACATAGTATACAATCAATTTTTTTGGAATAAAGGTGAGTTTAAAATATATATTAGTTGTTTAATAATATTAAAAAAATGTGTGTAGACCATGGTTTCGGAACTTAGTCTTTAACATCTAAAATCATATTTTTGTAATTTCCTGCTTCGCTAATAAATTTAAAAGAAATGTATTCGTATCCTCTGAAATAAATATATTAACAGCAAAAAAAACTAACAAATGTTAGCGATTTATGTTTATAATTTTAAAAATTTATAACTCAAAAACTAATAGAGATAGAAACTTCAGCCTTTCAAATTTGGATTCAGCATTAAATTCTACATTAGTATTATTTCAGTTGATTTGAATCGATGAAAAGAATTTCAGGAATGATTTTCTAAATAGATATAAATTATCTTAATAATTTTAGATTTTTCGGGTCACGGTAATATATGGCATATGTCACTGTTACAAATACAGATACAAACAAAAAATAAGACAATACTTACAAAAGTATAAGAAAGACGAAGAATGAAAATAATACGTCTCAGTTTTCTCTACCAATGTTGTAAAGAATACTTAAAATGTTATGAATAAGTTTTTTCACATTTAAAAGTTTATTAAAGTTTCTAGAACTCCAGCAAATACAAAAAGAAAAATGATATTTGTATATATAATATTATTTTACATTCTTTCATGATTTACTTTGTTTCAGGGTTAATATGCAGCGCTGAAAGACTGAAAGGATCCCAGGCAGATTTAAGAAGTATTGTTAATTTCTACAGTTTGCTGATATGCTGAAAGATTCCGCATTTTTTACAGCAATATGTAAGTAAATAATATATATTTATTTTACTTGTATTGTACGATTTCTGCAACATTTATTTAGCAAAAAATATTGTGTTTTTTGTTTTGAAAGCATATTTTGAGAATATTTGAAAACTTTAAAATTTCAGTACAATTTCAGACTGCTGAAAGCGCATTCCAATCATATTTCACTTACAATAAATTCCTTACAAATAAGATATGAAATTATTCCACGAATTAATTATGAAATGCAGTAGTTTCAGAAGTTGTATTTATTAAAAATACAAGAAAAAATTGCATTCAATAAAAAGGTATTGCTCGATAAATGCAAGTAAATATATTATCCCTGCTTGTGGGGACCCTTCAAACTGTTGTGTAAATTGCACCACTATTTAATAAATTCATACTAATGAAACTTTCATCATTAATACAAATTTTAATTTTGATGAATTTTACCGAAAAAAAAAAAAAATTCCCGGAACAAAAGAAAAAAAAAGTTGAAACAGCCGAAAAATCCTTTAAATCTATTCCTGCATTTAACAGGATTGTACAGGGTAATAAATGAGGATAAATGTTTTAGAAATAATGTAAATCGGTTCTGGAGTTTTTTTAAATTTTGTTAGTACAAATTTCAACAATTTACAATCCTGTATATTCTTCGTTGAAGTTTGTCCTCATTTTGTTTGAACTTTTCTAGTTAAAAGAGCCCAAAAACGTTCTATAGGACGAGCCTGGGGAGGTTATAGAATTGTCGTTTCGTGGAACTAATAGTACAAGAGGACGTAAGGTCTGGCAGAAGATATAATCATCCATAGCATGTTCTTCTTCAGTGAAATGGACAAATTTTAAGTGTTAAAGTGTTTGATTACCCAGGGCTTCACATCACTCAGCCCACATAAGGCCTGGATACACTCCTTGTGGAAATAAGTCACCGTACCTACGCATTTGGCCTTTTTATATCTGACATTATTAGGGTCCTCTGCAATATTGTCAGTATAAAAACGATCATTTCCCTTAATTTCGGAGTTGTTCAGTGTGAAGTCCTAGAAATGGAAAGTTAATTATTATTACAAAACTTTAAGTAAATGCATTTTATATTACAAAAAAAAAAATTGTTAAAATTTCTGGTAAAACTTTTAGAACATAGGTTATTTATTTAAATATTGGTACACTCTGCACATCAGTAAGAAGTGCCCACAAGTAATAAAGTATCTGATTTGAAACACTTGCTGCTCGGCGAGTGCGGTACCAGAAGGAATCATCCAGAGATTTTGCAGGATTTCGTGGGCAGCAGACTTCTTCTAAAATATGTAATAAACAACAATCATACTTTATATATACGATGTAATTTATTTAATATATTTTTACCTGTTAAATGAAGCAGAATTAACTTGTAGTATAATAGATTTGTTTTTGTAATACACGTATTCATGTCGAAAATGATTAATCTGTATTAGTGGCACATGGATTCCCTTAGATATAAATGAAATAACTATATCACTCCTTGTGCAAGTATAATACTATAGACTGTGCCCCAAAAACGTAAGTTAAATAAACTAATAAGGCAGTATAAATACTATAAGAGTTTTGTAATCGACGAAAATTTTTTCATACATGTTTTCCTAATACACGTTCAGATATTATGAAATTTATGATAGAATATCTCGAAAACTAAAGGAGATATCGACTTGAACTTTTCAAATTTGGATTTAGCAAATATTTTTCCATAAGCAAACATAGTCCCAGAATTTTTGAAACACTGAAAACTTTTAAATTTTATAGAAATGATATTATGTAAATTTCAAATCGGTTCATTTTACATATTTTAATCCAGCACTCCTACACGGTTATAGATAGACCAACGGTCAATAAAAATTTGGATTCAGTATGAAATTCTCTTTCTTTTCACGTAATACATGATTTTTTTCCCACCATCGGCTCTCGAGTTACAGACGGTTAAATTTACATGAATTTTCACAGAAATTTTGTAAATTTTCAATTAGGTTCATATTTCATATTTTCATACACCACTCCTACATGGCTAAAGATAGAATAACGTACCATTAAAATTTGGATTCAGCATAAAATTCTCTTTTTATTTAAAGATTTTTTTTTTTTATAACGTCGGATCTCGAGTTACAGACGATTAAACTTACATGAATATTCAAAGAAATTTGTATATATTCAATTTGGTTAATTTCTCATATTTTCATGCACCACTCTGGCACGGTTAAAGATTCGGTAACGAGTGATGAAATTTTAAAATTAGGATGTAATTCTATGTATACCGTCTTATATGTACTTAAATATTATAAGAAGAAATATTTTTTTACTTTGTCCCTATCTACTATCTTATAGGGAACACAGCAATAAGTACATTAATTATCAACAAATTGGGATAGTAGATAGGGTCATTAAAAGTTAGACGTTTTAAAAGTTAATTTTCAAATCGAAACACTTTTAAATTTGTATTTAGCAAGTCTGTAGCCATAAGTGCCCATAGTTTCATAGTTATCTATCATGTTAGCACACCACCCAATAATGGGTATAATAATGGAAAGTAATGTGTTATATTTATTTCCAAAATATACGGCTGTATTTGAAAGGTTGCCAACACATATACACATACCATTATTTTTTGGTAATGATTCTTCCTGTTTTGGGTACAGAAGCTGTATTCTGTACACAGTATAATATATTATACTTGAGAAGTGACTTCTAGTAGACATTTGAATGAAATGTATGAATTATGCTGGCAATTCAAAGGGGTAGAATCAAACCATTGTTAGGGGCATAATTTATAAATAATTTGAACATCAACTCTTGTTGAACGCACTACTATTGCCTATAGTAATCAATATTATAGGCCCGCAACTGTAGGCATAGATAGGAATGAATTATTGATAATTTTGTGAAGGGTGGACTTGAATATTGATTATTTTTTATGGTAAAAAGTTTAATAAATACACTGATAGTATGGAACATAGTTATTATTGTAGATCAAATTATAGATACATAAAATATTTTTTAATATTATAAGGTTGTTTGCTATCAAATGAAAGGGCATAAAATTTGCAAGCATAATACACATAATATAAAAAAGTTTTATGATATGTGATCTATATAAGCCTAGAATCGAACCTGGATCAATAAAAAATAAATAAATATTTTATTTATTCCTCGAAATAAAACATTATACAATATACATGCTGGGTAGGGTCAGAGTGTACGAAAATTCAAATATTACTTTATTCACATATCAATTTATAAAACATCGTATTGGATAAAAATCAAAAAAATTAACATCGCCTTATTCAAATAACGACTTATGCGTTTTTCGAATATTCAAATCTCGGAAAAAATTATACTGTCTTATACAATTCTCGACTTGTGCAAATCTCTACCACTATGAAGTCGGTTGAGCATTGATTTATTCATTTCTGGTTTGTTCACTACCGCTTCATTCCGGTACTGTTTAGTAATATTTGATTTTATAATTATATTTGAATTACAAACAAATGAAAATGTTAATATATTTGGGGTTACAATATTTAAAAATGATCAAATACATATTATATATATGCCAAATAAATTTATCTATTCACAAATTATGTGTGCATATTTTTGATATAAATTTAGCACATATTTCTTCGTTAATAATATTAATCTAATATTAAAACTATTTAATTGAAGGTATATAAAAACAATAAACATTTTATAATATAATTATAGAAAGGCTATGGAAGGGCTAAATGTGAAACATTTATGAAGATAAAATGAAATGTATGGGAAAAATAAAATCACCTTTAAAATAAAATAAATATATTAATTATTTGATAATTATAGCTGGTTTATGAAACATGTACCTACCATAAGCAGTAATACAGACACATTATACGATTGTCCAATCTTTACATCTCCCTGTATAATAATAAATGATTTACTTTTTTATGAAAATAAATAAACAAATTACTTATACTAGTATATTAAAAGAACAACAATGTACCGAATATTGTATGTTACCTTATCATGTACTAAATTATGTGTACGTGGATTACAAATCAAAATAGTTCATATTGTAATAAAACTGAGTTGTTTAAAATTTATTTGTGTTATTAATATTATGCATATATACGATATTAATGTAAAATAAAATGGAATTGACGAAATGTATTATACTGGCAAGAACAGACTGAAAATCCTATCCATTTTTTCCACAGCTGCTCTTCTTTTCCTAAAATGCAATATGGGACAAACAATCTCTGGTTAAAATTTTAACTGCTAGTTAAAAAAACAGTTGAAACGAAATGAACCGTCAAATGACAAATTGATCATTGCTGTCAATAATCCGATTCAATATTGTTTATTTAACTTACAGTTAAAATTCTAACCGGGGATTGTGAAACGCACCAAGTTGACACAAATGTTAATGAAATAATCATATAGTAACTCTTTTGTTTATAAACATGTATTTAGTGAAACTCAGGTCCGGTTTTATAAAAATTCACTATAGTTTCATATTAATGATTTTTATTTAACACTAACGATATTTCTGACTACATAAAATAATATATAGGTTAGTTAAATAAATTATTGTAAATTTTACCTTATTATAAGTCAATAAATAAAAATCAAAGTATATTATTGTACAAACCAAATTAAAGTAAAATAAGTTCTGCTGTGATGAGCTAAAAGAAAACTCAAACCTTGTTTATAAAAAAGAGGTAAATGAATAAAAAAATATTAATTTTTATTTATAATATCTATTTACATGATTTTGTTGGTTTTGGGTATTTAACATATTTATTTTGAGGTTAATAGAGGATATACGAAATGAAGAGAATAACGAGTAACACATGATCATATGGTTTTGACAGAAAGTAATGTCACAGTCAAAATAAACCTACATAGGTTTGGATCATATCGATCTTATTTAATAATTAAATTTAAATTACTAAATTAACAACGAGAACAGTTAAGTATGGAGAATTTTATTATATTAAAATACTATAATACATCATGGATATGGGGAAGTTCTATTTTGCGGACCACAAAAAAAGCGGACTGGTCATAATTATTGGTTCTATAGTATTAAATCACAACATACTAGTTACTTTTGAATAACTGTGGTATACAAAACAGGAAGATGATCGAGATCACCTCCGCAGAGATTACTTTACTCCTGGTGTGTTTTGCGGACTAGCCATTTCTAATAAAACAAGAGCGATCAAACTTGGAATTTGCATGGCTTTTGTGATCCCTTGTAATATACAATTTAATTCAAACTCAAAATCATCTTCAGAAGGTTACTTTTTTACTCTTGGTGAATTTTGCGGAAGCCTATTTCCTTTGCATGTCTTTTGAGTTCTGAGTATGTTTGTTGAGCCTCGCGGCTCATGATGTTGATGTCATCTGCATATGCGACTAGTTGTATTGCTTTAACCGTTAGCAGGTTTAATCTGCCAATGTTCATTTGTCTTATTACATATTCGAGCATTAGATTGAAGAGTGTTGGGGCCAGCGTCATCTCCTTGCTTCAGTCCACGCAAAATTTTAAATTCCTCTGTAAGTGTGTTTTGTACGCTCACCACCGCTACCGTGTCCTCCATGGTTACCTTAATCATTCGTATTAGTTTAGGGGGAATCTTCAGTATGTGTAGTATTTCATATATATTTTATTCTATCTATTGAATCATAGGCTTATTTAAAATCTACAAATATATTGTATATGTCTCGATTATGTTCCCATGCTTTTCCTAATATTTGTTTTACAGTAAATAGCTGGTCAATCGTGGATCGTCCATGTCTAAATCCGGCTTGATATTCGCCGATAAGTTTTTCTGATTAGGGCTGGATGCGTTTGTTTATTATGCATGTTAATATTTTATATGCAGTACATAAGAGGGATATTCCACGATAATTTTCACATGCCAGTTTATCCCCTTTTTTATGTATTGGACAGATTAAGCTTTTTTTCCAGTCGTTGGGGATTTTTTCCTCCTTCCATATCTTTATTATCAGTGTATGAATATATTTTTTTAGGTGTTTGCCACCTAGTTTGTATACTTCGGAAGGGATCTCGTCTATTCCAGGGGCTTTGTTGTTTTTCAGCGCTTTTATTGCCTCTTTTATTTCATCATATTCTTATAACTTAAAAAAAGGAAAAATTCTTATAAAGTAAAAAAGAAAGTAAAAAATTCTAATAAACTAAAAAATAAAATTAAAAAAATAAACAACAATTCTAGTAAACTAAAAAAGAAAATTAAAAACTAAAAAATATAATAAACTACAAGAACGGAAATAAAAAAAATTAAAAACCTCCATATAAAACAAAACTTCAGCTCTGCAGGTTCGGCATGTCATTGTTTGACGTGCCATAAATTCGTTGCTGCAGGCCCGACATAAACATTTATATCCGCACGGTGCACACGCGTGTGTGCAACCTGGCATACGATACAAACTCCCTGTAAACATTAATTATTTGTATATATTTGCAGTGATCACTATTTAAGAGCTTGAGAACTATAAGAATTACAAGACTAATTGTTAATGCATCTTCGAAATACGCAGTAATAATTTGTTGAAAACTTTATCGAGTTACAATTTCTTTATTGAAGATCATATTCAAAATATTATATATTTTGCAGGTCAATTTAATGATTTTAAAAATCACAAATATTTCAGCTTTTTTTATAATCCTTTTGAGATACTAGTAATTATGTACATAGATGTCAAATATCAGATTTTTTCATTCAAAATTTCAAGATTTTCTAAGGTCACATGGTTAATTTGTCACCAGGAGTGTGGAATTTATTTATCGAAGAAAATAAACCACATGGAATTGGAAAATTACGAAATTAGAATGAAAAATTATGATATTTTACATCTATGCACATAATTACTACCTATCATTTTGACATGGGCCCGCATACCTGCTTGTCAAGGCCAAGAAAGTCACATGACTTTGTATTTAACATTTCTTGTACACATACATTCCAAATTTCTACTTATGCCTATTCTTTATATTTAGATTTTTTAATTTTAAATTCATTTTATGAAGAAATTTTCCAATTCATTGTCGGGATTGCCAGTATTTCTGAATGGTATATATAATATACCTATAATTTTAAATATTTAACTATTAATACAATAAGAAGAAATAATATAGGTACTTACAACAGATTATTTTATATATTATAATCTTTTATCTCTAAATCAATACAAGATATAATAAAATATTTATCACACAGAGAATTTAATCTTCTTTAATATTTGCAAGAATAATAATTTTCAAAAAAATATATTTCATTTTTTTAAGAATATGCTACTTCCAGTTGTCCAATTGCTACCAAAACCTTTTCAACTCTTCACATTATTGTCAGATTGACAAATACGTAGTTAAACAGATATTAAGTCTTAACAGTTTTTAAGAAATCAGTTTTTAAGAAATTTTCCTTCCAACATCCTCACACACACGCACATCATCGTAAAAATGTTAAAATCGGATTGTAGGGACCTTAAAACGTGCTTATTCAATAAAATTTGGATATGCGATTTTTAGCATGAATGCAATACCTCTCTTAGCGAGAGGTAAAGATTATATATAAATTTACTTTTATTTTGATTATTTACATATTTTCAGACCTGTAATGCACAGTTTTCGGTCATAATACGGCTATAAATGTGCGTTATTTCAAGAACTGAGCGTAGCTTAATTACCAAATATCTGTTTTTAACTTATTATTTGATTTGACCCTTTACTTAACGTTTTTTTTTTTAAATAATCGCATACTAAATCCATTTTTACTACATCTTTAAATTAAAATAAAAGCTTAATGCCTATAATTTTTTTGCGAAACCAAAATTACTTTGGAAACACAATTTTGCTAGCATACGAATGATTTAGCAAGTATGCAAGTCTGTCTGAATGAGACCTGCTGCTGAAAAGAGCCACTGGAATTCCATAGAACTCATCTGAAAACTGTAGTACTTTAGCGCCGCTTTTTTAAAATTTTGGTAAAGGACTGCATCGCGCCAGAAAACCAACGGATCCGCTTCTCTTCTAATATTAGGGGCTTTCATATATCTCTCGACTTATTTGTGGAAATCAGGGGTCAGGTACTGAATGGTTGGTTGGTCGAACGCGCATATTCGAAATGTATTGGTGATCGGCAAACAAATATCGTCAATTCCGATTTATCGACTAGAAAACAATATCGCCAATATATCGTTTACATTTCTAATTTTGGGGTCACAATGGCCAATAAAAATGTAGGATAGTTAGGGTTCCGCTAAATGCAGACGGTTTCTTAAGAGTTCCATAATCGTAAAAAATTGTGAACCGCTGTTTTAGAGAATAATATTTCAAATAACAGTTACAGAAAAAATAATTGTACGCATCTTTTACTTGAAGTATTTTTCTCCAAAATGATCCATGAACGATTGACAGAGATAAAACACTGCGAGTCAACTGCTCGCTAATCACCCCATCAGTTTTTCATGCTACCAGCCAATGTGTTGAAAAGAATTTTTGTCATTTTCCGTGCTGTGATAAACTCTATTAAAGACTATGTCTGCCGGCCGATGTAATGATTTTAAAAATAATTCAGAAATATTTCAGTTTTTTTCAAAATTTGTTCGAAGTTGTCATCAACGATACTGAAGAGAATTTACAATTAGAATCCCTTAATCTTCAAGCTAATGTGTTGAAGTTACTCGTAGTCGTACTATTTAAAAACGAAAATTTGATTCAAATTTATGTATTATTGAATCATTTCACTCAGATTACAATATTAATTTTTGGTACCTATTATACTTCATTTCACGGAAGAAAATGGTATATGTCGCTGGAGAACCGACCGTTTTTACTGTCATTAATAAAAAAAAATATCTGTAAAAATGTACAAGACCTGAATATTAAAAATTATAACAAAACATGGTTAAACATCACTTAATTCTGTAGATTAACAAGTGATTTTTTTTCATTTTTGTTTGCATTCTAACTAATCAAATGGCAGAATTTATATCCCTATCTAAACTAACGCTATTTTTTACGTGAAATGAAGTATACGTACACATACAAAGATACGAGCTTAAAGATGAAACATCGAAGATATCGAACGCGAATTACTGATCTTCCATCTCGAAAACTTTTTACAAAGTGGAACATCGTATTTAAAATCTTTAAACTATTATTTTAAATTTGTAGGTACTACTACATATACATACATATTATGCGAAAGAAATGTAAGTATAATTTGAGTTTCTTTAAATTTATAATCCAATAATAGGGTTTCCAATAAGAATTAATATTTGGCCCGCCATATATGTATTTTAAAATTTCGTATGCTATCCGCTTCGCAAAAAGGATGGTGACCCCTGCTCAGAGTGTTTTTTTTTTGGTCTGTGCCCCTGCTCTAAATATCTATGTATAAACTAATCCATAAAGTTTTACGGGACAGATATTTGAAAAAAAATGTCTTCACGCTTATGTCACGGTTTCGCATGTTCACCCGATGTATATTGTTATATTGATAACTGTCATTTTCCCTCTTTATATTACTTGCGTCAGTAATAACTACATTATAGCACTTATATATAAAACAAGGTTAGCGAACCTAGCATTTGCACATTTACTATACCTTGTTCCATCTTACGCATTCAGCATTGCAGAGAATAAGGTATAGTTTTGACTTCTCTGATTGGATGAGAGACAAGTTTACCAATGTAATTTCAGCTACTTAAAACTGGCGCTGATGCGAACGCCATCTGTTGAATGCGTTAAATGGAACAGAGCATAACTTGTCAAAATAGCAAAACTGAAATAACATGTACTCCATTCTGTCAGGGAAATTCAAATAAATATTTTTTTGCATGAATTTATTAAATCACATTAATATTTACATTAACATTGATATTAATAGACATTGGGGTGTATTCTGTATCCTACTATACCCCATTCGCCGAGACGAGAGAATGTAGAACTAATTCTTAAACAGAAACAAGTCATTTTATTGGTTCGGCTCCAAAATTATCCTTTTTTGATCAATAGAATTTGTCTCTGTTCAAGAATTGGTTCCACATTCTCTCGTCTCAGCGAATGGACTATATGCTAATATTAATTTTAACAGCCTATTAAAATTTATAAGCAAAAGAACGTAATTTATTACCTATCATTTTAATTTTATATTCTGTGTCTTCTAGTGTTATTGGTAAAAAAAAAACAGGATGTTAAAATTAACATGATATGATACAGAATACACCCCATAATCTTACTTCATCAAATTCAACTTTGCCAATTTTAATTACACTTATGTTGCAACATTCTTCGGTTTATCGAGATTCACGCAAAAAATACTTTGAGATGGATTATCAACAAAAGCAAAAGTGGATTTCTTCTTTATTCTAAAAACTCTCCCTTGGATACTCTTTGCAACATTCATTTTATTTAATACGGATTCCATCAATATAGCCTTCCGTGACAGTGGACGATTTCCATCTCATCCACCGTAGCGTCTGATGGTCTTAATATTATCACCCGCATTTTCCAATAAAATTGCCAAAGAACGTTTTATACTGTGACCAGTGTAGGACTCTACATCCGGTAATTAAAAAAAGAAGCAATCTTCGTCGGTATTCTCAATAATGTGAATTACAATCTCCCGTGGTGAATATTACGGATAGAGCATAAAAACATGTACTTCCTGCAGATATTAACAACTTTACAGAGAATCCTTCTTCCATAATAATAATCAAACTGCGAGAAACATTTATCTCCGCATCTGGTATAGAAACATACAGATATGATCTATATAAAATCCTCAGTGATCAATGTTTAGCTTCGTCAACTCGTTACATCGGCCAGCCACTTCCATTATTAGTGTAACCAATAAAGATTCTAAATAAGTACTAAATCACATAATAATAGAGAACTATTACTTTCATCAACTATTCTTCATTGAGTGCCTCCTTCATAAAATGCTCTATATGTTCTTTTTTAAGGACTTTTGCCTTTTTTCAGTTTGTGGGTTCTAGATTCATTCTAAAGATAAACAATTAGCTTACCATATTTTGAAATATCTATGTTTTTGCTGCTACTCCCCCTTTTTATATTTACATTATATTATATAACAAATATAGAAATAACACTTCATTTATAGTCGTATTATTGTTTTAAATACATAGTTGTGTTGAGTTAATATATGCATAAGTTTTAGCTGTTCAATCCAGTATTCATCTTCTGTATAGACTTTCGGATTATCACTAAAGGTATAAAACTAACATTTGGTATGATAAAAAAGAAGAGAAGATAAAGAATTGCCATAGTAGCTTTTCAACACACGTTCTTCTGTACTTTTGAAATAGATGAAGATATCCAATAAGATTCCACTGTACATATCCATATCCCAATGTTTCGTGCAATTTCCAACATATTTTTTTTCGTGTTTAATGGCATTTAAACAATTATATCCAACAAAGATGACCGACCTGAAACATTTAATCATTTTCGTAATATTTATCTTTTAATCAAACCAGATTATTTTGTTTTTAAGGTTATAAACGTAATTTATCTTAATAATTGCTTTTAGTGTGTACATATAGTACTATAAAATCATATTAAATGTTATAAATTTAACATTTGTTTTCAACAATACCACCCATTCTACTGTATTAGTTAATTTTACTTTTCCTATGTTATGAATTTATTCCTGTTTATCAATTCTAAAATGAAACATTTATAACTACTTATTTACCTTAACATTGATGTAATATAAATGAATTGTTATATTGATCCTAAAATAAAATATAACAAATATTCTGTACCAAAGCATTTTCATTCAAAATACATGTTCCAGCTTAAAATATGTATAACATTTTATATAATGAAGAAAATATTATTTTTAACATTAATGTATTTAAATTTATTAGTTTTATTTGTGTTATGATTTTTCAAGATTGTTTGAAATGTTATAAATAATTTAAATACCACTTAAAACAAAAGTTACTAACAACATTGGAATTGAGCAATGGTGAACGGACATTGTTCTTTAAAGCGCACCAACTTCAGCGTGGTAGAGATTTGCACTGGTTGAGACTTGCATTACACAGGATAAAAATTTTCGAGATTTGAATAAGAAGAGGTAATATTTTTCGAGCTTTGCAGTGTTGAAAATTGCATAAGTTGTGACATGAATAAGTCAATGTAAAATAATTCGAATTTTGACTATTCGTAAGATGTATAAAACGTGATTTGACCAAGTCAATATAAATGTATTCGAATGTTGTCTGTGCTCCCATACATGCTCATTATTTTATTTTTAATATTTATTTTTAAAAATTATTTTTGAATAAAATTGATGAATGTTATCTAATGCGTAGCTATTATGATAATTAATGACCTCATTCTCAAGGTGATTGTTAAATCGTGCGGACGTGTGTGTGGTGTGTTCCTGTATTTAGACCTGAAGGACGACTTCCTGGTGGAAGAAAACTACTTCCAACATCCCTACAGGACTTGGAAACATCCCTGAGAACTTCATTATGCATGGTGAGTTATATTTTCCGTATTTTCTTAGCTGTTAAGACTTGGCATACATTTGTGGGTGTTGTATAGCATTCCTGAAGATCATACCAAGAATTAATAGTTGATAATTTTATCAATCATTGTGTTATATTGAATATTATTTCTATATGTTTCATATATAGTTTATGAGTTTAGTAACATACGTATATAATTTATTGTTGTACCCAATTTTGGGTGCAAGAGTTTGTGTTTCATTTACTTATAAAAACGTTTAATTTTACAAGATGTTCCATAGATATTTTTTTACATATTTGAAGCGTGAGCAAGTTACGTAATTTATTTCTTTTATACATTGTTGCATTTTAGGGTCAATGTATCATTAAATTGTTGAAGATATTTATCGAATATTTATTAAAATTAGAAGTTTTTTTAAAAATTTTCATATACATGGATGCATTTTCATAAATACTTTTTACATATATTTATTATTGAAAATATTATGTTTGGATATATATTTTATATATTTTTAAAATATATGAACGCTAAATCGGTTACATAATATGTGCCGCATTATTATATTAACTATATTAATAATTTATTGAACAGAAGTGAACCATTAAAATAAATAAATTATTGATCTACATATTTAACAAATTGATCGTTGAATCTATGAATTATTATAATTTCCATTGAAAATTAGAAATTTTTTCATATAAATTTCATATAGAAATATGTATTAATTGTTGCATAACTTTGAAGTAATATTTTATAACTTGAAATGGAAATTGTCAAATATTCATTGTATTTTCCATTGCTGCTGGTTCTAAAAACCTGGGGGAAGACATGAACGTCCGATGGGAGTCCTGGAGAACCTGCAAGTTATCTGGAGAGCCTTTCTTAATACAAAGAAAGGCAATATTCATGAAATTAAAGATATGTTTACATATTGTATTTGAATAAAAATATAAATCCTTATACATTATTTAAACAATAATAAAAATTGAAGGAGTATTGTTTTGCCATTGTTGCAGAATCTCAACAACACCCAGAAGGATGTGGAGCAAGTGTAGGAGTCCTGGAGATCCTTTGGAGAAGATTATCCTGTTGAAAAGACCTTTATGTATATAAATGGGTAGCATCTTTATTTAATTGTTAATCATACATGAATATGTTTTCATATGTATCATTATAAATAATGAAAGATATTTAACTATGAAATAAAATAAAAACCATTTACTTTCATATACCTTATAGCTCATAAAAACATTTACATTGAAACATCCATCCATGATTATTATGAATGTAATATGCTAATAATAGTTTATTTTCATTGTTGCACAATCTGCAACAGTACCGAGACAGCTCCAAGGTTATCCGTGCTTCGGAGAAGTTTCCCAGAAGAAAAATGCCCCTGCCGACATCTAAAAGCCCCCTAATAATTCGAGCCCTAATTATTAATAAAATAAAACATTACCTTCCCTCATAATACAGATATTTATATTTTCATTGAAAAATGTAAGTATGAATTGACATAAATGATGGACAGACAATTTTCATAGTTACATAAGGTAAATATAAACATTGTATACATATTTATTGAAAAGTTATAAGCATTTTACATCGTTATCATAAGAAATATAACAATTGAAATAGTAATTGATATTAAGAGAAGTATAATATATAAATAAAAAGTTTCATATTAATTTGAAACACATAAAATTAATTATGAATAGAAACCGCCTATGACAAGTGTTCATATTTTCATGCGCCACTTTTACACGTTTAAAGATATAGTAACGGGAGATTTTTTGATAGTCTGTTAAAGGCTTTTAAATTTACATGAATTTTCACAGAAATTTTATGAATATTCAATTTGGTTCATATTTCATATTTTCATATACCACTCCTACATAATTAAAGATAGAATAACGGACCACAAAAATTTGGATTAACATGAAATTTTCTATCATTTCATTTAACGTACGATTTTTTTAAATCATCAGATCTTGAGTTACAGGCTTTTAAATTTACATGAATTTTCACAGAAATTTCATATTTTACATTTTTATACACCACTCGAACACGGTGAAAGATAGAATGATAGGCCTTGAATTTTTGAATTCAGCATGAAATTTTATTTCTTTTCTCGTATTGCACGATATTTTGAAGACGTCGGATCTCGAGTTACAGACGCGTAAAATTACATGAATTTTAACAGAATTTTTGTGAATTTTCAATTTGTTTCATATTTTACATTTTTATACACCACTCGACCACGGTTAAAGATAGATTGATGGGCCTTGAATTTTTGAATTCAGCATGATATTTTCTTTCTTTTCACGTATCGCACAATATTTTAGCGACGTCGGATCTTGAGTTACAGACGCGTAAAATTACATGAATTTTCACAGTTTTTTTGTGAATTTTCAATTTGTTTCATATTTTACATTTTTATACACCACTCGACCACGGTTTAAGATAGAATGATGGGCCTTGAATTTTTGAATTCAGCATGAAATTTTCTATCTTTTCACGTATCGCACGATATTTTGACGACGTCCGATCTCGAGTTACAGACGCGTAAAGTTACATGAATTTTAACAGATTTTTTGTGAATTTTCAATTTGTTTCATATTTTAAATTTTTATACACCACTCGAGCACGGTTAAAGATAGAATGATAAGCCTTGAATTTTTGAATTCAGCATGAAATTTTCTTTCTTTTCACTTATCGCACAATATTTTGACGATGTCGGATCTCGAGTTACAGACGCGTAAAGTTACATGAATTTTCACAGAAATTTTGTGAATTTTCAATTTGTTTCATATTTTACATTTTTATATACCACTCGAACACGGTTAAAGATAGAATGATGAGCCTTGAATTTTTGAATTCAGCATGAAATTTTCTTTCTTTTCACTTATCGCACGATATTTTGACGATGTCGGATCTCGAGTTACAGACGCGTAAATTTACATGAATTTTCACAGAATTTTTTTGAATTTTCAATTTGTTTGATATTTTTCATTTTTATACACCACTCGAACACGGTTAAAGATAGAATGATGGGCCTTGAATTTTTGAGTTCAGCATGAAATTTTCTTTCTTTTTACTAATCGCACAATATTTTGACGATGTCGGATCTCGAGTTACAGACGCGTAAAGTTACATGAATTTTCACAGAAATTTTTTGAATTTTCAATTTGTTTCATATTTTACATTTTTATATACCACTCGAACACGGTTAAAGATAGAATGATGGGCCTTGAATTTCTGAATTCAGCATGAAATTTTCTATCTTTTCACGTATCGCACGATATTTTGACGACGTCCGATCTCGAGTTACAGACGCGTAAAGTTACATGAATTTTCACAGAAATATTGTGAATTTTCAATTTGTTTCATATTTTACATTTTTATATACCACTCGAACACGGTTAAAGATAGAATGATGGGCCTTAAATTTTTGAATTCAGCATGAAATTTTCTTTCTTCTCACTTATAGCAGGATATTTTGACGATGTCGGATCTCGAGGTACAGACGCGTAAAGTTACATGAATTTTCACAGATTTTTTTTGAATTTTCAATTTGTTTGATATTTTGCATTTTTATACACCACTTGAACACGGTTAAAGATAGAATGATGGGCCTTGAATTTTTGAATTCAGCATGAAATTTTCTTTCTTTTCACTTATCGCACAATATTTTGACGATGTCGGATCTCGAATTGCAGACGCGTAAAGTTACATGAATTTTCACAGAAATTTTGTGAATTTTCAATTTGGTTCATATTTTACATTTTTATATACCACTCAAACACGGTTAAAGATAGAATGATGGGCCTTAAATTTTTGAATTCAGCATGAAATTTTCTTTCTTTTCACTTATAGCAGGATATTTTGACGATGTCGGATCTCGAGTTACAGACGCGTAAAGTTACATGAATTTTCACAGAATTTTTTTGAATTTTCAATTTGTTTGATATTTTGCATTTTTATACACCACTTGAACACGGTTAAAGATAGAATGATGGGCCTTGAATTTTTGAATTCAGCATGAAATTTTCTTTCTTCTCACTTATCGCACGATATTTAGACGATGTCGGATCTCGAGTTACAGACGCGTAAAGTTACATGAATTTTCACAGAATTTTTTTGAATTTTCAATTTGTTTGATATTTTGCATTTTTATATACCACTCGAACACGGTTAAAGATAGAATGATAAGCCTTGAATTTTTGAATTCAGCATGAAATTTTTTTTCTTTTCACTTATCGCACAATATTTTGACGATGTCGGATCTCGAATTGCAGACGCGTAAAGTTACATGAATTTTCACAGAAATTTTGTGAATTTTCAATTTGGTTCATATTTTACATTTTTATATACCACTCAAACACGGTTAAAGATAGAATGATGGCCCTTGAATTTTTGAATTCAGCATGAAATTTTCTTTCTTTTCACTTATAGCAGGATATTTTGACGATGTCGGATCTCGAGTTACAGACGCGTAAATTTACATGAATTTTCACAGAATTTTTTTGAATTTAAATTTGTTTGATATTTTGCATTTTTATACACCACTCGAACACGGTTAAAGATAGAATGATGGGCCTTGAATTTTTGAATTCAGCATGAAATTTTCTTTCTTTTCACTTATCGCACAATATTTTGACGATGTCGGATCTCGAGTTACAGACGCGTAAAGTTACATGAATTTTCACAGAAATTTTGTGAATTTTCAATTTGTTTCATATTTTACATTTTTATATACCACTCGAACACGGTTAAAGATAGAATGATAAGCCTTGAATTTTTGAATTCAGCATGAAATTTTCTTTCTTTTCACTTATCGCACAATATTTTGACGATGTCGGATCTCGAGTTACAGACGCGTGAAGTTTCATGAATTTTCACAGAAATTTTGTGAATTTTCAATTTGTTTCATATTTTACATTTTTATATACCACTCGAACACGGTTAAAGATAGAATGATGGCCCTTGAATTTTTGAATTCAGCATGAAATTTTCTTTCTTTTCACTTATAGCAGGATATTTTGACGATGTCGGATCTCGAGTTACAGACGCGTAAAGTTACATGAATTTTCACAGAATTTTTTTGAATTTTCAATTTGTTTGATATTTTGCATTTTTATACACCACTTGAACACGGTTAAAGATAGAATGATGGGCCTTGAATTTTTGAATTCAGCATGAAATTTTCTTTCTTCTCACTTATCGCACGATATTTAGACGATGTCGGATCTCGAGTTACAGACGCGTAAAGTTACATGAATTTTCACAGAATTTTTTTGAATTTTCAATTTGTTTGATATTTTGCATTTTTATATACCACTCGAACACGGTTAAAGATAGAATGATAAGCCTTGAATTTTTGAATTCAGCATGAAATTTTCTTTCTTTTCACTTATCGCACGATATTTTGACGATGTCGGATCTCGAGTTACAGACGCGTAAAGTTACATGAATTTTCACAGAAATTTTGTGAATTTTCAATTTGTTTCATATTTTACATTTTTATATACCACTCGAACACGGTTAAAGATAGAATGATGGGCCTTAAATTTTTGAATTCAGCATGAAATTTTCTTTCTTTTCACTTATCGCACAATATTTTGACGATGTCGGATCTCGAGTTACAGACGCGTAAATTTACATGAATTTTCACAGAATTTTTTTGAATTTTCAATTTGTTTGATATTTTGCATTTTTATACACCACTCGAACACGGTTAAAGATAGAATGATAAGCCTTGAATTTTTGAATTCAGCATGAAATTTTCTTTCTTTTCACTTATCGCACAATATTTTGACGATGTCGGATCTCGAGTTACAGACGCGTAAAGTTACATGAATTTTCACAGAAATTTTGTGAATTTTCAATTTGTTTCATATTTTACATTTTTATATACCACTCGAACACGGTTAAAGATAGAATGATGAGCCTTGAATTTTTGAATTCAGCATGAAATTTTCTTTCTTTTCACTTATCGCACGATATTTTGACGATGTCGGATCTCGAGTTACAGACGCGTAAATTTACATGAATTTTCACAGAATTTTTTTGAATTTTCAATTTGTTTGATATTTTTCATTTTTAAACACCACTCGAACACGGTTAAAGATAGAATGATGGGCCTTGAATTTTTGAGTTCAGCATGAAATTTTCTTTCTTTTTACTAATCGCACAATATTTTGACGATGTCGGATCTCGAGTTACAGACGCGTAAAGTTACATGAATTTTCACAGAATTTTTTTGAATTTTCAATTTGTTTCATATTTTACATTTTTATATACCACTCGAACACGGTTAAAGATAGAATGATAAGCCTTGAATTTTTGAATTCAGCATGAAATTTTCTTTCTTTTCACTTATCGCACGATATTTTGACGATGTCGGATCTCGAGTTACAGACGCGTAAAGTTACATGAATTTTCACAGAAATTTTGTGAATTTTCAATTTGTTTCATATTTTACATTTTTATATACCACTCGAACACGGTTAAAGATAGAATGATGGGCCTTGAATTTTTGAATTCAGCATGAAATTTTCTTTCTTTTCACTTATCGCACAATATTTTGACGATGTCGGATCTCGAATTGCAGACGCGTAAAGTTACATGAATTTTCACAGAAATTTTGTGAATTTTCAATTTGGTTCATATTTTACATTTTTATATACCACTCAAACACGGTTAAAGATAGAATGATGGGCCTTAAATTTTTGAATTCAGCATGAAATTTTCTTTCTTTTCACTTATAGCAGGATATTTTGACGATGTCGGATCTCGAGTTACAGACGCGTAAAGTTACATGAATTTTCACAGAATTTTTTTGAATTTTCAATTTGTTTGATATTTTGCATTTTTATACACCACTTGAACACGGTTAAAGATAGAATGATGGGCCTTGAATTTTTGAATTCAGCATGAAATTTTCTTTCTTCTCACTTATCGCACGATATTTAGACGATGTCGGATCTCGAGTTACAGACGCGTAAAGTTACATGAATTTTCACAGAATTTTTTTGAATTTTCAATTTGTTTGATATTTTGCATTTTTATATACCACTCGAACACGGTTAAAGATAGAATGATAAGCCTTGAATTTTTGAATTCAGCATGAAATTTTTTTTCTTTTCACTTATCGCACAATATTTTGACGATGTCGGATCTCGAATTGCAGACGCGTAAAGTTACATGAATTTTCACAGAAATTTTGTGAATTTTCAATTTGGTTCATATTTTACATTTTTATATACCACTCAAACACGGTTAAAGATAGAATGATGGCCCTTGAATTTTTGAATTCAGCATGAAATTTTCTTTCTTTTCACTTATAGCAGGATATTTTGACGATGTCGGATCTCGAGTTACAGACGCGTAAATTTACATGAATTTTCACAGAATTTTTTTGAATTTAAATTTGTTTGATATTTTGCATTTTTATACACCACTCGAACACGGTTAAAGATAGAATGATGGGCCTTGAATTTTTGAATTCAGCATGAAATTTTCTTTCTTTTCACTTATCGCACAATATTTTGACGATGTCGGATCTCGAGTTACAGACGCGTAAAGTTACATGAATTTTCACAGAAATTTTGTGAATTTTCAATTTGTTTCATATTTTACATTTTTATATACCACTCGAACACGGTTAAAGATAGAATGATAAGCCTTGAATTTTTGAATTCAGCATGAAATTTTCTTTCTTTTCACTTATCGCACAATATTTTGACGATGTCGGATCTCGAGTTACAGACGCGTGAAGTTTCATGAATTTTCACAGAAATTTTGTGAATTTTCAATTTGTTTCATATTTTACATTTTTATATACCACTCGAACACGGTTAAAGATAGAATGATGGCCCTTGAATTTTTGAATTCAGCATGAAATTTTCTTTCTTTTCACTTATAGCAGGATATTTTGACGATGTTGGATCTCGAGTTACAGACGCGTAAAGTTACATGAATTTTCACAGAATTTTTGTGAATTTTCAATTTGTTTCATATTTTACATTTTTATATACCACTCGAACACGGTTAAAGATAGAATGATGGCCCTTGAATTTTTGAATTCAGCATGAAATTTTCTTTCTTTTCACTTATAGCAGGATATTTTGACGATGTCGGATCTCGAGTTACAGACGCGTAAATTTACATGAATTTTCACAGAATTTTTTTGAATTTTCAATTTGTTTGATATTTTTCATTTTTATACACCACTCGAACACGGTTAAAGATAGAATGATGGGCCTTGAATTTTTGAGTTCAGCATGAAATTTTCTTTCTTTTTACTAATCGCACAATATTTTGACGATGTCGGATCTCGAGTTACAGACGCGTAAAGTTACATGAATTTTCACAGAAATTTTTTGAATTTTCAATTTGTTTCATATTTTACATTTTTATATACCACTCGAACACGGTTAAAGATAGAATGATAAGCCTTGAATTTTTGAATTCAGCATGAAATTTTCTTTCTTTTCACTTATCGCCCGATATTTAGACGATGTTGGATCTCGAGTTACAGACGCGTAAAGTTACATGAATTTTCACAGAATTTTTTTGAATTTTCAATTTGTTTGATATTTTGCATTTTTATATACCACTCGAACACGGTTAAAGATAGAATGATGGGCCTTGAATTTTTGAATTCAGCATGAAATTTTCTTTCTTTTCACTTATCGCACGATATTTTGACGATGTCGGATCTCGAGTTACAGACGCGTAAATTTACATGAATTTTCACAGAATTTTTTTGAATTTTCAATTTGTTTGATATTTTGCATTTTTATACACCACTCGAACACGGTTAAAGATAGAATGATGGGCCTTGAATTTTTGAATTCAGCATGAAATTTTCTTTCTTTTCACGTATCGCACAATATTTTGACGATGTCGGATCTCGAGTTACAGACGCGTAAAGTTACATGAATTTTCACAGAAATTTTGTGAATTTTCAATTTGTTTCATATTTTACATTTTTATATACCACTCGAACACGGTTAAAGATAGAATGATGGGCCTTGAATTTTTGAATTCAGCATGAAATTTTCTTTCTTTTCACTTATCGCACGATATTTTGACAATGTCGGATCTCGAGTTACAGACGCGTAAAGTTACATGAATTTTCACAGAACTTTTTGAATTTTCAATTTGTTTGATATTTTGCATTTTTATATACCACTCAAAGACGGTTAAAGATAGAATGATGGGCCTTGAATTTTTGAATTCAGCATGAAATTTTTTTTCTTTTCACTTATCGCACAATATTTTGACGATGTCGGATCTCGAATTGCAGACGCGTAAAGTTACATGAATTTTCACAGAAATTTTCTGAATTTTCAATTTGGTTCATATTTTACATTTTTATATACCACTCAAACACGGTTAAAGATAGAATGATGGGCCTTAAATTTTTGAATTCAGCATGAAATTTTTTTTCTTTTCACTTATCGCACAATATTTTGACAATGTCGGATCTCGAGTTACAGACGCGTAAAGTTACATGAATTTTCACAGAATTTTTTTGAATTTTCAATTTGTTTGATATTTTGCATTTTTATACACCACTTGAACACGGTTAAAGATAGAATGATGGGCCTTGAATTTTTGAATTCAGCATGAAATTTTCTTTCTTTTCACTTATCGCACAATATTTTGACGATGTCGGATCTCGAGTTACAGACGCGTAAAGTTACATGAATTTTCACAGAAATTTTGTGAATTTTCAATTTGTTTCATATTTTACATTTTTATATACCACTCGAACACGGTTAAAGATAGAATGATGAGCCTTGAATTTTTGAATTCAGCATGAAATTTTCTTTCTTTTCACTTATCGCACGATATTTTGACGATGTCGGATCTCGAGTTACAGACGCGTAAATTTACATGAATTTTCACAGAAATTTTTTGAATTTTCAATTTGTTTGATATTTTTCATTTTTATACACCACTCGAACACGGTTAAAGATAGAATGATGGGCCTTGAATTTTTGAGTTCAGCATGAAATTTTCTTTCTTTTTACTAATCGCACAATATTTTGACGATGTCGGATCTCGAGTTACAGACGCGTAAAGTTACATGAATTTTCACAGAAATTTTTTGAATTTTCAATTTGTTTCATATTTTACATTTTTATATACCACTCGAACACGGTTAAAGATAGAATGATAAGCCTTGAATTTTTGAATTCAGCATGAAATTTTCTTTCTTTTCACTTATCGCACAATATTTTGACGATGTCGGATCTCGAGTTACAGACGCGTAAAGTTACATGAACTTTCACAGAATTTTTTTGAATTTTCAATTTGTTTGATATTTTGCATTTTTATACACCACTCGAACACGGTTAAAGATAGAATGATCGGCCTTGAATTTTTGAATTCAGCATGAAATTTTCTTTCTTTTCACTTATCGCACAATATTTTGACGATGTCGGATCTCGAGTTACAGACGCGTAAATTTACATGAATTTTCACAGAATTTTTTTGAATTTTCAATTTGTTTGATATTTTGCATTTTTATATACCACTCAAACACGGTTAAAGATAGAATGATGGGCCTTAAATTTTTGAATTCAGCATGAAATTTTCTTTCTTTTCACTTATCGCCCGATATTTAGACGATGTTGGATCTCGAGTTACAGACGCGTAAAGTTACATGAATTTTCACAGAATTTTTTTGAATTTTCAATTTGTTTGATATTTTGCATTTTTATATACCACTCGAACACGGTTAAAGATAGAATGATGGGCCTTGAATTTTTGAATTCAGCATGAAATTTTCTTTCTTTTCACTTATCGCACGATATTTTGACGATGTCGGATCTCGAGTTACAGACGCGTAAATTTACATGAATTTTCACAGAATTTTTTTGAATTTTCAATTTGTTTGATATTTTGCATTTTTATACACCACTCGAACACGGTTAAAGATAGAATGATGGGCCTTGAATTTTTGAATTCAGCATGAAATTTTCTTTCTTTTCACGTATCGCACAATATTTTGACGATGTCGGATCTCGAGTTACAGACGCGTAAAGTTACATGAATTTTCACAGAAATTTTGTGAATTTTCAATTTGTTTCATATTTTACATTTTTATATACCACTCGAACACGGTTAAAGATAGAATGATGGGCCTTGAATTTTTGAATTCAGCATGAAATTTTCTTTCTTTTCACTTATCGCACGATATTTTGACAATGTCGGATCTCGAGTTACAGACGCGTAAAGTTACATGAATTTTCACAGAACTTTTTGAATTTTCAATTTGTTTGATATTTTGCATTTTTATATACCACTCAAAGACGGTTAAAGATAGAATGATGGGCCTTGAATTTTTGAATTCAGCATGAAATTTTTTTTCTTTTCACTTATCGCACAATATTTTGACGATGTCGGATCTCGAATTGCAGACGCGTAAAGTTACATGAATTTTCACAGAAATTTTGTGAATTTTCAATTTGGTTCATATTTTACATTTTTATATACCACTCAAACACGGTTAAAGATAGAATGATGGGCCTTAAATTTTTGAATTCAGCATGAAATTTTTTTTCTTTTCACTTATCGCACAATATTTTGACAATGTCGGATCTCGAGTTACAGACGCGTAAAGTTACATGAATTTTCACAGAATTTTTTTGAATTTTCAATTTGTTTGATATTTTGCATTTTTATACACCACTTGAACACGGTTAAAGATAGAATGATGGGCCTTGAATTTTTGAATTCAGCATGAAATTTTCTTTCTTCTCACTTATCGCACGATATTTAGACGATGTCGGATCTCGAGTTACAGACGCGTAAAGTTACATGAATTTTCACAGAATTTTTTTGAATTTTCAATTTGTTTGATATTTTGCATTTTTATATACCACTCGAACACGGTTAAAGATAGAATGATAAGCCTTGAATTTTTGAATTCAGCATGAAATTTTCTTTCTTTCCACTTATCGCACAATATTTTGACGATGTCGGATCTCGAGTTACAGACGCGTAAAGTTACATGAACTTTCACAGAATTTTTTTGAATTTTCAATTTGTTTGATATTTTGCATTTTTATACACCACTCGAACTCGGTTAAAGATAGAATGATGGGCCTTAAATTTTTGAATTCAGCATGAAATTTTCTTTCTTTTCACTTATCGCACAATATTTTGACGATGTCGGATCTCGAGTTACAGACGCGTAAATTTACATGAATTTTCACAGAATTTTTTTGAATTTTCAATTTGTTTGATATTTTGCATTTTTATACACCACTCGAACACGGTTAAAGATAGAATGATGGGCCTTGAATTTTTGAATTCAGCATGAAATTTTCTTTCTTTTCACTTATCGCACGATATTTTGACAATGTCGGATCTCGAGTTACAGACGCGTAAATTTACATGAATTTTCACAGAACTTTTTGAATTTTCAATTTGTTTGATATTTTGCATTTTTATATACCACTCAAAGACGGTTAAAGATAGAATGATGGGCCTTGAATTTTTGAATTCAGCATGAAATTTTTTTTCTTTTCACTTATCGCACAATATTTTGACGATGTCGGATCTCGAATTGCAGACGCGTAAAGTTACATGAATTTTCACAGAAATTTTGTGAATTTTCAATTTGGTTCATATTTTACATTTTTATATACCACTCAAACACGGTTAAAGATAGAATGATGGGCCTTAAATTTTTGAATTCAGCATGAAATTTTTTTTCTTTTCACTTATCGCACAATATTTTGACAATGTCGGATCTCGAGTTACAGACGCGTAAAGTTACATGAATTTTCACAGAATTTTTTTGAATTTTCAATTTGTTTGATATTTTGCATTTTTATACACCACTTGAACACGGTTAAAGATAGAATAATGGGCCTTGAATTTTTGAATTCAGCATGAAATTTTCTTTCTTCTCACTTATCGCACGATATTTAGACGATGTCGGATCTCGAGTTACAGACGCGTAAAGTTACATGAATTTTCACAGAATTTTTTTGAATTTTTAATTTGTTTGATATTTTGCATTTTTATATACCACTCGAACACGGTTAAAGATAGAATGATAAGCCTTGAATTTTTGAATTCAGCATGAAATTTTCTTTCTTTTCACTTATCGCACGATATTTTGACGATGTCGGATCTCGAGTTACAGACGCGTAAATTTACATGAATTTTCACAGAAATTTTGTGAATTTTCAATTTGTTTCATATTTTACATTTTTATATACCACTCGAACACGGTTAAAGATAGAATGATGGGCCTTGAATTTTTGAATTCAGCATAAAATTTTCTTTCTTTTCACTTATCGCACAATATTTTGACGATGTCGGATCTCGAGTTACAGACGCGTAAATTTACATGAATTTTCACAGAATTTTTTTGAATTTTCAATTTGTTTGATATTTTGCATTTTTATACACCACTCGAACACGGTTAAAGATAGAATGATGGGCCTTGAATTTTTGAATTCAGCATAAAATTTTCTTTCTTTTCACTTATCGCACAATATTTTGACGATGTCGGATCTCGAGTTACAGACGCGTGAAGTTTCATGAATTTTCACAGAAATTTTGTGAATTTTCAATTTGTTTCATATTTTACATTTTTATATACCACTCGAACACGGTTAAAGATAGAATGATGGCCCTTGAATTTTTGAATTCAGCATGAAATTTTCTTTCTTTTCACTTATCGCACAATATTTTGACGATGTCGGATCTCGAGTTACAGACGCGTAAATTTACATGAATTTTCACAGATTTTTTTTGAATTTTCAATTTGTTTGATATTTTGCATTTTTATACACCACTCGAACACGGTTAAAGATAGAATGATGGGCCCTGAATTTTTGAATTCAGCATGAAATTTTCTTTCTTTTCACTTATCGCCCGATATTTAGACGATGTTGGATCTCGAGTTACAGACGCGTAAAGTTACATGAATTTTCACAGAAATTTTTTGAATTTTCAATTTGTTTCATATTTTACATTTTTATATACCACTCGAACACGGTTAAAGATAGAATGATAAGCCTTGAATTTTTGAATACAGCATGAAATTTTCTTTCTTTTCACTTATCGCACAATATTTTGACGATGTCGGATCTCGAGTTACAGACGCGTAAATTTACATGAATTTTCACAGAATTTTTTTGAATTTTCAATTTGTTTGATATTTTGCATTTTTATACACCACTCGAACACGGTTAAAGATAGAATGATGGGCCTTGAATTTTTGAATTCAGCATGATATTTTCTTTCTTTTCACTTATCACATAATATTTTGACGATGTCGGATCTCGAGTTACAGACGCGTAAAGTTACATGAATTTTCACAGAAATTTTGTGAATTTTCAATTTGTTTCATATTTTACATTTTTATATACCACTCGAACACGGTTAAAGATAGAATGATGGGCCTTGAATTTTTGAATTCAGCATGAAATTTTCTTTCTTTTCACTTATCGCACGATATTTAGACGATGTCGGATCTCGAGTTACAGATGCGTAAATTTACATGAATTTTCACAGAATTTTTTTGAATTTTCAATTTGTTTCATATTTTACATTTTTATATACCACTAGTACACGGTTAAAGATAGAATGATGGGCCTTGAATTTTTGAATTCAGCATGAAATTTTCTTTCTTTTCACTTATCGCACGATATTTAGACGATGTCGGATCTCGAGTTACATGAATTTTCACAGATTTTTTTTGAATTTTCAATTTGTTTGATATTTTGCATTTTTATACACCACTCGAACACGGTTAAAGATAGAATGATGGGCCTTAAATTTTTTAATTCAGCATGAAATTTTCTTTCTTTTCACTTATCGCACGATATTTTGACGATGTCTGATCTCGAGTTACAGACGCGTAAAGTTACATGAATTTTCACAGAATTTTTTTGAATTTTCAATTTGTTTGATATTTTACATTTTTATACACCACTCGAACACGGTTAAATATAGAATGATGGGCCTAGAAGTTTTGAATTCAGCATGAAATTTTCTTTCTTTTCACTTATTGCACGATATTTAGACGATGTCGGATCTCGAGTTACAGACGCGTAAAGTTACATGAATTTTCACAGAAAAATTGTGAATTTTCAATTTGTTTGATATTTTGCATTTTTATACACCACTCGAACACGGTTAAAGATAGAATGATAAGCCTAGAATTTTTGAATTCAGCATGAAATTTTCTTTCTTTTCACGTATCGCACGATATTTTGTCGACGTCGGATCTCGAGTTACAGACGCGTAAATTTACATGAATTTTCACCGAAATTTTGTGAATTTTCAATTTGTTTGATATTTTGCATTTTTATACACCACTCGAACACGGTTAAAGATAGAATGATGGGCCTGGAATTTTTGAATTCAGCATGAAATTGTCTTTCTTTTCACTTGTCGCACGATATTTTGACGATGTCGGATCTCGAGTTACAGACGCGTAATGTTACATGAATTTTCACAGAATTTTTTTGAATCTTTAATTTGTTTGATATTTTGCATTTTTATACACCACTCGAACACGGTTAAATATAGAATGATAAGCCTTAAATTTTTGAATTCAGCATGAAATTTTCTTACTTTTCACGTATCGCACGATATTTAGACGATGTCGGATCTCGAGTTACAAACGCGTAAAGTTACATGAATTTTCACAGAATTTTTTTGAATTTTCAATTTGTTTGATATTTTGCATTTTTATACACCACTCGAACACGGTTAAAGATAGAATGATGGGCCTTGAATTTTTGAATTCAGATTGAAATTTTCTTTCTTTTCACTTATCGCACGATATTTTGACGACGTCGGATCTCGAGTTACAGACGCGTAAATTTACATGAATTTTCACAGAATTTTTTTGAATTTAAATTTGTTTGATATTTTGCATTTTTATACACCACTCGAACACGGTTATAGATAGAATGATGGGCCTTGAATTTTTGAATTCAGCATGAAATTTTCTTTCTTTTCACTTATCGCACAATATTTTGACGATGTCGGATCTCGAGTTACAGACGCGTAAAGTTACATGAATTTTCACAGAAATTTTGTGAATTTTCAATTTGTTTCATATTTTACATTTTTATATACCACTCGAACACGGTTAAAGATAGAATGATAAGCCTTGAATTTTTGAATTCAGCATGAAATTTTCTTTCTTTTCACTTATCGCACAATATTTTGACGATGTCGGATCTCGAGTTACAGACGCGTGAAGTTTCATGAATTTTCACAGAAATTTTGTGAATTTTCAATTTGTTTCATATTTTACATTTTTATATACCACTCGAACACGGTTAAAGATAGAATGATGGCCCTTGAATTTTTGAATTCAGCATGAAATTTTCTTTCTTTTTACTTATTGCACAATATTTTGACGATGTCGGATCTCGAGTTTAGACGCGTAAAGTTACATGAATTTTCACAGAAATTTTGTGAATTTTCAATTTGTTTCATATTTTACATTTTTATATACCACTCGAACACGGTTAAAGATAGAATGATGGGCCTTGAATTTTTGAATTCAGCATGAAATTTTCTTTCTTTTCACTTATAGCACAATATTTTGACGATGTCGGATCTCGAGTTACAGACGCGTAAATTTACATGAATTTTCACAGAATTTTTTTGAATTTAAATTTGTTTGATATTTTGCATTTTTATACACCACTCGAACACGGTTAAAGATAGAATGATGGGCCTTGAATTTTTGAATTCAGCATGAAATTTTCTTTCTTTTCACTTATCGCACAATATTTTGACGATGTCGGATCTCGAGTTACAGACGCGTAAACTTACATGAATTTTCACAGAAATTTTGTGAATTTTCAATTTGTTTCATATTTTACATTTTTATATACCACTCGAACACGGTTAAAGATAGAATGATGGGCCTTGAATTATTGAATTCAGCATGAAATTTTCTTTCTTTTCACTTATCGCACAATATTTTGACGATGTCGGAACTCGAGTTACAGACGCGTAAAGTTACATGAACTTTCACAGAATTTTTTTGAATTTTCAATTTGTTTGATATTTTGCATTTTTATACACCACTCGAACACGGTTAAAGATAGAATGATCGGCCTTGAATTTTTGAATTCAGCATGAAATTTTCTTTCTTTTCACTTATCGCACAATATTTTGACGATGTCGGATCTCGAGTTACAGACGCGTAAATTTACATGAATTTTCACAGAATTTTTTTGAATTTTCAATTTGTTTGATATTTTGCATTTTTATATACCACTCGAACACAGTTAAAGATAGAATGATGGGCCTTAAATTTTTGAATTCAGCATGAAATTTTCTTTCTTTTCACTTATCGCCCGATATTTAGACGATGTTGGATCTCGAGTTACAGACGCGTAAAGTTACATGAATTTTCACAGAATTTTTTTGAATTTTCAATTTGTTTGATATTTTGCATTTTTATATACCACTCGAACACGGTTAAAGATAGAATGATGGGCCTTGAATTTTTGAATTCAGCATGAAATTTTCTTTCTTTTCACTTATCGCACGATATTTTGACGATGTCGGATCTCGAGTTACAGACGCGTAAATTTACATGAATTTTCACAGAATTTTTTTGAATTTTCAATTTGTTTGATATTTTGCATTTTTATACACCACTCGAACACGGTTAAAGATAGAATGATGGGCCTTGAATTTTTGAATTCAGCATGAAATTTTCTTTCTTTTCACGTATCGCACAATATTTTGACGATGTCGGATCTCGAGTTACAGACGCGTAAAGTTACATGAATTTTCACAGAAATTTTGTGAATTTTCAATTTGTTTCATATTTTACATTTTTATATACCACTCGAACACGGTTAAAGATAGAATGATGGGCCTTGAATTTTTGAATTCAGCATGAAATTTTCTTTCTTTTCACTTATCGCACGATATTTTGACAATGTCGGATCTCGAGTTACAGACGCGTAAAGTTACATGAATTTTCACAGAACTTTTTGAATTTTCAATTTGTTTGATATTTTGCATTTTTATATACCACTCAAAGACGGTTAAAGATAGAATGATGGGCCTTGAATTTTTGAATTCAGCATGAAATTTTTTTTCTTTTCACTTATCGCACAATATTTTGACGATGTCGGATCTCGAATTGCAGACGCGTAAAGTTACATGAATTTTCACAGAAATTTTGTGAATTTTCAATTTGGTTCATATTTTACATTTTTATATACCACTCAAACACGGTTAAAGATAGAATGATGGGCCTTAAATTTTTGAATTCAGCATGAAATTTTTTTTCTTTTCACTTATCGCACAATATTTTGACAATGTCGGATCTCGAGTTACAGACGCGTAAAGTTACATGAATTTTCACAGAATTTTTTTGAATTTTCAATTTGTTTGATATTTTGCATTTTTATACACCACTTGAACACGGTTAAAGATAGAATGATGGGCCTTGAATTTTTGAATTCAGCATGAAATTTTCTTTCTTCTCACTTATCGCACGATATTTAGACGATGTCGGATCTCGAGTTACAGACGCGTAAAGTTACATGAATTTTCACAGAATTTTTTTGAATTTTCAATTTGTTTGATATTTTGCATTTTTATATACCACTCGAACACGGTTAAAGATAGAATGATAAGCCTTGAATTTTTGAATTCAGCATGAAATTTTCTTTCTTTCCACTTATCGCACAATATTTTGACGATGTCGGATCTCGAGTTACAGACGCGTAAAGTTACATGAACTTTCACAGAATTTTTTTGAATTTTCAATTTGTTTGATATTTTGCATTTTTATACACCACTCGAACTCGGTTAAAGATAGAATGATGGGCCTTAAATTTTTGAATTCAGCATGAAATTTTCTTTCTTTTCACTTATCGCACAATATTTTGACGATGTCGGATCTCGAGTTACAGACGCGTAAATTTACATGAATTTTCACAGAATTTTTTTGAATTTTCAATTTGTTTGATATTTTGCATTTTTATACACCACTCGAACACGGTTAAAGATAGAATGATGGGCCTTGAATTTTTGAATTCAGCATGAAATTTTCTTTCTTTTCACTTATCGCACGATATTTTGACAATGTCGGATCTCGAGTTACAGACGCGTAAATTTACATGAATTTTCACAGAACTTTTTGAATTTTCAATTTGTTTGATATTTTGCATTTTTATATACCACTCAAAGACGGTTAAAGATAGAATGATGGGCCTTGAATTTTTGAATTCAGCATGAAATTTTTTTTCTTTTCACTTATCGCACAATATTTTGACGATGTCGGATCTCGAATTGCAGACGCGTAAAGTTACATGAATTTTCACAGAAATTTTGTGAATTTTCAATTTGGTTCATATTTTACATTTTTATATACCACTCAAACACGGTTAAAGATAGAATGATGGGCCTTAAATTTTTGAATTCAGCATGAAATTTTTTTTCTTTTCACTTATCGCACAATATTTTGACAATGTCGGATCTCGAGTTACAGACGCGTAAAGTTACATGAATTTTCACAGAATTTTTTTGAATTTTCAATTTGTTTGATATTTTGCATTTTTATACACCACTTGAACACGGTTAAAGATAGAATAATGGGCCTTGAATTTTTGAATTCAGCATGAAATTTTCTTTCTTCTCACTTATCGCACGATATTTAGACGATGTCGGATCTCGAGTTACAGACGCGTAAAGTTACATGAATTTTCACAGAATTTTTTTGAATTTTTAATTTGTTTGATATTTTGCATTTTTATATACCACTCGAACACGGTTAAAGATAGAATGATAAGCCTTGAATTTTTGAATTCAGCATGAAATTTTCTTTCTTTTCACTTATCGCACGATATTTTGACGATGTCGGATCTCGAGTTACAGACGCGTAAATTTACATGAATTTTCACAGAAATTTTGTGAATTTTCAATTTGTTTCATATTTTACATTTTTATATACCACTCGAACACGGTTAAAGATAGAATGATGGGCCTTGAATTTTTGAATTCAGCATAAAATTTTCTTTCTTTTCACTTATCGCACAATATTTTGACGATGTCGGATCTCGAGTTACAGACGCGTAAATTTACATGAATTTTCACAGAATTTTTTTGAATTTTCAATTTGTTTGATATTTTGCATTTTTATACACCACTCGAACACGGTTAAAGATAGAATGATGGGCCTTGAATTTTTGAATTCAGCATAAAATTTTCTTTCTTTTCACTTATCGCACAATATTTTGACGATGTCGGATCTCGAGTTACAGACGCGTGAAGTTTCATGAATTTTCACAGAAATTTTGTGAATTTTCAATTTGTTTCATATTTTACATTTTTATATACCACTCGAACACGGTTAAAGATAGAATGATGGCCCTTGAATTTTTGAATTCAGCATGAAATTTTCTTTCTTTTCACTTATCGCACAATATTTTGACGATGTCGGATCTCGAGTTACAGACGCGTAAATTTACATGAATTTTCACAGATTTTTTTTGAATTTTCAATTTGTTTGATATTTTGCATTTTTATACACCACTCGAACACGGTTAAAGATAGAATGATGGGCCCTGAATTTTTGAATTCAGCATGAAATTTTCTTTCTTTTCACTTATCGCCCGATATTTAGACGATGTTGGATCTCGAGTTACAGACGCGTAAAGTTACATGAATTTTCACAGAAATTTTTTGAATTTTCAATTTGTTTCATATTTTACATTTTTATATACCACTCGAACACGGTTAAAGATAGAATGATAAGCCTTGAATTTTTGAATACAGCATGAAATTTTCTTTCTTTTCACTTATCGCACAATATTTTGACGATGTCGGATCTCGAGTTACAGACGCGTAAATTTACATGAATTTTCACAGAATTTTTTTGAATTTTCAATTTGTTTGATATTTTGCATTTTTATACACCACTCGAACACGGTTAAAGATAGAATGATGGGCCTTGAATTTTTGAATTCAGCATGATATTTTCTTTCTTTTCACTTATCACATAATATTTTGACGATGTCGGATCTCGAGTTACAGACGCGTAAAGTTACATGAATTTTCACAGAAATTTTGTGAATTTTCAATTTGTTTCATATTTTACATTTTTATATACCACTCGAACACGGTTAAAGATAGAATGATGGGCCTTGAATTTTTGAATTCAGCATGATATTTTCTTTCTTTTCACTTATCACATAATATTTTGACGATGTCGGATCTCGAGTTACAGACGCGTAAAGTTACATGAATTTTCACAGAAATTTTGTGAATTTTCAATTTGTTTCATATTTTACATTTTTATATACCACTCGAACACGGTTAAAGATAGAATGATGGGCCTTGAATTTTTGAATTCAGCATGAAATTTTCTTTCTTTTCACTTATCGCACGATATTTAGACGATGTCGGATCTCGAGTTACAGATGCGTAAATTTACATGAATTTTCACAGAATTTTTTTGAATTTTCAATTTGTTTCATATTTTACATTTTTATATACCACTAGTACACGGTTAAAGATAGAATGATGGGCCTTGAATTTTGGAATTCAGCATGAAATTTTCTTTCTTTTCACTTATCGCACGATATTTAGACGATGTCGGATCTCGAGTTACATGAATTTTCACAGATTTTTTTTGAATTTTCAATTTGTTTGATATTTTGCATTTTTATACACCACTCGAACACGGTTAAAGATAGAATGATGGGCCTTAAATTTTTTAATTCAGCATGAAATTTTCTTTCTTTTCACTTATCGCACGATATTTTGACGATGTCTGATCTCGAGTTACAGACGCGTAAAGTTACATGAATTTTCACAGAATTTTTTTGAATTTTCAATTTGTTTGATATTTTACATTTTTATACACCACTCGAACACGGTTAAATATAGAATGATGGGCCTAGAAGTTTTGAATTCAGCATGAAATTTTCTTTCTTTTCACTTATTGCACGATATTTAGACGATGTCGGATCTCGAGTTACAGACGCGTAAAGTTACATGAATTTTCACAGAAAAATTGTGAATTTTCAATTTGTTTGATATTTTGCATTTTTATACACCACTCGAACACGGTTAAAGATAGAATGATAAGCCTAGAATTTTTGAATTCAGCATGAAATTTTCTTTCTTTTCACGTATCGCACGATATTTTGTCGACGTCGGATCTCGAGTTACAGACGCGTAAATTTACATGAATTTTCACCGAAATTTTGTGAATTTTCAATTTGTTTGATATTTTGCATTTTTATACACCACTCGAACACGGTTAAAGATAGAATGATGGGCCTGGAATTTTTGAATTCAGCATGAAATTGTCTTTCTTTTCACTTGTCGCACGATATTTTGACGATGTCGGATCTCGAGTTACAGACGCGTAATGTTACATGAATTTTCACAGAATTTTTTTGAATCTTTAATTTGTTTGATATTTTGCATTTTTATACACCACTCGAACACGGTTAAATATAGAATGATAAGCCTTAAATTTTTGAATTCAGCATGAAATTTTCTTACTTTTCACGTATCGCACGATATTTAGACGATGTCGGATCTCGAGTTACAAACGCGTAAAGTTACATGAATTTTCACAGAATTTTTTTGAATTTTCAATTTGTTTGATATTTTGCATTTTTATACACCACTCGAACACGGTTAAAGATAGAATGATGGGCCTTGAATTTTTGAATTCAGATTGAAATTTTCTTTCTTTTCACTTATCGCACGATATTTTGACGACGTCGGATCTCGAGTTACAGACGCGTAAATTTACATGAATTTTCACAGAATTTTTTTGAATTTAAATTTGTTTGATATTTTGCATTTTTATACACCACTCGAACACGGTTATAGATAGAATGATGGGCCTTGAATTTTTGAATTCAGCATGAAATTTTCTTTCTTTTCACTTATCGCACAATATTTTGACGATGTCGGATCTCGAGTTACAGACGCGTAAAGTTACATGAATTTTCACAGAAATTTTGTGAATTTTCAATTTGTTTCATATTTTACATTTTTATATACCACTCGAACACGGTTAAAGATAGAATGATAAGCCTTGAATTTTTGAATTCAGCATGAAATTTTCTTTCTTTTCACTTATCGCACAATATTTTGACGATGTCGGATCTCGAGTTACAGACGCGTGAAGTTTCATGAATTTTCACAGAAATTTTGTGAATTTTCAATTTGTTTCATATTTTACATTTTTATATACCACTCGAACACGGTTAAAGATAGAATGATGGCCCTTGAATTTTTGAATTCAGCATGAAATTTTCTTTCTTTTTACTTATTGCACAATATTTTGACGATGTCGGATCTCGAGTTTAGACGCGTAAAGTTACATGAATTTTCACAGAAATTTTGTGAATTTTCAATTTGTTTCATATTTTACATTTTTATATACCACTCGAACACGGTTAAAGATAGAATGATGGGCCTTGAATTTTTGAATTCAGCATGAAATTTTCTTTCTTTTCACTTATAGCACAATATTTTGACGATGTCGGATCTCGAGTTACAGACGCGTAAATTTACATGAATTTTCACAGAATTTTTTTGAATTTAAATTTGTTTGATATTTTGCATTTTTATACACCACTCGAACACGGTTAAAGATAGAATGATGGGCCTTGAATTTTTGAATTCAGCATGAAATTTTCTTTCTTTTCACTTATCGCACAATATTTTGACGATGTCGGATCTCGAGTTACAGACGCGTAAACTTACATGAATTTTCACAGAAATTTTGTGAATTTTCAATTTGTTTCATATTTTACATTTTTATATACCACTCGAACACGGTTAAAGATAGAATGATGGGCCTTGAATTATTGAATTCAGCATGAAATTTTCTTTCTTTTCACTTATCGCACAATATTTTGACGATGTCGGAACTCGAGTTACAGACGCGTAAAGTTACATGAATTTTCACAGAAATTTTGTGAATTTTCAATTTGTTTCATATTTTACATTTTTATATACCACTCGAACACGGTTAAAGATAGAATGATAAGCCTTGAATTTTTGAATTCAGCATGAAATTTTCTTTCTTTTCACTTATCGCACAATATTTTGACGATGTCGGATCTCGAGTTACAGACGCGTGAAGTTTCATGAATTTTCACAGAAATTTTGTGAATTTTCAATTTGTTTCATATTTTACATTTTTATATACCACTCGAACACGGTTAAAGATAGAATGATGGCCCTTGAATTTTTGAATTCAGCATGAAATTTTCTTTCTTCTCACTTATCGCACAATATTTTGACGATGTCGGATCTCGAGTTACAGACGCGTAAATTTACATGAATTTTCACAGAATTTTTTTGAATTTTCAATTTGTTTGATATTTTGCATTTTTATACACCACTTGAACACGGTTAAAGATAGAATGATGGGCCTTGAATTTTTGAATTCAGCATGAAATTTTCTTTCTTTTCACTTATCGCACAATATTTTGACGATGTCGGATCTCGAGTTACAGACGCGTAAACTTACATGAATTTTCACAGAAATTTTGTGAATTTTCAATTTGTTTCATATTTTACATTTTTATATACCACTCGAACACGGTTAAAGATAGAATGATGGGCCTTGAATTTTTGAATTCAGCATGAAATTTTCTTTCTTTTCACTTATCGCACAATATTTTGACGATGTCGGATCTCGAGTTACAGACGCGTAAATTTACATGAATTTTCACAGAATTTTTTTGAATTTTCAATTTGTTTGATATTTTGCATTTTTATACACCACTCGAACACGGTTAAAGATAGAATGATGGGCCTTGAATTTTTGAATTCAGCATGAAATTTTTTTTCTTTTCACTTATCGCACAATATTTTGACGATGTCGGATCTCGAGTTACAGACGCGTAAAGTTACATGAATTTTCACAGAAATTTTGTGAATTTTCAATTTGTTTTAATATTTTACATTTTTATATACCACTCAAACACGGTTAAAGATAGAATGATGGGCCTTGAATTCTTGAATTCAGCATGAAATTTTCTTTCTTTTCACTTATCGCACGATATTTAGACGATGTCGGATCTCGAGTTACAGACGCGTAAAGTTACATGAATTTTCACAGAAAATTTGTGAATTTTCAATTTGTTTGATATTTTGCATTTTTATACACCACTCGAACACGGTTAAAGATAGAATGATAAGCCTTGAATTTTTGAATTCAGCATGAAATTTTCTTTCTTTTCACGTATCGCACGATATTTTGTCGACGTCGGATCTCGAGTTACAGACGCGTAAATTTACATGAATTTTCACCGAAATTTTGTGAATTTTCAATTTGTTTGATATTTTGCATTTTTATACACCACTCGAACACGGTTAAAGATAGAATGATGGGTCTTGAATTTTTGAATTCAGCATGAAATTTTCTTTCTTTTCACTTATCGCACGATATTTTGACGATGTCGGATCTCGAGTTACAGACACGTAAAGTTACATGAATTTTCACAGAATTTTTTTTAATTTTCAATTTGTTTGATATTTTGCATTTTTATACACCACTCGAACACGGTTAAAGATAGAATGATGGGCCTTGAATTTTTGAATTTAGCATGAAATTTTCTTTCTTTTCAATTATCGCACGATATTTTGACGATGTCGGATCTCGAGTTACAGACGCGTAAAGTTACATGAATTTTCACAGAAATTTTGTGAATTTTCAATTTGTTTGATATTTTGCATTTTTATACACCACTTGAACACGGTTAAAGATAGAATGATGGGCCTTGAATTTTTGAATTCAGCATGAAATTTTCTTTCTTTTCATTTATTGCACGATATTTAGACGATGTCGGATCTCGAGTTACAGACGCGTAAAGTTACATGAATTTTCACAGAATTGTTGTGAATTTTCAATTTGTTTGATATTATGCATTTTTATACACCACTCGAACACGGTTAAAGATAGAATGATGGGCCTTGAATTTTTGAATTCAGCATGAAATTTTCTTTCTTTTCGCGTATCGCACGATATTTTGTCGACGTCGGATCTCGAGTTACAGACGCGTAAAATTACATGAATTTTCACAGAAAATTTGTGAATTTTCAATTTGTTTGATATTTTGCATTTTTATACACCACTCGAACACGGTTAAAGATAGAATGATAAGCCTCGAATTTTTGAATTCAGCATGAAATTTTCTTTCTTTTCGCGTATCGCACGATATTTTGTCGACGTCGGATCTCGAGTTACAGACGCGTAAAATTACATGAATTTTCACAGAAATTTTGTGAATTTTCAATTTGTTTGATATTTTGCATTTTTATACACCACTCGAACACGGTTAAAGATAGAATGATGGGCCTGGAATTTTTGAATTCAGCATGAAATTTTCTTTCTTTTCACTTGTCGCACGATATTTTGACGATGTCGGATCTCGAGTTACAGACGCGTAATGTTACATGAATTTTCACAGAATTTTTTTGAATTTAAATTTGTTTGATATTTTGCATTTTTATACACCACTCGAACACGGTTAAAGATAGAATGATAAGCCTTGAATTTTTGAATTCAGCATGAAATTTTCTTTCTTTTCACTTATCGCACAATATTTTGACGATGTCGGATCTCGAGTTACAGACGCGTAAAGTTACATGAACTTTCACAGAATTTTTTTGAATTTTCAATTTGTTTGATATTTTGCATTTTTATACACCACTCGAACACGGTTAAAGATAGAATGATGGGCCTTGAATTTTTGAATTCAGCATGAAATTTTCTTTCTTTTCACTTATCGCACAATATTTTGACGATGTCGGATCGCGAGTTACAGACGCGTAAATTTACATGAATTTTCACAGAATTTTTTTGAATTTTCAATTTGTTTGATATTTTGCATTTTTATACACCACTCGAACACGGTTAAAGATAGAATGATGGGTCTTGAATTTTTGAATTCAGCATGAAATTTTCTTTCTTTTCACTTATCGCACAATATTTTGACGATGTCGGATCTCGAGTTACAGACGCGTAAAGTTACATGAATTTTCACAGAAATTTTGTGAATTTTCAATTTGTTTTAATATTTTACATTTTTATATACCACTCAAACACGGTTAAAGATAGAATGATGGGCCTTGTATTCTTGAATTCAGCATGAAATTTTCTTACTTTTCACTTATCGCACAATATTTTGACGATGTCGGATCTCGAGTTACAGACGCGTAAATTTACATGAATTTTCACAAAAATTTTGTGAATTTTCAATTTGTTTGATATTTTGCATTTTTATACACCACTCGAACACGGTTAAAGATAGAATGATAAGCCTTGAATTTTTGAATTCAGCATGAAATTTTCTTTCTTTTCACTTATCGCAAAATATTTTGACGATGTCGGATCTCGAGTTACAGACGCGTGAAGTTTCATGAATTTTCACAGAAATTTTGTGAATTTTCAATTTGTTTCATATTTTACATTTTTATATACCACTCGAACACGGTTAAAGATAGAATGATGGCCCTTGAATTTTTTAATTCAGCATGAAATTTTCTTTCTTTTCACTTATCGCACAATATTTTGACGATGTCGGATCTCGAGTTACAGACGCGTAAAGTTACATGAATTTTCACAGAAATTTTGTGAATTTTCAATTTGTTTCATATTTTACATTTTTATATACCACTCGAACACGGTTAAAGATAGAATGATGGGCCTTGAATTTTTTAATTCAGCATGAAATTTTCTTTCTTTTCACTTATCGCACAATATTTTGACGATGTCGGATCTCGAGTTACAGACGCGTAAATTTACATGAATTTTCACAGAATTTTTTTGAATTTTTAATTTGTTTGATATTTTACATTTTTATACACCACTCGAACATGGTTAAATATAGAATGATGGGCCTAGAAGTTTTGAATTCAGCATGAAATTTTCTTTCTTTTCACTTATTGCACGATATTTTGTCGACGTCGGATCTCGAGTTACAGACGCGTAAATTTACATGAATTTTCACAGAAATTTTGTGAATTTTCAATTTGTTTTAATATTTTACATTTTTATATACCACTCAAACACGGTTAAAGATAGAATGATGGCCCTTGAATTTTTGAATTCAGCATGAAATTTTCTTTCTTTTCACTTATCGCACGATATTTTGTCGACGTCGGATCTCGAGTTACAGACGCGTAAAATTACATGAATTTTCACAGAAAATTTGTGAATTTTCAATTTGTTTGATATTTTGCATTTTTATACACCACTCGAACACGGTTAAAGATAGAATGATGGGCCTGGAATTTTTGAATTCAGCATGAAATTTTCTTTCTTTTCACTTGTCGCACGATATTTTGACGATGTCGGATCTCGAGTTACAGACGCGTAAATTTACATGAATTTTCACAGAATTTTTTTGAATTTTCAATTTGTTTGATATTTTGCATTTTTATACACCACTCGAACACGGTTAAAGATAGAATGATGGGTCTTGAATTTTTGAATTCAGCATGAAATTTTCTTTCTTTTCACTTATCGCACAATATTTTGACGATGTCGGATCTCGAGTTACAGACGCGTAAAGTTACATGAATTTTCACAGAAATTTTGTGAATTTTCAATTTGTTTTAATATTTTACATTTTTATATACCACTTAAACACGGTTAAAGATAGAATGATGGGCCTTGTATTCTTGAATTCAGCATGAAATTTTCTTTCTTCTCACTTATCGAACAATATTTTGACGATGTCGGATCTCGAGTTACAGACGCGTAAATTTACATGAATTTTCACAAAAATTTTGTGAATTTTCAATTTGTTTGATATTTTGCATTTTTATACACCACTCGAACACGGTTAAAGATAGAATGATAAGCCTTGAATTTTTGAATTCAGCATGAAATTTTCTTTCTTTTCACTTATCGCACAATATTTTGACGATGTCGGATCTCGAGTTACAGACGCGTGAAGTTTCATGAATTTTCACAGAAATTTTGTGAATTTTCAATTTGTTTCATATTTTACATTTTTATATACCACTCGAACACGGTTAAAGATAGAATGATGGCCCTTGAATTTTTGAATTCAGCATGAAATTTTCTTTCTTTTCACTTATCGCACAATATTTTGACGATGTCGGATCTCGAGTTACAGACGCGTAAATTTACATAAATTTTCACAGAATTTTTTTGAATTTTCAATTTGTTTGATATTTTGCATTTTTATACACCACTCGAACACGGTTAAAGATAGAATGATGGGCCTTGAATTTTTTAATTCAGCATGAAATTTTCTTTCTTTTCACTTATCGCACAATATTTTGACGATGTCGGATCTCGAGTTACAGACGCGTAAAGTTACATGAATTTTCACAGAAATTTTGTGAATTTTCAATTTGTTTCATATTTTACATTTTTATATACCACTCGAACACGGTTAAAGATAGAATGATGGGCCTTGAATTTTTTAATTCAGCATGAAATTTTCTTTCTTTTCACTTATCGCACAATATTTTGACGATGTCGGATCTCGAGTTACAGACGCGTAAATTTACATGAATTTTCACAGAATTTTTTTGAATTTTTAATTTGTTTGATATTTTACATTTTTATACACCACTCGAACATGGTTAAATATAGAATGATGGGCCTAGAAGTTTTGAATTCAGCATGAAATTTTCTTTCTTTTCACTTATTGCACGATATTTTGTCGACGTCGGATCTCGAGTTACAGACGCGTAAATTTACATGAATTTTCGCAGAAATTTTGTGAATTTTCAATTTGTTTTAATATTTTACATTTTTATATACCACTCAAACACGGTTAAAGATAGAATGATGGCCCTTGAATTTTTGAATTCAGCATGAAATTTTCTTTCTTTTCACTTATCGCACGATATTTTGTCGACGTCGGATCTCGAGTTACAGACGCGTAAAATTACATGAATTTTCACAGAAATTTTGTGAATTTTCAATTTGTTTGATATTTTGCATTTTTATACACCACTCGAACACGGTTAAAGATAGAATGATGGGCCTGGAATTTTTGAATTCAGCATGAAATTTTCTTTCTTTTCACTTGTCGCACGATATTTTGACGATGTCGGATCTCGAGTTACAGACGCGTAATGTTACATGAATTTTCACAGAATTTTTTTGAATTTAAATTTGTTTGATATTTTGCATTTTTATACACCACTCAAACACGGTTAAAGATAGAATGATAAGCCTTGAATTTTTGAATTCAGCATGAAATTTTCTTTCTTTTCACTTATCGCACAATATTTTGACGATGTCGGATCTCGAGTTACAGACGCGTAAAGTTACATGAATTTTCACAGAAATTTTGTGAATTTTCAATTTGTTTCATATTTTACATTTTTATATACCACTCGAACACGGTTAAAGATAGAATGATGGGTCTTGAATTTTTGAATTCAGCATGAAATTTTCTTTCTTTTCACTTATCGCACGATATTTTGACGATGTCGGATTTCGAGTTACAGACGCGTAAAGTTACATGAATTTTCACAGAAATTTTGTGAATTTTCAATTTGTTTCATATTTTACATTTTTATATACCACTCGACCACGGTTAAAGATAGAATGATGGGCCTTAAAATTTTGAATTCAGCATGAAATTTTCTTTCTTTTCACTTATCGCACGATATTTAGACGATGTCGGATCTCGAGTTACAGATGCGTAAAGTTACATGAATTTTCACAGAATTTTTTTGAATTTTCAATTTGTTTCATATTTTACATTTTTATATACCACTCGAACACGGTTAAAGATAGAATGATGGGCCTTGAATTTTTGAATTCAGCATGAAATTTTCTTTCTTTTCACTTATCGGACGATATTTAGACGATGTCGGATCTCGAGTTACATGAATTTTCACAGATTTTTTTTGAATTTTCAATTTATTTGATATTTTGCATTTTTATACACCACTCGAACACGGTTAAAGATAGAATGATGGGCCTTGAATTTTTTAATTCAGTATGAAATTTTCTTTCTTTTCACTTATCGCACGATATTTAGACGATGTCGGATCTCGAGTTACAGACGCGTAAAGTTACATGAATTTTCACAGAATTTTTTTGAATTTTCAATTTGTTTGATATTTTACATTTTTATACACCACTCGAACACGGTTAAATATAGAATGATGGGCCTAGAAGTTTTGAATTCAGCATGAAATTTTCTTTCTTTTCACTTATTGCACGATATTTAGACGATGTCGGATCTCGAGTTACAGACGCGTAAAGTTACATGAATTTTCACAGAAAATTTGTGAATTTTCAATTTGTTTGATATTTTGCATTTTTATACACCACTCGAACACGGTTAAAGATAGAATGATAAGCCTTGAATTTTTGAATTCAGCATGAAATTTTCTTTCTTTTCACGTATCGCACGATATTTTGTCGACGTCGGATCTCGAGTTACAGACGCGTAAATTTACATGAATTTTCACCGAAATTTTGTGAATTTTCAATTTGTTTGATATTTTGCATTTTTATACACCACTCGAACACGGTTAAAGATAGAATAATGGGCCTTGAATTTTTGAATTTAGCATGAAATTTTCTTTCTTTTCACTTATCGCACGATATTTTGACGATGTCGGATCTCGAGTTACAGACGCGTAAAGTTACATGAATTTTCACAGAAATTTTGTGAATTTTCAATTTGTTTGATATTTTGCATTTTTATACACCACTTGAACACGGTTAAAGATAGAATGATGGGCCTTGAATTTTTGAATTCAGCATGAAATTTTCTTTCTTTTCATTTATTGCACGATATTTAGACGATGTCGGATCTCGAGTTACAGACGCGTAAAGTTACATGAATTTTCACAGAATTGTTGTGAATTTTCAATTTGTTTGATATTATGCATTTTTATACACCACTCGAACACGGTTAAAGATAGAATGATGGGCCTTGAATTTTTGAATTCAGCATGAAATTTTCTTTCTTTTCGCGTATCGCACGATATTTTGTCGACGTCGGATCTCGAGTTACAGACGCGTAAATTTACATGAATTTTCACAGAATTTTTTTGAATTTTCAATTTGTTTGATATTTTGCATTTTTATACACCACTCGAACACGGTTAAAGATAGAATGATGGGTCTTGAATTTTTGAATTCAGCATGAAATTTTCTTTCTTTTCACTTATTGCACAATATTTTGACGATGTCGGATCTCGAGTTACAGACACGTAAAGTTACATGAATTTTCACAGAAATTTTGTGAATTTTCAATTTGTTTTAATATTTTACATTTTTATATACCACTCAAACACGGTTAAAGATAGAATGATGGGCCTTGTATTCTTGAATTCAGCATGAAATTTTCTTTCTTTTCACTTATCGCACAATATTTTGACGATGTCGGATCTCGAGTTACAGACGCGTAAATTTACATGAATTTTCACAAAAATTTTGTGAATTTTCAATTTGTTTGATATTTTGCATTTTTATACACCACTCGAACACGGTTAAAGATAGAATGATAAGCCTTGAATTCTTGAATTCAGCATGAAATTTTCTTTCTTTTCACTTATCGCACAATATTTTGACGATGTCGGATCTCGAGTTACAGACGCGTAAATTTACATGAATTTTCACAAAAATTTTGTGAATTTTCAATTTGTTTGATATTTTGCATTTTTATACACCACTCGAACACGGTTAAAGATAGAATGATAAGCCTTGAATTTTTGAATTCAGCATGAAATTTTCTTTCTTTTCACTTATCGCACAATATTTTGACGATGTCGGATCTCGAGTTACAGACGCGTAAAGTTACATGAATTTTCACAGAAATTTTGTGAATTTTCAATTTGTTTTAATATTTTACATTTTTATATACCACTCAAACACGGTTAAAGATAGAATGATGGGCCTTGTATTCTTGAATTCAGCATGAAATTTTCTTTCTTTTCACTTATCGCACAATATTTTGACGATGTCGGATCTCGAGTTACAGACGCGTAAATTTACATGAATTTTCACAAAAATTTTGTGAATTTTCAATTTGTTTGATATTTTGCATTTTTATACACCACTCGAACACGGTTAAAGATAGAATGATAAGCCTTGAATTTTTGAATTCAGCATGAAATTTTCTTTCTTTTCACTTATCGCACAATATTTTGACGATGTCGGATCTCGAGTTACAGACGCGTGAAGTTTCATGAATTTTCACAGAAATTTTGTGAATTTTCAATTTGTTTCATATTTTACATTTTTATATACCACTCGAACACGGTTAAAGATAGAATGATGGCCCTTGAATTTTTGAATTCAGCATGAAATTTTCTTTCTTTTCACTTATTGCACAATATTTTGACGATGTCGGATCTCGAGTTACAGACGCGTAAATTTACATAAATTTTCACAGAATTTTTTTGAATTTTCAATTTGTTTGATATTTTGCATTTTTATACACCACTCGAACACGGTTAAAGATAGAATGATGGGCCTTGAATTTTTTAATTCAGCATGAAATTTTCTTTCTTTTCACTTATCGCACAATATTTTGACGATGTCGGATCTCGAGTTACAGACGCGTAAAGTTACATGAATTTTCACAGAAATTTTGTGAATTTTCAATTTGTTTCATATTTTACATTTTTATATACCACTCGAACACGGTTAAAGATAGAATGATGGGCCTTGAATTTTTTAATTCAGCATGAAATTTTCTTTCTTTTCACTTATCGCACAATATTTTGACGATGTCGGATCTCGAGTTACAGACGCGTAAATTTACATGAATTTTCACAGAATTTTTTTGAATTTTTAATTTGTTTGATATTTTACATTTTTATACACCACTCGAACATGGTTAAATATAGAATGATGGGCCTAGAAGTTTTGAATTCAGCATGAAATTTTCTTTCTTTTCACTTATTGCACGATATTTTGTCGACGTCGGATCTCGAGTTACAGACGCGTAAATTTACATGAATTTTCACCGAAATTTTGTGAATTTTCAATTTGTTTGATATTTTGCATTTTTATACACCACTCGAACACGGTTAAAGATAGAATGATGGGTCTTGAATTTTTGAATTCAGCATGAAATTTTCTTTCTTTTCACTTATCGCACGATATTTTGACGATGTCGGATCTCGAGTTACAGACGCGTAAAGTTACATGAATTTTCACAGAAATTTTGTGAATTTTCAATTTGTTTCATATTTTACATTTTTATATACCACTCGAACACGGTTAAAGATAGAATGATGGGCCTTGAATTTTTTAATTCAGCATGAAATTTTCTTTCTTTTCACTTATCGCACAATATTTTGACGATGTCGGATCTCGAGTTACAGACGCGTAAATTTACATGAATTTTCACAGAATTTTTTTGAATTTTTAATTTGTTTGATATTTTACATTTTTATACACCACTCGAACATGGTTAAATATAGAATGATGGGCCTAGAAGTTTTGAATTCAGCATGAAATTTTCTTTCTTTTCACTTATTGCACGATATTTTGTCGACGTCGGATCTCGAGTTACAGACGCGTAAATTTACATGAATTTTCACCGAAATTTTGTGAATTTTCAATTTGTTTGATATTTTGCATTTTTATACACCACTCGAACACGGTTAAAGATAGAATGATGGGTCTTGAATTTTTGAATTCAGCATGAAATTTTCTTTCTTTTCACTTATCGCACGATATTTTGACGATGTCGGATCTCGAGTTACAGACGCGTAAAGTTACATGAATTTTCACAGAAATTTTGTGAATTTTCAATTTGTTTCATATTTTACATTTTTATATACCACTCGAACACGGTTAAAGATAGAATGATGGGCCTTGAAATTTTGAATTCAGCATGAAATTTTCTTTCTTTTCACTTATCGCACGATATTTAGACGATGTCGGATCTCGAGTTACAGATGCGTAAAGTTACATGAATTTTCACAGAATTTTTTTGAATTTTCAATTTGTTTCATATTTTACATTTTTATATACCACTCGAACACGGTTATAGATAGAATGATGGGCCTTGAATTTTTGAATTCAGCATGAAATTTTCTTTCTTTTCGCGTATCGCACGATATTTTGTCGACGTCGGATCTCGAGTTACAGACGCGTAAAATTACATGAATTTTCACAGAAATTTTGTGAATTTTCAATTTGTTTGATATTTTGCATTTTTATACACCACTCGAACACGGTTAAAGATAGAATGATGGGCCTGGAATTTTTGAATTCAGCATGAAATTTTCTTTCTTTTCACTTGTCGCACGATATTTTGACGATGTCGGATCTCGAGTTACAGACGCGTAATGTTACATGAATTTTCACAGAATTTTTTTGAATCTTTAATTTGTTTGATATTTTGCATTTTTATACACCACTCAAACACGGTTAAATATAGAATGATAAGCATTGAATTTTTGAATTCAGCATGAAATTTTCTTACTTTTCACGTATCGCACGATATTTAGACGATGTCGGATCTCGAGTTACAAACGCGTAAAGTTACATGAATTTTCACAGAATTTTTTTGAATTTTCAATTTGTTTGATATTTTGCATTTTTATACACCACTCGAACACGGTTAAAGATAGAATGATGGGCCTTGAATTTTTGAATTCAGATTGAAATTTTCTTTCTTTTCACTTATCGCACGATATTTTGACGATGTCGGATCTCGAGTTACAGACGCGTAAAGTTACATGAATTTTCACAGAAATTTTGTGAATTTTCAATTTGTTTCATATTTTACATTTTTATATACCACTCGAACACGGTTAAAGATAGAATGATGGGCCTTGAATTTTTGAATTCAGCATGAAATTTTCTTTCTTTTCACGTATCGATTAAAATGTATCAGTATTACATATTTTTTAAAAAAAATACACGTATATAGTCTCAAAATTTTCCGCCCCCAAAATGAGGGCAGCACCTGTCGTCGTATATAGTTCCAAAATTTTCCGCCCCCCAAATGAGGGCAGCACCTGTCGTTGTATATAGTTCCAAAAATTTCCGCCCCCAAAATGAGGGCTGGACCTGTCGTCGTATATAGTTCCAAAAAATTCCGCCCTCAAAATGAGGGCAGCACCTGTTGTCGTATATAGTTCCAAAAATTTCCGCCCCCAAAATGAGGGCAGCACCTGTCGTCGTATATAGTTCCAAAATATTCCGCCTCCAAAATGAGGGCAGCACCTGTCGTCGTATATAATTCCAAAATTTTCCGCCCCCCAAATGAGGGCAGCACCTGTCGTCGTATATAGTTCCTAAAAATTCCGCCCCCGAAATGAGAGCAGCACCTGTCGTCGTACATAGTTCCAAAAAAGTTCGCCCCCAAAATGAGGGCAGCACCTGTCGTCGTATATAGTTCCAAAAATTTCCGCCCCCAAAATGAGGGCAGCACCTGTCGTCGTATATAGTTCCAAATTTTTCCGCCCCCTAAATGAGGGCAGCACGTGGTGTCGTTGTATATAGTTCAAAAATTTTCCGCCCCCAAAATGAGGGCAGCACCTGTTGTCGTATATAGTACCAAAATTTTGGAACTATAACTTGTAATTTTTTTTTTCAAAATATTTAATGTTCATATATTTTAACCGTGTTGAGGGGTTAGAATGTTCATGTTTGTGTGTTTTACTGTGCCTGAGTGGTCAATAGTAAGCATTTTATACAACATGATTATGAATTCATAACTTCCAAACCAGTGGTCCTAAAAATGTGAAACAAACATAATCTTATACGAAATTTAGCGTAGAATCCGATTTTTTGTGTTTCAGTGTCGTATCTTTAACCGTGTCCGAGTAATTGTCAATTTTTCCCAATAGTAACGTATAAAAATCATTTTGAAGTCAAATAACTCGTAAACCAGTGGTTCTAAAAAAATGACACAAACATTTTCTTGTAGGAAATTTACGGTAGAATGCAAATTTTGGTGTTTCAGCTTTGTATCTTTAACCGTGTCCGAGCAATTGTAAATTTTCCCTGATAATAACGTATAAAGAACATTTTGAAGTCAAATAACTCGTAAACCAGTGGTTCTAAAAAAATAAAACAAATAGTTTCTTATAATAAATTTAGCGTAGAATCCGATTTTTTGTGTTTCAGCCTCCTATCTTTAACCGTGTCCGAGAAATAGTCAATTTTTCCCGATAGTAACGTATAAAAAACATTTTGAAATCAAATAACTCGTAAACCAGTGGTTCTAAAAAAATGAAACAAACAGTTTCTTATAGGAATTTTTTCGTAGAATCCGTATTTTTGTGTTTCAGCTTCGTATCTTTAACCGTGTCCGTGCAATTGTCAATTTTCCCCGATAATAACGTATAAAAAACATTTTGAAGTCAAATAACTCGTAAACCAGTGGTTCTAAGCAATGAAACAAACAGTTTCTTATAGGAAATTTAACGCAGAATCCAAATTTTTGTGTTTCAGCATTGTATCTTTAACCGTGTCCGAGAAATTGTCAATTTTCCCCGATAATAACGTATAAAAAATTATTTTGAAGTCAAATAACTCGTAAAACAGTGGTTCTAAAATTTAAACAAACAGTTTCGTATAGGAAATTTACCGTAGAATCCGAATTTTTGTGTTTTAGCCTCGTATCTTTAACCGTGTCCGAGTAATTGTAAATTTTTCCCGATAGTAACGTATAAAAAACATTTTGAAGTCAAATAACTCGTAAACCAGTGGTTCTAAAAAAATGAAACAAACAGTTTCTTATAGGAATTTTTTTGTAGATTCCAAATCTCATTGCCCTATCTCTAATTATTTAGAAGGTATGATTTTTTTTACCTGTTGAAATAATAAATAATAATATTGACCTGTTATAAATTGCAAAACAGTGGTTCCCAAATATTGAGGTAACATGTCCTGATAGAATTTTTCATGTAAATTCCAAATTTTGTTGAATCATCGATGTATCTTTAACCGTTTAAGAGTTTGGAATTTTTTTCTTGTATGAGAAGAGCATTTTTAATGTTTAATATATCAGGTAACTTTGAGGGACTGTAAATGGAGAACCGATCATGGGGAAAGAAATCATGTAGAACATGAAATATAGAGAATTTCATGCTGAATCCAAAATTTCGCACATTGTTCTATCTTTAACCGTGTAGGAGGGGGGGTGGGTGGATGAAAATATGAGAAATGACAAGAAATATAAGTAATATAGGATTATTTGGTATTAATTTAAATGGCATGAAATTTTAAAGTAAGTTAAAGAATATTTGAAGTGATTTAGTTTGAGTTAGAATCGAACCCGGATCAATAAAGAAGTAAATAATTATTGTAATCAAAGCATTATACACAACACGATACTTGCTGATTATTTTATTTTTTAATTTTTATTTTTATAAATTATTTTCGAATAAATTTAATGTATGTTATGTAAAGCCTAACTATTTTGTTAATTAATTATTTTATTGTCAAGGTGACTATTAAATTGTGCGGACGTGTATGTGATGTGCTCGTGAATTTCGACGTAAAGGACGACTTCCTGGTGACAAAAAGGCCTTCCAACATCCCTACAGGACGTGGAATCATCTCCGACGACTTCATTTTGCGTGGTGAGTTAATTTTTCCGTATTTTCTTAGCTGTTAATACTTGGTACCCGCTTATGGGTGTAATAGATCATTCCTAAAGAAGATAGGAAGTGTAGATGGTTAATATTTTTATTAATCATTGTGTTATATTTGCATATTTTTCATATATAGTTGACGATTTAACTGTATACGTATATTATGTGCAGTTGTCCCCAATATTGGGTGTAAGAGTGTAGATATGAATTTATAGAAGCCTTTAATTGTAAAAGATGGTCGATACGTTAAAATATTAAGTTATGTAGAAGGGTTTATATAGTGAATGGAATTTTCATAGTGTTCGATGCATTTTCATAATTAATTACTGCATTACACATATTTATTGTTGAAAATAGTATGCTATAAACCTTTGTTCAAAGTTTTGGGTATATGCATTATATATTTTTTAAATATTATAACGTTGAAGTGGTTACGTAACGTGTGCGTGTTGAATAAATTAATAATAATCGTAGATAATTGAACAAAAGTGAACAATGAAAATAGAAAAAATATTGATCTATATATTTAACAAAAGTATTGTTGAATATATGAATTTTTCGAGAAAAATTAGATTTTGTTTGTTGTAAATTTCATATTGAATTATTTATGAATTGTTAAAAAACGTAGAAATAAATTTTGAAAGGTAAATAGAAAAATGTTGAGTGTACCTACCATTGTTGCAGGTTATCAGAAACATGGAGGAAGACATGGACGACGTACAGGAGTCCTGGAGAACCTACAGGATACTTGGAAAGCCTTCCAATTAGAAATATGAAGGTAATATTAATATTGTTTGTATTTATTAAGAAAGACATATTTATACATTAATATAATCTTCATATATATTTTGTTAATAATAATAAAAATTGAAGGAATAAAATGTGCTTAGTATTATTTCTCATTGTTGCAGAATCCCAACAAGAGGCAGAAAGATGTGGAACAACTGTAGGAGTCCTGGAGGTCCTTCGGAGTAAATAATCCTGTTGAAAACACCTTTATTTACAAAGAAATGGTTAGCATCTTTATTTAATTGTAAATCATACATAAATTTGTGTTCATATTTATCATTATAAATCTTGCAAAATATTTGAACATGAAATAAAATAAAAATCCTTTAATATCATACACCTTATAGCTCATAAATACATGTACATCGAAATGGAAATAATTATTATGAATGTAATGCTAACATGAGTTTATTTTCATTGTTGCAGAACGTGTAACATTGTCGCGGCAGTCCCGAGGTTTACCGTGCCCTGAAGAAGATTCCCAGAAGAAAAATGCCCCTGTCACGCCTTTATAAAAGCCCCCAAATAATTCCAGCCCCTGATTAAGATTCCCAGAAGAAAACTGCCCCTGTCACTCTTTTACAAAACCTCCAAATAATTGCAGCCCCTGATTAATAATAAAATGAAACATTACCTTTCCTTATAATACAGATATTTATATTTTTATAAAAAAATATAAATATGAATTGATATAAATGAGCGACATACAATATTCATAGTTACATAAGGTAAATATGAATATTGTATAGTTACTTAGTTATAAGTTTTGGAAAAGTTATAAGCATGAAACATATATACATACATATTTTCATAAGACTTACAAAGTAGCATACTTATATAAAAACATGAATACAATTCATATACAAGTTATACATATACATACAATACGCCGAAATATAAATTTCGTATAAATATAATCATTCATTGCAGTAATAGGTACAATAGTTAGTAAAGAGTACGTGAATTGTTGTACCTGTTGTTGTACAGAAATATTTAGACAAAACATTGAGCAATCGTTATAGATTTTGGTGCAAGAATTAAAATTGAATTTAGTTGTTGTACCGTTTGTTGCATTGATAAATGTAGGGGAAAAATTCACAAATCCTTATAGTTATTGGTGCAATATTTAGTAGTTATGTTGGTAATAGTCGTATGTATTGTTGCACCGAAATACTTAGACAAAAGTTTGAGCATGCAGAAAAAGTTGGTTCAAGAATGAGCAGACAGTTTGTTAATAGTTGTAGCCATTGTTGCACCGAAATAGTTTGAGAATATTTTTAGAATTCCTTATAGATATTGGTGCAATACGTATAATTATTAGTTCGAGAGTAAATAGATAGTTTGGTAATAGTTGTACCTATTGTTACATAGAGATACATAGATAGAATTTTGAGCATTCCAATACTTAAAGAAAATTTAAAAAAATTCTTTATAGTTACTGGTGCAACATTTAATAGACAATCTGTTAATTGTTGTACCTATTGTTGCATTGAAATACTTAAAGAAAATTATAATACCCCTTATAATTATTGGTTGAAGAGTAATTAGACAGTTTGGTAATAGTTGTAAGTATTGTTGCATTGAAATACTGAGACAATAGTTTGAGCATATGATATAGATATTGGTGAAGATAGATTTTTTAATAGTTGAAACCATTGTTGCACTTAAATACGTATAGAAAATTTGGATAATGTTTATAATTATTGGTTCAACAGTAAATAGAGAGTAATAGTTGTAGCTATTGTTGCACTGAAATACTTAGACAAAACTTTTAGCATTCCATATAGATGTTGATGCAAGAATTAAGAGATAGTTTGTAAATAGTTGAAGCCATTGTTGCACTGAAATACTTGGAGATTATTTTAAGAATTCCTTACAGATATTAGTGTCACATTGAATAGATAGCTTGTTATTAGTAGTACCTATTGTTGCACTGAAATACTTAGACAAAACTTTTAGCATTCCATATAGATATTGATGCAAGAATTAACAGCGAGTTTGTAAATAGTTGAAGCCATTGTTGCACTGAAATACTTGGAGATTATTTTTAGAATTCCTTACAGATATTAGTGTCACATTGAATAGATAGCTTGTTATTAGTAGTACCTATTGTTGCACTGAAATACTTAGACAAAACTTTTAGCATTCCTTATAGATATTGATGGTAGAAATAACAAAGAGTTTGTACATATTTAGAGCCATTGTTGCACTAATATAGTTGGATATTTTTTTTAGAATTCCTTACAAATATGATTGTTACATTAAATAGATAGTTTGTTATTAGTTGTACCTATTGTTGCACTGAAATATGTAGAGAAAACTTTGATCATTCCATATAGATGTTGATGCAAGAATTAATAGTTTGTAAATAGTTGAAGCCATTGTTGCACTCATATAGTTTTTTTTGTTTTTTAGAATTCCTTACAGAATAGATTTGTTATTAGTTGTACGTATTGTTGCCGTGCAATAGGTAGATAGAAGTAGAAGGAAATTTTATAAAAATTGGTGCAACAATTAATATATAGTTAGTAAATAATTGTTAAAGACGCATAGAATCACAAAAAATTTATAAATGTTTATGGATAATGGTGCAACAATGAGCCCACAGTTTCGTTAGTAGTTGATGTATTATTGCATTGAAATACTTGGAGAGAAATTGTTATAGTTATTGGTGCAACATATGGTGGGAAAAATTTTCATAGTTGTATGTATTGTTGCACATGTTTTTTTTTTAAATCGTAGTACTTGTTGAAATGAAAGAACATGTGTAGTTATCGTTGCACTGAGAATTGTAGAGAACATATTTAGATATCGTTGAAGTATTTGGTGCAACAATGAATGGTTTGTTAATTGTTGCAAGTTTTTTTGCAATGTAGACAATATGTAGGTAATCATTTTCAGTAATGGCTGAATAAGTAAAAGAAAACGTGTATGTATATAATGAAGATGAAAGGAAAATGGAAATACTGATTGTGGGAAACAATAGAAAATCATGCTTGTAACTTTTCGAGTATTAAGTAAGAATGTAGGTAAAGGAGAACATATGTATGTGGTATAATAAAAGATGCACTATTGAACATACAAACGTATTTGATTTGGTACACATAGTAAGAGAATGTAGTGCATTTTTTGTTATATAACATATAGACATATGTATATATCGCAATGAGGAAATACAATATACGTGTAAGATGAGGCATAGGACATTGGTAAAATTGAAATGAATTAGAGATATAATAATTTATTTTGAAATATATAGAAAATAAGAAGTAATTGTTACACCCTTGTAGAGTAGTGTATATATGGAGTTAGTCATATTTCGACCCCTTAGAGGGTAGATATAGTTTTTTTTTTTTTATTCATATATAGAGATATATTGATTGGTTGAAGAAGAAAGGGGTAACAAGTAGTGCATTTAAACCCGTAGATGGTAATAATATTTGATAGCATGTAGGGAAAATGAATGGAATAGTTTTCCGTTGGAAGAATCGTGTGTAGTGTTAAAGGAAATTCATAAATAATTTTATACGTATTAATAGTTTTGGACTTTGAATAATTTTGCGAAATATCTTACACGTAGACATGTATGTTCCATATAAAATGTAGCAACGAAATCGTACATTAGAAATGCATGGAATAGAAAATAGATATATACATATGCGAATAGATATGTTATATAGCAAAATGTATTCGTTCTCCTGAAATTAGTTCATAAGGTAGATTAGTCATTGCACATATAGAAATCTCGTTCAATTCATATAAAAGTTGAAATATCCAAAGGGAAGTATTTGGATATTTGAACTTGTCGGGGAGAAAAAAGTGTTACGTAATGATTTTTAATAGTGATTACGTAACATTTTTTTCCCTAGGAGGAGGTTAGGGGTGAATGACCGGAAACTAAAAAGCGTTAGGTCGCTGTTTGAGGTTACTATTTACCCCCTTTTCGACAAGCTAAAAACTACCTAAGTCGCTGCTGTACAACATACTGTACAGCGCGCCTTGCAGACCTAGCCATATAGCTTAGTCTGCAAGCTAGCAGGGCCCTGCAAAATTTTTATAAAAAATCGAGGAACGAGATTTTTATAAGTCCAACTTTTTGTTAGCACAAACGTTGGACTTAGAAAAAATTTTGAACAAAATTTTTTCAGAATTTTTTCTAAGTCCCCACTAGTAGTATAGGTATACCAACACCTCTAGGATAGCCATAGCACATAAGTATTAATTGTATATCACTGTACCAATATAATATTAATAAAATAATTTATTAACATAATACAATTCTTTTATTTCTCTTATTACTATTTCAGGATTTATATTTCAGATACCACTTACCTTAGGATACAACATAGCCTACCAGCGATACATGGATGCTACCTGCAATACACTTAGTAATTAAATTAAATGATAGGATATGGGAGGTGAAGTGTCACTGGTTGATGAGGGGAGGAGATGTATGAACAACGGAAGGACTGACGTCATCATGAGAGATGATGAATTATTTTTTTGGGCTTAGAATATTTTTTCGATTTGGTGATTACGTAACAGGGTATTACGTAATCGCGAAATGATAGGATTTATATCATTTTGGATTCAGAATATTTTTTTAATTTGGTAAGAGGTGAATTATTTTTGGGACTAGATAGGGGATAGGATGTGAAACATGGTTGCTATATTTTTTACGATTACGTAACACCTATTACGTAATCATGCAATTGTATTTATTTTAGTTTTTGAGTCGAAAATGAAAAAAAATAAAAGAACCTTCCTGATTTTCGTACATAGGTATGATCTTACAAACTTTTATCTATTTTTTTTTTTTTTTTTGGAACAAATACAAAAGGTGTTACGTAATCATGCAAGGTGAAAAGGATATTGGACAATACTTTATTTCTTCAATGAAGATTCCTTGGGTAAGCTGAAATTTCCTAAAGGATTTACAGGATTGCTAAATAAAATGTTTTATCATTTTAACAACATTTATTTCTCATTAACTATTACATAATATGTCAGGATGATTTTTTTTTATTTAAGTAGATATATCTTATATGTATATGAAACATTTCATTTTAATATATAATAGATGCCCCATAGGATTTCTGAAATTTTAAATTTATTTGGATTGTATATTTTTCGAATATTTTTCAAATTGATTTTACAATATTACATGAATTTCAATATGAGGCATCTACTATTTAACAATTATGTACAGGTGAAAAAATATATTACATAAATACAATATAAATGGTTCCATTATAGACGTACCCTGATTTGGGCTGGATCTTTATAACAAAAAAATAGGAATTAGATTTTTTTCTTATACCATTCATATACTTATTATTTAAAGGAGCCGAAATTCTCCAATGTTTCTGGGGGCAGTGACCTATGTTCCAGGAATTCTTCAGGACTACCAAAACTAATTTGGGGTCGTACATGAATTTGGGGGTTCCTTTCTTGTAGGAGGTAAATATTTTCAATTGTTTCTCAACATGTAAACAAACAAAAACAAATGTATTAGGACTTTAGAATTATCAGGAGTTACTTTAACATAAAATTTATTAAACATCGTACAAAAACTTCAAAGAATCGAATAATACGGAACATAGTCGGAAATATCCTGTGTAAGGATTCTGTTGACATCATTGATACGGACTCCTATTGGTCGACTGTACACCCAAAATAATGTAGCAACTTGTAGGAAATGTAAGGAATTTAATGGAACTCAGTTTGGTCTGAATTTTTCAATAACTGATATACAAGGACTTAACAGCGTATTGGAGTCCGTATCAATGATGTCACCAGAATCCTTACACAGGATATTTTCGGCTATTTCCCGTATTTTTCGGTTGTCGTTTTTTAGAGCAATTGGATGTGTGTATGCTCTGAATTTTTGAATGTATTTTGTGTACAACAATTTGTAAGATCTTACTGTAAGTGTGATAATGTCCATGTTATTTTGTATGTAGGTATAGTAAGAATAAATACTGTTTGAAGTTTTTGAGGTAGTTACCATGAAATTTTATTACGTTCAAATTTGTTTATGTACCTTATTAATACCAACTGAATTAACTTTTTCGGGGTGCCTCATCTTTAATTAAAATATTGTGAGGGTTGGGAAAAAAGTACAATTATTTGAGATATATTCTTTATTAACACAGAAAAACAAACTCTATTATCACAGTAAATATACAATAATATACATAACTTTAAATAAACTATTATATGATCTATCTAATACGCTATGATAGTCATAAGTACTTATAATCAGGGATCTTTTATTTTCTTAAAATACATCATAATATTTTTATTCATCTACTTTGGTACAAAATTGTGATAAGTTAAATGTTAAGAATAAAAATATATGATGTTCAAAAATTAAAGCTTGTAAACATTGCAAGATAGTACTAGATGGGTGACCGATTTATACTAAATGTTCCCAAATTTTTATGCCCACAAGGGCCTATAATGCCTAATTGTATACCTTACGCAAAAGCATGGGTAAGTTCATGTCCCATAACTATCCCCATAACCCTTGTTCTAGTTTTTCATATTTTTTATCTAATTGTGTAGCGTTCATTAAATAATCGGGGAAACCTATCATGTCACTTATAGCATCGGCTTCAATTATTACAGCATCCCTAGTTTCTTGGTCCATCCAATTTAGATTTTTAAAATTCTTTTTTAATGCTTCTATCACTTCATTTATCATACTTTCGGCATGAACTTTTCCCGATGAAAAATCATGTAATTTTAAACGTCTGTAACTCGAGATCCGATCATGTAAAAAAATCGTGCATTAAAGTAAAGGAAAGACAATGTCATGTTTAATTCAAATTTTCAATGGCCGTTATTCTATCTTTAACCGTGTAGGAGTGGTACAAGAAAATATAAAATATGAACCAATTCAAAAATTTCCAAAATTCCGATGAAAAATCATGTAATTTTAAACGTCTGTAACTCGAGATCCGATCATGTAAGAAAATCGTGCATTAAAGGAAAGGAAAGACAATGTCAAGTTAAATTCAAATTTTCAATGCCCGTTATTCTATCTTTAACCGTGTAGGAGTGGTACAAGAAAATATAAAATATGAACCAATTCAAAAATTTGCAAAATTCCGATGAAAAATCATGTAATTTTAAACGTCTGTAACTCGAGATCCGGTCATGTAAAAAAATCGTGCATTAAAGTATAAGAAAGACAATGTCATGCTAAATTCAAATTTTCAATAGCCGTTATTCTATCTTTAACCGTGTATGAGTGGTACAAGAAAATATAAAATATGAACCAATTCAAAAATTTCCAAAATTCCGATGAAAAATCATGTAATTTTAAACGTCTGTAACTCGAGATCCGGTCATGTAAAAAAATCGTGCATTAAGGTAAAAGAAAGACAATGTCATGCTAAATTCAAATTTTCAATGGCCGTTATTCTATCTTTAACCGAGTTGGAGTGGTACGAGAAAATATAAAATATGAACCAATTCAAAAATTTCCAAAATTCCGATGAAAAATCATGTAATTTTAAACGTCTGTAACTCGAAATCCGATCATGTAAAAAAATCGTGCATTAAAGTAAAGGAAAGACAATGTCATGTTTAATTCAAATTTTCAATGGCCGTTATTCTATCTTTAACCGTGTAGGAGTGGTACAAGAAAATATAAAATATGAACCAATTCAAAAATTTCCAAAATTCCGATGAAAAATCATGTAATTTTAAACGTCTGTAACTCGAAATCCGATCATGTAAGAAAATCGTGCATTAAAGTAAAGGAAAGACAATGTCATGTTAAATTAAAATTTTCAATGGCCGTTATTCTATCTTTAACCGTGTAGGAGTGGTACAAGAAAATATAAAATATGAACCAATTCAAAAATTTACAAAATTCCGATGAAAAATCATGTAATTTTAAACGTCTCTAACTCGAGATCCGATCATGTAAAAAAATCATGCATTAAAGTAAAGGAAAGACAATGTCATGCTAAATTCAAATTTTCAATGGCCGTTATTCTATCTTTAACCGTGTAGGAGTGGTACAAGAATATATAAAATATGAACCAATTCAAAAATTTACAAAATTCCGATGAAAAATCATGTAATTTTAAACGTCTTTAACTCGAGATCCGATCATGTAAAAAATCGTGCATTAAAGTAAAGAAAAGACAATGTCATGCTTAATTCAAATTTTCAATGGCCGTTATTCTATCTTTAACCGTGTAGGAGTGGTACAAGAAAATATAGAATATGAACCAATTCAAAAATTTCCAAAATTCCGATGAAAAATCATGTAATTTAAAACGTCTGTAACTCGAGATCCGCTCATGTAAAAAAATCGTGCATTAAAGTAAAAGAAAGACAATGTCATGTTAAATTCAAAATTTTAATGGCCGTTATTCTATCTTTAACCGTGTAGGAGTGGTACAAGAAAGTATAAAATATGAACCAATTCAAAAATTTCCAAAATTCCGATGAAAAATCATGTAATTTTAAACGTCTGTAACTCGAAATCCGATGATGTAAGAAAATCGTGCATTAAAGTAAAGGAAAGACAATGTCATGCTATATTCAAATTTTCAATGGCCGTTATTCTATCTTTAACCGTGTAGGTGTGGTACAAGAATATATAAAATATGAACCAATTCAAAAATTTACAAAATTCCGATGAAAAATCATGTAATTTTAAACGTTTTTAACTCGAGATCCGATCATGTAAAAAAATCGTGCATTAAAGTAAAGGAAAGACAATGTCATGCTTAATTCAAATTTTCAATGGCCGTTATTCTATCTTTAACCGTGTAGGAGTGGTACAAGAAAATATAAAATATGAACCAATTCAAAAATTTCCAAAATTCCGATGAAAAATCATGTAATTTTAAACGTCTGTAACTCGAAATCCGATCATGTAAGAAAATCGTGCATTAAAGTAAAGGAAAGACAATGTCATGTTAAATTAAAACTTTCAATGGCCGTTATTCTATCTTTAACCGTGTAGGAGTGGTACAAGAAAATATAAAATATGAACCAATTCAAAAATTTACAAAATTCCGATGAAAAATCATGTAATTTTAAACGTCTCTAACTCGAGATCCGATCATGTAAAAAAATCATGCATTAAAGTAAAGGAAAGACAATGTCATGCTATATTCATATTTTCAATGGCCGTTATTCTATCTTTAACCGTGTAGGAGTGGTACAAGAAAATATAAAATATGAACCAATTCAAAAATTTACAAAGTTCCGATGAAAAATCATGTAATTTTAAACGTCTGTAACTCGAGATCCGATCATGTATAAAAATCGTGCATTAAAGTAAAGGAAAGACAATGTCATGCTAAATTCAAATTTTCAATGGCCGTTATTCTATCTTTAACCGTGTAGGAGTGGTACAAGAAAATATAAAATATGAACCAATTCAAAAATTTACAAAATTCCGATGAAAAATCATGTAATTTTAAACGTCTCTAACTCGAGATCCGATCATGTAAAAAAATCGTGCATTTAAGTAGAAGAAAGACAATGTCATGCTAAATTCAAATTTTCAATGGCCGTTATTCTATCTTTAACCGTGTAGGAGTGGTACAAGAAAATATAAATTATGAACCAATTCAAAAATTTCCAAAATACCGATGAAAAATCTTGTAATTTTAAACGTCTGTAACTCGAGATCCGGTCATGTAAAAAAATCGTGCATTAAAGTAAAAGAAAGACAATGTCATGCTAAATACAAAATTTTAATGGCTGTTATTCTATCTTTAACCGTGTAGGAGTGGTAAAAGAAAATATAAAATATGAACCAATTCAAAAATTTCCAAAATTCCGATGAAAAATCATGTAATTTTAAACGTCTGTAACTCGAGATCCGATGATGTAAAAAAATCGTGCGTGACAATAAATGAAAGAGAATTTCATGCTGAATACAAATTTGCCCGTTACTCAACCATGTTAGAGTGGTAGAATAAAAAATAAAATATGACCCTGATTACGTTTAGTTCTTGCGTGTAACTCATAATACTCATTTGATAAATTCTTACAAAACATGTTTTGATAGAAAATTGTATGAGGAATTTATCTTTTAGGCTCTTATAGCCTTATTATTAACTGTGTATGTGTGGTGCACAAGTAAATTTCAAAATAAAAATGATAAATTTAAATGTTTTGTCAAGGACAGCAATATTCTTATAATATTCTTTGATAGACAATATATTCGGCTCTTATAGCCTTCTTATTAACTGTGTATGTGTAGTGCACAAATAAATCACAAATTAACAATTTTCGAAATATCTCATTTTTTAAGGACAGGAACATTGTTATATTAAACATTATTAACATATAACATATAAACATACAATAGTGTTTTGCTGTGGCCAACACGTAGAGAATGTGTGCTGCTTTCTCGCATTCCCCAAATTTTCTCTGAAGCCGAGTTTGGACGTAGTAAAGGGTTTCTCATCCAGCAACCATATTTTTGGTCTGTGAAACGATGGTGGACGACAGATTTACCAACAGCATACAGAACGCAATCTGTGAACAGAATAAACAAAAAACCAAATAAATTTAATAGAAAACATAAATTGTTTATGCAGTACGTTCAAATAAGCTTGTCTGAAATTTTTTTTAGCAGCTGGAACTTTTTGAAAATGAGTATATTTATAGAAATGGGCATGCTGAATCTAAATTTGATATGTACAAGTCGATATCTCTTTTAGATTTTGAGTTATGAGCATATAAATATTTGTATTAAAACAAACTTTTCTGAATATTTTTTAGCGATTCAAAATTACTGAAAATTTGTGAATATATAAAATAAGACATGCTGAACCCAAATTTGGACAGTTCAAGTCTCTATTTTTTTTAGTTTCAGAGATATTATCGCCAATGGCTGTGCGTGAGTTGTGCCCAAATATTGAAAACATGTTTTTTTTTTTTTTTGGTTTAAGATAAAACATTTTTGAACGCTGCATAAATAATCAACACACAATTACATATTATACCTATTGTAAATAAACAGAAAGATAAAAATAAATAAATATGGTATTCATTTGTATATTACATCAATCCGGCGTAAAATTGATCTTTTTTTTGATAAGTCTAACAATTCCTTTTCTATAGAAATTAAAGATGGAGTGGATAGTTTCTTACCTGTATCTCTGTTGGGCAATCCAGGTTCTTCCAAAGGGCCTATCGACAAGTTTCCCTATAAGCTCGTAATAGGACACACCAGGATTTGGACATTTTAGTTCTTTTAAATCAGGACCATCAGGACACGTGGTTACAGGAGAATAAAGGCCAATTAAACATTTGTGGTCTGGGGGTTGAACCCCATATACAGCAACCCCTGACCCTTCTATTAAGGGGGGGCGGTGTTACCAAACGAGAGTCTACCTCTGAAAAATTAAAACATAACAACATAACAAAAATTATGGTTGTGGACCGATGAACCAGTTTGTATATTGTATAAAAAATATTGTTTGCTTCTATCTTCAGCTAGAATGTAAGTTAAAATTTAACAATTTTTGCCTAAATCTACAAGTAAATTTTGGTTGTATCAATCGTCGTTCAATAACAAACAACAAAGCACCTCTAGCTAGGATGAAAGCTCTTGTCGACATGTCAACTTTACCGGTCAGCAAAAAAGCTCTGTGTATAGAAAAATTTCAGGCAGATCAAAATCGCGACAGCCATGACAAGTAGTGATAGATTGGACTTGAACTATCGTCGTTTTTTTACATTTTATATTAATTTTCTCCTTTCTTCGCACACAAAGCGTAAATAACTTGAAAGATACGCACCCTCTTTTTAGGTGAAAAGATAGAGACTGCATTTTGAGTTAATTAAAAATATTTCAAGAATAGATTTCAGCGGTGGGATATTGGTGGACATATAGAAAAAGATGTGCTAAAACTAAGTTTGAATCATATAAGTTGCTATCTTTATTAGTTTTCGAGATATTAAGATATTAATTGTTGATAAAGTCAATTGTGTAATTATTGACTGAAATGTTTTTGTACACTAAATTCTACAATCCTCAACGCGACAGCAATATGGAAAAAAATAATTTTTATTTCTATTTCAAAATCAATGTGTTAGAATTTCAATTTATCAAACACATATCATTAGCTATTCGGGGTCCAAAGTCTTTTGGCGAAACTAGGCAAGAATTGAACAACCAAGTGTAATAAATTACTCTACATAAGATGCCACAGTCACACAGAGATCTCTTAGTTGACAAGACGTTTTAAAGTTACAAACAAGACAAGAAATACTTAATAAAATGTCAATAAATTTATTTTTAAAGTGTGCAAGAAAATTTTAACAAACTAAAACTGTTACAGCCAAATTAAGGTAAAGGAAAATGAGTTTAGTGAGCCATCAAAGCAGGACTTGAGACACACAAGTCACGCAGGCAAAGACTCTCTAGGCTGGGCCTAGGATGCGAGACAGGCGAACCTGAAACCCCACAGTGACAAGTGGTACTACCCCAAGCAACCCCACAGTGATGAAATAACATCCCACACAAAATTAATACAGACAAGGGCTGAAAGTAATATTTTATCAGCGTTTCAAGCGAACTTGAGGCCCGTAAAAACCAGTGCGGGTTATTGGGTGATCGAATGCGATTGAGATGCAAAGGAAAATGAGTTTAGTGAGCCATCAAAGCAGGACCTGAGACACACAAGTCACGCAGACAAAGACTCTCTAGGCTGGGCCTAGGATGCGAGACAGGCGAACCTGAAACCCCACAGTGACAAGTGGTACTGCCCCAAGCTACCCCACAGTGATGAAATAACATCCCACTCAAAATTAATGCAGACAGGGGCTGAAAGTAATATTTTATCAGCGTTTCAAGCGAACTTGAGGCCTACAAAAACCAGTGCGGGTTATTGGGTGATCGAATGCGATTGAGATGCATAGGAAAATGAATTTAATGTACCATCAAAGCAGGACCTGAGACACACAAGTCACGCAGGCAAAGACTCTCTAGGCTGGGCCTAGGATGCGAGACAGGCGAACCTGAAACCCCACAGTGACAAGTGGTACTGCCCCAAGCTACCCCACAGTGATGAAATAACATCCCACTCAAAATTAATGCAGACAGGGGCTGAAAGTAATATTTTATCAGCGTTTCAAGCGAACTTGAGGCCTACAAAAACCAGTGCGGGTTATTGGGTGATCGAATGCGATTGAGATGCATAGGAAAATGAATTTAATGTACCATCAAAGCAGGACCTGAGACACACAAGTCACGCAGGCAAAGACTCTCTAGGCTGGGCCTAGGATGCGAGACAGGCGAACCTGAAACCCCACAGTGACAAGTGGTACTGCCCCAAGCGACCCCACAGAGATGAAATAACATCCCACACAAAATTAATACAGACAGGGGCTGAAAGTAATATATTATCAGCGTTTCAAGCGAACCTGAGGCCCGTAAAAACCAGTGCGGGTTATTGGGTGATCGAATGCGATTGACATGAATTAGGAATAAGATATTGTAAAGGTTAATGCTGTACCAGTTTCGAAAAAAATTATCAAGAGTTATGAGCGATAATTAAAGCAAAATATGATGTAACACACTTGTAAAAAAATGGAATTTGTTTATATAATATACTATTGAATTATTAATTTTATGAAACAATGTTTTCTGTAAAATCCGTGGCTCAAATGTAGAAACGAAATAACCAAAATTTATACTGAAACTGTGAAATAAAAGCATTTGTGGAAATTGTTTCAGGAATTCAAAATTAGTGAAATTATGGGTACTTATAGAAAAAACTATGCTCAATTCAATTTTGTAACGTACACGTTGCTATCTTTTTTAGTTTCAGAGATATTAACCGTTAACTGATACAATTGAAATTTGCAATTGCCATTTAGAATATGATTGTACATCTATATATATAATTTTTCAGCTATTGAAATTTGCTGAAAATTTGAGTACATATTTAAAATGACCTGCTCTGTTCAAATTTGAAATATTCAGATCGCTATCTCACCTAGCTACCAAGTTATGTTTTTATATCCTATATGCAAAACACGAAATTTTCAAAAAAATGGGTATGTGTATTTCTAAAAAACTAAGGATCCAAGAAATTTTTCACTATTTTTCCCGTAATGCACAGGTCCAAATTAGGGGGTTATTATACATTTTGTACAAAAATAAAGGGGTTTAAATTTTGACCCAATTGTAGACGTTGTCCCTATCTACTATCTCTAAAAAAAATTAAAAAATCATATCTCAAAAACTGAAGCCCCCGAAATTTTTTATACTATTTTCCCTGTAATCTACGCATTCATATTAGGGGGATACGATATGTTTTTCCAAAAAATGAAGTAGTCAAATTTTAAACCATTTTAAGAAATTTTATTCTGTTCTCCATTTTAATTTTTATTTGTAACTATTGTATCAAACGTACGAAAAATTTGAAAATTAATATACTTATGTAAAAACGTTCGTAGATTTGAATGTCGCTTCGTACACTTCCGTTTCTCTATTGGTATTCGAGTTACGAGGCTTTAAATTGAAAAATGAAAAGTAAAAAATTACAATTTTCAATAAAGTTTATGAATTTTGAAAACTATGGCCCTGAAAATTTTCTGAAAAAATGTGTACATACAGAAAAGAGCATGCTGAATCTAAATATGAAACAAATAAGGATCTATCTTTATTATTTACAATGCTATGGATAAAATAATATTTTCTTCTCACCATATACTGTGAATTCACCTCTGGTAATACCATATTCATTCTTTGCTATGCAGTAATACCTAGTAAAATCCATAGTACTTATATTAATAATTTTCAGTTACATCACAGATTTGTAAACATCTGATCCCTCCCAATAACGCCCGTCTTCTGGAAAGGCCTCCACTTCGCATTCCAGGACAGCTGTGGATCCATTGGAAACACCTACCATTGGTTTCGAATTCGAATTAATGGAGAAACTGGAAAGAAGGGAAAAAATCATGGAATTTGTCATGGATTTGTTGTTGGGAATTATTATATTGCACAATATATTTATAAGATTATTTTGTCAATTGTGCCCTTCCTAAATCAACCCTTTTGCTTGTTAATAATGACGTCAAAACTTTCAATTTATTAACTAATTTACGCTATATCCGGAATTCAATAAGCGGAACGCTTGACTGCTAAAGCAAATGTACCTAAACAAATATAAGCACAGACGTATATATAATGAAATGGAGAAAAAGTCCATCTGGAAGATGGAAAGCTAAAGCCGAATCTGGACAATATGGAAGCGTATGTAATGTGGAAGAATAAATAAACAAATAAAATTATAATTATGGAAACGTATTTATATAAAAATTAAAATATTACTGTACACCCAAACCCTTAAAGGTTTAATTCCAAATATCTCGGACACAAAAAAGAGACATTCATATATGGTCTGAAAATTTGAAATCTACATATTTCAATTTATTACTAAACACTAATTTTAGTTCTGAAGGATTTTTTAATAATTAATTTCAAAATTTAAATTTTTTTATTTATCAAAGTATTTAAAAAATGTTTGACGTTTCATACCTTAAAATGAGTGTGAGATACGGCCCTAAAATCTTCACCATTCGATTCGCAAGATCTTTTTATATACATATACCAATTTTTATTTATTAAATAGTTTGATGGATAAATTTTATATTAATTATTTATCAATATTATGTTGCAACACAATGAAATATGTGTATTTTTATATATATATTTTTGTAAAACTAATATTAATAAATAAAAAATTAAGAAAATTTGTGTATATATGTAGTTATTTATGTAGAATCGAATAAAAAAATCGCCAGGCTCGTACCTTCATTATTTAAAGATATAAAAATTTATACTCAAATATGAGTTCGAGATATGGCACTGAAAATATTACCATTGGATTCGCCATATTTTCTTATATAAGTCTACCAATTTTCAGGAAAAAAAATTGACTAGTATTTATGCCAATAAATATTTCCTAACATAGAAAATTTGGAATTCAAATTTGAAATATTAATTTACAAATATTGAATTAATAGTTCAAAAAAATTGAAAATTTATGTATGTATATATTTTTTTGCTTAGAATCGAATGGTGTAATCGTCAGCGCCGTATCATCATTTTTTAAAGAGGTAAAATATGACCATTAGATTGTACGTATTTTCTAATGTAAGTATACTAATTTTCCGGTAAAAATTCTGATTAGTAAATTCACAAATAAATATTTCCCAAAATATAAAATTTAGATATTCATAAAAAATGAATGAATTGTTTAAAAAAAATGAAAATATAATGTATAAATGTAGTTTTTTATGTAGAATCGAATAGTAAAATCGCCAAGACCGTATATTCAATATTTAAGTTAATACATAAAAATCAATAAAAAAATCAACTTACTTTGCCAAGATCTCAGCTGAATCACACTTCCGTCCGTTTATCTCCACTCCACTTCCGGTTTGGGAACCCCTGTAGCTGCACACCTCATCCGGATATTATCCCCCTCGTGAACAACAATGGGTTTGCTACCCAAGACTGATTTCGAACCTGGAGTATACGTAATACGCGCCGGCACAGAAAAGGTGTCACTATGATGACTATATGATATTGTTTATATATTGGGGATGGGTTACACCCTGAAATGGGCAAGGGTGTAGATAGGGAGATATACACATACGTACAGTAAGAAATCTGTAGAGTAACTGAATTGTTGAATAATAATTTTGTTGTTAATTAAATTAGTGATAGCGGTAGTGTATATTTTTAAAATAAAGAATTAAAAATTATAATTGCTGTATAGACGATTACGTATTACGTTGAATTTGTGTTTTATTCTGAATTTATTTTAAAAATATATTAAATACTTATTTATTGTTCAAAATTCAATAATATTTTTATTGTTGAATAAAAAAAAAACATTTATAACAATGAATATAATATGTAAAATTATATCTCTACAGCCTTTATTTGTATTTTAACGGTACATATTTCCCCAAAAATATATAGTTTATAATGTCCCCTAATCAAACTTTATGTAAATTTACCGAATATATGAGCCCAAACCCGTAATAGTTCGGCCGGTTTACATTTTCAACAAATTATAAAACCTATAGAAATGGCTAGTAATTTCTACAAAATTCTTTCGGTTACTTTACGGGTGATAATAGTTCGACCGGCATTTTAACAGCAGTAATAATAAACATGGGTATAGATTTAGAGATATAATATATAATAATATAGAATATTCTGTTGCAATAAATCTCGCTACAACTCCATGAAAACCAGTTGAGATATTTAAATGTTCGTAATGGAAAGATAAATACAAAATGTCTGTGTCAAAATTCAACAGTTTTACAGACATTACCGAAAGCTTTTACTGGGAAGTAGGTACATTTAATATTTCTTATTGTATTATTAATTAAATATTTATAACTATAGGTAGGTATATTAATATTACAATTTATCCTTAAGAAATACCAATAATATCGTCAATGAATATGAAGAATTTTGAACATATTAGAAGAGTAGGACAAAATTCCTCACAGAAAGAAAGAATAGATACAATATACAGTTGAAATTATTAGGGTATGTACAAAAAATGTTAAATTCGGTAATTATAGAACATAGAATGGAAATGGCGAGAGATATTGTGCTGGCCACAACAGATATTTTTACCTTCCGTCACCTTTCGGTAAGGAATGTATTGTCTTTGGTCAAAAAATTCAATGATGAGTTTTTACTGAATAAGCATGTTTTAGGGTCCCTAATACGATTTTACCATTTTTACGATGATGTCTGTATGTGTGTCTGTGGCTGTGTCTGTGTGTGTGTGACAAAAGTTCCGGATTCCATAACTTCAATACCACGATTCCAAAAATTATATTTTTTTCGTATTCCTAAAGTTTCCATCCAGAAGAACAAGTGATTAGATTTTGGTTATAATTGGTAAACCGGAAGTAGCCTCATTTGAAGATGAAACAGTTAAATTTAATTTATTGACATTTATCGTTATTATAACTTAAAGAATATATTATTCTCTAAACGATTTGATAACATTTTATACTTCATATTCAATAGATACAGAGTTAAAGAATTTTAAAGAAATTAAATTTTATAATTCAGCCAGCTATGCTAAACATGGAAACTACTAATATATTCATATAATTCAAATTGACAGATGTCAGTATCAATAAAAAGTAAATTAATGTGGCAGAGATGAGGATGTTGAAGTAGATGTTGGGGAAGGCACGGAAAGATACGATAAGAAAATCTCTAGTGTTACAAGTTTCTAGGAAGATACAAGAAATACGATTACATTGGTTTGAAATGTCATGAGGAGAAATGAAGAATTATATTGGAACAAGAATGAATAGTTTACTAATAGGAGGTTGAAGAAACAGAGGAAGACCAAAGATAAGATAGAAGGACTGTATTGCGGAAGACTTGAGAGAAAAGGAACTGAATGAGAACGACACGCAAAAATAGCGACCCCTAATGAATGGGAAAAGCTAAAGAAGAAGATGTCAGTGTCAAGTGCAATTTGAATAGTTTGTTTCTGAAATAATTTTACTGGAAATTTAGAATCTTTTGCAAGAAAAATTATGTATGGAATTTATACATTATATACAGGATTGACGGAAGGTATTGTGCTGGCCACAACAGATTTTTTTACAATTATTTTACTACTCTAAATACTTAGAATTGAAACAACAAAAGCAGAAATATTAGTTTAATCCTCTTATAGTGAACACGAATTAAACACCCATATTTAATAAAACTAAAGATCAAGCAATATTGAACACCTCGATAAATGACAATCAAACTTTAGTAGATGGCTATATTTAGATGTTAAATAGTCATTTGTTATTTGCTGTAGATGTAGAATTACCAACACAAATTTGAAAGACAGAGGGTTCATACTCTTTTGCTGGTATATGCATATTTTTACAGTTAAAAATTTGTGAAGGCCACAAATTATATATTTTTTACCTCTCGCTAAGAGAGGTATTGCATTCATGCTAAAAATCGCATATCCAGATTTTATTGAATAAGCACGTTTTAAGGTCCCTACAATCCGATTTTATCATTTTTACGATGATGTCTGTGTGTGTGTATGTGTGTGTGTGTGTGTGGGATGTTGGAAGGACGGTTACTCAAAAACTATAAGACTTTAAATTTTTTTAACTACGTATTTCCCAATCGGACATTCATGGGAAGATCTGAAAAGGTTTTGGTAACAATTGGACAACCGGAAGTAGAAGATTCTTGAAAAAAAATCTTTTAAATAATATTTTTTGAAATTTTTTCTTGATAATATTAAAGAAAAATAAATTCTCTTTCTGATACATTTAAATATTTTACAATATATTCTATAGATTTAGAGATAGAAGAAATATAGTATGTAAAATAATCTGTTATAATAAATTTTACAGCCGAAAGAATGGCCATGGAAAATAGTTGAAAATTTAATTTGTTTGTAACTGACAGATAATGTCAGTGTCAGAAATCCGAAGACATTACTGAAGACTTTTTCTGGGAAGTACATACATTATATTATTTCTTAATGTATTAATAGAATTGGAAACATTTCGAAAAATTAGAAGAGGACAAAATTTCTTCATCAAAAATGAATTTAAAATTAAACAATCTAAATATATATGGAATAGATATATGCGTAAGTAGAATTTTTGGTGTAGAGTGTAGGTATACAAGAAATGTTAAATACAATAGGGAGCGAGCAGTCATATGATTTTGTTGGCCTTGACAAGCAGATATGGGGGCCCATGTCAGAATGATAGCTAGTAATTATGTATATAGATGTCAAATATCATAATTTCTCATTCTAAATTTAGTGATTTTCCAATTCCATGTGGAGCAGAATTAAATGTTAAATATCTAAGGCATACAAGTAAACTTTAAACTCCTGGTGATAAATTAACTACGTAAATTTAGAAAATCTTGAAATTTTTAATGAAAAATTCTAACATTTGACATCTATGTACATAATTACTAATTATCATTCTGAAACGGGCCCACACATTTGCTTGTCAAGCCCAAAAATGTAACATTACCGTTCGCGCGCTATACTTATGTAACCAAAAAAAGGAAGTGGCGAGAGGTATAAAAATAGATTTTTTTTATTTTTATTTTAAATAATAATTTTTGTTAATACCTGTTTGTATTACGAAACCAATTATTAATCGTACGTTCATCATTAAATTGTTCGCTAGCCAAGTCTGGCTCATTCATTCAGTTTATTTCGTCGTGTACAGACCTATGTACATCTCCAAGACATTTTTGCATCGCATAAACACATCTTGCAAGATCCATCAGCCCATCAGCCCAGAAGGACGAAGAACGAGAAGGACCACGTGGGATTTTACATATTTTTATCACGGTATTTATTGGTAAAAGGTTCATAGAACCTACAAAACAAGGTATGGTTTCACTTCCCGGCAAATATCAAAATTAAAGCTAATATAATTAAAAATTCCTCAAACTTTAAAATTAGTAAAAATGAAAAGTAAATACGTACTTCTTTGAGAATAGCTGACAGCACGGTTCTCTACAAAAGGGTTATTACGAAGGGTTGTTACGACTTCCTACCCTTTTGATAAAATTTAACATCGAAAGGAGGGTTATTACGAAGGGTTATGAGGACCTCTGGCATGGTGGACATGTTGAGTAATCAGAGTATATCCATACCTTCTTAAATTTACTACTGATAATTACAAGGTTATTACGAAGGGTTATGAGGACCTCTGGCATGGTGGACATGTTGAGTAATCCGAGTATATCCATACCTTCTTAAATTTACTACTGATAATTACAGGGTTATTACGAAGGGTTATGAGGACCTCTGGCATGGTGGACATGTTGAGTAATCCAAGTATATCCATACCCTCTTCGAAAATGAGAACCATTTTCTCAAGATACGTATTGCGTTTCGTTTTTACTTTGCACACAGTTTTAAAGTGAAGTGAAATTTTTAATTTTTATCAAAAAACAAAATTTCAAAAATATTATTTATTCACATTTTTTTTATTTTATATTTACTGTAAAGTTACATAACTTACAATTTAATATTCAAAAATAATTTTATTCATTTTTTTGTTGAATTGCTATATAATTTATTTTAATTTAAAATAATTGGTAACAATATTAAATTTGAATTATTTTAACAATACTTTAAATTTAATTGTTGTTCCAATAATATACAGTTTAAAATTCAAATATTTTTTTCATAAGTAAATGATATTACACTTTTCTCTTTGTAATGGGTTCAAATCCCAAATAAAGAATATTTTTTTACAAGAACAATTTATTATAGACTATCATATATAATAATAGATATTTCTGCACCAAGTGAGTTTAGATAATGTTTATTCATGAAAAGGAAGTTTAAACCACAAGCCCGTAGGGCGAGTGGATTAAAACCTTTGAGTGAATAAAATATTCTTACTCAAGTGGTTTATACAATTATTTTATTAAATTTTGACAAAATAATAATAAAAACCATTATAATAATTATTTTTTTACAAAATAAAAAACTAATAAATTAGTAGGCTATGCATGACAATCGTCGTTAATAGACATCAATTCGTTTATTTATAAATTATAAATAAGCTTAGTTTTATTTTCGGGTCTGATATTATTTTAAATATATTATTTGTTGCGAGTTAAAATTCTGTTAGACTTAAATTTTTTTAATTTAATTTTTAAACGAGCATTTATTTATAAATGTTGCTTTCGAGTTAATAATGACAGTTTAAAATAAATATATATCATTGTAACAATTGTTAAACTACCAAATTTTTTAAATTAAACGTCTTAATTTATTTTCAAAATTTGTAAAGCAAACAGATATAATTTTTAAATGTTTCATTGATTGTTGATAGATTTTTCCAATATATTCATTTAATTATTTATTTCATTACAAATTACAATAAGCACTTAGCTTTTTATAAATTTAAATATTAAATAATTAACTTCAAATATAAAAAACTGGGTATAAGGTGGCACAAAATGCTATGCGTAGATTTTAGATATAAGGGAATGACTGTGTGTTTGATTGAGCAAGCGAAATCTCTGTTGTAAAATTGCCCGGGAAATTTTATAGCAGGGACTAGCTTTAGTTAAGTAGATTAAGTTAGCCTAGTTATAAGTAGTTTTAAGATAGGTAGTGCCACATTTGTATCCAGTTTTTTTTTTGCAAGATTATTACATTTTTTTATTTCACTACAAGAATAAGTATTCATACGTTGTCAATAATATATGAATACTTTTAATTTAAATGTATTATCATTTCTGATTATTGGAAAATCTGTCTGCATGATATGTTTCATTTGAAATTATACTGTTTTGTTTTACTCAACGCTTCATACCATAACCAAATAGTATTTTCAATAATTGATAAACAATAACCAATTATATTTATGGAGATTTGAGGGTGTCTTATATAACTATTTTAAAAATTAAAAAAACAAATTCACCATTTAGTTTTTTAGAAAAAAGGCATATAATTATTTCAATGTTCTAATACATAAGCTGTTATGGTAGAAGCATTTCCGTAGATACTTTTTTGTTTGTTTTACATTGATATAATAAAATTTAAACTGAAAACTCATTATTATACTCTAGTTTATAATGCCTCCTTGCCATTCAAATTAATCCGAAATTAATGTTCATTTTATGGATAACTTTTTTCGAATATAATTATTTTTGTACATTTTAGAATTTTTGATCACTGAAATTGATAGATAAATTTATTATAATTTTACAAGACGTACTGTTACCACATAACTTTCTTGGACCTCATATGTTCAAAATACTGGTCATTTCAATATTTTTTTTTGTTAAATACAAATCAATGTATACGTATTTGTATTAATTACATGAGCATGGGTGCTCCATTTAGCTTCATATACAAAGAGAAAGTGTTAATTGTTGACTTATATACAAAATACTATTAATAATTAATTTATTTATTATGCTTAGATGTTAATAATTTATTTTGAATACTACGACTAATAAATTTGCTGGGAAGTACGCTGTATAGTGCAATGAACGTATTCTTTTTTATTGGTAATAATATATATTAAAATAGAAATATTTTAGAACGAAAAACAATAGTAAATTTGAATTAATTTAGAATCAAACATAATAAATGCAATGAACATATTCTTTTTTTATTGGTAATAATATTTATTTGAATAGAAATATTTTAGAACTAAAAACAATAGCAAATTTGAATTAATTTAGAATCAAACATAATAGTAAATTCAAAGTTAGGTTCCCCCATTAGATGGACGAATGATTTGTTTATTGTATGAATCTGTGTGTGCAAAAAAAAATACGAATATAATAAAACAAAAATGTCTACCATTTATTGTGTGAATGTATTAGGGTCCTATCCTTCCCAACCCAGTATAAAATCAACATAGCTCGCGTTTCCCGGCAAGAGGTCCGGATCGTCCGTTCCGTTTATTAGCTCGTGTTATCCGGCATGAGGTCTGGGTCGATTAGGCCGGGCAAATGACCTGGACAACGTGGGACATGCAGGTTGCAGTTGTTCCTGATGTTCCAGATGCAGAAAGAAGAACCCGCGAATTAAAGCCGCGAATTTATCGATACTTTTGTTTGAAAATACCACGAATTAAGAACGCGAATATAGTCGATATTTTTGTCCGAAAAAACGCGAACGCGGAGATTTTTTATAGGGAACTACTTAGTTATTTTATAAATTAATGTAACTTAATCATGATATTCAAAAATCGGTAGTTTAGATTTGTACGATATACAGTGATAGCCAGAGAAATAAGACACTTAAAATTTGTTTAATTTGTTTAAAGTAAAACTTTTTTTACCTTCCGTCACCTTTAGGTAAGGAAGGTATTGTCTTTGGTCAAAAAATTCAATGATGAGTTTTTACTGAATAAGCACGTTTTAGGGTCCATATAATACGATTTTACCATTTTTACGATGATGTCTGTATGTATGTGTGTCTGTGTGTGTGTAACAAAATTTCCGGATCCAATAACTTCAATACCACGATTCCAAAAATTATAATTTTTTCGTATTCCTCAAGTTTACATCCAGAAGAACAACTGATTAGATTTTGGTTATAATTGGTCAACCGGAAGTAGTCTCATTTGAAGATTTAACAGTTAAATTTGATTTATTGACATTTAACGTTATTATAACTTAAAGAATATATTATTCTCTATACGATTTGATTACAATTTATACTTCATATTTAATAGATACAGAGTTAAAGAATTTTAAAGAAATTAAATTTTATAATTCAGCCAGCTATGCCAAACTTGGGATCTAGTAATATATTCATATAATTCAAATTGACAGATGTCAGTATCAATAAAAAGTAAATTCATGTGGCAGATATGAGGATGTTGAGGTAGATATTGGAGAATACAGGGAAAGATACGGTAAGAAAATAACTCTAGTGTTACAAGTTTTTAGAAAGATACAAGAAAGACGATTACATTGTTTTGAACATGTCATGAAGAGAAATGAAGAATTATATTGGAACAAGAATGAATAGATTAGTTAAAGAAACAGAGGTAGACCAAAGATAAGATGGAAGGACTGTATTGCGGAAGATTTGAGAGAAACGGAACTGAATGAGAACGTCATGCAAAAATAGCGACCCGTTAACGAATGGGAAAAGCTAAAGAAGAAGAAGGTGCGAGTGTCAAGTGCAATTTGAATAGTTTATGAAATAATTTTACTGGAAATTTAGAATCTTTTGTAAGAAAAATTATGGAATTTATACATTATACACGAGAATGACGGAAGGTATTGTGCTGGCCACAACAGATTTTTTGTTTTAATTTGAAACTATTTTGTGATAATAATATTAATTTCTTTTCATTTTAAACATATATTTTCAATCCTTTTTCAAATATGAAAACGACATATTTTAATTATTATTATTTTTGACTTTGTCATTACATATCTTAAAAACTATTTCAGATAATTTAATTCTCTTTGAAAATTTGAAACCCTTAAAGATTTCTACATAAGATATATTAGAATTAATTAATTTTAACCAGTAGTTAAATTTTTACCAAGTTTTATTTACAAAATGGTCAAAAACATACTGTTGTCAAAATAAAAAATATCAAAATTTAAAAAAAAGTTTCAAACAAACCCTACTTCAAATGAAAAGATAAACAACTTTTCCTAATAAAAATTTTGCCTAAACCCTTTCAGTTTGCCAAAAATCAAGTGACCTACTTATTTCCAAAGCCTACCTTGTGTTGTTGAAATTTTGGCCAAAATCCAAGGTGCCGTTGATATTTCGTCCATGCTTTTTTCAACATACTTCAAATACACAAACATAGTCGAAATTTTGTCCAAATAATCTTGTAACACTGATAAACATCAATACTTGTCATTAATAACATTTAGCATTATTGTTTATATGAATTAAACAGTTATTATTATATTTACAAGTAAACTAAAACACTAAATACATGTTTGAGGACCTTATTTCGTCTTTACACTTATTATCCTTTGTTAAAAATGTCCTTAAAAGGTCCTTAAAGTCTATTTATACAACTTGCAAATGTTTAAACAAAACATTGATCGCAGCCATTTTGATCTTAACGTCAAGTTAATTAATAAATATATGTATTTCATTTATTTGATAATTATAAATACTGATAATTTATATTTACCAATAATATTAATAAATATAAACTTTTTTGAAGTTAAATTTTGAAATTTCTTTTTGAAAATTGGGGAAAATTTCCAAAAAAGACCCTATTTAGTATTGGTAGCGACATCTGTCTGTAGTCAACAAATGTGTATTATATACGTGAAAATATTATAATATATTTATAATTATTTTTATGTATCCTGAGATATTCAAAATCATTGAATTATGATATAATTTATAATAATTTTTAATAAAATATTTTTTGTATAACAAACATAGTCGAAATATTGTTATTTTAGCAAGAAAATGGATTTTCTTAAATTTATTAATACCAATTCAATATTACTAGTGTACTCTATGGTGAAAATTGTAAACTATTATTTAATGTTATCTTGTGAATAAGTACGTTGATGTATCGTGTAAATAGGCGAAAATCAATACTCAGATCATTCAAATTGACCAATCAGATGTCTAGAAATGTTGTGGTATATTTGAAAAATATATTACTTTATATTTATTGTAAATGAATGATTTAAGGTTTAAAATTAAGGGTTAACAATGTGAAAAACGTGTTCTAAGGGGTTTAAAGTATAAATTGATTCATTTTCAAACTTTAAAATCGTCTGGATAAAGTTTTATTTGAATATTTCTAAGACGACGTCCGTTGCGAATTATTCACAATTCTTCCAAAACATTAAAACTTTTATTTGATTATGAATCGGAATGAAATTTACAGGCAACGCATAAAATTAACTGAAAATCATGAATTTGTACTTCAAATTCGTTAAAAAGAATTTATTTTTTGTGAAAATTATTTGATTGACATTTAAATTTGAGGTTAGGTTAGGTAACAAGTAACAATAAAAATTGTATCACTAATTTATTTATAGTTATTAGACCATAAAATTTGTAACGATATTTTTATAAAAGAAAAGGTAATGCCTGACCATTTTGTAAATAAATAAATGATGTTTCAACATTTTTTATTTATTTTCTCAAAAATTCTGTGCTTTTACTTCCTCTTCTCCTATTATTTATCTAATTTTGGTAACATTGTTTTTAATGACAGCTGGAAATGTTTATTTCAAGCTTTATTATTTAAATAAAATTTGTAACCATATTTTTATAAAAGAAAAGGTAATGCCTGACCATTTTGTTAATAAATAAATGATGTATCAACATTTTTTATTTATTTTCTCAAAAATTCTGTGCTTTTACTTCCTCTTCTCCTATTATTTATCTAATTTTGGTAACATTGTTCTTAATGACAGCTGGAAATGTTTATTTCAAGCTTTATTATTTAAATAAAATTTGTAACGATATTTTTATAAAAGAAAAGGTAATGCCTGACCATTTTGTAAATAAATAAATGATGATTCAACATTTTTTATTTATTTTCTCAAAAATTCTGTGCTTTTACTTCGTCTCTCCTATTATTTATCTAATTTTGGTAACATTGTTCTTAATGACAGCTGGAAATGTTTATTTCAAGCTTTATTATTTAAATAAAATTTGTAACCATATTTTTTATATAAGAAAAGGTAATGCCTGACCATTTTGTAAATAAATAAATGATGTTTCAACATTTTTTATTTATTTTCTCAAAAATTCTGTGCTTTTACTTCGTCTCTCCTATTATTTATCTAATTTTGGTAACATTGTTCTTAATGACAGCTGGAAATGTTTATTTCAAGGTTTATTATTTAAATAAAATTTGTAACCATATTTTTTATATAAGAAAAGGTAATGCCTGACCATTTTGTAAATAAATAAATGATGTTTCAACATTTTTTATTTATTTTCTCAAAAATTCTGTGCTTTTACTTCCTCTTCTTCTATTATTTATCTAATTTTGGTAACATTGTTCTTAATGACAGCTGGAAATGTTTATTTCAAGCTTTATTATTTAAATAAAATTTGTAACGATATTTTTATAAAAGAAAAGGTAATGCCTGACCATTTTGTAAATAAATAAATGATGTTTCAACATTTTTTATTTATTTTCTCAAAAATTCTGTGCTTTTACTTCCTCTTCTTCTATTATTTATCTAATTTTGGTCACATTGTTCTTAATGACAGCTGGAAATGTTTATTTCAAGCTTTATTATTTAAATAAAATTTGTAACGATATTTTTATAAAAGAAAAGGTAATGCCTGACCATTTTGTAAATAAATAAATGATGTTTCAACATTTTTTATTTATTTTCTCAAAAATTCTGTGCTTTTACTTCCTCTTCTTCTATTATTTATCTAATTTTGGTAACATTGTTCTTAATGACAGCTGGAAATGTTTATTTCAAGCTTTATTATTTAAATAAAATTTGTAACGATATTTTTATAAAAGAAAAGGTAATGCCTGACCATTTTGTAAATAAATAAATGATGTTTCAACATTTTTTATTTATTTTCTCAAAAATTCTGTGCTTTTACTTCCTCTTCTTCTATTATTTATCTAATTTTGGTAACATTGTTCTTAATGACAGCTGGAAATGTTTATTTCAAGCTTTATTATTTAAATAAAATTTGTAACGATATTTTTATAAAAGAAAAGGTAATGCCTGACCATTTTGTAAATAAATAAATGATGTTTCAACATTTTTTATTTATTTTCTCAAAAATTCTGTGCTTTTACTTCCTCTTCTTCTATTATTTATCTAATTTTGGTAACATTGTTCTTAATGACAGCTGGAAATGTTTATTTCAAGCTTTATTATTTAAATAAAATTTGTAACCATATTTTTATAAAAGAAAAGGTAATGCCTGACCATTTTGTAAATAAATAAATGATGTTTCAACATTTTTTATTTATTTTTTCAAAAATTCTGTGCTTTTACTTCCTCTTCTTCTATTATTTATCTAATTTTGGTAACATTGTTCTTAATGACAGCTGGAAATGTTTATTTCAAGCTTTATTATTTAAATAAAATTTGTAACGATATTTTTATAAAAGAAAAGGTAATGCCTGACCATTTTGTAAATAAATAAATGATGTTTCAACATTTTTTATTTATTTTCTCAAAAATTCTGTGCTTTTACTTCCTCTTCTTCTATTATTTATCTAATTTTGGTAACATTGTTCTTAATGACAGCTGGAAATGTTTATTTCAAGCTTTATTATTTAAATAAAATTTGTAACGATATTTTTATAAAAGAAAAGGTAATGCCTGACCATTTTGTAAATAAATAAATGATGTTCCAACATTTTTTATTTATTTTCTCAAGAATTCTGTGCTTTTACTTCCTCTTCTTCTATTATTTATCTAATTTTGGTAACATTGTTCTTAATGACAGCTGGAAATGATTATTTCAAGCTTTATTATTTAAATAAAATTTGTAACGATATTTTTATAAAAGAAAAGGTAATGCCTGACCATTTTGTAAATAAATAAATGATGTTTCAACATTTTTTATTTATTTTCTCAAAAATTCTGTGCTTTTACTTCCTCTTCTTCTATTATTTATCTAATTTTGGTAACATTGTTCTTAATGACAGCTGGAAATGTTTATTTCAAGCTTTATTATTTAAATAAAATTTGTAACGATATTTTTATAAAAGAAAAGGTAATGCCTGACCATTTTGTAAATAAATAAATGATGTTCCAACATTTTTTATTTATTTTCTCAAGAATTCTGTGCTTTTACTTCCTCTTCTTCTACTATTTATCTAATTTTGGTAACATTGTTCTTAATGACAGCTGGAAATGATTATTTCAAGCTTTATTATTTAAATAAAATTTGTAACGATATTTTTATAAAAGAAAAGGTAATGCCTGACCATTTTGCAAATAAATAAATGATGTTTCAACATTTTTTATTTATTTTCTCAAAAATTCTGTGCTTTTACTTCCTCTTCTTCTATTATTTATCTAATTTTGGTAACATTGTTCTTAATGACAGCTGGAAATGTTTATTTCAAGCTTTATTATTTAAATAAAATTTGTAACGATATTTTTATAAAAGAAAAGGTAATGCCTGACCATTTTGTAAATAAATAAATGATGTTTCAACATTTTTTATTTATTTTCTCAAAAATTCTGTGCTTTTACTTCCTCTTCTTCTATTATTTATCTAATTTTGGTAACATTGTTCTTAATGACAGCTGGAAATGTTTATTTCAAGCTTTATTATTTAAATAAAATTTGTAACCATATTTTTATAAAAGAAAAGGTAATGCCTGACCATTTTGTAAATAAATAAATGATGTTTCAACATTTTTTATTTATTTTCTCAAAAATTCTGTGCTTTTACTTCCTCTTCTTCTATTATTTATCTAATTTTGGTAACATTGTTCTTAATGACAGCTGGAAATGTTTATTTCAAGCTTTATTATTTAAATAAAATTTGTAACCATATTTTTATAAAAGAAAAGGTAATGCCTGACCATTTTGTAAATAAATAAATGATGTTTCAACATTTTTTATTTATTTTCTCAAAAATTCTGTGCTTTTACTTCCTCTTCTCCTATTATTTATCTAATTTTGGTAACATTGTTCTTAATGACAGCTGGAAATGTTTATTTCAAGCTTTATTATTTAAATAAAATTTGTAACGATATTTTTATAAAAGAAAAGGTAATGCCTGACCATTTTGTAAATAAATAAATGATGTTTCAACATTTTTTATTTATTTTCTCAAAAATTCTGTGCTTTTACTTCCTCTTCTTCTATTATTTATCTAATTTTGGTAACATTGTTCTTAATGACAGCTGGAAATGTTTATTTCAAGCTTTATTATTTAAATAAAATTTGTAACCATATTTTTATAAAAGAAAAGGTAATGCCTGACCATTTTGTAAATAAATAAATGATGTTTCAACATTTTTTATTTATTTTCTCAAAAATTCTGTGCTTTTACTTCCTCTTCTTCTATTATTTATCTAATTTTGGTAACATTGTTCTTAATGACAGCTGGAAATGTTTATTTCAAGCTTTATTATTTAAATAAAATTTGTAACCATATTTTTATAAAAGAAAAGGTAATGCCTGACCATTTTGTAAATAAATAAATGATGTTTCAACATTTTTTATTTATTTTCTCAAAAATTCTGTGCTTTTACTTCCTCTTCTTCTATTATTTATCTAATTTTGGTAACATTGTTCTTAATGACAGCTGGAAATGTTTATTTCAAGCTTTATTATTTAAATAAAATTTGTAACCATATTTTTATAAAAGAAAAGGTAATGCCTGACCATTTTGTAAATAAATAAATGATGTTTCAACATTTTTTATTTATTTTCTCAAAAATTCTGTGCTTTTACTTCCTCTTCTTCTATTATTTATCTAATTTTGGTAACATTGTTCTTAATGACAGCTGGAAATGTTTATTTCAAGCTTTATTATTTAAATAAAATTTGTAACGATATTTTTATAAAAGAAAAGGTAATGCCTGACCATTTTGTAAATAAATAAATGATGTTTCAACATTTTTTATTTATTTTCTCAAAAATTCTGTGCTTTTACTTCCTCTTCTCCTATTATTTATCTAATTTTGGTAACATTGTTCTTAATGACAGCTGGAAATGTTTATTTCAAGCTTTATTATTTAAATAAAATTTGTAACCATATTTTTATAAAAGAAAAGGTAATGCCTGACCATTTTGTAAATAAATAAATGATGTTTCAACATTTTTTATTTATTTTCTCAAAAATTCTGTGCTTTTACTTCCTCTTCTCCTATTATTTATCTAATTTTGGTAACATTGTTCTTAATGACAGCTGGAAAAGTTTATTTCAAGCTTTATTATTTAAATAAAATTTGTAACGATATTTTTATAAAAGAAAAGGTAATGCCTGACCATTTTGTAAATAAATAAATGATGTTTCAACATTTTTTATTTATTTTCTCAAAAATTCTGTGCTTTTACTTCCTCTTCTCCTATTATTTATCTAATTTTGGTAACATTGTTCTTAATGACAGCTGTAAATGTTTATTTCAAGCTTTATTATTTAAATAAAATTTGTAACGATATTTTTATAAAAGAAAAGGTAATGCCTGACCATTGTGTAAATAAATAAATGATGTTTCAACATTTTTTATTTATTTTCTCAAAAATTCTGTGCTTTTACTTCGTCTCTCCTATTATTTATCTAATTTTGGTAACATTGTTCTTAATGACAGCTGGAAATGTTTATTTCAAGCTTTATTATTTAAATAAAATTTGTAACCATATTTTTTATATAAGAAAAGGTAATGCCTGACCATTTTGTAAATAAATAAATGATGTTTCAACATTTTTTATTTATTTTCTCAAAAATTCTGTGCTTTTACTTCCTCTTCTCCTATTATTTATCTAATTTTGGTAACATTGTTCATAATGACAGCTGTAAATGTTTATTTCAAGCTTTATTATTTAAATAAAATTTGTAACGATATTTTTATAAAAGAAAAGGTAATGCCTGACCATTTTGTAAATAAATAAATGATGTTTCAACATTTTTTATTTATTTTCTCAAAAATTCGGTGCTTTTACTTCGTCTCTCCTATTATTTATCTAATTTTGGTAACATTGTTCTTAATGACAGCTGGAAATGTTTATTTCAAGCTTTATTATTTAAATAAAATTTGTAACCATATTTTTTATATAAGAAAAGGTAATGCCTGACCATTTTGTAAATAAATAAATGATGTTTCAACATTTTTTATTTATTTTCTCAAAAATTCTGTGCTTTTACTTCCTCTTCTCCTATTATTTATCTAATTTTGGTAACATTGTTCTTAATGACAGCTGTAAATGTTTATTTCAAGCTTTATTATTTAAATAAAATTTGTAACGATATTTTTATAAAAGAAAAGGTAATGCCTGACCATTTTGTAAATAAATAAATGATGTTTCAACATTTTTTATTTATTTTCTCAAAAATTCTGTGCTTTTACTTCCTCTTCTCCTATTATTTATCTAATTTTGGTAACATTGTTCTTAATGACAGCTGTAAATGTTTATTTCAAGCTTTATTATTTAAATAAAATTTGTAACCATATTTTTATAAAAGAAAAGGTAATAGAAAATAACACGGTATTTACGAATTTCATTCATAAATTTGCTAATAAACTTACGCGGTTGTAAAATTCGTGACGTCACGGCTTGTTACTCACACAAAGACATTCCGCTCACACACACACACGACGGTCAGGTGATTTCCGTTTGCTGTTGCCAACATCCTAACCTAAAATTGTGACAGGTGACAGCGAAGTTAAGAGTGAAGGTATGTAAATAAAACATTTATTAATATAAATACCAAAAGTTGTATGAAATATGTTTTTCGTTAACAATATGCTGCTGTCACAAAATCAAACTGACAAGTGATAACCCAAACAATCATAGTTCCAAACACAACCGGTAGAGAGCTACTGCCCTATCCGCCAAGCCGTGACGTCAGCGTCCAAATATTTGAAATTAAAGACAACATTTAAAAAATCATACCTCTGATTCTAAAGACTTGTAAGGTGTAAAACATACACCTACATATTTAATTTGACCTATTCTTTCAAGAAAAAAATAAATTAGAAAATGTGAAATGACCCCATTATTTGCAGATTATAACATGAATTTAAAGATATTTTAAATAGTTGTTTCCTAAATAGTTCGTAGCTAATATTATGTAGGAGTAATAATTGTTAATATTCTCTCACTTTTTTTTCTCTTTGTATATGTACTTTGTATATTATTCTGTAATTGGGACTAATGTTCTGTTGAATAATCATAAATAAATATACATGGTGACGTGTTGTGGGGTGCTCCAATAAGTCAGGAGGAAAGCTTTATTTTTATGTATTTTTATATTATTTAACAATAAACAATTTTAAAAATCTAATGAGTGTATTGAACAATTGTAATTTCGTGTAAATATCTAGCCTAGATCTATCGATATAAATATATTATATATTATTTCATTAACAAACTATGCAAATTGCACTTGACACTGACATCTTCTTCTTTAGTTTTTCCCATTCGTTAGGGGGTCGCCATTTTTTATTTTCTTCTGCCACTCATTTTTGTTTTGCGTGTCATTCCTCATTCAGTTCCTTTTCCCTCAAGTCTTCTACAATACAGTCTTTTCATCTTATATATGGTCTTCCTATGTTTCTTCCACCTTCTATTAATATATTCATCTCTCCTCATGACATGTTCAAACCAATGTAATCGTCTCTCATATATCTAGAAACTTCTAACACTAGAGTAGTTACTTCCCTTATTCTTTCATTGATTTACATTTTATTGATACTGACATCTGTCAATTTGAATTACCTGAAAATATTAGCAGTTTCCATGGTTAAGTTAGCATAGCTGGCTGAATTATGAAATTTATGTGAAATTTATTATTTGTACTCTTCTTTAACTCTATATCTGTTGAATAACAAATATAAAATGCAATCAATCGTATAGATAATAATATATTCTTTAAGTTATAATAACATTTAACTGATTTTTTCAAGAAAAACTGTTAAAATCTTCAAATGAGGGTACTTCCGGTCGACCAATTATAACCAAAATCTAAACAGGTCTGCATATGGTTGTAAGGAAGAGGAATACGCAAGAATTGTAATTTTTGGAATTCTAGTATTGGAGATATCGTCCACGAAAAAGCGGTCACAAACACACACACATACACACACATACACACACACACACACACGCACATACGAACACACACACACACACACACACACATACAGACATCATCGTAAAAATAGTAAAATCGTATTGTAAAGACCCTAAAACGTGCTTATTCAATGAAAACTCACCACCGAATTTTTTGACCAAAGACAATACCTTCCTTACCTAGAGGTGACGGAAGGTAAAAATAGGGCCTTACTTAACCCAGCGCCTTTTTTCGGAGTACCAACGGTTACACATTAATTATCTGTTCTGAGAAATAATATGTAGCAAAAACATAACACGATGTCCGTTACAGTTTATGAAAATAAGTAATATTTAAAAATAATAAAATCATTAAATCTGCACTCTAAAACAAATCAAGCTGCGCCCCTTGTAAATGCCACCCATGCCCTAGTTACAGCACTGTATATATATAAGTTACCGCTGTCCACACTGATGAGTTGCAGTTCCCAGGCGTCGAACCCGACACCTAGTTTCCCGTTTCCAGTTTATAGACTTCTGAGTAGTTTTAGTTTAGTCAGAGTGAAGAATCCAAACAAGTAACATTAAAATATAATAAATGTAATAAGTCGTATTTTTATTAAATAAACATTAAATAATTTTTATGTGTAACAAATGATAGTTTTGATATATAATAAATTCACAATAAAAAAATCCTTTTTAAAAACACTATTTCGAATCGTCGAAATATAACTTATATAACTTATATATATATATATTGTAAAGTTTACTAACCTTTATTAAATTTTCAGTTATCACAACAATGATCGAACACAAATAATAAAAATAAAAGTATTATTTACTGTAATTTGTACATAATACACAGGATTGACGGAAGGTAATGTGTTGGCCACCTGAGATTTTTATATTTAATCTAGAAGTATCGACTACATGTTATTCTTTTATTTACAACTATTCATTTGTGTTTTTGACAGACATGTAATCATATTTGAAATGAATTAGAAATGTGACAAAATAAATTAGTACTGATGCTTTTTAATTTTTTATTTTTTAATATGAACTTACAAAATGAATATAATTAGAAGTATCACAATATTATTATGGAACAGTGCGTTAAGGCGATATCATGGAACGTTGCAAACTATAACGGAAATAATTGCGCTTGCTCTATTTATGTCATTCGGTGGATTTGTGTTTTCATTATTGAAACCAAGAGTTAACGAAGAGACGGTCATTTTTAATACAGAAAAAATAAATACTACAATTAGTAAATTATATTACTGGCCTGATGACAATACGATAATTAATGGAATAATGAACAACGCTAAATCTACTTCTGGTGCTAAAGAACTACGTAAGTTACTTTTTAAATGACTTTCAAACAAATAACAATAAGTTGATTTGACATTTATTTTCACCTCTGGTTAAACTGAAGGTTGTGTACAAATTGCACCGGAAGACTCTGTCCAACGAGTCTCAAAAACGGCTCAACCGATTTGAACAATTTTAAGTTTATGGCAATTATATTTGTTCTGATTTTAGGTTTTAATTCTTTATTTGTCTACGAAAACGTACACGCAGTCATATGGTTTTAATTAGTTTTTAATTTATAATTCGTGACAGATATTTTTATTTTTTTACATATATGATTGACCGTCGCCTATGTTATACTTACAAGGCCTGGAAATGTTCGAATGTTCGGTATATTTCGACAAAAATCGAGCAACCGAACGTTGCAAAATATCTCCGCAAGAGGCGCCTTTTCCGACCATCTGTATTCGTATTTTAAACTGAAATCGATTTATTATTGACATCTATGTAATTACATACGCATATTATTTGTTGTTTTCGTTATTTATGTTATTAAATTTCTTGATTTTGTTTCCCGTGTCGGTGTTAAATGTAGGTATTACCTCTAATACGCGTTGTACATTGAACTGTTAATCTCTGTTAATCCGGAATTACGAAAACGTTGGCTGCAATCTATTTCAAGAGAAGGAGATAAACGTGGTTCTACATGGAAACCAACGGACGAATCTTATGTATGTAGCAACCATTTTATAGAAGAAAATTATAGTAAAAGTACAAACAAATATACACGGTTATTACCAAATGTAGTGCCATCAGTATTTGAAAATTATCCAGTCCATAAACAAACGGTTAAGAAACCTGGAAGGAAAGTATATCTCCCCCGAAAAAATGTTTTGTATGATTGTAAATTATTAATAATACCTACATTTACCGAAGAATTAAAATGCAACATATGTGATAATACGTTATTATTATCTATTTTATTAGAAAAAAATTTAAAACCCATGTTGGACAATGGGGCGAGAACTATTAGTAATAGAGCAGGTTGTATTAAAAAAAATAGATAAAAACCAATAAATCGCAAAATATTAAAGATTTAATACCTTAAATATATGTAGATATATATACTGTACTATAGTTTTGTATTTTACTGTAAAAGATTTTGGTTATTACAGTGTTACTTATATGTAGAAATTTGAATTGGGGTCGGAAAAAGCGCACCTAGCGGTCAAATTTCTAACTAAGAGGTTGCCAGCCAACCCAGCGCGTTGCATTTCCAGGCCTTGTATGTATAACGTAGGCGACGGATTGACACAACATATATATCTCAATTGTTTTTACATCTAGATCTTTTATTTCCACATTTTAGGAATTATTATAGAAATTTATTATTTCTCAACACCTTCTCCTAATTCCTAAAATGGGTATTAATTTTAATTTCTAATATGTTAACAAATTTTTAATTTTACTAATGAACACTTAACAACACAACAAAGATTTTAGAAAAATATATAACTACATTTTGATCATTATGTTTGTTTTAAATTTTTCAAATTTTATATTAGCCAAAGGTTTTGTCAAAATGTCTGCTAACTGTTCATCAGTTTGACAATAATCTACAGTTAACAAATTATCTTTTATTTTCTCGTTAATATAATGATATCGGTCGTCTATATGTTTACTTCTCTTGCTGAACTGACCGTGTTTTATTAACTTGATTGCTTTGATTAACTTTAACACTGTCATCAATCAGTTCATCAATAATTATTGACTTCAAGTAGAATATTTCTTTGGTACATTCCGCTGCAGCAATATATTCGGACTCAGTTGTAGAAAGGGATACAACAGTGGCGTAGCTAAGGGGGGGGGGGGGGGGGTTGGGGTATAAGTTTTGTTCACACCACGTATCGCTTTAAATACAATGTTTTGCATAGTTACGAATTTTAGTTGATGTTGAATTATTTATTGAAAATCTTTATCCGAATTTTTTTTTATAAAGATGGACAATTCAAATTTTATATAATTGAGTGACTGTAAGAATAAATAAAATATCTCTATAAAATTAATCTGAGTTTTTTAATTTAATATAATAATATGCATGAAAAAATATTCTTAAATCGCAATGCGCATATAGTGCATGTTTGACACGCTAAATACGATGAGGCTAGGACCCGCCCCCTCAAAAGTAAGGTCTAGTTATGCAACTGTGAGGAACCCCCTCCGAAAGTAAGGTCTAGCTACGCCACTGGGATACAATAGGTTGTTTTCTTGATGCCCAAGCTATAGGTCCTCCACAAAAGAAAATTATATAACCTGTTGTACTTTTCCTCGTATCTTTATCTCCAGCAAAATCACTGTCACAAAAAGCTATAAGTTCCTTACTGTTTGATTTTCGTTTGTAACAGATGCCTTCATTTTTCATTCCATTTAAGTAACGCAGAATCCTTTTTACCTTAATTACATCTGTAAGTGTTGGATTTTCAATTTTCTTACTGCAGACATTCACTGAAAATGATAATCAGGACGAGTTTTGTTAGTAAGATATAGCAAGCTTCCAATGAGTTCTCTGTACGGAAATTTTTGTTTTAAGGTGATATTTTCATCTTGTTTCGAATTATCAACCATTGGCGTACATGCGGGTTTTGAATTTTTCATGCTATGAGTTCTTGATTTCTTGTAATTTCGATGCCCAAAAATGATGTTGGATTATTATTTTCTACCATTTCAAATTCTGTTTTTAATTCATTTAATAACTATCATTTCTTGCTCATTAGATCCAAATAAAATACCATCAACATATATTGCCAAGAATAATGTTTTAATTTTACTTTTAAATATGCATTGTTCAGTTTTTAATGCAACGAAACCTTTTGATTTCAAAAAATCAGTAAAACGTTTGTTCCAACATAATGGGGCTTGCTTTAAACCATATAATTATTTCTTGAGTAAACATACCTTGTCTTCTTCTTCGTAGCCCTTTGGAACCTCCAAAAAGATCTCTTCTTCTAATTCTCCGTATAAAAAGGCGGTCTTTATGTCAAATTTCTTAATGTAGTAATTTTGATTCGCTGCAAGTGCAAATAAAATTCGTAAAGAGTAAGCTCTTTACCATACTGCTGTTCAAATCTTCTTATTACTACTCCAGCCTTATATCTTACATCAGCCTTTACACGAAATACTCATCTTGATAAAATCTTTTTTCCTTCTACATCACTTTTATTGATATATACCCATGTATTGTTCTGACTTAATGATGCCTTTTCTTCTTCAATAGCTTTTAACCATTTCTTCTTTTCTTCAGTGTTTAATGCTTCGTGATATGTTAACATTATGTAGTCATCATACCGTAATGGTCTTCTTATAATTCTTCTAGGTCTTGTGTTTTCTCTTTTTTCTTCTTCATTGTCTTGGTTTTCTTCTTCTTCTTGGTATTGTTCTTCATCTTGGATTTCTTCCTCTCTTTGGTTTTTCTCTTCGTCTTGGTTTTCTTCTTCTCATTGGTTTTTCTTTTCGTTTTGATTTTCTTCTTTTCTTAGTTTTTCAGGCATTTGTTCAACTCTTTCTTGCATGTTCTCTTTTACTTCTTTGTAAGTATTTTTATCCGGTTTCTTGAAAATTACATCTCGACGTATTACTTCTCTTTCTTCATCCCATAATCTATAACCATTTATAGCATAACCTATGAAGATGCATTTTTTATTTCTTTCGTCTAGCTTTTAGATATCCCAAAACTTTGGCATATACGATACTTCCAAATGTCTGCAGTCGAGTCAAATCTGTTTTTTTTTTTAAACCATTTTTCTGCAGGCCTAAGTTCGACACTTTCAGTAGGACTTCTGTTTAATAAATATGGTGACATACGAGCAGCTTCGCCCCAAAAATGTTTTTCTAATCTTGAATCAAAAATGAGTGATCTTGCCTTCTCCATAATGGTTCTATTAAGACGTTCGGCCTATCCATTTAACTGCGGTGTATATGGAATTGTCGAATTTATTACTATGCCTCTATTTTTACACCATAATTGTAATTCTCGGTCTATGAATTCACGACCATTATCAGGGCGTAATTTTGATACTCTAAGATTCATGTTTGGTACTACTTCAAGAATATAACTTTTAACATACTCTGTTACTTCATGTTTTGCATTTAACAAATAAATCATACTGTAGTGAGTATAATCATCTAAAAAAGTGAGCATATATTTCTTATCATGCCATGTATTTGGCTCAATGGGTCCACAAATGTCCGTATGTATAATTTCAAGCGGTCTACTTGCTTTATATCTTGTTGTATTTATTAAACGGAAATCTTGTTTGCTTAGCTTTCAAGCATATTTCACACACTTTATGTAAGCATTCACATTCTTTTTCAGTTATATTCATGCCTGTAGATAATTTTATTAACTTTTTCATATTACCTTTGCTCAAAAGTCCTAACTTTCTGTGCTAATCTTCTACTAACTGCATTCTATCTATATTAATATGCATTGTTCTTTTTCTTTCTTAATATGAGTTAGATTTAATACATAAAGTCCATTGTCAAGCTTCTTGCCATCTAATATATTTATACCATTTTTAAAAACAATAATTTCATTCTTCTTAAAAAGTACTTCTCCATCTTTTTCTGTTACAGCGTGCACAGATAATAAATATCTCCCATTCACTATTTCCCATAGTCCGTATGCTTTGAATATAACAGTTATTTGAAACTTCCAGATTTGGAATGTTTCACTATCTTTTAATTTTTCAATAGCTGAAATATCATCTGAAGATGCCATTGTTACTTTTTTATTTTTATACCGAGCTTCCTGGGCCCATAACCTGTTCAGATTTTTGTTTTTAATTCTTTACTTGTCTACACAAACGTACACGCAGTCATATGGTCTTAATTAGTTTTAATTTATAATTCGTGACAGATACTTTTACTTTTTACATGTGATTGACACAACATATATATCTCAATTATTTTTGCATCTAGATCTTTATTTCTACATTTTAGGAATTATTATAGAAATTTATTATTTCTCAAACTCTCTCTGCTACGCCCAACACCCTTGTTCTCCTCCGTGGCGCGCTCTTTAAACCACTATGTGATGTAATAAAAAGACAAGTTTCGTTTCTTACAACTCGTAATACAATTATTTTTTTTGCCTTTTACTTTTCACTACAAAACATCAACAACTCTATCAACATTGTACGAACTATCTATGGTGTATGTGTGTGTGTCAGAGAGAGAGAGAGAGAGACAAAAAATTCTCCTTCGATAACGCGAATACTACAATTCCAAAAATTATAATTCTTTCATATGCCTTTTTCGTACGTCCGCATGAAGAGTTGAATAGATTTTGGTTATGATTGGTAACCGGAAGTACCCTAATTTGAAGATTTTAACAGTTTTTCTTGATAAAACGTTGTTAAATATCAATTTTTGACCTTCTATGTTATTATAAATAAAAGTATATGTTATTCTCTATTCGATTTAATTATATTTTACTCTTTATATTCAATGAATTTAGAAATATAAAGAAATATCTTACAACCTGAAACCTGATGCTGCTAAAAGCTGCACCATGGAAACATAATACTCAAATATTATTAATTGACAGATGTCAGAGTCAAATAAAATTTACATATCTTTATGAAATGATTTACTGGAAATACAAAAATGTAAAATAATATAAGATGGCAAAAACAAATCACATAAGGTAATACCACAGATTATAGCCATAAGCCAATCAGCAGATTATTATGTTATAAATATAATGCTATATATGTTTTTATTTTCTACTTCCTATTTTTAAGAAAAACATACTGTTCTTTTTAGGAGTAGTTCAGTTCAGTACAGTACGAGGTAAGATCAGTTCATTTCTCCCTTAATAAGAAAACGGCCATAGAATAGTTTACAAAAAAATTCTGTGTGGTTTTTGTACAAAATACGTAGAATTGACGGAAGGTATTGTGCTGGCCACATTAGATTTTTTTTACATAACTTTCAAACTGTTGAATAAGGTCTCAAAACTGCCCATTTATTTAATCAACGTCGTAGTTCTTACAGTTTCCGACATACCACTTACGTTGGGATATCTGTATACTTGTAAATTCATATTTCAAACAAGAAATTTATTGTTACAGGTGGTTTCAAAACCGAACTAGCTATGGAGTATGAACTAAACAAAGACAAATGTCCAGGTTGTTTAGGAGTCGCGTTTAATGATGTTGAGAAGCTACCAAAAAATCTAATATACTGCATACGAGGCCCGGCCATAAAGTTTACAACAAACGTACCTATTTGGAATCCTTTAAATAGTACAGGTACGTATTTATAAAAGCAAATCAATGTGCAATTTGCAATTCGGCAAATATTTTCTTGCTTCAATATGCTCCGTTAAAGCACTTTTATTATAAAAATGCGCTCGTAATACGGGCCCTCACATCGTGAAATAATAAACACTATTTACTACAGATGTTATTTTTTTTCGCTACAATATCGTAAAACAATGAGAAAACATAAAACAGGTAAGGTTTATAAATACGATAATTACAGATATAAGATACAAACAAAAATTAATCCGATTACAAGATTTTGAGGTATCGCTATATTCTCCAAAGATAAATTCAATTTACTAATTGCATATTCATCATGTATCAAGAAAAATATTATTACTGTTATCTATAAATACGAGGAAAAAACTAACCAGATTAAAAGACAATTGAAATACCGCTACCCAAAAATAAGATGTTATAATGCTTACAAAATTTTATAATTGTGTTCTCTATAGTGAAAACAACAGGACACCGTTGTAAGCATTATAATTCTTTGTCGGTGGTTAAGTTATACCGCCGAGCGACGTAAAACTTGAAATTACCTCCCAGCTCGAAAATACCTTAGTGGGGGCAGATGAGAAGTAAAGTTTGGCAAAGGATTTCGGATTCTATGACCTGTGTAAAAGTACTAGTGGCGCCTTCAGAAAGCATCCAACGGATGTTATGAATACTAAGGCTTTTACACGCGCCCTTAATTGTGTTGTTCATATTTTTTCAACTCCAAACCAGCTATGCAACCGTTGGCGCCCGAGCAATCTCACGCCAACTTTCTGCCCGCTATCCTCAAAATAGCGTGACATTATTGAAAGATAAACGCGTTATATCCATCCTTATCGCACACGTATCTTGTAATTGCAAATGAGAAAGATAAATGTATGCCAATTTGTTAATTCGTTCTTGATACTGTATTATTTTTCATTTCCAGATTTTAAGTATTATTTTGAAACTGGCTTTCTTGCTACTCAGTATGCAGTCGACACATCTTTCATAAAACATGTATCTGGAAAAAGCTTCTCTACAGAAGTTAATGTTCAAAGAATGCCATATCCTCCCTATAAATGGGAAAGTCAATTAATTATTAAAATGAAGTTGTTCATTGTACCCATGTTTTTTTTATTTGGCGTTAGTATTCCCTTAATGAATGCAAGCCATATGATGGAAGAAAAATTATCTGGAATGCGAGTATGTATACCTATATTATCAATTTATATGTAAATAATATATTCTCATTTAAAAAAAACTGTTAAATATTAACAGAATTCGAGAAAAATAGTATTAAAACTTCTGACGCCACCATGAAATTATCAGTGCGAAGTATGTAATATAAGCATTGAAAGCAAAAGAGATGGCTTCAAAGCTATGTGTCTTTTTCACCTTGTTGCTTGTATTAATTTGTTCAAATGAGAAGACCAATGTTTTGACTTATTTTGATTTTGAATTGCTGAAATGTTATTATTTTAAAAAAATTCTCCAAGCGTATAATAATATTCATATTATACTACTGTACACACACTATAGAAGATATTCATTATCTTACTAGTACAACGTTGTTCATTATTGTACTAGTAAAAAAATGTTAACTTCTTAATTCACCGCTGGCGGCAGCAGTCGTCACAGGAACACAGACTATAGTTTGGTTCACGAAAGATGACAATTCAAGGTCATTTTCAAACCATCTGGTATAATATTACTTGCAAATAACTTCACTACATTCCATACACATAGGCGTGCACCACGTATAATATTTGTGGATACATTTTAATCATTCAAAATTAAATGTTAAACGTGTACACATTTTCAAAGATATATTTTATTTTGTTATAATAGTGAACATAAAGATATAATGATCATTTTGGAACCGTCATAGTGACAACCGCGTGTTCATTGTGTCAACCTAAAAATTAAAATTTAAAGTGCGAAACACGAGTTCAAACACCGGAGGACGACAGAAGTCAACTTTCAGGTAGAGCTCAATTCACCACTTTAAAACTTTCATCCCCACATCCCTCCCTATCCCTCCTAACCTAATATATCTAAATAATACAAACTTCAATAATCTATGAAAAATACGATCTTGCTACCATCTATTAACCAATAGAAATAAAACAAACTACAGATAAACAGGCACCTACTGAGTACAGAGGCGCCTCAACAACAACAAAAATGAATCCCAACAAGCCATCTACAAGTCAAAACACAGTTTTAACTCAATCGTTCGCAAACGCAGCTCGCAAACAAACAGCAGATACCTTCCCATCTAAAGATTTAGCAATTCTCTTAAACTCAATAGAGGGCCTGAAAATTAAAGACTATATCATCAGTGTTGGTAATATTGTTGGACCCAAAAATATCACATTCGCCTCCCGAATTTCAAATAATAGGATCTGCATATACTTGAAAACTAAAAATGCTATAGACGACCTAATAAAAAATCATAACAACATTATTATAAATGACCACTATGTAAATATAAGAAGACTAATTACGCCAGCAAAACGTATAATTTTATCGAACGTCTGCCCCTCTATACCACACTCAGAAATAGAAAAAGCACTTAAGAATATTGGTTTGAAATTAGTATCCCCTATCAACTTCCTCAGAGTTGCTATGCTAGAAAATGAATATCAACATATACTTAGCTTTAGAAGGCAAGTATATATATCCCCAGAAAACACTACCATTCCCGATAGCATCCTATTACACTTCGAAGAAACCGACTACAGAATATTCATTTCAGAAGAAAATATAACATGCTTTATATGTAAAAAAACAGGGCACAACAGCAATCAGTGTGACAAAAACTCTGAGCCAAAAATGGTTCTTTTAACACAACTATCACAAACCGCCAATAGACCACCCTTATCTCAAATAGAGCACAATAATAACCAAGGCAATGAACCAGAAATGGCTCTGCTAACACCACAAATACTAAACACTAACAAAAGACCCCTATCCCAAACGACAGATGAACCAGAAGAAATAGAAATAAATAATGAAACTTTAAATGTCCCAGTTCTCAATACCACACAAAATGAAACATTACCAAAACCCACAAATAAGAAACCCAGATCTAACAGCCCGATAGAAAAAACACAACCAGAAGAATTTCTGAGACCGATTGAAGACGAAATAAAAAACAACCAACATAACTACATTTTAAAGTGCAAAGAATTTAAAGAATTTATAGAAAATACGAAAGGTGTTGCAGACCCACTCACAGTAGCAAAATTATATACAACAGACATACCAAAACTAATAATGATGATGACTCGTCTCTACCCATTAGCGAATCGAACTCTAAAAAACAGAATATCGAGAATACAGAAAAAAATAAAACAACAGCTAAAAGAAGAAAAAGACATTGTAATTTACACTAGCCAAGAATCACTAACATCAATAGATACACAACAATCCGACTAATGATACTTCAATGGAATTGCAATGGCATTTACTCCCACAGAGGCGAGCTACAACTAATAACTACTGAACATAACCCAGATCTTATATGTATTCAAGAAACGAGACTCAAAAACAACCAAAACTTCCAACTCAAAAACTACAACATACATAGAAAAGACAGAACCGACATAAATATAGCCAGCGGAGGAGTAGCGATTTTATCCAAAAACATAAATCATGTTGAAGAAATCACTATAAATACAAATCTGGAAGCAATTGCAATTAAAATATTTAAACCTATACACATGACAGTCTGTTGCCTCTACCTTCCTCCAAATATCAGCATAACCGAACAAGAAATAAAATTAATGATAGATCAACTACCCAAACCATATGTAATACTGGGAGATTACAACGCACACAATATACTATGGGGCTCCATGAACACCAACCCAAGAGGAAAAATAATAGAAAGCATAATCGATCATTATAACTTAATAATATTAAATGACAAATCACCAACACACTTCTGCAGTCAAACTGGCAACTTCTCCTCCATCGACTTATCTATATGCGACCCACAAATAGCTATGAATTTCTCTTGGGCAACCATAGACACATTATTCAGTAGCAATCATCTACCTATAAAAATGACAACATTCTCACAAGATACCCAAATATTTCATCCAATATACACGAAATGGAAAACAGAAAACGCTAACTGGGACCTATACAAAAACCTTACAAAAATAAAAGAAATGGACATTCTAAATGAAAACGTAGATAACCTCGTTAATAAATTCATTGATAATATATCAAATGCAGCTAAGCAAGCTATAGGAAAGACAACCATTAGAACACAAAAGAAAAACGTTCCTTGGTGGAATAAAAATTGTGAAACAGCTGTCAAAGAAAACAAAAAATCTCTCTATAATTACAGAAAACACAAGACTCAAGAAAATCTGATAAATCTGAAAAAGAGTCAAGCAATGTTACGAAAAACTATAATCCAGAGTAAAAAAGTATCATGGGAAAAATTCGTTAACACAATAAACCCAAATACACCACCACGAATTGTATGGGACAAAATAAGAAAAATAGGAAAAGGAAAAACAATACAACAAACAACAATGTTACAAACAGGCACTAAAAGCACCACGAACAACCAAGATATAGCCAACACCTTCGCAGAAACCTTCGAAGAAAATTCCTCCGACTATCACTACAATAAAGAATTCCTAAAATACAAAAACGACTCTGAACTTAATGAAATAACCATAGAAAATGATAACAGCGATCAAATAAATGTACCATTTACAATTGATGAACTTAACTATGCACTAAAAAATATAAAAACCAAAAGTAGCCCTGGACCAGACGGCATATCCTACGAGATGATCCTAAATCTACCAGAAGAAACACTAACGTACTTACTTAAACTATATAATTACATATGGATGACAAACGAATATCCTAAACAATGGAATAAAGTAATAACAATACCTATATTGAAACCAAACAAACCAAAAACAAACCCCACGGACTACCGCCCAATATCACTTTCCAATTGCATAAGTAAGATATTTCAAAAGATGATCAACAAAAGATTACTATGGTTCCTAGAATCTAACAAATTACTAATCAATGAACAAAGTGGATTTAGAGAAGAACGAAGCACTATAGACCAAATAGTCACCCTAACAACATCCATACAAAACACCTTCAAAGACAAACAGTTCTTAATAGCTATCTTCTTCGACATTAAAAAAGCTTACGATACCACTTGGAAACGATATATCTTAGAACAACTCAAAAAATATAACCTAAAAGGACATATAATGCATTATTTAGCAAACTTCCTAAAAAACAGAACATTTCAGGTCAAAACAAATGGATGCCTATCCGAAGAAAAAACCCAAAAAAATGGTATACCCCAAGGCGAAATATTGAGCGTTACCCTATTCCTCATAGCAATGAATGAAATTAAAAAACATATTACAGGAGCCACACAGACTTCATTATTTGCGGATGATTTAGTAATTTACCACAGAGGAAGGAATATAAACGATGTACGAGAAAAACTCCAAGAAGCAATAAAATCCCTAGAAGAATGGTCTAAAACAACCGGATTTACCTTCTCCGAAACAAAAACGAAAGCCATGCTCTTCTCAAAGAAAAGAAACCAGCAATATCAACCAACACTAAAAATAAACAATACTACTATCACCTACACAAACCATATAAAATTCTTGGGCATTACTATAGACAGTAAACTAAACTGGACACGACATATATTAAACCTAAAATACGAATGCATGCAACGATTAAACATAATTAAAACAATCGGACATACTAAATGGGGGGCACACCGAGACTACATACTCACCATCTATCATGCCCTAATAAGATCAAAACTTGATTATGCATCTATTGTCTATTCCACAGCTAAACCAACCACACTAAAAATACTAAACACAATACAAAACACAGCACTAAGAATAGCTATTGGGGCATTTAGAACTAGCCCTACAATTAGTATACACATCGAAGCAGGTGAACTCCCATTAAATCAAAGAAGAAAACTAAACTCGCTAAACTACATCACTAGAATAGCAAGAAATCACTGTAATCCAGCCTTTAACAGCCTATTTCAAAACCGGCTGACTTTAAAAAAATCTACACCTATCCAACTAAATATGCATAAATACATAACAGAACTTAAAATCAACATCTCCCATATCCAGAAATTATCCTATCATAAATCTCCTCCATGGCTATACTCGCAACCCAGATATAATCTCACTCTTACTAAATACATCAAAAACCTAACTCCCTCCGAGCTCTACCATAATATATTCCGTACAATAAAGGAAGAACATCCTCAAGCTAACTTTATATACACCGACGGATCTAAATTAAATAATCAAACCGGTAGCAGTGTCGTAACAAATGAAACCACATACAAATACCACCTACCAGACGAATGCAGCACATACACAGCGGAAGTCTACAGCATCAAAAAAGCCATAGAGTATCTAGGTCAAACAAACCATAAGGAACACATTATCTGCTCAGATTCTCTGAGCGCCATACAAAGTATTCAGAACATCTACAGTAAGGAAAAAACAGTACAAGACATACAAAGTACAATAGACAACGCCATCAGAATCCAAGGAAAGATAATCACCCTACTATGGATTCCATCACACAAAAACATAACAGGGAACGAAAACGCAGATGAAGCAGCAAAAGCTGCAACAACACTCGACACCATAACCGAATTACCTATAACAAAAGGTGACATTAAAATCGAAATAAAAAGAAAAATCAGAGAAGAATGGAGAACAAAATGGTTACAAACAACGGACAACAAACTAAGAGAAATAAAAGATGAAATCCAACCTTGGCCAACCCTAGAAAACAGAAGACACCAAATACTACTAAGCAGACTACGAATTGGACACACCTTGGTCACACATAAATATCTACTCACCAAAGATGAACAACCCACCTGTGAAAAGTGTAATGTGCCTACCACAGTGAAACATATAATCATAGACTGCCAACAATACAATTTACAAAGGCAATCACAACGTATCGCAAACAATCTCAAAGACAACCTCAAAAAAGACTTAAAACCCCAAAAGAACATTATTGAATTTCTAAATAGTATAAACTTAATTAATAGTATATAAACAAATGTAATTGTAAATAAAAACCAAATGTACCGGGGTACTAGTGACTAATAGTCGAAGTACCTCTTAAATTTTCCAATAAAAAAAAAAAAAAAAAAAAAAAAAAAGATATAATACCAATGTATAGTTACAAAAATACTGAAAACAATTATATATATACATATTTTGAAAATAATTAATAAACTACTTACTGTTGGTATACATTTCATATATTATTCTTCGAATTGCATCGGTGTTAAAAGTATCAAGATCAGCTGTTGCAGTTGATTTTCTGGGTCGTTTTTTTCCAGAAGAAGTTAATTGTTCTTCATTTTCGATATGATTAACACGTTTTAATACCCTGTTTACTGTGGTTTCAGATATTTGTAGCGCATCTGCTGTACGCTAAAATAAAATACTTGCTAAATTTTATTATTAATCATGAAACCTTTTTTGTCTAGCAATTTCAATTTTCAAAGAAATTAAAAAAATATATTCGCATATATTACCTGCTGCACCTGATGAAGATCTAATAATGGTCAATTATTTTCTGTTTCCCGTTGAAAATATTCATGTTCATTATGCACAAATTGAATAGCTTGCTTTCGCAAAGTTTTTCCTTTCTCTCCCATGATTATGTTCAATAAAATCGCGGAACAAAATTATAAACTTATTCGTGGATTTTGAATAAACGTCAAATCGTGTGTCAAATTCAAAAAACAAACTCCGCCACTTAGTGCCCGCTCCAGCGTTTACGTCGCCCCGGACAGAAAAAACAAATTGCCGCCCCTTAAACATATACATTTTAAAATTATATATTTTTTATTTAAAATAAAAATCAAATGGTTTTAAATTAAAATAAAAACATATATTTAGAGAAACATGAATAATAAACATTCAAGTAGGACAAAACAATAATTAAAAACTACCTGTACCCAGTTACAGTTTTAATGATATTACAAAAATGTATTATTTATTGAACAACCACACTGACAAAAAAATTAATGTCCTGTTCCAACAATATTTTAATAAGGCATTGAAGAAATATTAAATTAAAATGAACATTTGTATACGTATAAAATGGATTATGTAAATGTCGATTTTAATATAATTTTAAATAGTTTATCTTCATAAGACAGTTGATTAAATGGATTTTTGTTAATTAAATAACAATATCTTCAGAATTCCTTATATTGTCATTCAATTCTTTTAAAGTTGATGTCGAAGCCATTATTTGTTTTTTGTATTCAACTAAAATTCAAATTACAAAAACAGTACGTGGGTAAACTATAAAAACATCGAAAAAAATAAAAGAATTAAATATTTACTTCAATACGCATCAGTCGCAAACCAGAGCCTATTATAATAAAAAATATTTTTTCATCTGTTCATCTCTTTTTAAAACATTCCTTTGTTGTATTGTTGTACATGTTTTTGCGACCCTATTTTAAATTTAAATGTTCTCCATCGTATCACCTACATGCGCTAAAAGTCAACTGCGCACTATACACATTCCACCCTTTATTAATATCTCTTTTAATGCAATAGGCCCATTATTGCTCAATGGGCCTTCATTGCAGCGTACGCTGATATGGAGAGTATGCGAGTTCCAGTTAGTATATATTTCAGTGTTTTTTTCTATTCCTGTTTCAAACAAGTTCATGCAGCGCCCCTGCGTGCTAGTCTATGCGGATCGCGACTTAGTGTACGTACCCTTTCTTGTTATTTAATTAAATGTGCCGCGCTTTTATGGTTGTTTCCTCAGAATTATGGATTACAGATATTTTTTTAGTTTTTAGGAAAAAACAGTAAATACGAAATGTAAACTGCATGTTAATTTCCGCTAAAGAAAAAAATCGACAAGTATAAATTTCGATTAATTTAGTACTTAACTTATCAATATTTTGTCATATTCCCAACCAAAATGCCGCCCTTTAGATTTGCCGCCCCGGACAAATGTCCGGGTTGTCCGCCCCTAGAGCGGGCCCTGCGTCACTGGATTTGCTTTAACGTAGAGGGCAGTTCAATATATAATTGCATACCAGCAACTCATCGACATACGTTCCTATTACTTTTAGTGTGTTAGAGAGCAATGTGAATATGGAACATAATTATATCTGTCATATAGCATAAATCACGTAGATATACGTCAAATAATCTATCTCTTTCTAATACATAATGTTGCTATACTACCGCTATATAAAATATTGTTTATTCTTTCTTCGAACAAATGGCCTTGAATTGTCATCTTTCGTGAACCAAACTATATACTGAATATTGTTATTTGGCAGTTATTGGCACGTATTTCTAAGCGATATGACATTTGGTGACAAAATAATGAAGTACAGGTTGACTTGTTATTAAAATGTGTAATATTAGTAATTTGTTAAATATTACACGAATTTGTGTATCTAAGTTGACATATATATATATATATATATATATATATATATATATATATATATATATATATATATATCTATATATATATATATATATATATATATATATATATATATATATATATATATATATATATATATATATATATATATATATATTGTAATATGAGTAACAATTATTGCTGCTCATTTGCGTGCACATAGTCCATAAATTATGTGTTTGCCCATTTGACAGTAGGTTAACGTCATATCTCGTTCGACATGTAGTTCAAAACTTGCCACCCCAGCGCTACGATCTTAAATACATGCCAATATCGTTTTTGTCTTGTAATGTACATAGCCAACTTTGGCTGAAATTGCAAACTCTGCAATTAAAACACAAAAAAAATATTAAAAAAATCCCCAGTTTTCTTTGAAACACTTGAAGAAAAAATAGTATATAAAAAATATAGATAAAAATACTCGGTATATGTTTCAAATTACTTTATTATTTCTATATGTATTTCGGCTTGTTAGGCCATCATCAGGAAAATACAGTATAGTATATACAAATAGTATATGTTATTCGGAGCAGAACGCCCTTTTTGTGTTTTACCCAGCTTGCCTAGCGTCGGCCACAATAGCTGGGTTCAACACAAAAAGACCGTTTCTACATTCTACTCTTAATAACATATTATACTATTTTGTACTTACACATTGAAATGTGTTGTTTCGCGTCGCCTAAAGGCGCGTATACATCTGAGCACGAACGGGAACGAGGCAAAGCGAGGACGAAAGAGCATACGTATGTGAACGTATTATCGAGGCGCGGCAAATAGCATTCGGTTGTGCGACGCATAGTCCGAGGCAGCTCGAATGCCATCCGATGGAAGTCGGTATTTCAAAGAAAAATTTGAATAGATGTGGACGGTAATTCCTCGTTTCAGCTACCTCGCCTCGCTTCGTACCAGTTTCAGTCAGTGGACTGTTTAATGAAATAGAAATAAACGTTTTGTTCGCACAGTCGGATCGCTGCCTCGACAGACTTCGTTCGGTCGCGTATTCTACCAAACAAATTTACGAGGCATTCGTTCGGCCTCGCCTTGCCTCGTTTCTGTTCGTGCTCAAATGAATACGCGCCTTAAGTAACGCCCGAAACGTCAATATCCCACGTCTCCACCAGATAAGTGACCAGGAAATTTTGGCAAAAACACTCCTATTTCTAAAGCATTTCTTAAGAAACTAAATTTATAATAAAAAAAGTATAGTTTCCCAAACACTCATTCGCTTAATAATAATAAGAGAAAATGGTAGAATATTGAATGAATTTTAATTTTAAAATAATTAATTTAGTGCATTTTGTTTACAATGTTGGCAACAATTTCTGTTCAGCGGAAGTCGGCAAGACAGAGTACTCTGGAAGTCGGTAATACATAACCAACATTCTAATGTACATTGTAATAAAATAATAAGAAATTTAACAGCAATAGGTAATATGCCGTGATGATATATTTATTTATATATTGTGACAAATAACATATATAATTATAACAAGTGATATTCTGTTCAACTTGATCTGGCCGGGTGAACATTACAAAATAACCTGATCATTTTTTTAATATATAGAACTAAAGTAAAATTTTTGAAAGATGTCCGATCAAGGTTATCTACGAATTGTATAAATTTAAATTTTTGCTCCGCCCATTGTGATAAATTCAGTAGTGTCGTTTGCTTAGTTTTTATGAGAGTACATAGGATACTACTGTTATTTTATTATTATAAAAATATATGTTACAATAAAAACATTCAATATTCAAAAATAAGTCAACTGGTAAGTTTTTTAGCAAATGTAAAACCAAATATATGAAAAATAAGATTATGACACAATGTCAGTGTCAATGACTCTTGGCAGAAAATAATGTTATTCGTACGGTTATGAAACAATGTAATGTATCTGAATTAATAAATGAACTTACGTTACAGCGAAAGTATTATGAACAACGAGCATCGTTTTAAAGTGGAATGTCCTAAGTTAGTCGAAACAATATGAATTTTTAAAAGACAAACGTGTTACATCCATCCTTATCGCACACGCTTATAGCCTTTGCAAAGAAAAGAGATAAATGTATGCCAATTTGTTAATTCGTTCATGATACAGTTGACCTTGAACGGACATCTTTAATAGCTGTGTATTAAGAGCGCAAAATAGGACATTGTCGATTGAGAGGTTGTTCTCTCGAAATCGACAATGTCCATTTGCGCTCGGAACACACACAAGATTTTTTCTGCATTCACCACAGTGGGGTCCTCCACCATAACAAAAAATAATAAAATGTACACTTTGTACTTACACTACTACTCAATTAATAAGGATTAATATAAAGAAAAAACGTCTTTTATATTTAATTTTAATTTATCGTTATTTATCATTCTTCTTGACCTATTGCTTCAATTTAATCTAAACATTATATACTTTCGTTTTTTTAAATGAATGCCCTATTTTATTTTCACAATAGTGCGGCATTTTTTTTTTTTTTTTTGGTTATGTAAGTATACCGACAGAGCAGTTATATGTCAGATTGGTTTGTAAAAGTGGAAAATGTTTCACTACAGTGCCATTAGTTCCTGACTAAACGTTTCCATTAAGAATGTAGACAAGTGACATTTCTCAATATTGTATAGTTAGCGTAGTAGTCGTTGGTTGTACGCTTAGTTACATCATGATGTTACTATTGTCTATGTTTTAACCATCTCACTATGGCTATATGCTTAATATTATTAACTATTCTTATTTAAAATTAGATTAAATTAATTAATAATTAATTATTAGCTATCATGTGATTTTTTCTAGGACCTAATGAAAATAATGGGTTTCCCAGGGTGGATTATTTTCATATATTGGTATGTACATACATTAATGACAGTGATACCAATGACCGCAATCGCTACGTGGGTTATGACATCTGAAATGTTGTACTGGACTGCACTTTTACCAACTACAGACATAACTATCATTATTATTTTCATCATACTGTCTAGTTTAAGTATATTCAGTACCGCGGCCCTTGTAACAGCTATATTTAATACTGGTATTTATGTCATTGGCTACGTTTATATGGCAGTTCAGGCACTTGAAATGAGTAAATCAAGATTTTTTTTTATATTTCGTGCGTTATTTATTTTCGATTGAGCAATTTTTTTTATCAGGTTGTTACCACGGATGGTTTAGTGTATGTCAGGTTTCATTCGACGCGTACTTTTTGTTTGACAGCTACTTAATGATGGAGCGTTTTAACAAAAATGTTCAGAATTAAAAACTACGTACCTCGTCTCAGTATTGTTGTTTTGAAACAATTGTAGTCAGCTACAAACGATGTAAGATCGTAAATGAATCGTCACATGCTGGAATTATAACCTAGTCAGAGATTTGCAAATGTATGTTTGACTTACCTACGTACTGTAAAACCATGATACCAAGCTTGTACATTGTTGTTATACTGTATATTGGTTGTAGATAGGATTTGTTACACATTTGTGTTCACATTTATTTAACCGCTACAACTGTCAGTTGTTTAGGTTATATATTCATCGCCGAGAATTGAGCAGCGTTTGTCAATGGCATGCTCAATTATTATTATTATAAAATATACTTTTATAATGTTTGTTACTATGTTTTTAATGTATTTTACAAGAAACTGAGACTGCATGAAATTATTACGATTTCTATTAAATTAGTTTTTGTTGAACGAGCGCTCGCAGCGCCACCAGTCATCTGTTAAAGTTTAAAGTTCGCCCCTCTTCAAAATATGCGAGATTTTTCTTGATTTACGAAATCTCGGGTTTAAAAAGTCGCGCATCGTCCAGAGAAATCACGTTCTTCCGAGTCGAGCTTGGCAACTGAGCTCCTTGGCTAGAACGTCCGAGTCGTATATTATACTTCCGATGTTGTAAGTCGAGTTTGGTGATTGAAATTCACCACTCGCCGGGATAAACCGCCGTCCGTATCTTCGATACCTTATGTAGAAGAGTCCGTTTGTACTTTATCTTTTTTATTTGATTTATTTTCAGGTGCTCCGATAATTCAAATCACTAGCACTCAGGTACAAGTTTTTTACAAACAGTAATAGTTTAGTATACATAGGTAGTACATTCTATTTTTTGATAATACACACATATATTATATTTTATTAAGTGATTCAATGTCTTTTAGGTATTGTATTACATTGTGCGATATGTTGTTGTTTGCTAGTATTTGTTTTAGGGTGTCTGGTAGGTTGTGTTTGTATCTTTGTGGTGTGTATTTTGTGCATTGTGTAATTATGTGTTCGACTGTGATGGGCATGTTACAAGTGTCGCACTGTTTCAGGTCCAAGCGTTGCATGAGATGTTCGTGGTATACTTGTGGTGTCTTTTGGGTATTGTGTCAGTGTGATTATTGTTTTGGGATTTTCGTTCAACCATGGATAGTTATTGTGGGTTTTTATTTGTGATGTTTGAAAGTGGGTTAGGTTAATCTTTTGGAATAGTGGGTAGGATATTTTTTGTAATGTTGTTGAATTTAATACAAAAGTTATATTATTTTTCAGTGTAAAGAAGTGGTTAAATATTGGGGTTGTTGGTTGCGTTGCAATTTTTGTGAGGAAGGTTGCCGTCAATTGTTTTCGTCGTGATGGGGTTCTATCTGAATGCTCCGGTCGCTATGCGGATTACTGCGTTGTGGACAGGGTCAAGAATTTTTAATTTTCTTGGGTGATCAGTTTGGTATGCTACGCTACAATAATCAATTTTGGATCTTATTAATGATTTGTAGATAATAAGTAGTTCTTCTTTTTGTGCTCCCCAGTGGTATTTCCCAATATTTTTAAGATATTGAGTCTTTGGAAACAATTTTTCTTTAGTCCTGTTAGATGTGGTAGCCAGGTTACACCACACTGATGAGCACCAATAAATACTAAACGCGTCTGTGATTACTTGTTTGTGCTGACCAACTTCTGACGATGGCATTTAAAAAAGCTGACTCAGATTTTCGTATACTTATGGGGCTAAACGTGTCTTTGTAATATATTTTGTAAAAAAATATTGCGCAAATATTTTCTCAGTTTAGTTCTATTGTTAGAAAATTCACTGTATCTACAACACTATACGTATCGCACTGACACTTTAGATTTAGGTTAACTAAAGATGGAGGTTAAGTTTTAGTAGTGACATTTGATTAACACCGCCTACTATGTCCCTGTATGCAAAACTTAAAAGATAGCCCTCGTGTGAAGAATATTGCATAAATTTTCATTTGAAATACCTTTTGATAAATGTGAAACTAACTCATTTCAAGGGGCTTCAACAGTCTTAATAAATGAAGTCGATTATTATTAGGTTAAATTTGCTTCAATAAAATTAACTTTTCATTTCAGAAAATTTTACGCTGATGTCACAAATAAGCTTGTTGCCATATATAATTTCGTATTATTTAGAAATGTTTATTTTCAAAGAAGGCTTTCCCACATCATTATATTGGTTTCTTAATATATTACCGGGGGTAGCCGTTTCCTCAGGAGTAAAAACTTTGTTAGAATTTGAAGCTAATGGTAAATATTATTTAAATTTATTTTAATTCGTATTTTTTATAAATACAGTAAACTCTCTACAATCCGGTCGTCCAATAATCTGGCGATTTCAGGTGGGTTTCTTACGAGAGGGACGTTAAATCAAGCGTTAAAAATGTTATTTCAGTAAGATGCGTTTACATTCACATACAAGATGAGAACTTATGTGAGATACAAGTATGATGAAACAAAATTTGTGAACCTACAGTCCTAATGCTAGCTTCCAGTAATCTTGCAATTTCGGTAATCTAGAATGTATCGGATTAGTAAGAGTCTACTGTATAAGATGGATCCAAGGGGAAAAGAGAAAAAGTCCTAATTTCGAAAAAGTTTCAAATCTGGTAAAATGTTTGTGTTAAGGAAAATATTACGCTCACGCATATATACATACAGACATCGTAAAATAATAAAATCACAACATATGGATCCTAAAATATTTTGACCAATACCTTCCTTACCTGAAAGTGACGGGCGGTAAAAAGTCACAAAAAAACATATTTATTTATCATCACAATTTCTGGATATACTAATACTGTCAATCTGCATTATTTGCAGACTTCAATAATGACGACATGGGGCCCGATTCTTGAAATTTTACGCATACGTAATTGGGAGAGATGCGTATGCGAACTGCATATTGGTATTCTTGAATCGAAATCGTGTGGTGGTAGGTCTGCCACATTGTCACTGTCACCTGAGTTTGGTGTATTAGTACTTTACTCAGGTCATATAAATCAAATTATGATTTTAAGCAATTCCGGGTACGTTTTATCTTATATATGAACGCCAATTATAAATCTAAGGTATCCATATACTTTGAGTATCATTATTTTATAACATCCGATAAATATGTGCTCCTGAATTGTCAGAACGATGCAATGGATTGTTAATAAAGAATTTTAGGTGCCTTTTAACGAGTTTTGAAATCCAAATCTGAAATGCTTAGCAAAATTATTAATGCATGTTTAATATTACATAGTACTTGCATATTAATATTGCCATATTGTGTCCGTGCATACTATAACTTTAAAAAAATAATATCTATTTAAAATAATATACGTATAATAAATTTTGAATATTGAAATTACAATACTTATGATTTATGACAGCTTTGTTTACAGTGACAGTTAAAAAACAACCAAATGATGAAACATTCACATGATACAAATGTTTCGTTTTGATTGGCTGCAACATACTACGTTCATTTGTTTTCGAGAATCGTATACGTAGGCTTCGGCCGAGTTTCGTTTCATATTCAAGAATACCATCCACGTGTACAGTACTGTTCGTGCACGAAACAAACCAAACGAATTTTGTCGCGTGAGGAAAATTCCGCATAATTTGAAGAATCGGACCACAGAGCTTGGGACCAGTACTCAAAAAAGTATTTAAGTACTAAATACTTAAAAGAAAAGTTTGTATTGGAATTACCAAGTAAAATAATACTTCAAATATTTTTTTTCGAGTACTTAGAGGGTGGATTGAAAAGTTTCCGGAATGACATATATATATATATATATATATATATATATATATATATATATATATATATATATATATATATACACTATTATTTATTTATTACTGTGTAATTATTGCTGGGCTTTGCTGTTTTTTACTCTGTAGCTGTTTTATGCTTCCTTTCCTCCATAGCACTGAGGATGGATTAATAAAATCCGAAACGTTTGCAACAAGGAGTATATTTTATTTCCTTCAATTTATCCATCATCCGTCGATATTCTTCTAATTATTACACATTTGGATACGAACTATAAATCGAAAATTACATCGTCGTCAATATCAAATTTCGATGTAGTAAAGGCAGGACTACTGGAAGAAAGGAAAGTAGTAAAACTTGATACTGCTTTAAAAATGCATATAAAAACACTGGAAGTTCATGGAAAATCTTCGTGGCCGAATTATTTGAAACAATTTGAAGCAGCCGGGAAAACAAATAACTGGACGTCCACGGAGAAGGCTACAGCGTTGACCGTCTCGTTGTGTGGCGAAGCTATCGACATTCTGCAAACGCTGAAGGAAGAAGAACAGGAAGACTACGACCAGCTAGTCAAGCGATTGGATATGTGAAATGGCAATGCGCACTTGGAGCCGGTGTACCAGACGCAACTGAGAAATCGATACCAGAATTCAAAAGAAAGCCTGCAAAAATTTGAAGCCGACGTAGCCCGTTTGGTTCGTCTCGCACATCCTACAGCTTACGATAGCGTTTTGGAGTGCCTGGCTACGCAATCATTCATCTACGAAGTTAGAGACAACGAAACTCAGCAAGCACTACGATTGGCCCGTCCGAAAACTTTAATTAACGCACTCTCATATGCATTAGAGCATGAAGCTGCCAAACAAGTTTCACGTAACCAATCGCGAGTGCGAAATATCGATGCTGAGAGGAATGAAAAGATTGAAGAGCTAGATGAGAAGTGTTTACCGGAAGAAAGATACTCCGGTGTTGGAATTGCGGTGAGCTGGGTCATCCGCAAACACTTTGCAGAAAAATGCAAAAGAAGACGGAATCGACAAAGGAAGAAAAGGAGTAGGAAAACTAAATCGGGTTGATGCGAAGGGGCAACTGTCGACCCGTAATCTAATGCTACTGGATACGGGTGCGACAAAGACAATAATTAGACCCGATTTGGCAACGAAAACTGGCAAGACGCATCTTCAACCAACTAACTGGCGATTATGCACAGCGACAGAAGAATAAGGTACCGCATTAGGAGAAGCAGATGTCACCATCTCTATTGGAAACACCTCTTTTAAACATCATGCGCTGGTAGCTAAACTTGAAGATGAATTAATAATCGGTATGGACGCTATGATAAAACACGGTTTTAAGCTTGACCTGAAGAAAGGAGCGATGATGGTCAAGTGAAACTATCCTGGAGGCACATTTAGATGGTAGTTTCTGTGAGGGAAGTATCGTTATGCTTGAGCCCAAGAATGATGATGTCAAAACTGACACTGGAGTTGTTGTCGGAAAATCACTGGTCAAAGCCAGCCAAGTAATTCCAGTTCGAATAATGAACATTATGATCCCGTTGTTCTTAAAAGAGGAAAAATTGTAGGGTATGCTTGGCGGTATCCTCGATTATTCGAACTGTAAAGGCCAATGGAAACACATCTCAAGAAGTTTCGGACACCTTAATCAACCAAATATCAACATCCTTTCAACAATTAACCACCGACCAAAGAAACAAGGCAAAGAAACTAATTAGAAATTTTCAAGATATGTTCCAATTCGACAAAGAAATCCAAAGGGAGAACTAATATAGTTCACCATAAAATATACACCGGAGACGCAAGACCCATCCGCCAACCAGCAAGAAGACTGCCATTGGCGAAGCGTAAGGAAGCCGAAAGAATTATTGAGGACATGAAGGTGGAAGGTGTAATAGAACCTTCAAGCAGTCCTTGGGCTTCACCAGTGGTGTTAGTGAAGAAGAAGGATGGCTCTACACGATTTTGTGTCGATTGTCGTCAACTCAACAACATGACGAAGAAAGACAGCTACCCGCTACCTCGAATAGACGATATTCTGGATACTTTGGCTGGATCGAAGATTTTCTCCACTCTGGATCTAAAGAGCGGATACTGGCAAGTAGATTTGGACACAAAATATAAGGAGAAGACAGCCTTCACCATCGGTAACAAACTCTAGTAATTTGCCGTAAGGCTATTTGGGCTCTGCAATGCCCCCGCAACGTTTGAACGACTCATGGAAACCGTATTGGCTGGGCTATCTTGGAAAACCTGTTTGGTTTATCTCGACGATATTAGTGTGGTAGGAAACACGTTCGAGGACATGAAGAATTTCGAAGAGGTTTTCCAAAGATTGAGACAGGCTAACTTGAAACTCAGCCCAACGAAGTGCCATCTGTTCCAAAATGAAGTTCATTACTTGGGACACGTGGTTTCTAGTAAGGGTATTGCAGTTGACCCGGCGAAAATAAGGGCTGTGAGTCACTGGCCAGTACCTAGAGACAAACTTGAACATAGAAGTTTCCTTGGTTTGTGTACTTACTATAGACGATATGTACCTGGATTTTCCAAAATAGCTAAGCCACTGACTAGACTTACTGAAGAAGGAAGACGATTTATCTGGGAAATGGACTATAAAGTTGCATTTAAAGAACCAAAACATGCTTTGACAAGCACACCCGTCTTGAGTTAACCTTTACCTGAAGGAGAGTTCATACTAGACACAGATGCCAGCAACGTCGGAATTGGTCGCGTTCTTTCCCAGATACAAGACGGGCATGAGAAGTTTATTGCCTACTTTAGTAAGACCTTGTCAAAACCAGAAAGGAATTACTGTGTGACCAGAAAAGAACTCTTGGCGGTCGTGAAATCCGTGGAACATTTCTACAAATATTTGTACGGAAGAAGATTTTTGATTAGAACTAAACATGTTGCATTAAGATGGCTGCTACAATTCAAGAATCCTGAAGGTCAGGTGGCCAGGTGGATTGAGAGCCTACAAGAATACGATTTCAAAATCGAGCACTAGACAGGTACCAGCCATCGTAATGCCGATGCATTGTCCAGAAGGCCTTGCCAGGGTGACTGCAAACATTGTAGTCGACTTGAAGAGAAACATTCCACCGTCGCCAGAATAACAATAGTCGATCAAGAAAATGACCCGACTGAAAATTTTACTGGAATGGAAAGCAGAAGATAACAAACAAATGTGGAAAGACGTTACACCACACTAGGCGTAGTGAGACTCCATGGTGATTGAAGATGGTCTGTTAAAGCGTGTGGTAGAGAATTCTGATGGAACTGAGAAGAAAACTCATTTGGTCATTCCTAAGAGTAGAATACCAGACGTGTTGAAAGAGATCCATGACGGATCTGGAGGAGGCCATTTTGGTGTCAACAAAACTTTAGAAAAATTGCGCCAGCGATTTTACTGGATTAACTTCATTGAAGATGCTAAAGACTGGTGCAAGAAATGTGTGATTTGCGCTGGAAGCAACGGCCTTCATAGACGACGAAAAGCTCAAATACGTCAATACAACGTGGGTAGTCCATTTGAGCGCATTACGATTCACGTAGCCGGACACTTTCCAGAAAGTGACGACGGAAACAAATACATCGTTGTTGTCATGGACTACTTCACCAAGTGGGTTGAAGCCTATCCATTACCCAATCAGGAAGCCTCACGTACTCTGAAAGTCAAAGAGAGTATGCCCCCATGAATTTCACTCCGACCGCTTTCCAAAATATCTATAAGATATTACCAATTAATAAAACGAGGACAACTGCATTGCATCCGCAGTCCGATGGCATGGTTGAACGATTGAACAGATCGATCAACCACTACTTGTCGAAGGTAGTCTCCAACCACCAAAGACTGGGACCGACATCTCCATCTGTTCCTAATGGCTTATCGTTCATCCGTGCATGAAACCACAGGGAAAACTCCTGCGAACATCTTATTCGGGCGTAAGTTGCGCCTGCCATATGATTTGGTGTTCGGCAGTAAACCTGAGGAAGATCTGGCTGGGGAAGACTACGTAACGGACTTACGGAGAAGAATGGACAACATTCATGAACAAGTCCGCACAAACATTCAAGCTTCCAGCGACCGAATGAAGGACCAGTATGACATCAAGGCAGAAAAAGGTGGATACCAACCAGGGGATTTAGTGTGGCTTTACAATCCACAAAGGCGCCGAGGTTCATCACTAAAGCTGCAAAGAAATTGGGAAGGTCCATATGGGGTCGTTAAGAGAATAAACGACGTGTTATACAGGATTAGAAACACACCAACAGGGAAGCCGAGATTAATACACTTCAATCGGCTAGCCCCTTTCGCTGGTGATAACTATGAAGACCAGCATGGAGCAACGGTTTGTCAGCTCAGGAACCGACTTTTGAAGACTTCATGGAATAGTATTCCTTTGGACACAAAGCACAATATGGCGTGACAAAAGAAGAACACCGAGATCTGTTCACCGTGTCTTCAGATTATTCCCTCGGCCACTGCGTATCAGAAGACTTAAAGGTGTCACACGACATAGCTTCAGTCTTTAAGACCAACCATGGTCCATTCGTCGGGAAAACGCTGCGACTGAGGGATAGCAATACAGAACATCAGCGGTATATCTACTACCTGGTACCAAAAACCACGATCGTGCCAGAAGCCGTCGTATCGCAGTCTATGGAGCTCACTGTGTGAAGGATCATCTGCTAGAGAATGACATTGTGAAACTAGCAGTACCGAAGTTAGACTGTGGACTAGATGGTTTGGATTGGAGGGTTGTTAGGAACATGCTAGAGATCCTCTTCCGCTATACCGGTATTGACAGACATCTTAAGGAGGGGGCAGTGTAACGTGCGCCACTGAAGGAAGAGTATTCGGGCGCCGCTAATGTTGGAACGTTCCCGAGCGATGACGTAATCCTGGCGACGGAATAACCCATACGCGATGAAACGTATTAATGACCGATGACCTAAATCTATTGTGCTCGGTATCACTGTGGCATCGGAGGGTTGCAGAAGGACGCTGGGCTGTATAAATACCGTTCGAACGACAGCGGAGGATAGTCTGATATATAGACGCAACGAGCAATGAAGTATTGGTGATATAAAGAGTCTACGAGTTGTTAACATAAATAAATGTAGTTATATAAATAAATGTAGTGATATAAATATTGGTTAAATAAATAATCTTAATGTTTAAGCAGTTAATAATATTCTTAGTGTTTATAATTATTTAATCATAGTGTTAGTTATTTTTATTATCTTTTTAATATTTATCCTAATTATTTATCGTTTAATAAACGTATTATTTTAATTAATAATATTTCTCTTATTTTTACACTTCACCCAAATAAATAAAACGTTACAATATATATATATATATATATATATATATATATATATATATATATATATATATGTATATATATATATATATATATATATATATATATATATATATATATATATATATATATATATATATATTAACACGGACTACATTTAATTTTTCTACATAGTTCCCGCTGAGGTCAACACACTTGGTCCAACGTTTTTCTAGTTTTCTATTCCCCCCCCGAAAATGGTTATCTTTGAGGTTCTCAAAATAAGCATTCATTGCTTTGATGGCGACTTTGTTGGATCGAAATCTCTTTCCAGCGAGAAACGTTTTGAGTTTCGGGAAAATATGGAAGCCCAATCGAACGAGTACGGTGGATGGGGGGCGATTTCAATCCTCATTTCGGTCAATTTTTATTGAATAATACTACTTGCATGAGCTGGCGCATTGTCGTGGTGAAACATTTTTTTTCTTTGTCTTTCCCGGGCGTTTTTCTTCAATTGCTTGTCTAAAAGTGTGGCGTAGTATTGTCTAGTTACATTTTTTCTTTATCAAGATAATCAATTAGCAGAAATCCTTTAGCGTCACAAAACACTGACGCCAATATATTTCCTTCCGATTGAACTGACTTCGCTTTCTTCGGGGCCGACTCACCATCATGTTCAATCCACGCTTTCAACTGAATTTTCGTCCCTGGAGTGTAGTGATGTATCCAAATGTCTTCAATGTTTATAAAACGTCTTTTAAAATCGATCGAATTTTTCTTAAACAACTTCAAATTTTCGGCTCAAGTTCGTGCCCGAATGCGCTTTTGCTCCGAACTAAACAAACGCAGCACCCACCTGGCGCACATTTTTCTCATGCCCAGCTCATTATATAAAATATGAATTACACGTTCATAAGAGTTCCCTATATGGCTTCCTCAATCTCACGAACTTTCATTCGGCGATCTTCCAGAACCATATCATGGACTTTATCCACAATTTCCGGTATGGCAGCCGATTTTGGGTGTGTGTTCGGCCAGGTTTAAATTCCGAATCCCAGAAACTCACCATGAAAAACGAAGGTGAAGCATTCCCAAGGACAGCATCCAACCTGGTCTTGATATCCGTTGTCGTCTTTCCTTCCAAATAAAAAAAACTTGGATCACCGCACGCTAGATAGATCGACACAGACGCTTTTCACGATTAGACTGATAGACGGATTGTACTTAAATTTCTTGACAGTTAATGTGAAAAGAAACAAAACAACGCATAAGATTGTTTTTGGAAAACTAAGGTGATTCCGGAAACTTTTCAATACACCCACGTATACCTATTTAAAACACAGTATATTGTGAAGAAGTGATAGTGCATGAAGCTATGCTATAAAAAAGGCTTTATTCACTTAAAGTGGCTTAAATATTTTGGTTTTACAGTTCACAATCATGAAAAAACAACATGGGCGTAGTGTTTAAATGTTTAAAGTAAACTCCATAAGAACTTTCATGTTAGGCATCAATATTAAAAATCAAACTTCGCATATTGCGATCAATATGTTTACTTTACACATATAGAACAGGAAAAATTGTATAATATTGATGAGCAAGTAGAAATACCCTTTAATAAACAAACTTTTCCATATATTTGATGTTGATTATAAAATGTAGATATCGAAAACTTTACTACCGATCCTTGTTCAAATCCGAGTTGACAAGAGTGCACAAAACACACAGCATTGGTCTTGCGCATACGCATACATGAAATATTTAGTATTTAGAGTAGACAGAATGATGACGGGCACAGCCGAACATAGGACTTTAACATGTAAAATCAGACTTTCTTATTGTCCTGCTTCCCTAATTATTTCAGGTAAAAAAAGCTTCAAATAAAATTTAAAGACCAGAAAATTCTCTATCTGGATCAATAAGCAAAATTAATGTTGTATGCCTTATAACGGCAGAAATTAGGTAGCAATAGACCCATTGAATTGAGACAAAATAAATAACAAATGTCTAACGGTTTATCTGTCATGTTAGGGTAATTAATTTTTATTAGGTATTATTTCTAATTTCTGTTCCAGTTAACAATTATCTGTTAATTTAAATTGATATTTGTTGACTTGAACAGAAATTATACATAAAAATAAAAATAAATTAACCTAGCTTGACAGATAAATCGTTAACATATTTTTTTGTTTCAATTTCATGGCTATCGTTATTTTTGACATTTTCATACCTAATTTCTGCCGTTGCAATGCACACAAAATTAATTTTGTTTATTGATTCCCTACATATTTTATTTGAAGCTTTTTTATCTAAAATAATTAGGGAAGCAGGAAATTACGAAAATCTAATTTTACATGTTAAAGTACTATGTTCGACTGTGTCAGTCACCACCCTGTATAAGTTACTTTAAGTACTTTTGGATTTTACGAGAAAAAAGTATTTAAGTACAGTACTACATACTAATTTTGAAAAATATTTTAAGTATTGTAAATACTCAAAGTATTTAAAATAATACATCCAATATTTCTACTTAAGTAGTACCTAGTTCTGATGACGACCTATCTGTACCATATGTAAAATGCATAAAAATATATTAAAATTGACTATTTACCTCTCGTCACCAAAGGTAAGTTTTACTTTTGCCCTGGACCCTTCATAATATACTCGTGGCAAAAACGGACTCTTAAAAAAAGTTTTTATCGAACAAATGAAATATGGGTTAATTTGTTATTTTTTTATTAAAATATGAATAACTGATCTATAAAGTAAGATTAGAAAAAAAGTTTAGCAAACACTTTATTAAGAAAAGCTTCTGAAAATGACAAAAGTAGCAAAATTATTTTTCATTATTAATTAGGTTTTATAGATAAAATATGATTTATTTTGAGTAAGTAATAGTGTGTATTGCTTCCCCGAGCTGTGAAGACTATAATTTGGTAAACTTTCAATACAGTTGGTAACTCTTCATGCAAATTATTTTTCCATTCAGATTATCGACGCTGGACACTGCATTAACGTAATCCCATAGTAATAATTGAATATTGATTTACTCTATATGCTGCTATGTTGTATGTGCATGGTCTCAACTTTTAGGATGACATTCTTGGGAGCAAATGAAGCAAAAGGTACTACGGGCTCAACCAAGCGTCTTCTATTTTACGTAACTTCCGTCAATTAAATACAGTAAAATATAAAGTACCGCGTATTAACAAATGAACGTCGATTTATTATATGTGAATTTATAGATAAATTATGACAAGTAAAGGGTTAATAAATACTAGAAAATAATCTAAAATTAAATAACAAAGTTGCACAAATAAGCGAATAATTATAAGGATAATGTGTGCACTTAATACCTTAAGATTAACTCACAAGCAAACAAACGACAATTTAAATACAATCGAGTGATTATATATTGTTTATAATTAAGTTGTAATTCCTAACTAAATGTGCAAATATAGTGAACAAAATGCCTTATTAATTGTGCCAAAATGAGACTAAATAAATAACAATACAGCGAATAGATTATCCATGGAATATACCCAAAGATAAATAAATATTTTTAAATAATGTTTATTAGTTTTACTAATAATTTGTAATAGAATTACTAAATTACGTGCAGTTTAATAATAAAAATTTATATAAAAAATAATTACATTAGTATACTCTATGAACAAACAGCTCCTGAAATAAATTAAACAAATGTGAAAAGCAAACTCACCCAAAATTTTCAATTTTAAAAAGAATCCGTGTATACATTCGAGGATTTATCAATTTCTACTTTAAAATGATCCGACTATATTTTTTTGTTGTTGGTATACTCGTTAAGAATGTATGACGCCTAAGTCTGCAAAGTAACAGACTCAGTTTTCTGCAAGTATTCATATTCTTGTATCGTCTGAAATTACAAATATTAAGATACAATTTTTGATTTATAACTCGAATATAATTATAATACACGTAGTATTATTTCTTGGCATTATTTTCTTGTCAGGAAATTACGTAAAACTATAATCCCATTTATTACGCCGCTGATTACAAATTCAACGTCGATATGACAACTGATTTTTTACATTTTAACTTAATAAGAAGCTGGCTTGTAATTGGAAGACTTTGCAGTCCCATAACTTTTACAACTCGACAAATAGATATAAATTTCAAAAACCTTCTAACTCTTTAGTAAGAATAATATTTTTCTTGTTTAAAATAATATGCATTTCACAATCTAACTATGACAAAGTGTCGGGTTGGATATGTTACTGTGAAACAGTTAAATTATTTTTAAACTGCTATACATTTGGTATTATTAGTTCAGATTTTTTATCTTATTGTTAAATAATTTGATCAGCAGTAATAATGTCGTTAAAAAAATTATATTTAGAATAATGTATGTCATGGTCGCGGTCCAGCGGTGCGTCGTTTTGGCGGTCCCTTTGCGTGTAGGTACGGATGCCCGTGACATAAATTTAGTAATAAACATCTCAGTTTAATTACAAGCATATATCAAATTAAATAAAGATCTTCTAAATTAAAATTAATATAAAATAATCTAATTACACAACAATCAAAACAAAAAAAATCTCAGAAATACAATAATCTATTTTTCCAGGAATTTAAAAATAACCTCAAATGACCTTATTAATGGATGACCTTGGGAATGTACAATGACCTATTTTCCCCGAGGGCATAACATATGTCACAAATTCCATGTCATTAAAAAGCAATTAATCTAACATGCGTCACAAATTTCAAGGCCATTAAAAAGCAATTAGTCTAACATACGTCACAAATTCCAGGTGTCATTAAAAAACAATTAAAAATTCATTAAAAAGCAATTAGTCTGCATTCCGCAGACGGGAAGGGGTATCCTATTACTACTACCATTTTAAATTATAACTTTTACATTCAAACTGACATTAAATCAAAAAACTAGTATGTTATAGAAGACTAATTAACGGATTTTATATAAAAATTTGAAAATTATTTACCACCTAGATTTCATTTTATTGCCCCTAGAAAACTATAACCTGAAGATACGATAAATAGGTAGAAATATTTTTGACAATCATGTATAAGCATTACAGATGGAGTATCAGTTAGCAATACCCACTTTGGTATTAGCGAATAAGAGGTGTTCTTTGATTAAATGAATTTCAGACGTACAATGGAAGGAAATATATTTTAAATGGGTATTTTACGTGAAAAGCATGAAAAGTTTAAACAATATGATACTTCTTTTGTTACTTTAAGAAAGAAATATGTTAATTTATTTTGCAGTTCCGATTTGTAGTTTAGAATTAGTATTATATCTCAAAATATCTTTTTACTTTTATACCCGAATGTACCAATAAATGTGGGAATAGGTACTTCAAAATTCAAACTATTTTTCAAGAGTTTGTATAGAAAAAGATATGATTTACTAGGCATTATTACTAATAACCAGTGATGGTCCCATGATTTTTTTTAGGGTATACCCCCGATTAGCTACTATATTCTTTACTTTTTCTAAGGTTACGTGGACGGGGGGGTTGGATATAGGTTTGTTTTGAAGCGCATGGATATCGAAGAAAATATAAAACAAATGAACTTAAATATTTTTATTTAAATATTATTTATATTATATATTGTATTATTCACTATTATATATACTATTTAAATATATTGAGAATTTTTTTTTTCGCTGGGCATCTTCTTCTTTGTCTCTTTCTTGCAATTCTTTACCATGACCACGATGAGCTGAAAGTGCCGGTCGATGGTCTCGCAGCCACACCTTTACGTATGGACGTGGATTAAAGTCTGCAACTGGAGGCCCATTGATGGAGATGCACATCAAATCTGACACATTTTCAATAGTTAGCCGAGTCCTCAAATCTGTTATTGTTAGGTTCATATCAGAAAATCCTCGTTCGCAATCAGACGTTGCCGTTGGACGTATGTTCAGCGTTTTTAAGAGATTAGATGAACAATTTCGTGTACGGAAATCCACTGTACTTCCGAATTCACATAACCCGAATCGGCGTTCTAGACTTTTAACTTCGTCTTCTCCCTTGGCGTCGACACTTACCATTTTGAATGCTTCGTCAATCACCTATAAAAAGAAAGAATTTTTTTCTTAAATATTTATCTATTATAATTACTTACTTTCAGATCTTCTAAAATTGTGTTATTCGTAGGTTCCTTGTCATTAAACAAGCGCTGCCGCATTCTGTCAACTAAATTCTGCAAGAATTGCAGCCTGTTGATATCTCCCGACTTTGTTATTGTAATCTTAACACCTTTATAGACTCCGTTTTGAATGGCCTCTGCAATTTCTTTCTCTTTTTCACCAGGTTCGGCCTTCAGGCTTTCCATAATTCTAATAGTTCTATACATCTCTGATTGAGCGCGCATGAGAGTTGTTTTCCTGGATTGAAGTATGCAAGATAACAGTCCAAGTTCACAAAGAATATCATGAAAGAGTCCAAGTTCTTCTAAGAAAGAAGAAGACTCTAATTTTCTTTTTAGCCCATTTGCTGTGGCATCGCGAGTTTGATTAACGTGTGTATGTATCCCCGGATAGTTATCCCATACAGCTTTTATAGTTCGAAAACTGCTTGCAGACCAACGTACATTTAGCTTCTTCCAAGCCCCTTGAGTTCTTAGGGCTTTGATGATAATACGCGTAGAGTTTGCCCATGAAACTTTGAAAACGGGAAACACCAGTACAATCTTTTATGACGTCGTTCACGGAAAGTTCGATGCGATGACATAAACAATGCCATACGAAGAGATGTGGTATCTCCTTATATAGTTTAGCAGCAACTCCAGCTTTCTTCCCTGTCATCATACTCGCACCATCGCTAGCAAACGCAATCTAATTCTTTAATGTGAATGATTTTGACATTCCTAGACGTTTTAGGCACGACCAAAGCGCTTTCTCAATAGTTTCTGCATCTTGTCCATCCAGTCAATCAAATCTAAGAATGCAACAATGGGAGCCTCTGCATCAAAATATGAAGAAATGTATACAATTAGAGTGCACTTGGTGCCCAGCGTGGTTAATTCGTCCACCATTATAATAAATTTTGAGTCTGACTGTACAAGACGTGTAATAAGTCTTTTGCGCATTTCCCTTGCTATAACGTTTACCATTCGCGTGGCAGTTTTTCGGCTATGTAAGGATGATCCCATATTTAATCCATTGATTTACTGAAGTTCGACAAGTTCTTCAAATTGCAGCAATGGGCGATGATTCTTTGCTACGCAATATACTGTTTTAAAAAGTCGCTCGTTGGCGTTTATTACTTTTTCAGATCCATTGTCGAGTATTTTTTCCAAAACTTTTTCTTCGTCTTTTTTAAAGATATTTTCTGCAAACAAGTGAGATTTGCTTTCTGAATGCTGTTTTATTTTAGTTCGTAAGGAAGCCAGTTGATTCTTTCTATTACTTTCAGCAGCCATGATTTCAAAGTCTACCCACTCAGACGTTATACGAACTTTACCATCAGCATTGAATTTTTCAAATTGAATATTATTTTTTGCTTTGATACAAGCACTGCATCCTAGTTTCCCATCCTTGAAATTCAACCATGGATTTTTCATCTGGAACTCTGTCGCCTGTTCACATGTCCACAATGAAGGCCAACTTTTAGATGTTTCTAAAATTCCCTCATCACTAGGAACAACAGGACCAGCAGCATTGACATTAGCCTCAAATTTACTTTTCTTTGCTTGACAAGTGAAAAAATAACTGAAAAGTGTCCCGCGTTTGTTAGAACTCGAACTCATCTTGCACTGTACTATACTTGCTTGCGTACATCACCCGCTCACCCCTCCCTATCAAACACTTTTCTACGTGTAATCACGCATTCTTTATGTTGCATCTATTTTTATTTCTCATTTCGTGCCTCTGATTATTTTTTAACAAGTTTTCATAAATTCTTTGAAAGTATACGCAGTATGTCCAGAAAATCCTTGAGAGTATACGGCGTATATGGAGTATACCCTACGGGACCACAACTGCTAATAACAATGTAAATATAGAAGCAAAATATTTCCTTTCGCCGTTCCATAATCATGATAAGTAGTGTGAAAAATAAAATAACTTATTTGAACCCAAATTTGAATGGAAATAATAAGGATATATAAATATTAATTAATGTATTTTTTAAAACAAAGGTATTGTGAAAATAAAATTTAAAAAATTAAATTTAAAAAAGCCATATCTATTTAATTTGAAATTTAGACTAAATTCTCTCAAACTCTTTTGTGTTTAGTTACACGTGGTTTATATAATAACATTTTCAGATAAATCCATTTTCTGCATATATTGTATTTAGTGTTTGAAAATTAATTGCACTATTTGTAATTTTTTTAATCGTGTTTTTGTAAATTATACCTCTTAAAACCTTCAAAGTTTGTAATGCAATTGCAACTTCTTATAACTTAGTTTCATTGTTGACTGCTACTACAAATCTATATACTTTATCTTTTATAAATTTGGTTTATATCGTAAACGATTGGACATTTTCACAATTTACACAAATGTAGTCAAAATTAAAATCGAAGTTCAACGCAAAACCAAATATTAAAATATCTCTTTCTCTGTCTAAGCGCGACGTTGCCACAGTTATTCTTCAACATTCATACTTTAGTATGACTATATTGGAATACGACACTTGTGCATGTGTTAGTGCGATTGGTACAGTTCAAAGGAAAAATAAAAAAAAATCATTTGTTACAGTGTTTCATATTAGCTTTTAACTATTTGTATACAATTTGTGTATATAATATAATGTTAAAAAATATAAGGTATTGCAAATATAAACTGCATTAGCTTAATTTTTATTTTGAACATAGAACAAGTTTTTTGAATAGGTACACTCATGTGACAACTACCTTAATGTATTTTACGACAAACTGTGACTGCCTGAAATTGTTACGATTTTTATGAAATTAGTTTTTGATGAAGGAGCGCTCGCTGCGCCACCAGTCATCTGTTAAAGTTTAAAGTTTCGCCCTTCTTCAAAATATACGAGATTTCTCTTGATTTATCAAATCTCGAGTTTAAAAAGCCACGCATCGTCCAGAGAAATTAGTTCTTCCGAGTCGAGCTTGGCAACTGAGCCCCTTGGCTAGAACGTCCAAGTCGTAGAGTTGTACCGTCGATGTTCTAAGTCGAGTTTGGTGATTGAAATTCACCACTCGCCGAGATAAACCGCCGTCCGTAGAGGAGTCCGTTTGTACTTCATCTTTTATTACATATTTTCTTTTATTATTTTAAGGGTTTACTTATCGCTGCCAAATCCTGTGCCTATTGCCGTATCACGGGAGCACAGTTTGCTAGTAGATTAAACGCAGTGCCGTCATAGTTTTCACAAAGAGTTTTCATTCTTTATTTATTTATATTACATTTTACATACGTTGGGAATAATAAACTAGTTGACTAAGATAACTAAGTGCTTTTCTGAGACAAACCCTGACCTCCCTCCGCAGAAAGATATCCAGCAATCCATCCTCCCTTTCAGCAACCGCCGCCGAAGGAGCCTGAGCAAATCGATCCCTGGCGACAGAGAGAACTTGACCAAGATGGTGCCGCAAGCAACCGGGCCAGCGTCATAACTACCAATGTTTTTCAGTAAATGTAATATTCTGAAAACTGTTCTCCTGACCTCTTACATGCGTATTCTTGTTCATCTAATGAATACGAACAGAAATGATTAAATTTTTCAAAACAGACAATTTTGCACACATTTAGTTTTTCTTGCTTTTGTCTTCGTAAATAAATTGTTTGCTATACTTTTCTATTTTATAATCTTACTTTGCAGGTCAGTTGTTCATTATTTTAATATAAAAATAACAAATATATCCATATTTTGTTTGTTACAATTCGATAAAAACTTTTTTCAAGTGTTTTATATTTGGCTATGAGTGTATTTAACAATGCTGATTATATTAATATGAATATTTTTTTTTTAAAAAAAAGGACACGGAGTCACATGGAGTACTCTTGCTTCGAAAACAACTGAACGAATTACTCATCTAGCGATGCTAACAGTATTCTTTATCTTAATATCGAACACTATAATTATGACTCTTCTCGCATATTATATACAAGATGTTCTGCAAACTACAAGTTGCTTTAATCCTTTATTGAAATTATTCAAGGTAAAAATTAAAGTTTCTTTCAATTATTATTTATAATTAGTTATTTTTTCTACACAACAAAATTTAATAAAATAGAATTTTATTGTCTTTTATAGAATTCTATTTTTATTTTTTCTATAGCAAATTCTAAAAAAATGAAAAACCAATTAAATTAAATTATTATTTAAGTACAAGTTTCAAATTTAATATAAATTGTGCTTTTATTCCAATATAGCTTTTTTGAGGGTTTAAGTTTTTCTGATTTTTTAATATGTTAATCTATAAAAAAATATAAGATACTTAGGCTGGTAACATGAATGGTGATCAGGATATGACTAGGGAGGAGATGATTAAGTAGTGTTTTAATTTTGTCAATCGTTTATAGTTTATTTGAGAAAAAAGAACTTCAAATAAAAGTTATAAATAATTTAATTGTACGCAACTTTTATTTGAAGAATTTTTATTATTAAAGATAATTATTGATAGTTTCTGCAATTATTTCTGCATTTGATTTATTTGTTTTCTTCCATGGCACTCTTCGTATAGGCATATTTAAATAAAAAAATTATATATATATATATATATATATATATATATATATATATATATATATATATATATATATATATATATATATATATATAGTGATCACGCGAGAATGAACCAGCAATTATCTCCGTTATTCAGCGAGATATCAATTATCTTCAAATAAACGAATTTACTATAGACAATATGGGCAATAATGTGTCGTATTAAGAAGCGTTCTGTTACTTCCGGTGCCGGAGTATGTGATACCAACTTTGAAATTTCAAATGGAACATACTATATTTTTTTATATTTCTGAAAAGTACATAAAATTTGCTTTACAATGGTAGTAAATTAGTAGTACATTGTATTATTAAAAAATAAAATGGCGGAGGTGTGAAATATGAATATATTAAATGAATTTAAATCAAGTGTGTGAGATTTTATTGTTTTTTTTTGTTCACAGATGATGATATTTTTTGAGATAAATTCATTTATATGACGTAACCTAGGCAACAAATCCAATAAAACAAAATTCCACACTTTTTTGACTTATTTTGTAAAATATTTCAAACGTCCGCCATTTTACTTTTTAATAATACAACGTTGTACTTGTTTACTATCATTGTAAAGCAAATTTTATGTACTTTTCAAATATATAAAAAAAATATGGTATGTTCCATTTGAAATTTCAAAGTTGGTATCACATACTCCGGAACCGGAAGTAATAGAACGCTTATTGATACGACATCTTATTGCTCATATTGTCTATAGTATATTTGTTTATATAAAGATAACCGCTATCTCGCTTAATAACGGAGATAATTGCTGGTTCATTCTCGCGTGATCACCCTGTATATATATATATATATATATATATATATATATATATATATATATATATATATATATATATATATATATATATATAATTACATATGAATATCGTTGAAATCAGAAAAAAATACTGAATCGAATAAGCAAATAAAAAAAAATAGGTTGTCATTTAAAATAAGAAAGTTGCACCCCATAGTGTGAGAACCACTGGTCTAGAAACAAATTCTTGTTTCGCTCATTTTAATAGTCGCATAAAATATAGAAATTGTTTGCTAATTTAGCCGACCTTGTAGCTTTTTATAGTTCTCGAGCAACAGTGTACCACTTAAGAGGAATGGGTACTGCGGGAAGGGGAGGGCTAAAACGGAGTTTGTTTTCACCTTAAAATCGGATCTATTTATTAAAATATTTTTATAATTCTTGTTTCATTTTATAGAGGGAGATTGATTGTATGACATTTCAATATTCAAATTTCAAATATTTGCCCTATTTTACTTTAATAGCGTTCTGAATGTTGCACGTAAAATATTAAAATTTCAACACTTGAAATGCCATAAAATCAATATGAAAAATAGAACAAGAATTATAAAAATATTTTAATAAATAGATCCGTTTTTAAGCTGAAAACAAAACGCATTGTCGACGTAAAAATAGGTTCAAGCAGTGGTGCCTCTACTGCTAATTATCCGAATTTCATTTAAGCTCCGCCCCTAATTCAGGGTTGTACTTGATACAATGTTCTGTAAAATTATGTTTAGTAATAATACCGAATTTGAAATACATTTGTATCTAGGTATTGTTTCCGTAGTTTTTAATTACCAAATTAAGTTCAGTTTAAATATTCATCACTTATCAAATTAGCAGTGCTGTGAGGAATAATAAAACACAAATACAGATGAACTCGAATATAATGTACTCCAGATATAACGAAAGGTCGCTTATAATGAACAAAAATAATTTCTCTGAATATAAATCTTATATTTACCATGTATTTTATGCTTTCTTATAACGAATTCGTTTATAGCGAATATACACAAACAAAAAAAACAAAAAAAAAAACATTTTTCCTCACAAGTTCCATTTCTCTGGCTTTGAGAAGACCTACTCTTCTAGTTTTCAACATAAATATAAACATCAATAATATACAACATTTTTTTCTTCAATATTAAACAGCCGATATGCTAAGCCTTTTTTAAAAATTTCTTTGACGGTTAGTATTTTTTATATTTTTAATATCATTGGTTTCTATGATTGGCATGCTCACCTAACCTAAAAATTATAAATTTAATTTTAAGATATATAACCTCTTTATATTTAACATTAAACAAGTTTATCACTCCCCAGCACCTTTCCCACTATATTAATTAATACATATATATATTTTCTATTAATACATAACATTTTTTATATAATAATTTTATATTTTACAATAAATACTTTTGAATGTACATCTTTCAGCTGAGGCTCCGAAGATGCTAAAAACCTATTAGCGAAATCGACAAGCCACATAGTATAAATAAATTTTTATAATAAAACTCAAAGTTTAATTAACATTCATAAATTATGCAGCAATGTTATTCCTGTCTCTTAGTCAAGGCTTCAGCTAGTCTCTACGTAAATGACAGGAGCGTTAGCAATACGAGGTGTGTTCAAAAACTATCGCGAATTTTGAATTTTCGCGGGTTACGTATATTCGAATTTCGATCTTTTTGTGGCTTTATGTTGGTACTCATGTCTCTCACTTATGTCGACAAGCTCGGCCATTTTGAATGTTCACTTACTTGTTGACAGCTGCTTTGCTTGCACGTGTTTTGGATCGTCTTCGATTTTTACCTATTCAAAAAAATGGAACAAAGAACCTGTATCAAATTTTGTGTGAAAAACGAAATTAAGTGCGCGGATGCATTCCGAATGTTGACTGTGGCATACGGAGAAGCTACCTTGGACCAAAGCAACGTTTATCGGTGGTACAAAATGTTCTCAGAAGGCCGAGAAGATGTGAACGACGAAAAGCGTGCCGGACGCCCGAGCACTTCAACAACAGACGAAAAAATTAATGAAGTGGAGAAAATGATATTGGCCAATCGTCGAATCACCGTTAGAGAAGTTGCTGAGGACCTAAACATATCGATTGGCTCGTGCCATTCGATTTTTATCAATGATTTGGGCATGAGACGGGTCGCCGCGAAATTTGTACCAAAATTGCTCAATTGCGACCAAAAACAGCATCGCATGAACATTGCTAATGAGATGTTGGACTCTGTCCGCGACGACCCAAATTTGCTCCAGAGGGTCATAACTGGTGACGAATCGTGGGTTTATGGTTATGACGTGGAAACCAAAGTTCAATCATCTCAATGGAAGCTGCCGCACGAACCAAGACCGAAAAAAGCGCGCCAAGTTCGGTCGAATGTGAAAGTTTTGCTGACAGTTTTCTTCGATTGCAGGGGCGTGGTGCATCATGAGTTCTTGCCACAGGGTAGAACGGTCAATAAGGAATATTACCTGCAAGTTATGCGCAATTTGCGCGAAGCAATCCGCCAGAAACGCCCGGATTTGTGGAAGAACAAAAATTGGCTTTTGCACCACGATAACGCCCCTGCTCACACATCGTTGCTTGTGCGCGACTTTTTAGCCAAAAACAACACACTAATGATGCCGCAGCCACCGTATTCCCCAGATCTGGCCCCCTGTGACTTTTTCTTGTTCCCTAAACTGAAGAGGCCAATGAAAGGACGACGTTACGCTACGCTTGACGAGATAAAGACGGCATCGAAGGAGGAGCTGAACAAGATAAAAAAAAATGATTTTTTGAAGTGCTTTGAAGATTGGAAAAACCGTTGGCACAAGTGTATAATATCTCATGGGGATTACTTTGAAGGGGACAAAATAGATATTCATGAATAAATAAATAATTTTTGAAAAAACACAAAATTCGCGATATTTTTTGAACACACCTCGTATATATTAAATAGGTATATGACGACGCCAGTCTGCCGGTAGGCGGAACCAACAACATAAAGAAGGAATACCTAGACTCACAATATTACAGTACAGGCTGCCCATATCTTAGTTGTAACAGTAAAATGTAAATTTGCGGCTTTTTGTCACTGGTGCGCCCTCCGGAGTGTTAAATAAAATGCTATTTGTTATTTTTTCTATCATAAAATATGTTGCCGTATATTTTCTAGTGGAAAAAAGAAGAAGAACATATAGTTGATCCAATTATTTCAAATAATAAACCAAGTATTGAACCTGCACCAGCAAGTTTTCGAAAATTAATTGAATTGAAAAATGTTGAAAAAACATTTGGGACCACGAGAGCTTTAAATGGATTAACTTTGGATATTTATGACAATCAAGTAACATGTCTTTTAGGACATAACGGTGCAGGAAAATCTACTGCCATAAATGTAGTGTGTGGTAGGTTTAGTTTAGAATTTAGATAAGAAAGTTGAATCGTCTAGTTTCAAAACCTAACAAATCCATTTTTGGCCAAAAATGAGTTTGATACTACACCGGATTCGTTCTCAATTTCCATAAATTGGTGCGTAATATTGACGTACCAAAACTCAACCAACAAATGATATTTACGTTTAAAATAGCAGGTTCGTTTCAAAACCCGACAATCCACGATCGGTTAAGAGCTGATGCCTGTAAATTCTAATTAGCCTATACATTTTGTAAAATAATGTCAATTTTTTCTTTACAATAACTTAATACGGATTTTATTAACTATAAAATTTTCAAATAATTTCAATAATTTATAATAATTAAATAATTGCAGAGTGTAGGGTATCGAAAAGTTAGAAAAACGTTGGACCAAGTATGTTGACCTCAGAGGGGACTATGTAATATATATATATTCATGTCATTCCGGTAACTTTTCAATGCACTCTCGTAATTGTCTGATTGTCTTAAATTTTTGTAATATAATATAATAAACCTCTGTTTTCTTATTCAATGAAATCAAATACTGAACCCGAAATATCCAAAGTTCAAAATCAAAATTTGACAAATACATATTTTAAATATAAATTCTGACATAATTAATTACTTAGTTTGTCTTATTAAACAAAGTAGTTTTTGTTGATGCATAGCGTTATCATCATACGTAATATAACAAGTGATATGATTATCATCAATGATATTCTCGAGTGAAACCGAGCAATATCTTCGATTATTAATCATATCACGAGCTTATATTTAATGAGAGAATATAATGAATTTTTGCAATCTAACCTAACCTAACTTTTGATATACACATTCATATTGTATTAAAACATGGTACTTACGAGTTTTATTTAATATTTCGGAGTTTGAATTATTGTTATTATTTATTTTTATACTCAAAATTAACTGTCAATGTCATAAATAAAGAGAACAAATCCCTTAGTAACGACTATAAATACGGTGTTTATTTCCTTGTTTTTTATCATCGCTGTGATAAACGCGTAGCTAGGGAGATTCTGAATGTTGATTGGCGGAAAACATGTCACGTGACTAAGGAATTATATTCTCAACATTATATATTTTTATACAATTATTCATTTGGAATGTATTAAAACAGTTTTATTGCGATTTCTCAAAATTTCACCAAAGTGGATTTATCGGGTTTTGTAACTAGGCGATTCAGTTGTTAATCGGGTGAACATGAAATGCAACTCTGTCAAATAAGTACCGGGAATTGTTTGTTTAAAAAGCCTGCATTGAAAAAAAAATATTTGCTATAAGTTGGTACATAATTGACAAGTGCAGTATTTTTTTTAAACATGTCAGATCAAGGTCATCTGTATCATGACCGAATTAACAAATTGTCATATATTTATGTTATTTGCAAAGACTACAAGCGTGTGTGATAAGGATGGATATAATAGGTTTGTCTTTCAAAAATTCATATTGTTTCGACTAAGTTAGGACATTCCATTTTAAAACGATGGTCGTTGTTGATAATACTTTCTCTGTAACGTAAAATTATTTATTAATTCAGATGTATTACCTTAATTCTGTGTAAGAATCTTATTTTTCATATATTTGGTTTTACATTTGCTAATAAACTTAAGAAATTTTAATCGATCTCTAGAGTACAAGCAATTTGTTTGCTTCCAAAACCACATTTTAAAGTTTTTCATCTTTAGTGTTTCAGATATTTTAATGAATTTTCAATCGATGCACAAACATTTGCCAAATTGAAATTAGCTTCTTGTAAAGCATTTTTGTAATAAATGTACTTTATATTTTTACCTCTCGCTAAGAGAAGTATTGGGTTAATGTTAAAAACATAGCATATCCAGATTTTAGTGAATAAGCACGTTTTAAGGTCCCTACATCCGATTATAACATTTTTACGATGATGTCTCTGTGTGTGTGTGTGTGTGTGTGTGTGTGTGAGTGTGTGTGCGTGTGTTAGGATATTGGAGGTACGATTTCTCAAATTCTATAAGACTAAAGACCTGTGTAACAAGCGGAAGTGGTAGTTTCTAAATAAAAATGTAAATGTTATTTTTGAAAATTTGTTATTACAAATAATAAAGATAATTAAATTCTCAATATAATACATTTAATTTTTTTTATTATATCTCCTATAGGTTTGGAGATACAATATATAATAATATAGAATAATGAATGAATTTCAAGATTTTGAACATATTAGAAGACTAGGACAAAATTCCTCAGAATGAAAGAAAAGATACAATTTCAATTATTTGTGTGTACAAGAAATTTTAACTTCGTTACTTATAGGGCGCGAGCAGTCATGTGACTTTGTTGGGCTTGGCAAGCAGATATGGGGATCCGTGTCAGAATGACAGCTAGTAGTTATTTACATAGATATCACAATTGTCATATTATAATTTTACATTTTAAATTTCAAAATATTCTGATGGATAGAAAATCATGATGTTTTGAATGAAAAAATTTGATACACCTATGTACATTTTTACTAGCTGTCATTCTGACACGGGCCTCCATATCTGCTTGCCAAGGCCAAAAGTTACATGACTGCTCGCGCTCTATGCACCATACAATGAAACCGACGAGAGGTATTGTGTTGGCCACAACAGATTTTTTTTCTTGCCCGCCTCTAAAACTTTGGCGCACTTGGACTTTGTCCACTTTTCCGTGTTCTGATGCCGGCCCTGATAAAATGGAACCTATTTTATCGGGTTATTATTGAACAATTCCCGGAATTTATTTAATATTGCATAAAAGGGGGATCCAAAAATAACGAGATTTATTTTCTGGTGGGTTGAAAGGCGCTAGTTCCGACTTCACTAGACCCGCTTTTGAATCTATTACCCATGCGTCATCCTTAAGGAAATCTGAGCGGTCGGTGTGTTTTTTTGTAAGCGATGTTTGACGTATTCGGTGATTTTGTAATGGCGGACATTAAAAAGCAATGTGTTAACATCAAGTTCTATTTCCTGTTAGGGAAGTCAACAGTAGTACGAGGCTGTGTTGAAATTTTACCGGAATGACATGAATATATATATATATATATATATATATATATATATATATATATATATATTCATGTCATTCCGGTAAAATTTCAACACAGCCTCGTACTACTGTTGACTAATATATATACATACATTTTATTTTTCTACATAGTCCCCTCTGAGGTCCCACTTGGTCCAACGTTTTTCTAACTTTTCTATTCCCTCCTCCCTCCTTCTTTGGGTCGACTCACAAAGTCCAATCTACGCTTTCAACAGAATTTTCGTCTCTGGAGTGTAGTGGTGTATTCAAGTTTCATCCATGGTTATGAAACTTCTTTTAAAATCGATAGAATTCTTCTTAAACAACTCCAAATTTTCGGCTCAAGTTCGTGCCCGAATGCGCTTTTGCTCCGAACTAAGCAAATGCGGCACCCACATGGTGCACATTTTTCTCATGCCCAGGTTATTATGTAAAATATAAACTACACGTTCATAAGAGATCCCTATGGTTTCCTCAATCTCACTTTTCATTTGGCGATCTTCCATGTGACCGGTCCCTCTAGTAGTTATTTACAGAATTAAATAATGTATGACAGTGTGTCGGCAAGGTAGTGGGCTGCAGAGAGATGGCGGAAACGGCGGGTCGCAATGGTTCATGGAAAGGGCGTGACCCGGATGGTTAGCAGAGAGAGGCTGATGGTTGGCGAGGAAACAACAAAGATAGAAGGCCCAAGGACGTCCCAGACGTTTCGTTGGAAGCAGACCCAACAACCAACCTTGAAGTGTACCGGACTCCGAGTCCACTAGATTGGTGCTAGAAGACGCCAAATTCCGGGGAAGGAATCCAGCCTTCAAAACGAACGAGGAAAAAAAACGTGGAGGAGGTGATCAACCGGTGGTCATTTTAGTTTGCTACCTTGCCAAACACTGAATTATAATTGTTAACTTTAAATGTAACGTAAGTGTTGTCATTAGTTAAATTATATCATATGTGAAGTAATTGTTGTGTCTTCTTTTACCAACTGCCTCGGAACCTAGACCATTGCTCAGTGAGCGGCAGGTTACATCCAGAACCATATCATGGTCTTTATCAACAATTTCTGGTGTGATAACCGATTTTGGGCGACCTGAACGTGGCTCGTCACAGGTGTGTGTTCGGCCACGCTTAAATTTCAAACCCCAGAAACTTACAGTGGAAAACGAAAGTGAATCAAGGACAGTATCCAACTTGGTCTTGATCTCCGTTGCCGTTTTTCTTTTCAAATATAAAAAAAAACTTGATCACCGCACGAACTTCGTTTTTATCCATTATCGATTTAACGGTAGGTAGATTGTACTGAAATTTCTTGACAATTCATATGAAGAGTTAAACAAAACAACGACATAAGATTGTTTTCGAAAAACCAAGGTCTTCTCAGTGATTCCGGTAACTTTTCAATCCACCCTCGTACTTAAGAGATCATACAGAAAATCCGGGTCGATTTGTGACGGTTCTTTCATATACTGGCATTCACTTAAATGGTTGACTCTACACTGGAATATATAAGTGGAATAAACCTCACTGCAATACGTTTCAAGTTAAAATTTTCAGTCAAAATTCATTGGCATAAACTCGGGGATATTTCAGTGGGCTCCTCCAATTCATAGATTCTTATACGACGAAGTTGAGGCTGTTGCGGTCGAAGTTCATCTTCAATTGATATTTGACCACTTTTCAAACGAAAAAAAAATCATTTGTAAATCCTTGCCTGGCTCTAAATTTTCTCCCCATAAGCCCTGCGAGGCATTGCGATAGTTTGTCTAACAGGAAACAAGATTTTAATGTCTGCCATTGTAAAATCGCCCAACAGGTCAGAGTGTAACAGTTTTGGAATAACCTCCAGCGACTCTATCGTCAAATGTAACAAAGGTATGCAATTTTACCGATTGCGCCAATGTAACAGTGTAATAGGGGAGGATTATTACTACCTGTTCTGGTGATTATCGAAAGGAAAGGGTTTTTCAGGAACCACCTATAGCGTGGCGTGCAGGTTGGTCGGAAATCGGAGCAGGCGAAATATGGATAATGGTACTTACGCACGTGCCAGGCCAATGTTCGGTTGGCATAACACAATCGGGGCCAAAAAAACCGAACACTTAAAAAAAGTTTTTTCGTCTTTAAACAAACAAAATATGGGTTTATTTGTTCTTTTTTTATTAAATTATGAATAGCTGTTCTGCAAAGTAAAATTAGAAAATGAACAACATATAGCAAACACATTATTTATTAAGAAAAGCTAATTGAACAGAAAAATGAACAAAAGTAGCAAAAATATTTTTCTTTATTGAGTAGGTTTTATAGCAAGGTACGATATATTTTGAGTAAGTAATAATATATATTGCCTCCTCGAACTGTAAAGACTTCTATCATATGGTTTGGTAAACTTTCAATACAGTTGGTAACTCTCAGTAACTTAGAAATAGGTACTGTTAGATACTGAATAGTTTTTGGTACGGATTACCTATTGATGCTGAACACTGCTTAACGTAATCCTATATTTTTCGCAGGAATTTAAGTTAGGGCTGCGCTCTGACCATTATAATAATCGTATATTGACTTAATGCAAAGTTAGGACGCATGTTGCAAGCTTTTTAGATGAGCAAAAGATACTACGGAGTTAGCTGTGCATTTTCTAATTTACAGAACTTTCCGTCAAAGCACCATATTTAACCAAAACTAATTCAATATTTCAATACATCGAAATACCAGCCCATGCCAATTTAATACCAGTGTCAAATGGTGTTTTTCAAGGTATATCATATCTGGAAACGGTTCTCCTGACATTTACTACACGCATTCTTGTTAGTTTAATGAACACGGACAGAAATGGGATTCATATATGAACAATAAGGAGCTCCAGTGCTCCATCGCCTTGTCTCTATATTCTCATGCAAAACGTATCCGCTATACTCGACATGCTACGAGCAAAGCTGGGCAAGCAACGGACATCCTAGGACTTAAGCAATATTTGCAAAACCTTCTCAGCGAACGGACCCTGCAGAACTTTAAATTTCACGAACATCTGCCACTTGGCAAAAGACAATAGTTGGTAGTACGACCCATTCGTGTATTAAAAATATTGCGATGTTTAAAAGGGTTTGTAAGGCATAATGTTCCTGATATTCGTCATCTGATGTATTCTCCTATTTGATAATACATTTAGGGCAGTACTTATGGGAATAATCAAGGCTACAGTGATGTTTTGAATATTTCGATTATCTTCATCTGAATTTTCTGTTCAGGTTGTATTTTTCGATTGAATTGTAACAAAATTATTCGCATTTAGTATTATAAGTACTAAGAGTACAATATACTACACACCAGGAGTCATTAACCAACGATAATTGAAGAATTTATAGTTATGATTGAATTTTTAAAAACAGATAATTCTACACAGATTTAGTGTTCTTTCTTTTACTTAATAAATAAAGTGTTTGCTGCATTTGGGGTATCGTGGCCGTGTGCCTGAGTGTCTGGTCGCGAATCTGGGGACCCGGGTTCGATCCCGACCGACGCCAAAAATTACATCGCATTTTAATGGCACAAAATTGACCTCTGTGGCGCACTCTCCACGCCAGCAATGAGTGCCCGAAAGGTGACGCCTGGTAAGCGCCCACACGGTACAAATATTCCATCATTACCGATATCTGTGTACGAAGCAGATTGGCACACCCAGCAATGGGTAATATGCCGTGATGAAATATTTATATATTTATTTATTTATTTGCTGCATTTGTTTTATTTTCTAATCTTACTTTACAGACCATTTGTATTTCTTTTATTATAAGTCGTTGAAAAATCTTTTTTTGGTGTCCTTTTTTTGGCAGGAGTGTATTTTATCTTAATGACATTTCATATATTACAAAATTAATTTAAAATCCTAATTGTCAATGAAACTATTTTTTTGTTAAGCTGAAATTGTAAATTTTACGGTAACAATATAATTTTTGTAATAATAAAATATTCATTGAGTTTCTTATGTAAAATATTGTGCCGGCCGAAATAATATGATTTTGGGCTCGTATATTAGAATAAACCGCGGTAGAAGATACATACAGGTATTGTAACCCAGCCGATTGCAAGCGGCGATGAGTGTCGCTCGTCCGTAGACAATTGTGCGAGAGAGAAGGATAGTGAAAGATAGAAAACGGTGTCTATGCATTCCGTTCGCTTACTGTGTTGCTATATCGAGTTTTCCTATATTATTTTCACGATTTCAAGTTCTTGTTTATTATTGGTGTTAACAGTAGCATATATAATAAACTAATAAAAATGGGTAAGAGGTACCCAATTGTAAATACCACGAAAAGATAAAATATTAACATCGAAAGACTATATTTGTGAAAAGCATTTTCAACCTCAGTATATTATTAAGGAAGTAACAACTGAAACGTATTCAGTAAGCATAATTCATATACGTATTTTCAAAATTTTTCTTAAATATTTATACAATTTTTTAAGTATTCACTAGCATACCCAAGGTTATCACAGGATGCAATACCAACAATATTCCCGAATTGCCCAAAATATTTGTCAAAAGACATAAAACAGCGGCGTTCACTACATCGACATGCTTTAATTGACAAAAAAGAGAAATAATTGAACCAGAAACAAGTTAGTTTAATTTAAATTTAAAGTAACATTATTTTATTGTCCAAAAATTTCTTTGGCTTGTGATGTATTAAATAATAATATGGATCTAGAGACAATTGTAGATCAACTTGCTACTGTGCCTAATTTACTTGATTTACCATCCATGTCATGGGCCATGCATTGTTTATCTTGGAACACAGATAAAATAATTTCTATTTCTGAAATGACTGCTTTAAAATTTGGTGAAACAGTTATAAAAAGAAAAAATGTATTAATTCCAAATACGATGAACATTTATATATTTGATCACTTAATAATTTATGGTAAAACTGAAAACCCCTCTAACATAGAAGAAATACAAGATATTGCAAATAAATTACATAATACCGTCGTTTTCTACGGTGGAATTGGTATAGCTGAAAGTCCTACAAATTTCAGTCCAATTAAATATGTCAGAGATCACTGCCTATAAGTGTGGAGACACGTTAGTTGTCCATATTTGTGGGAAGATTGTATTTCTGAAAGTAGCAACAATAAATCTAATTTTACATTTTGTAAGAAATCTAAAAAAGCAATCGTAAATTTCAAAAACAAACTTAAAATCGCAGACGATTAAACAGTATGAGACAAGTGCAGAAAAGGCTAAAAATTAAGAATAAAATAATTGTTGAACTAAAAGCTGCACGACAAAAAATCAAACAGTTAAATGATTAAGACATATTAAATAAAATTGATCAACTTGAAAATATGTCTACAGCACAAAAATTATTACTAAAATAATATAATATATAATAATATATATAATTATGTAAGTATTAATGAATTATTTTTATTCAGTTAACGCGGTAGCGCACGGCATGATAGACACCTTTTTCTGTCTCTCTCGCACACAACTGCCTGCGTTCTGGCGATACACTTGACCGCTACGTCGGAATACTTCTCTTTATTATGTACTGTGGAATAAACTAATCAAGATAAAGACAATTGACTGTAACATAAGCAAATACTTATAATAATGTGTGAATATCTTCATAAACGCGTGGGTGGATATGAGAACAAAGTACGTGGATTGGTGTCGAACTGTTGTTCGCTAACTTCTTTACGTGCAAATAAATACTTATTCGCTTGGGCGTGACACGACGGAGCGTGTCCTAGCGTTGAGGCAGATTTCATCTGCGCCTAACTCATCCTGCAATCAGTAAAGAACTTCTACCTATGGATTTCTGCTTACAAAATTTAGCCGACTCTCTCCTAAGTTCTCTATATTCATACACATCACGCCATGTCACAAGTACTTAGGAAAAAATCACACTGACCTCAAGGATGATGCTTAGGTAACAGTAAGAGATCAAAAAGGGTGAAGACAACTAGCGGAAGAATTACAAACTAGCGCTCTACTACCCACCAGAAAATAAATCTCGTTATTTTTGGACCATCACCCGTATTATGTCTATGTAACAGGCAACCAAATAAGTTCGTGCGGTTTTTGTATACAGCAGAGTGCCGTGAATATTTTTTAAGTTGTTGGTCGATAGCACTTGTTTGTTATTTGTCATCTATTTTAATATGAATCCTTTCTTTTGTCGGGTACGTACACATTTGGTGACAATTGCTTAATTCCTAATTTGAATAGTTGAAAATGACAACGAATATAACTTTAATTCGAGGTTTTTTACTCTATGAGTACAAACTTGGTACCAAAGCTGCAATGGCGGCGTGAAAAATATGTACCGCATTCGGAGATGATGGCGTAAGTGATCGAACAGCACAGAAGTGGTTCAAAAAATTTTCTTCAGAAGATCTCAGCTTGACCAATGAAGCACGCTCTGGGAAACCGAGGATCTTCAACCGGTTGTGGAGGTAAATTCCAATACAACGTGCCTAGAGCATGCAGGAAGGTTCATTGTGAGTGATGAAACCATTCGTCAGCTAGGAAAGACGTGGAAGTTAAGCAAATGGGTCCCACATGAATTGTCAAATGATAACACGCAATGATAACGAACCATTTCTTGATCGGTTGTTAACCTGCGACGAAAAATGGATATTGTACTCAAATTCTAAGCGTTCGTATTATTGGTTGTCGCCTACTGATTCGGTACCACGAACTCCCAAAGCAACCAGAATAGTCCATTATGAGTTCTTGGAAAGGGGTCAAACCATCACTGTGAACAGCTTCAGCGAGTATAAGCAGCATTCATCCGAAAACAGCCTTCTTTAGTCAATCGAAAGAAAGTGGTACTGTTACAGGATAACGCCAGACTGCATACCGCAAGAATGACCCGGAAAGGCTGGGAAATGTTACCACATCTTCCATATTCTCCTCACATTTCGCCAAGTGATTACCACCTCTTTTGTCTCTTGACAACTATATGAGACATAGACAGTTTAAAACTCGAGTTGATGTAATAAATGCAGTCCGTTAATTTTTTTATTCAAAATCCATAGAGTTGTACAAGCGCGGCATACAAAAATTGGTGTTACGTTGGCAAAAGGTCATTGAGTGTGATGGTAATTACTTTGATGAATAATAGTGTATTATTGTTTCTTAATAAATACATATATTTTACCATAAAAAACCGCACAAACTTGTTTGGTTGCCTGATATAATACGACAGTATAATTTTTATACCAGTTTGTATTTTGAAGGTATATACAGACCTAATAGCGGAACAATCATATTAAATGGATATGATGTTGCAAAAAAATTGTCTAAAGCTAGACAATCGCTTGGTTATTGTCCACAAAATGATGTATATTTCTCAAATTTGAATGTATATGAACATTTGGTTTTCTTTGCTATGGTAAATATATGTATGTGTATGATTGATTTCATTAACTTACACGTCAGATACGTGTTTCAGATAAAAGGAACAAATTATGCAGATGCAAAAAAAGAAGCATTAGACTTTTTGAAACTTCTTAACTTGGATGATAAAAAAAAATCGAATGCGGAGAATTTATCTGGTGGGATGAAAAGGCGCCTATGTTTGGGAATGGCTTTAATGGGCAAGCCACGCACTGTTATTTTAGATGAACCCACTTCGGGCCTTGATCCTGAAGCTAGGAGACAAATTTGGAATATGATATTGGTATGTTCTTCTTTTATCTTTAATTTATTTATTAGTTATAAGGTGGCCAAGTGGTATAAGCGTGCAAGTTGTAATACGGCCAGTAGTCGATTTAGGGGGAGGGGGCTTAAGCCCCTGAACAACTTCATGTCTAAAAATGTGTTTTCTATCTTTTCCAAGAATAGGGTTACCAGACGTCCTCTTTCCTCTTTTCACCGGACATGTCCCCTTTTTTGGGATAAAAGTCCAAATCCGGTCTAAATTCCCACTAGACGCTTTTGCCCCGAATTGTCAATTTTCTATACAGGGTGTAACAGAAATAAATACATTAAATTTAACCAGTAATAGAACTCGTCGAGAGCAACAATGTTTCTTAATAACTTTTTTCGAAATCTCATTTTTTAAGCATCTTCTTGTTCTAAGTGTGTGCTGAGGGATGAAAGTGGTCTGTTTCTTGGTGTTCTTTGAAGCGTGTATGTAAGTTACGGGAAGTGAGGTCTATGTATGATTTGTTACAGGAATTACAAGAAATTTTATATTCTCCGCTTTTTTGCAAAAGATCTATTTTTAGTTTGGTGTTATTTAGGATATTATAAAGGTTTGGTTGTGATTTGGGGATTAGTGAAATGTTGTGTTTGTCTGTTGTATTTTTTAAATTGTTGTGAATGTGATTATGGTAAGGTATGGATAAATATTTATTGTTTTTGTTAGTGTGTAAATTTTGTTGTTAATTAGGTGAAAGAAAACCACACAATAACACCCGACAATATACATGCAGAAACTAACTGTCATAAACTACATTTATTAGAAAAATATGAAATACTCTCCCACCTAAAAAACAATAACACTTTATTAAAGAAACTACCTTTTTTCCAGGACACCACATGTTTCAATTTTTACCGCCTCTTAAATATATTCAAATTTAACGCCATCTACTACCAATTCCAACAACCATATGTAAGGAAATTCATAGTTCATTTCCATCTCTTGACTCTTAAGCTGGTTTCAGAGATTGCGTAGTAAACACAGCATAGAAATACACAACACAGAAAAACATAAAAACTTAAAACCAATTCAGAGATTGTACAGAAAACATAGAACTGTTGTATGTAGATAACTTCATGTCAGTATTTGTTGCTGCTTTCACAAGTTTTATTTAGCTGGCACTTCTTAAATAATTATAATAAACACAACTGTAAATAACTTGAAAGTTGTCTTAACCAAACTTCAAAACAAATGTCAGCTAGTTGTCAACATTAACGCGGTGTAGTAGTAGGCGTGGTTTAACTACGAATACTCACGAAACATAGCGAACATGGCCGAACATAGCTTCGAAATAAAATATGACCAATTCCCCATGTTTTGCTGTGTTGTGCTATGCTACAAGTATGTATGTAACTCTGAATCATTACATGCTTTTTCGTATGTTCATTATCTATATTTTTCTGTACTATTCTATGCTATGTTTACTACGCAATCTCTGAATCCAGCTTTACACAAGTTTTCAAAACATTTTCAAACTTCATCAATTTTCCAACTAATTTCAACAATGTTAACATTATTTTAACTTTCCTTGACAGTAAGTTATATTTGTTACTTCAATAAATCATGATTGTTGCATTTACACACCAATTCATAACCTCAAAAAATCTTTTTACAAAAACCTCATCTTTTCATAAGAAAAAAAATTCATATACAATATAAACTTAACCTTTTCTTAACTATCTTGTTTTCCTAAAACTAAATTATAAATTTAACTTTTATATTTGTTTCAATACTCTGTAACAAAAACATTTTTAGCTCTTGATCCGAAGATGGCCATCCATAACCGAAATCGATCATCGGAAAGATTTTTATAAATAAAAACTTTTTTCTTCAAGTGTACAATAATATTCATATTATGCTACTATACACACACAATAGAAGATATTCATTTTATTACTAGTACAACAATGTTGTTTGTTTTGTACTAGTAAAAAAATGTTAGCTTCTTAGTTCACCGCTGGCGGCAGCAGTTGTCACAGCAACACAGACCATATTGAAAAATTGTTATTTGACAGTTGTATCGTTTGTGTTTCGTGGTGTACACAGCCAACTATGGCTGAAATTGCAAACGCTATAATTAAAACAATTCTAGAAAAATATTAGAAAATCCCCAGTTTTCTTTGAAACACTTGAAGAAAAAATAGTATATGTTATTCGGAGCAGAACGCCCTTTTTGTGTTTTACCCAGCTTGCTTGGCCTCGGCCGCAATAGCTGGGTTCAACACAAAAAGACGGCTTTCTACTCCTAGTAACATAATATACTATTTAAACCACAGTGTGCTTTTATACATACATTTTTCAACCTTTTAAACATTCTATTTTCTCCGATTTGTGTATAGTTTCATCTTCTGGTATATCTGTCAATTTATTCAACAGTTTCTAATCATTGTATTCATGGCGCATAACGCTAGTCACAATTCACAACCACAACGAACACAGCTGTTTATAGACGCACGCACAAAACAATCCCATTTTGAATTTTGGCATTATGTAACACGTTCTACTTTACTGAAATGCGTTTGTTTATTTTATTCAACCATAGACGGGTAATGAAATTTGTGACAAAATTTTGAAGAATTTTAACTCAATATCTAGAAGTTTTATAAGAAAAAGTTATTAAGAAATATTGTAGAGTTCTATCTGTTTAATTGTTAACTTACAGTTCACAATATTTAGAATGGATGCACACGATGACGAGCCGAGTCGAGAAGAATCATTCATTGTATTTGTATCAGTCGTAGTGTCCGTGCTTGGCAGCAGCACGTTGTTTCACGTTATAAGTTCTTTCTGCCTTGTATGCTTGATGCTTGTGTAATATATCAATCTGTAACACCCTTGCCCGGTTGCAGAAACGTTCAGCAACGCTTTGTTTAATTAACGGATCATCAAAACGAACAAATGCAAACGGGATTTTTTGACAGAAATGATTTAAATGTCATAAGAACAAGGAAATTGATTCGAATTTGTTCATTTTGATAGTCCGATAATTAAACAAAGCGTTGATAAACGTTTCTGCAACCAGGCACGTATGTTACTTACTATTCTTAATCTAAACCTGGTTTTTCTGTATTGTCTTATTATCTTTTACTCTATTTATTCATCGTGTATTATTGTATTTTTCTTATAGTAAGTTGTTCAATAAATTACTTTTTGTTGTTACACTCGTCTGTTTGTTGGTTATGTGTGTTTTTGTGTGCCTAACATGGTTTGTTTATGTAATATGCGTTGCAATTATATTCTGTAACTTACCTTTCATACTTATCTTGGCTCCTATTAGTCTGTGTTATTTGCTATTTTTCAATATTTTATTGTTTGGCGATAACATGAGGTTATTTGTTTACCTGTTTGACACGTTTGTAGCTGTTGAATTGCGCCAGTGGTGTGGCGGATCGTTTTTTCCAATATATTTCTTTGTTTTATTTTGTTGTTGAATTTTTAAGCGCTATCTTCATGCGGCAAAACTTCTGGGTTCCGGAAAAAGTTTTAGCCTCATGGAACTCTGGTCTGGTATTGTTCGTGTTATGGGCAGAGCCGTGTTTAGCTAACGCGGGGCCCGAGTAAATTGCGGGGCCCCTTCAAGGGGATTTTTATCCATAAAAATCTACACATGCTTACATAGGCACAGTTCTATGATTTAAAAAATGAAAATGTTTCTGTGATAATCATTTAAAGTTATTTATTAGAAAAATAATTAACTATCGTTATAGATGATTACACAGAACACGAGTTTCTGATAATAGTGGAAAACATTTGTCTCTCTCTTAGCCGCAGCAGTAAGCAACGACAAAAGTTTTTCACGTGTTCCACATTTTCACGATTTTTTATTTCAAAATTAATCAGTGCGGGGCCCGGGGCACGTGCCCCATGTGCCAATAGGTAAAACCGGCCGTGGTTATGGGGTAGACGTATTTTGTACTATATATATAGTGTGACCAATTATTGTCGGCGTAACTTAGTTTGCTCGGTAACAATCATTTTTGTGTTAGCTACATATACCTATTAACTAATATATTGCGGATCCCTTGCTCTCCATGAAGCCTTGACTGAGAGATAGGAATATCATTGCTACATAAGTCTGTCTCACTTTTCCCAAGTCTTGATTTTGCGAATGCACGTAATATTTGAATCCTATTGGCTAACGACGATATCTAAGTTCTGATTATTGAAGAGTAGCGCAAACTTTAAATTTAAATCTGAGAAATTAAATAATGTAGCTACTATTTACCAATATTTCTCTGATTCTCTGATTTTTTTCACTGCACCCAAATAAATAAATGTTACAATATCTTTGAATAGTCTCGGACTTAATTGCCAGCCCTCGCTTCGCGCGGGTGGCAAATTCGTCCTCACCCTTGTAGTACCAATAACTATTGTATCCATAGACCGTCGTTCACATGTAAGAAAAAAATAAACAAAAAGCTTAAATTCGAACGATTGACATTTCCCAAAAGTATTACTTCTATTTTGTTAACATTCTATATGTATTTACTACGTGCCATATGTTACAGAATTTGCGAGGTAGAACAGCTATTTTAATAACAACCCATTTTATGGATGAGGCCGAGATACTTGGAGATAGAATTGCCATCATGCACACTGGGCATATTGTGTGCTATGGAACTCCGATGTTCTTAAAGAAAAAATACGGTAAATATTCCAATCGAAGCCATATCAATAGCTGTTTGATATACTCGTATTTAAATAAAACGAGTGACACTCGAAATCTACGAGCCTAAAATCATATAACTTCAAATGACATATCATATTTTACCTTAAAGACATATCATACGTATATTACAAAAAACACAAAAAATATTTGATTCCTACAGAAATTATATTATTACCATAAAATATAGATTTCAACTTAAATTAACAAAATCAAAATAATTTCGATAACAATTAGGTATTGAGGTAGTTCGATCATTAGAGCAATGTATACATAAGAAGCTGAAATTTTAATATGTTATTAATCAATAGTATATATCAGGAAACCAAATAAGTTCGAGCGGTTTTTTTATGGTAAAATATAAATATTAAGAAACAATAATAGATTATTATTCATCGAACTAATTATCATCACACTCAATGACCTTTTGCCACCGTGACACCTATTTTTGTATGCTGCTCTTGTACAACTCTATGGATTTAGGAATCAAAAAAATTACAGACTGCATTTATTACATCAACTTTTGAACTATCTATGTCTCATACAGTTGTCAAGAGACAAAAAAAGGTGATAATCACTTGGCGAAATATCAGGAGAATATGGAGGGTGTGGTAACGTTTCCCTGCCTTCCCGGGTCAATCTTGCGGTGTGCGATCTGGCGTTATCCTGTAACAATACCATTTTCTTTCGAATGACTAAAGAAGGCTGTTTTTGGATGAGTGCACCTGTTCACAATACAAGTTCGCATTGATGGTTTGACCCCTTTCCAAGAACTCATAATGGACTATTCTGGTTGCCTTGGGAGTACGTGGTACCGAATTAGTAGGCTACAATCAATAATACGAACGCTTAAAATTTGAGTACAATATCCATTTTTCGTCGCAGGTTAACAACCGATCAAGAAATGGTTCGTTATCATTGCGTGTTATCATTTGACAATTCATGTGGGACCCATTTGCTTAACTTCCACGTCTTTCCTAGCTGACGAATGATTTCATCGCTAACATTGAATCTTTCTGCAAGATCTAGGCACGTTATATTGGAATTCTGTTGAAGATCCTCGGTCTCGCAGAGCGTGCTTTATCGGTGAAGCTGAGATCTCCCGAACAAAATTTCTTGAACCACTTCTGTGCTGTTCGATCACTTATGCCATCATCTCCGAATGCGGTACATATTTTTCGCGCCGCCACTGCAGCTTTGGCACCAAGTTTGTACTCATAAAATAAACAACCTCGAATTAAAGTTATATTCGTTGTCATTTTCAACTATTCAAATTAGGAATTAAACAATTGTCACCAAATTTATACGTACCCGACAAAAGAAGGATTCATATTAAAGTAGATGACAGATAACAAACATGTGCTATCGATCAACAACTTAAAAAATATTCATGGCACTCTGCTGTATACAAAAACCGCACGAACTTATTTAGTTGCCTGATTTTTTGGTGACTGCTTAACTTATTTCCAATTTTAAATAATTTTAGGAACTGGCTATGTGTTTACCGCACTAACTACTCCAAATGCAAATACGTCTGCTATAACAAATGCTCTGCAAGGAAATGTTCCTGGGTGCAGTGTTACCAACGCAACGGGAACTTTCATTAAATATAATATACCCACCACGGATACGAGTCTATTAACGAGATTGATTCAAGATATTGAAAGCAGAAAGAAAAGCTTAAATATCATTAGTTTTGGAGTCAATATAACTAGTATTGACGACGTATTTTTAAAAGTTGGTCAATTAGAAGAAAAGAAAAAAGGTCCGTCGGTTAACGGATTGATGGAAGACATTCATATGACGAAACGTTTGTTATTCAAATCACTATTAATTATGATTTTCCAAAGTTGAATTTATTACAGATAAATACATTTGGAGATCATTAATCTTATTGAATTATTTCGTTGCCCTGGTTGTAAAAAGATATTTATATCATCGAAGAAAATATTGGGAATTCCTATTTACAGTAAGTATAAAAAACAATTATACTATTATTTAGTAAATTCAAAATTTCCGCAGTACAATTTAAGCGTTTCATCTTTGAATATATAATACTCGTAGCTCGCATAGTTTTTGAGATAGACATCCTATATATTGAGTTCAATAATTTATGCAACCGTCAAACTGTACTAGGTCTAAAAAATATAGTTTTAATTGTATATCCCTATTTAATAGTATGTTCCGTAACACAACCGGTTCGACCAGGTTTGCGGTTTAGCGTTCCGTAAATCCTGAAATTATTTACCGGTTTCTATTTGGACCGCGGTTCCTGAAAAAGATTGGTAAAAAGTCGGACCACAGCAACCACGAAATACTCCTGGTTTCTCTGGTATTTTTATTCCTCCTTTCAAACATCATTGTAACCAAAATCAAACGATAAATGTCAATGTCAAATTTCTTAACCGCATTAGTGGTGTTACTAATAATTATTATAGATGTAAGTATAAAATTGTTATTTATGATATAAGCGTTAAAAATGACATTTTATTTTATGGGGACGTTTGGCACACGACGCGAAGCGGAGTGGTCCAAACTTTCGAACAAAATAAAATTATATTTAACACGTACATTACATACTATTTTTTCTATAAACACTATTTTTACCTCTCGCCAAGATAGGTATTGCTAAAAATCGCAAATATTTTTACGTCGATATCTGTATATATATATGTATGTGTGTAGGACGTTGGAAGGATGATTTCTCAAAAACTATAATACTTAATATCTGTTTAACTGCATATTTCTCAATCGGACATTACTGGAAAGAGCTGAAAAGGTTTTGGTAATAATTGGACAACCGGAAGTAGCAGATTATTAAAAAAAAAAATCTTCTAAATATTATATTTTGAAAATTTTTGTTCTTGCTTGTATTAAAGAAGAGTAAATTCTCTATCTGATACATATAAATATTTTATTATATCTTTTATAGATTTAGAGATAAATGTAAAGTATATAATAATATGTTGTAATAAATCTCACAGACCAAATAGTGTCATGGAAACCAAATAAAAACTAAAAAAAATGTAACTGACTGATAAATGTCATGGTCAAAAATCCAGCCACATTACTGAAGATTTTTTCTGGGAAGTACATACATTATATTATTTCTAATTATATTAATATTTAAATATTTAAAATTATAGGTATATTACATATACCCGTTAATTCCGATAATGAATTGGAAACATTTCGAAAAATTAGAAGAATAGGACAAAATTTCTTGATAGAATGAATTTAAAATTAACAAATCTGATGTGGCCAACACAATAAATTACGTCAACCCTGTGTATTATGTATAAATTCCATACATAAATTTTCTTGCAAAAGATTCTAAATTTCCAGTAAAATTATTTCATAAACAAACTATGAAAACTGCTCTGACATCATCTTCTTTAGCTTTTCCCATTCGTTAGGGATCGCTATTTTTTATTTTCTTCTTCCACTCATTTCTGTTTTGGGTGTCGTTCTCATTCGGTTCCTTCTCTCTCAAGTATTCCGCAATACAGTCCTCCAATCTTATCATTGGTCTTCCTCTGTTTATTCAACCTTCTATTTCTAAGTTATTCATTCTTCTTCCAATATATTCTTCATCTCTCCTTATGACATGTTCAAACCAATGTAATCGTCTCTTTTGTATCTTTCTAGATATTGCAACACGACTTATTTCATTACCGCATCTTTTCGTGTCTTCCCCAACATCTAATTCAACATCCTCATCTCTGCCACATTCATTCATTTAGTTTTCATTGATACTGACATGTGTCAATTTGAATTATCTGAATATATTAGCAGTTTCCATGGTTAGCATAGATGGCTGATTTATGAAATTTAATATCTTTATAATTCTTTAACTCTATATGTATATATTGAATATGAAGTATAAAATGCAAACAAATCGTATAGAGAATAATATATTGTTTAAGTTATAATAACGTTAAATGTCAATAAATCATATTTAACTGTTAAAGTCTTTTTAAATGAGGGTACTTCCGGTTGACCAATTATAACCAAAATCTAATCACTTGTTCTTCTGGATGTAAACTTGAGGAATATGAAAAAATTATAATTTTTGGAATCGTGGACAATTCCTCTCTTACCTAAAAGTGACGGAAGGTAAAAATCTAAATATAAAAAATAGATATAAGTAGAATTTTTGGTGTAGAGTGTAGGTATACAAAAAATGTTAAATACAATAGGGTGCGAGTATTCATGTGACTTTGTTGGCCTTGACAAGCAGATATGGGGACCCGTGTCAGAATGGTAGCTAGTACTTATGTACATAGATGTCAAATATCATAATTTTTCATTCTAAATAGTAATTTTCCAATTCCATGTGGTTTATTTTCCTCGACAAGTAAATTCCACACTTCTGGTGACTAATTACGTGAATTTAGAAAAAAATCTGATATTTGATATCTATGTACATAATTACTGTCATTCTAACACGGGCCCCAATATCTGCTTGACAAGGCCAACAATATCACATGACTGCTCGCGCTCTATAGTTATGTAACCGAAAACGGCCACTGGCCACAATAGATTTTTTTGTTGAGTTACAGAACATAGTATTAGAAATAAGTGTAATTCTGTTCTTATATTTAATAGATTTTCATCACATGCTTTATGTTTCTGCTGCCCTTTCTTATACAAACTGCTGCAAATGAAAGAGACCTTCTATCTTTAAATTTTGAAACCTTCGGCACGCATACAGCAGTGTTTTCTTCAAAAGATTCGCATCTTACTAAATATTACAAAGAAGTTGCTCCAGACTATAAAGAAACCAACGACACAATTAAAGGTAAGGATGTGCAACTATTTTGATATTATATGAACTAAAAACGTTGCAAGCAAGATTTATTGATGCAGTTAAAAACAAATGCAGGTTGTTGCAAAAATAGGGACAAATATTTTTTTTCTTTTCTATTAATGTTAAACATACGAGCCCAAATCCAGAATACTACTATGTCAAAAAAGTACCGGAAATTGGTCAATAAAGCACAAAATATGCATTATTCAACCAAATTTATTTTATCACCTTGAAAGTAGGCCCCTTCCGAAATAATACACTTATGCCAACGAATAATCCAATCATCAAACCATTTATTAAACGCACTTTTACGAATCGATTTCAGTACTCGCCTTGAATTCTCTTTCATGTCTTCTATCGACTAAAAACGGTTGCCTCGAAGTAGTAATTTGAGTTTTGAAAGAGAAAAAAGTCGGCCGGAGCCATATCAGGGGAATACAGTGGTTGTTTGATAAGATTTGTTGAGTTTTTGGCCAGAAATTCGTTCACAATGATAGCCTTGTAAGATGTTGCAAAATCCATGAGTTTTCTTACCACAAATCTTGTGTTTTTCGACGAATTTGCTCTCTCAAACGCCGCATAACGCTCGGATAATATTCTTTAGTTACTGTCTCACCTTCTGGCAAGATTTCCGAGTGCACAACACCGCAATAATCGAAAAAGAAACTGTCAACATTACCTTCACTTTTGATAGACTTTGACGTGCTTTTTTGATTTTCAGTCACCATTTCCTTTATTTTAGCGATGTTAAGTTCAATTAAAGACGTTGATGGCCGACCTGAGCGAGGCAAATCTTTCACCACATCTCGACCGCGTTTGAATGCACTGTACCACTCATACGCACGTGTTTTTGATAAAGCCGATTCATCGTAAGCCATATGTAATATTTTCAGCGCTTCGGCACAGGAAATTCCATTTTCGGTTGTTACGGTTTAAAATTGATGTGGTGACATTTTGCTACAGATTACTATTGCCCTAGATATACGTACCTTCCTATCGTCTAAATCTGGTTTCCCTCGTCGTATTGTTATTATTATTTTGTCCATCCTTCGTGTATCTTTATATTTTTATAGTGTTTCGTCCAATAAATTCTCTCTGCCTTCTTATTGTAATTATATTTCAAATGTTCCTATAGTGTTATTTATGTAAAATATGTTTCACTTTGAATCTGTAACTTACCTAAATCCCTTTTCTGGCTATTTTTGGCGACCTACAAGGTTATTTGTTTACATCGCGTGACATGTTTTTAGTTGTAGACTTGCGACAGCGGCGTGCGTGAATTGTTTTTATTGTATTTCTTCTTTTTATTTTGTGGTTTTTTTGCGCCATCTTCATCCGGCAAAAACTTCTTGGTTCCGGAAAAAGTTTTGAGCATCGTGATTCTGGTACAGGCTCTGTTATGGGGTAGATGTATTTTCTTTTGACGAGTATTTTGGCACGTAGTTGATGGTTGGCGTGATTTAGTTTTGACGCGAGTGGAGTACGCGATTGTTGTTTTGGACCAGTTTTTGGTTTCGCCATTGTTGCGGATTTCTACTACGTCGGGGGTGCTCGAATGACTTTCCAGTGTTGTGTATTTTGGTGGGTGCTTCGTGTGGTGTCACGAGCATCTTTTTTTCGAGTTCTGGAAGTCATCTCTCTTCGGAGGATTTGCGACTCTGCCGTCAGCGTCACCATTGTTGTGGACACCTTCTACATTGTGCCCAGTTGCTGTCCCTCCGCCGTCACCATCGCCCTACTTCATCGCCGCCTACAATTCCCCCAAACACGCCGTATAGATAAGTACCTTTATTTAATATCGTTCTTCCTCTTTTTTGGTTTATTTTTGTTTTGCGAGGAAAGAACTTAGAGTATATTGTTGTCTACGAGGACTGTGGTAAAACATTATTTGGCGCTTCATTGTTGGAAGTCGTATGTTTTGTATGATTCGTTGATTTAGTGTATTCATTTTTATAATCATTTGCAAATCTCAATATTTCTTATTATTGTAAATGTTAATTGGAGCTTTAAGCTCATTGTAAGCATTATTGTTACAGATTTATTTTATGTGGAAGTGTATTTTCGAATTTATTTTTTGTTGCATTGTTACCCATTGTTGGGACTTGTAACTCGGGAACGTGCGTGCGCTCCAACTGGCATGTACCTGCCCGCGCTACAAAATTGATCAATTTCACGCTGCGTAGATGTAATGCTTGCGCCCGAAACTGGGTTATAGGACTCCGGGTACAACAATATTTTTTTTTTGTACATTTATTATCTTTACATTCTTGCGTACTATATTATTACAAAATTTAACAAATTTTACCTTCATTAAATTCTGTTTTATTAAATTTCCTTTTTTTATTTATCAGTCCTAAATCGTTTTCAGGCAACAGTTACGGTAGGTAACTTATCTATATTTATCGTTTTCGTACCGTCCTTTTCGTAATTTTGCGGATAAAAATTACGTGGCGCCCTTCATTCCTTTTTAACCCTTATGCGGGTTCAACCCTGCCCGTCTCCACGGTATTTTTATCCATTGTAAACATCGCAAAACACACTTGAGATGAACTGACAAATGGAGCACTGTAAACAAACTAGATGACAGATGGCGCATAGAGAACAATTGTGCCAACATAGCGACAAAAAGAATTTCGACACTGCGTTAAGCGGGCTTTTTTAATATACAGTACCGGCCAAAAATATATCACCTTTATGTTTTTTCAGTATAACTTTTATAAAAGTAAATCAAATGCGCTCAAAATTTAACAGTATATATTTGATGTAGATTAGATCTTGTACATGATGTGTGATGAGTTTTTAAAAGAAATATCATGTGTTTCAAGCTATTTTTTGAATTTATTTATATTTTCTCGCTTATTCTGCCGTTGTATCTGTAGTTGAAACCGCAAAATTTTGCGTTATTTATTATTTTGTAATATGGCGAAGACAAAAGGTGCTCTAAATTTAGACGAACGACAACAAAAAGCTATTATAGAGGGCCGGAAACAAGGGCGGACGCATTAAGGAGCTCGCGCAACAGTTTCACATCGCCAGATCATCGGTGAATAAAATTCTTAAACATTGGAACCTCCAAGGAGGCTATGTTGAGAAGAAGAAAAGCGGCCGACCACGTTGCACTACTTCCCTTGTCGATCGCAACATCCTCCACGTATCCCACAGCGATCCACGTCTTACAGCGCCCGACATTGCGAAGGAAATAGCGACTCCTGGTCAGTCTAATCCATGCATATGGACCATACGTCGTCGCCTACAAGCCGCAGGACTGAATGGACGGCAACCTGTGAAGAAGCCATTCATTTCTGCCAAAAATCGGAAGGCGCGAGTGGAGTGGACTAAAGAGCATAAAAACTAGACACCTCAGCAATGGTCTAATGTCATCTGGAGCGATGAAAGTAAGTTTATGTTGTTGATAGTGGTGGCATAAAATGGATTCGTCGCCCTAAAGGCAAACGTTTCAATCCAAAATATCAACTGCCGACTATGAAGCATTGTGGCGGTTCAGTCTTGGTGTGGGGTACTTTCTCAGCAAAAGGAATGGGTCCTCTTCACAGAAATCATGGTATCATGGATCGAAAAATGTACATAGACATCCTCAAAAATGTAATGCTTCCATATGGAAAGCGTCTTCATGGTCTTGGCTTCATCTACCAGCAGAATAATGATCCGAAGCATCGCGCGCGTGATTTGCAAGAATGGTTCCGACGCCATCGTCTGACTCTTATGAAATGGCCAAGTCAGTCGCCTGACTTAATTTTTTTATTAAGTAAATTATACCTAATATCAAAATATATTATGATTTTATAGACATCAATTCTCTATAAGTCAAGTTATGTTGAAAAAACTTAAAGGTGATATACATTTGGCCGGTACTGTACAATTCCTGGTATTTTCTTGACAGAATGTATTTCGGTTAGTTTACGTTTTCAACAAAAAAAATGTAAAACCTTCGCAAATGGTGAGAAATTTTGTGTAAATTTCTTTCGACTAGTTTAAAAGACTTTATATTTCCAAAGCTGAATATGTTATCCAAGTATTCCGCCATTTAAATCGTCGTTATTAGTAATACCAGCTTTAATTCTAACATTGTATCCCTAAGCTCTGCAAAATTTCCTGTGAGTATTGTCCACTTGTCTTGCAAAGTTGGTTTTATTGTATGCCAGTGGCGTAGCTAGAAACCTTCCGTTGAGCACCTATAAAAATTTGGACACTAAAAAAACAGAACATTATATAACTGTAGAAGATTTACGTCTTCAGTAATCTGTTAAAGTTTAAAGTTTAACCCCTCTTTAAAATATGCGAGATTTTTCTGATTTACGAGTTGGGCTTGGCAACCATATACGTATTAGACGTATTGTTTGACCATGATTACATGAACACAATATGGCAAATAAATAGTTATGTTGAAGATGTCGTTCAATATATAGCAGGGTATATTGTAAAAAAAATTGAAAGAATGAAAATTTGCTCATTTTGTTTTACACAACTATTGTCAAAAGAAGAAAATTGCAGACTTATTAAAATTAAGAACAGGGCAAACTTTTTATATCCTTCGGAGGATGTAATATTGATATGCAAGGCAGGGGAAAGGGTTTTAAGGGAAAATATGGAAAATTTGTACAAAAAAAACAGTATAAAACTTTTATCAACGAAAACATTTAATGCAGTTGCATATAATGTTTTTAATTCGAAATTTTTTATAGATCACCTTAAAGAACAAGATTATATCGACAACCACAAATCCCAATTAATAAAACACATAATTGAAATATTTTTTAAAATTAGAATTTTTCATGAAACTAAAACGGTTTCTCAGAAGCACGACTTTATCAGAAATAAATATAACAGACTCATTATATTTAAAAATCAATGAAAATCTAGCGTATTTCTTAAATTGTAATCGATGATAAATAAAATATTAAACAATATTAATGTATTCTAGCCCATCTTCCTTTAATGTTCCTCGCATGTTTACTTTTTCGTTATTTTTATTGTTTGTAATTCTATATTTTCAAGGTTTTTTTTTGTATTTCAATATTTTGCATAATCCTTTAATTAGAACTTTTATTTCTTTTGTACTAATTGTTAATAAATATTTAAAAAAAAAATCTTTGTTGATGAAATGTATATGAATATATAAGTTAAATACAAATGATAAAACCGTCATAATTTATTTCAATTTATTTTGTAAATTATAATTTAAATTTTGTATAAAATATTCCATTTTAATAAACGAAATAAAATTATAAAATAAATATCTCGTCGTTTTTTGAACATAATTTAGAATATATTATTTGTTGAGAACAAAATTACATTCAAACATTCGCGGTTTATCATTAGAGTTCAACATTTTGTTTTAACCAATAGAATATTCAGACTTCGAACATGCGCAAATTGAAAAAAGGGACAGATTGAGATAGAAACATATATCTCTGCACTCTGATGTTGACCACGCTGAGAAGGTAGCATCAGCGGTATATTTTCTAATACGTATATGTTGGCAACTGAGCTCCTTGGCTATAACGGCAGAGTTGTGGAGTTGTACCGCCGATGTTCTAAGTCGAGTTTTGTGATTGAAATTCAGCACTCGCCGAGATAAACTGCCGTCCGTATCTCCGATACCTTACGTAGATGAGTCCGTTTGTTCTTTATCATTTATTAGATATTTTAATGTGTTATTTCAAGTGTTTAGTTACCGCCGTCAAATCCTGTGCCTATTGCGGTATCACGGGAGCACAGTTTGCTAGTAGATTACGCATTGCCGTCACAGTTTTCACAAAGGATTTTCAATCTTTGTTTATTTATATTAACATTTACATAATTTGGGAATAATAAACTAGTTGGTTAAGATAACTACGTGCTTTTCTGAGTTAAACCCTAACCTACCTCCGCAGAATGCTATCTAGCAATTCATCCTCTCTTTCAACAATCGCCGCCAAAGGCTTCCGAGCAAACCGATCCCTGCCGACAGAGAGAACTAGGCTAAGATGCCGCCGCATCCAACAGGGCCAGTGTCACACTATTGAATCCTTGAATTTCGAGAACCAAAACAATATAAAACGTTGTACATACCACGGGCATAATCGATTATAGCACTCGGCGCGTGCTATAATCTTTTAATTATGCTCTTAATATATAAATAACTATTATTCTTTTCCGTCATCTCACATTATGGTATAAGTACAAATACTTATATTTTTTGCTTTTTACCATCCTGGCTACGCCACTGCTGTACTCACTGGATTTTTACGAAGTCGTTTTTTCATTGTGTGTAAAGGATCTCGCTAAAAGGTAGTTTCAGTGCCGGTCGAACTATTATCACCCGCCATTAGGCCAACAGTTTTTTTTTTAATTTAAAATAGCCCGAAGAATTTTATAGAAACTTTTAACCATTTGTGTAAGTTTTATAATTTGTTGAAAATTTCTTTATCGCGATTTCGACTTTTGCACTACCTCCTGAAGGTAGGTAGGTAGGTTATGTAGCTTACACCGTTAGTAGACCACTAGTGGTTAACATACATTTTTAAGTAAGGTTGCTAATATACATTTTACAAAATATCAATTTTCGATAGGTTGTCACCAGAGTTGTTACAATTTTATTATTTAGTAACCTTGCTATCAAGCAACTATTTTTATCAACTTTTTCTTACAGAATTAAGCTAAATGACAGTTTAAAACGTAAAAAATTGAATAAATACCGAACAACTACGATTGTCATTTAGTTTTTCTTTTATTTTATCAAAATTGAATAGAATAGTATATGGACCACGTGAGTTAAGAATCTTCATTTATGGGCGCGTAGGCTAAGTTCTTCTCATGAATAAACATTATCTTAACTCATTTGGTACTGAGATATTTCACTACGTAGAGATGGCGTTGTACGCCAAACGTCAAACCTTGGACAAGGGAGTACATTTGTTTACCTTCCATACGCGTATCATTGCTGTCAGTAGTTTTTCTTTGATTTTTCTTGTATTTCGACTTTTCTTTGAGTGAATTATTATTATTTTAGGTAGAGTATATTATTTCCTGTTTTATTAGTTGTAGCAATATATTAATTATTTTTCATTTCAAATACTTTAGTTAGTAGTTTGTAGGTTATGTATACAGTTTAGTTTTTCTCTTAGGACCAGTTTTACGATAAAAATTCGATAGTAGTAGTTTAATTAATTGTAAACATTAGTTCTATTATCTATTTTCTACTATATTCACTGTACGCACCTATGTAAAAGTATACGAATAAAATAAAATTGCTCCTTTGTTTTAGTTTCAAATTTCGCCACCAGGTTCGCATTCTTATTGATATATCCCAATATAAATATATTTTAAATTCATAGTCTGTCAATTTCTATTTTTTGTTTATAAAGGGTTTTTCAATAAGGGCGGGTTGAAATGAAATAAAACAAGCTATGTGTGAGGTATTAACGCAGTTCTTTCTCACGGTGGCACGGATCCGAGTGGTCCAATTCTCAATGACTCTGCCGCATAGATCTGGCTGAATTTGACCGATGGCATTGGTTATGTTGACTTTAAGGGCATCGGTCGATTGCAGCTTATTGGCATAGACCTGCGACTTCAGGAAACCCCACAAGAAAAAGTCTAGCGGGATCAAATCGCACGATCTTGGTGGCCAATTCACGTCACCTCTGCGAGAGATAACCATACCCTCAAATCGTTCGTGCAGAATGTCCATCGTGGCGTCCGCTGTGTGGCACGTAGCGCCGTCCTACTGGAGCCACATGTCGTCTACCTCCATATCATTCAATTTGGGCCAAAAGAAATCGGTTATCATCGTTCTGTAGCGCTCGCCGTTGACGGTGATGGCCTCACCAACGTCGTTTTCAAAAAATTACGGGCCAATGACGTCGCCGGCCCAAAATCCCCACTAAACAGTACGACCTGGTGAACCTTGTGTGGGTTGGCGTCGTCCCATATACATCAATTATCCTTGTTAACATAGCCATTCATACAAAAATGCGCCTTGTCGCTAAAGATGATTTTTCGGCCAAAATTGGGGTCCTCTTCCATACGCTCCAAAGCCCAGTCAGCGAACAAACGGCGTTGTCTATGGTCATTAACTTTTGAGCTCCTGGGTCAGTTGGATTTTGTACGAGTGTATGCCCAAGTCCCGAAATTCGCCACATTGAAGTCTGCGAAAAGCCGGGTTCTCCTGCACAATTTCACGGACCGCGGCAATGTTCTCTGCCGATCTGGCGTTCCTTTAACGTACGGGTGTTGGCTGATTGTTTACCGAACCGGTCGTCTCGAATTTGACCAACAAACGTTGGAGAGTCGATTTTGGAAGGCCACCGCATCTGTCGTAAAATGGGCGTAACGTTTGCACTAACGAAAACTTATTATTTGGACGTGCTGCTCAATTGTGTAACTTGCCATGGTGATTTGGCATCTGTGACAGAATAATAAACAACAGGTTAGACATACGCCACCAAAACAACATGGCTGCCACAGGCTGCCAACATCGCCCCACCCTTATTGAAAAACCCTATATAACAGAGCTAAACCATTATACTCTTCTTTCGCCATTGTACTTCTTAAATAATTTTTCAAAAATTTTAATGTAGAAAATGCTTAATTCAAATGCATTATATTATTAATTACCTGGACTTTAAGGGATCGGTCGGTGGGGGGGGGGCTATCTCAAACCCCCTAAACCCCCTCCTGAATACGAGAATACGCCACTGGCTCTATACCGTGTGTCTATCTTAAAGGTGTACATAGGAGATTAACATGGGAAATCAGTTTATTGCAATTCCCTGCTCACCTAATTATTTTAAGCAAAAATGCGTCAAATAAAAGTTTTAGGGCATAAAATTCTGCATCTAAATAAATAAACAGAATTACTTTTACATGCTTTTTAACGACAGAAATTAAATATGAAAATGTCGAAAATTACGTTGAAAATATCGATAGCCATGGAATTGAACAAAAAATAAATAAATGCTTGACGTTTTATCTGTCACAACGTAAGTTAACTTATTTGACATTTCTAACAATTTGATTTGGACAAATATCGTTAAGTATGACAATAACAGAAATATTAAATTAATAAATAAAGTTAAAAAATACAGTTTTGTTTAAATAATATGAATTTATTAAAAATTCAATATTTTGTAACAACATTTTCAAGCAAGAAATAGTAATTAACGTTATAAGTCCGGGAACACATACTTTACAGTATGAGTGAGACATTTAAAGACGAGGCGACAAAGGAGCCGAGTCTTGAAATTCGAAACGAGTACTGTAAAAAGTGTTCACGGACGAATGTCGTTATGTATTTTATTTCATTCTGTGTCAAATTGCGTTTTAAAGAAACATTGAAATTAATTTAAAAATAATTTAACAGATGCTCCAAATCTAGTTACATTTTCGTAACATGATTAGCAACGGTTGTTTGGCAAATGTTTAATTTGTTTAAATAATTTGTTGTGTCAACACTTTACCGGACCGGCCGTTTTTTGTGTTTTCCCGGATTCAAACTGTTGACGTAAAGTATTGGAATTTGACACAGTATGAAATAAAGTTTTATAATTAGTAAACGAATAACAAGTAATTATAATTTAAAGATAATAGTTACAATAAATATTCAAATGCAGCACCATTTTGGACAAGACAATAACCTAATCTATTGTAAAACGACCTTTGTACATTAAATAGTTGCCGCTGAGTTATACGATGACATTCCTTAAATATGGCATCTCTCAGATAATTTATATTTTCGTGGCTTTGTTTATCAATTTGATTTTTTAAGTGACCCCATAAAAAAAAGTAACATGGAGCAAGATCTGGAGATCTAGCAGGCCAGTTAATAATACCCCCTCGTCCAATTCAGCGCCCAGGAAATACCAGATCCAAATATTCCCTAACGTTTCTGTCACAGTGTGCAGGACATCCATCGTGTTGGAACCAGACCTCTCGATCTGGGCGCACAACATCGTCTATTGCAGGACCAATTTCGTTTTGTAGGAACAATTATGCGGTGATCTAAAATTCCAGCCCACATATTAACTTTCTGGGGATATTGTGTCCTTGTTGAAATAGTAATTCTAGGATTTTCTGTTGCCCAACATTCGTCGGTAAAACAAATGGACGATAAAAAAGTTTGATCATTATTAGCCCGGTTCTGCATATCTTCGCAAAACACTCTTCTACTTTCTTCATCGTATGGGAAAAGTTCTTGGTGACACTGCATTTTATAAGAATAGTACGATTTTTTTTAAAAAAATATTATGTATGATGTTGTGATGAACTCCCAACTCATTTCCAATACATCTAGTACTACAGAAGGGGTTTACACTTATAATTCCTAACACTCTTTCTTCCAGCAAGGCACGTTCTTCTGCTCGTCCTACATTCTGATAACGCGGCTCACGTGAATTTTTTGAAGACACACTAGCAGTCTTCAAATTTTGTCACCAATTTAGCAATTGTAGTTGCACTGGGAATCGGCCGATCCACAAACTTAACGGAAAATAAATCACGCACTTTGTGGTAACTATTACCTCCATAAAAACATTTTATTATGAAAACACGCTCTTCATTAGTATATTCATTTTTTAATAATATCAGAGAACAAAACCACAGACAAAATCAAATTGTCAGAAACGTCAAATAACTTATTTGACAAATAAAACGTCAAAAGCTTTTATTTATTTTTTGTTTAATTCCATGGCTAACGATATTTTCAACGTAATTTTCGACATTTTCATATTTAATTTCTGTCGTTATAAAGCATGTAAAGTTAATTCTGTTTATTGATTTAGATGCAGAATTTTATGCCCTAAAACTTTTATTTGACGCGTTTTTGCTTAAAATAGTTAGGTAAGCAGGGAATTGCAAAAAACTAATTTCCCATGTTAATCTCCTATGTACACCTTTACGACAGACATACGGTATGTATTTCTATAATGGCTCATTTGCGGACGTGGATTTATTAGTAAAAAGTGCACTTAATATACATATTCTACATCTTAAGCTACAATAATTATTTTATCTATTTAAGAAATACTACAGCTTAGAACGGATAATGTGAATAATATATACGTTACAAATGTGGGAGCAAATCTATTAGATGGAAAAACGGTAACAATATTGTATGAGGGTTGTAAACGAGAAAGTCCACCAATTTCACTAAACTTGGTTACAAATGCAATTTTAAAGAAAACTATGGATAATAACGACTATTCGATTTCTGTAACAAACCACCCTTATGAAATTAAAGTCGTGAAGGAAGAGTCTATAGCATCAACGTGGTTGTTTGTTGCAATGAGTAAGTTATAATTTTCATTTCATGGAAATAAGTGAATATTTTGCTTCGCTAATCAGTCATATAGAGTATCCAGCCCAACGATCACAAATACACAGCATTTTCAAATTTCATAGCAATTGTTATGTTTACGGCTGAACAGAAAGAGACAACTAAGGATAGAGATATATTGAGTCACCTCCTTGAGTAATCGCTAGATGTCACTGCTTGTTCTTGTAATCAATTTAAAACATATGAATTATTATTAACGAAAACCAATTTTAAAATGCATTAAACAAACTGATATTTAGTATTAAGAAAGTATAAAAAGAATTGTGTATAATTATTTATTTTATTCTATTGATTTTGAAACAATATTGTAACTTACAATAATAGGAGGAGTCTAAGGTTAAAAATATATATAAAACTAAAACAATTACCCCTTAACCTTAAATAATAATATAAGCTAAAAGCTAAATACGTATTTCGAGAACTAAGTTCTCATCATCAGTAGAACAAAACAAAAGTTTAAGCAGAGAAGTTAAGATTACTCAACATGTAAACCATGTCAGAGGTCTAACAACTCTGAGCAAACAAGGGAGAGAACTGGGATTAAATAGGGATAGGAGTCACAGGTGAATGAATACTAATTAAAACTAAGATTTAACGTCCAATGAAATTTAAGATTTAAAATGTCCTATTAAATTTAAGTTTCTATTAAATCGAATAATTTAGAATTTGGTATGGGACCGAAATCTGCGTTCATCAAGTTATTTTTAAATTTATTTATTATTAAGCTCTCGTATGCATCTAAATATCTATCATTATTAATATTCTTTAAAAGTTTAATGTTAGAATTGTTAATTTTGTGATTATTAATGAACATATGTTGAGCCACGCTAGATTTTTCGGGATTACCGCTTTTTAGATGATAAAAATGTTCTTTAAACCGAGTGTCAATTTGCCTTTTAGTTTGCCCGATGTAAACTTTATTACAATCATTACAGCTAATTTTATATATACCGGATTTTTTGTTAGTGTCAATTTTATCTTTAGGATTACCTAATAGAGATTTAATAGTATTACTTGATTTGTAAGTCACGGTTAAATTTTGATTTTGAAAAATTTTATTTAAATTTTTAGAAGCGTGATCGTACGGTAGTGTTATGTATTTATTATTATTTTTATTATTAAATGGTGTTAATGTTGTAAAATTAGAAACGGATTGGCGATGTTTAAATTTATGAACTAATTTATCTATAGTTTTAACCGGGAAACCGTTATATTTAGCTATTTCTTTAATATAGTTTAGTTCAATATTAAATCTTTTTTGTTTAAAGGAAATTTTGTTAATCTGTTTATTAAAAAATTGAATGATGCTAATTTATGTTGCCAGAAATGATTGGAGTCAGCAGTTATAAATCTGTTAGTATTAGTGGATTTTCTGTGAATATCGAACTCTAGTTTATTTTTATTTCTACTTACTTACTTAATCCTAATGCCTTTCTACCCTCGTGTAAGGCTGGGTGTTAGGTACTTGGCTATTCTTCTGGTTTTCTTCTCCATATCTTCTTCCATTCTTCTCTGACTCTGGTTAAAGGTCTAGCTTCTTCCCACTTAACGCCCGTCTTTTCCAGTGCTTTGTTTCTTAGTTTGTCCATGATTGTTTTTCCTTCTATTTTTCTTAGAAATCTTGTTTCTGTACTGTTTAGCTTACTACGTTGTCTTTCTATTGTTGTCCAAGTTTCTGAACCAAAGGTTATTATGGGTGTAGCTACTTTTTTGTATACTTGTAGCTTGGTGTCTTTTGGTATTTCTTTCTTCGATAGTATGTTGTTCTTGATGCTGTTGAAAAGTCTACCTGCCGCCCCTGTCTTTCTTTTATCTCTTCGTCTAATTTTCCATTATATGCCATTACAGAGCCTAAATATTTGAATTTACTCGTTCTAGCGTTTCTCCGTCTATCTTAATTCTATGTTTTCCTTCTCTCTTTCTTATAATCAGTGTCTTCGTTTTACTGAGGTTTATTTTCATATTTATTTTTTCTAGTTGGAATTTGAAGATTTCTGGGTTTCTATTAAGTGTGCTTTCGTTTTTTTCTATAATGACCATATCGTTCGCGTAGCATATTTCTAGTACTTGGTTACTTTCCATCTTCCAATGTCCTACTGTGTGTTGCTTCGCCTCCTTTTTTGCTTCCTTTATAGCTTCATCCAATACTAACATAAAAAGTAGCGGACTCAATATACAGCCCTGTCTAATTCTCTTTGTAGTTTCAAACAGTTTTAATTTCATAGTTCCTTGTTTTCTTATACAAGTTTTTTATCCCTTTTATTATGTTCTCACTTAGTCGTCGGTTATGTAGTAAGGTCCTTATATCTTCCCTGTTAATTCGATCAAACGCCTTTTCCAGATCGATGAGACATACGTGAATGTTACCTCCTTGTTTTATTGTCTTCTCACTTACTTGCCTCAATATGCTAATGGCATCCTGGACTCCTCTCTGTGGTCTGAAACCGTATTGGTTGTCTTCTATAGTTCAATACTAATGTGTATAAATTCTTAAAATGCGCAAAAATGGCAGTAATTTTTCACACACACACATACACATTCATATACACATAGACATTATTGCGAAATTGATGATATCTAATCCCATGGATCTTAAAATGTACTTATTTATGAAAATTTTGATATATGATTTTTTCACGATCTCTATACCTCTCTTATCTATGGTAGGCGGGCGGTACATATCAGCGAGAGGTATTATGGTAGCAACAAAAATGTATTACATTACTTTATATTTTTTGTTTAGTACATCATTTAACGAGGTGCAAAATAAGATAAGTTGCGAGGCAAGTTGTCACCCATTGTGCCAACAATATAATAAAACGATAAATATAAAACGAAATTCGTAATAAGCGAGTTGCTCTAAAACTGATGCACACCACTGTAATGAATTTTCGGTACGATGAAATTACGTTGTAAAAAATTCCCTGAAATTAGGGGTAAAATCCAATACAGTAGTACCCAGAAGTTACGCGATAGGTGGGACCGACAAAAATCGTGGATGTCGAATATTGGGACCAAGGGCTAAAAAAACACTAGTTTAGAAAAAACCAATCAAAATATATATTTTTACATATTAATACAAATTACAAACATATTACAAAGTAAAATATAGAACTTTAACCAAAAAATGATTTGTTATTGTTAAATACTGTAAAATTTACGTTAATTGATAAAGTAATGGAAAACAATAAATAGCTTATAATAGTCGCAACCATAATTTATGCATAAATACTTTTGTAGCTTGTGTCAAGTATATGCACATGGGCACATGGCATTACCTGTCTGTGAAATAGCGGCCCGTTCCTTCACAGCTGGATGGCTGGATACTTTGCCGGGGATTTGACAAGGTTAGGATTACGAAAATTTTAAAAAGATGATTATTTTCAAAGAAATATATTTTTCAAATATGATTATAATTTACCAGTCCAACATTATGTAAATATATGTATATTTATTAACAAAACAATAATTATACTTTTGTGTACTCGTACATGTATTGGATCTGAAGTAAAAAACCGAATAAAAAGTGAACTAATTTTATTTGTAACTGCATTATTTTAATAATTGTATGAAAGCTATCATTTAATAGATACATTTTTCTGCAGCCCTACACACGTCTATGACAAAATCAGATGTCTGTCTGCTGTAAATTGCCGTACAAAAAGAATAAGAACGTGAGGAGCTTTTAGAATTATACACATCTTATTTCAATACTTACTTGAAAAAGGCATATTTATAGAATAATAACATCGAAAAGCAAAAAACAAACAAAATAAATCAACTTGACAGCTGTCAAAATCCAAACAAAGGAACAAAATGTTACAAATAATATTATAATGACCGTAGAGATGATATCTCTCGACAAACTTTAGAGTAGACTTTACATATCTCTATCTCTAGTTGTCTCTTTTTGTCCAGCCTAGAACATAAAAAACAATAGTGAAGTTAAAGGCATGTTTTGTCTATAAAAAAAAAAAAATAGTATATTTGTGGTTGTTGATCCAGCCAGTCAAATGCTTAGATCATATATAGCTTACAAACTGAATGGAAGAAGTAGGGAACGCTTAGGATTGAGAGAGACAGAAAATGACGGGAGCGCGTATGTACTGCGCAAACTCAGAAATACTTACACCAGTGACGGCGACGAAACTTTTGCGCTTTTTCGCAGTTACTATGTTCTAAGTTATTGGCGAGTTAATATCAACAAAAAACATTTTGCTGTATAATTTGATGGCATAAGAAAATATCTGATGTGGCCAACACAATACCACCCGTTTAATTTAATTTTTTATTCATGTTAAAACTTGAAATTAAATTAAATTAAAATACTGGGTTCGATCCCGACCGACGCCAAATATTTCGAATTTTAAATGGCATAAAAATAACCCCTGTGGTGCACTCTCCACGCCAGCAATAAATGCTCTTGAAGTGACACCTAGTAAACGTCCGCACGGTACAAATATGTCATCATCGTTACCGACATCTCTTTGTACAAAGCAGATTGGCAGACCCAGCAATGGATAATATGCCGGGATGATATATTTATTTTCTTTATTTATATACTAATCTATATTTATTGCTGGCGTGGAGAGTGCACCACAGGGGTCAATTTTGTACCTTTTAATATTCTAAAATATTTGGCGTCGGTCGGAATCGAACCCGGTTCCCCAGATTCGCGTGAAGTGTACAAATATGTTATCATTTTTACCGACATCTGTGTACAAAGCAGATTGGTTCACCCAGAAATGGGAAATATGCCGTGATGATATATTATACATTTTTATTATCTTACCTATATTCCTAAATATTTACTTATGCTGGAAACTGTATTAAGTTTCTTTCCATATAATTATTGTTTCATTTAATATTTTCTTTTTAAAACGTTATTATTATTATTTGAAATGATTAGTTTCTTGACAATGATATATACAGGGTGTTCCGCGACTCGACCGACAAACTTATAGCATATATTCCGGGGGTCATTACAATCAAAAAATGTTGTATGACCTATAGGTGAATTCCTCTTTGTTTTGGAAATATCGAAGAAATTTAAAAAAAAATGATAAAAGAAAATTTATTCATTAATGGATAGCTAATTAACACAAAATTACAGCAACTGTTCAAAATGAGAACCGCCATTTTCTAAACATACATTTATCCTTCGAGTCATAGAATGTTGCCAGTTAATTACAGCCAATTCATTCTTTAGGGAATTAGTAGCTTCAACTATACGGTCAGTCAACTCTTCCCGTGTTTACCATTACTATACACACGAGATTTGAGGTCACAGAAAAAAATCTAAAGGTGACAAGTCAGGTGACCGAGCTGGCCAGTGTAAAGGACCATATCGTCCTATCTATCTTTCCGGAAAATTTTCATTAAGAAACACCGTCACTTTTCTCCCAAAATGTGGTGGTACCCCATCTTGCTGGAATCACATGCCACGACGAGCTTCCAGCGAAATATCTTCCATGTAATTCGGCAATTCTTCTTGCAAAAAGTGAAGGTAAGTTTCTGTAAGGAACAATGTGATCTGGGTATCGCCTGAGGTACTCCACAGCTGCAGCACGTCGACTTCCATTGCAAAAATCATACACGAAAACCATATCGGCATATTATGCATTAGTAAAATGCGGCATAATGGCTTAAATTAATAAGAGAGTACAAAAATCATACAGCATTAACTACGATAGTAAACACGTCAATAAAAACTGTTATTTGTCAAACATACGTTAATTCGTCAAGGCTTACTCTATTTTTTTTGCGTCTGCGCATGTCACATACCCTTCCATAAATTGTTTGCATCCTCTTCTCTCTTATGTACTTGTATAAATCTCTCACTTGATCCTAAGGGTTCCTCTGAAAAGCATTGGTTTTCTCGTATCCGATTCGGAAGCTATATGATAAGAATTGTGGAAAATTTACAGCAATTTTCAAACATATGTTATCTTTTTAAAGTATTTTGACGCTAAAGTTTGAGAATCACTGTAAAATCTGTACTACTAACGACATCTATGAAACGGTCTGAAAGTATTCCCAAACGCTACTAGATTGAAAATATGTTATCACGGTTCTGAATGCTGATTGACCTATTTTCATTTTGTATTGCTAAAAAAACATTAATTTTCAACTATCAGGCAGTAGAATACATGAAATTAAAAATAATAACTTTTCAGCAGTTCAAAATCAAAATAAGGCAAAACGCTGGTTATCAAAGTGACAAACGCATCAGTTGATTTCCAGCACTTGCTCGAGTCAATATACCTGTTAACTAATATATTGCTGATCCCTTGCTCTCTGTGAAGCCTTGATTGAGAGATGGGAATATCATTGCTGCATAAGTCTATCTCACTCTATTACCCAAGTTTTAATTATGCGCATTCAAGTAATATATGAATTCTATTTGCTAACGACGATATCTAAGTTCTAATTTATTTATACTATTTATTTTGTGTGTAAATTCTTGAACATAAATATTAGTAACAATGAAATATTCTAGTGCTAAATTCTGAATTAAATAATTTACTTTGTTATACTGTAAAAATAATAGGAATTCAAAATGGTCAGGATTCATTTATTTCGGTGAAGGTAAAGAGCAAAAGAAATTATTTATAAAATATTTATTGATTTCTAAATAACACAGTTTTGTTAAACTTATTTCTAATTTAATCGCCTTTCTCCGAGAGTAACTTAGTTTCATGTTAGAATCCAATTTTTCAAATGTATCAATTATAACTTATATAATTTGTGTTTTATGATTATCTAAAATGGTTTCTTGTTTAAGGTGGTTTAAAAATTCTGTTATATTAAACACATGTGCAAAACATTATTGAAATACATAAAGAAGCTTCTGCTGTTTTACTTTTTTGTTATTTTTAAACATTTGTTCCTGATTTTGCCTGAATACTTTTCAGCCTTTTTACAAATAAATATATCTTTTGTGGGGTATAGGCAGAGCTGGGAACTACTTAAAGTAAAAGTACTGAAAATATTACTTTAAATACATCCAGTATTTACAATACTTTACTTAAAATACTTTTGAAAATTAGTACTTAGTACTGTACTTAAAATACTTTTTTTTCATAAAAAGTACTTCAAGTACTTTTTGGTACTTAAAGTATCCAAAAGTATTTAAAGTAACTTAAGTACTTTCAACTCTATCTACAGTTTTAATCGAATAGTTGAAGACGTAAATAAAGATAAATCAAGAAGTAATTTTGAACAACTTATTTATGTGCTCATCAATATTATAGAACTAAATAAGTAAACAATTTTTCTACTCCAAGGCGTGAAATAGCTACAGCCATTAATCACAGTACATGAAGTATGACTTTTAATAGAAATGCGTAGAATGCAATGAATTTCTTATGCAGTTTATTTTAAAACATTTTATATGCTATTTTTTTAATAGGTATATATTATTAACTGTCTTATTGGATGAGAGTGATATACAATATATACATAAACTCGATCATTTTTCGTCATATTATTTTAACTGATTTCATTAAAAAATACTTAGTACTGGTACTGTAAGTAGGTAAAAACATGTACTTAAAGTATAGTATTTAAATACTTTTCTTGTGAATATTTAGTACTTAAATACTTTTTTTGAGTACTGGTCCCAGCTCTGGGTATAGGAGACTCCCCCGATTTTTTATATAAATTGTATCAGAGCACAAGTAGTCCCAATAAATGAGCAAATGTCCATATATTTTTTAATTTTGCTTAGAACATATTCCGCTATATATTCTATTACATTTTCAACATAGGTGTTCAGAACCCACATCGTATTAATGTAGTCGTGGTCAAATCTCTTAACACTTACAGAATATTTTCCACAAACATGATTTTTAAAATTTTTCCTGTAATATTTTAATGTCGTCCACCAAGCAATTACTTATGTTCGTTTTAATAGGTAATCTTTTGTACGCACACAAAGCATTGCTAACGATACAAAGCAGCGTTGCCAGAAGTACGATAATTATGTTTTTGTACGATATTTTTGACATGTGTACGATAGTAAGATGTACGATGTACGATAATTTCATAAATTTACCTATGTGTATAATATGTAAATTTAAATTAATATTATTTTTCTTATATTGCCATTACATAACCTTTTACACATGTGGCACTAAAATTTATATTTATAATTGAATACAACTGCCACGAGATGGCAAGATATTTTGCCATTTTGGATTTTGTATTGCGGCCTGACTATTGTGAGTTTGTCTTCTTCAGGCAGTCTCATGATCAACATATTTTTCTAGTCTCTGCTTAACATGTATAAAAATTATGCCAGAATCAAAAGAACCCAAAAAATGTAGTTATGAGGAACAATTTGCTGGTTCAAATTGTTTTAGTGTCAATAAAACTAATTTAAAATCATATAATCTACTATAAATGTATAGAGATGATTTGAAACTAATACCTAATTTGAAAAAATCTGATGTGGCCAGCACAATACCTTCCGTCAATCCTGTGTATTATGTACAAATTTCATACATAAATTTTCTTGCAAAAGATTATAAATTTTTGGTATTATGTGATTCCCTTTCTCGGCAACTGAATTCCATACTCCTGATAACAAATAAACCAAATGAAATAAGAAAATTATGAAATTTTAATTGAAAAATTATAACACTTGTCAGTTATGGACATAATTAATTGCTGTCATTTTGACACGGGTCAAAGTCATGTTACTGCACGCGCCCCATACATAAATTTTCTTGTAAAAGATCCTATATTTCCAGTAAAGTTATTACATAAACAAACTATACAAATTGCACTTGACACTGACATCTTCTTCTTCTTTAGTTTTTCCCATTCGTTAGAGGGTCGCTATTTTTTATTTTCTTCTTCCACTCATTTTTGTTTTGCGTGTCGTCCTCATTTAGTTCCTTTTCTCTCAAGTCTTCTGCAATACAGTGTTTTCATCTTATATTTGGTCTTCCTATGTTTCTTCCACCTTCTATTAATATATTCATCTCTCCTCATGACATGTTCAAACCAATGTAATCGTCTCTCTTATATCTAGAAACTTCTAACACTAGAGTTACTTCCCTTATTCTTTCATTGATTTACATTTTATTGATACTGACATCTGTCAATTTGAATTACCTGAATATATTAGCAGTTTCCATGGTTATATTAGCATAGCTGGCTGAATTATGAAATTTATATCAAATTTATTATCGTTATTGTTCCTTAACTCTATATCTGTTGAATATCAAATATAAAATGCAATCAAATCGTATAGATAATAATATATTCTTTAAGTTATAAACTATATATAAAGAAAAACTGTTAAAATCTTCAAATGAGGGTACTTCCGGTTGACCAATTATAACCAAAATCTAATCAAGTCTGCATATGGTTGTAAGGAAGAGGAATACGCAAGAATTGAAATTTTTGGAATTCTAGTATTGGAGATATCGTGCCCGAAATCGCGGTCGCACACACACACATACACACACACGCACACACGAACACACACACACACATACATACATCATCGTAAAAATAGTAAAATCGTATTGTAAAGACCCTAAAACGTGCTTATTCAGTGAAAACTCACCACCGAATTTTTTGACCAAAGACAATACCTTCCTTACCTAGAGGTGATGGAAGGTAAAAACAAAATTTACGATATATTTTTTAAAAGTACGATAATTTTATACGATACTTTTTTTCAGAATAAGATAATTTTCATTGAATGGTACTATACTTTTATCTGGCAATACTGATTCAAAGTGCAAACAGAAAATGAAACTAAACCATGTGCTTGCTGCATCAGCTGGCGGCCGCTGTCAGTGTACGCCAATAGAATTCAATTATTACGTGCATGCGCATAATCAAAACTTGGGAAATTGAGTAAGATAGCCTTATGCAGCAATGCTGTTCCTATATCTCAGTCAGTTAGTCAGCTAGTCTCTGCGTAAAGGATAGGAGCATTCGAGCATTAGTAATATATTAGTTAATAGGTATATGCTCGAGTCTTGTTCCTGCTCGCGCCCTATATAACGTGACCATACGTCCCGTTTTCACGGTATCTGTCCCCAAAACGTACGATTCGTGAAACTCGAATTACAAAATATATTTTTAATTACTAGAACACATTTGGGTATTATAGTTGCATAGTTTTACGTTTTCTGCCTTCGTCACGAATTAAATGTAGATGTAAATAATGAAATAATTTTGATTTATTTGTTTACATAAAAAGGCGTTAAATCTGCAACTGCTCATTCTATGAAAAAATGTAAGTTTCAATGTACAAGTATTTGAAATTGATGACGCGATGTCAGCTCGCAAAAACAGAGTGTATATAAATATAGTCCTAACATTTCTTATTTTTATTTATTACAGGTTTTTCTTGGCTCTTTATCCTTTTTGTGAATTTTTATAATCAAGAAAGGATATGGGGAATAAAAAATATGCAAATTATGTATGGAATACCACGGTTAATCTATTGGTTTTATCACATTATTTGTGATTTACTTATTTTCTTTATTATTCTTGGGATCTTGCTTATTTTTATTATATTTGTTGTGCGGAATAATTTCAATGTAGCACCAGGTAATGAAATTGGACTTTACTTGATTTATGTTAGCGATACCATATCAATCAATTCTATTCTATGTAGTTCATATATTGAGCTCTAGCCTTTAAAGCTAGATAGTTAAATGAATTTCGGTTTTTAAGTATTTTTTTTTTTGACAACAAACTGTGCCAAGAGTCTGGACACGATCTATATCCGCCATATTTATTCATTTCACCACAATAAACTAATTTCATGTACTTCCAGTGGCATATCCAGCATATGAGCCTTGAGAGAGGATATAAAACATATTGGGCCAAGCTCATAACCTTTTACTAAATTCTACAACTAAGAGTTACTTACTAAAATAGGTTAGTATAATACTAGTGATACTGGTTCTTATAATTCCACTACTAGCTTATTTTAACTAGTTGTAAAGTATATATGGCAACCCTGTACTATTAATGAAAACATTGTATGAAAGAGATAGATGTATATAGAAATAAACGTGTTAGCATGAAATGAAAGATCTGTTAATACAGGTTAGAAGTACTACTAAATAGACATAACCTATAAAATAGCAACAGATCTGACAGTTGTGGTGAGAACAGTGAATCAGTGAAATAGTAAAGTGTGAAGTGAAAAGTGAAGAAAGATATTACTTATATAAAGAAAATGGCAAACAAACGGGAGCGTGGGGAAAATTGGACAATGGAAGAAAAAGTTTTTTTTATTAAATTTAATTGAAGAAAATATAAAAACTATAGAGAATAAAAGTCAAGATGGAAAGTTACTAAAAAAGAGAAAATCGATTTGGATATCAATAGCCAACAAAATTTTAAAATATATTTTGTAAAATACCAATTTCTTGTTGATATGAACCTTTACTAAAGTATCGTAGAGTAATACAAACTTGTAGGTCTGCAGATATAATACCACCGTTTTTAGATATTGGTTTTATATCATTTCTTATTAAATCAATTATTTTTCTTACAGTCTCCTTTGAAAATCTGTATATTTTACGAAATTCATTTTCTGAAAGTATTTTCAGCGGATTTTTCCTCTTTTTATATATTTTCTTCGGCAAGTTAATTTCTCGTAATTCGCGCATCTCATGTATATCTTGTAACGAGACTCTCTTTACATTAATTACATATATATTTGCACTTACCTTGAGCAAAAAGGTAATGGGAAAACTTTAATAAATAATCCCCAATTCTGTGTTAATTTTATATTTATTATCTTCAGGGGGAATGTTGCGAAATTATAATGGTTGATTGGCTTACTGGCACAATAGTAATACTACAAACTTAAATGATAAACTTATCTTAATGACTACTTCTAAGAATGGGCTGCTTGGGCTTCCTAGTTGAGCGTAAGATGGCAGCACGGCGCTCGCCGGCTGTACAGATCGCTGTGATGATGGTGTCGTAGTGCTGACCAAGGAGGAACAGGAGAAAGCACTTAGATTAGCAGCTTGTGTCATTTGTGGCGCCATCATACGGCAATGGCCCCAACTAAAATTAGTTCTTTATTACCTGTTAGATGTCACTAGGTGTAATATAAAATTTGAATTTTCTTAGTATTTGTTATTGACTATAACATATATTTATTATTTTTTAATGTATAAGCTAGTAAAAAGAAGTAAACTATTCATTTACGAAATAAATTGATATTTTTCGTAAAAGCGTTTGTATTGATTAACTAATGAGAAATATGAATGCTATCGTCATGACAACATAACAGTGACGTGAAAGTTTCGACAGTTTTTCTTGAAAAATTTGTCGTGAAAGTAAATTGGAAAAAAATATTCTTTTTATCTTTAATTAAAGTGGTGTATATTTATGAAAAGGTAAGTAAGAACTTCTTTCGTTATTATACATTAATGTACAATAAAGACGTATGTAACTTTCGAATTTATAGATGCCGAGATCGTGCTGCGTCCCTTCTTGCTATATGTTTAGCGAGAAATTAAAAGTACGATTTCTGCCACCTGAAACAAGGATGGATCTGTTCAAAAAGTGGATCACTATCATTAAAAATCCATTGCTTTTAGAATTGCCACCAGAAAAAGTATATGAAAATTATAGGATATGTATGTGGCATTTTGAGGAGCAAAAGATTGATTACAATTCTTCGAAAAAATATTTAAAACCGGGAGCAATTCCAACATTATTTCCTACCAAAGGTATTTCCATTACATTTAATTTAGAGAAAAAACTATTTAATTATTCCCCGAATAGATTTTCTCTTACTATTCTTCTGTTAGTTTCAACTTGTTTTTAAATTTATATATTGTTGGGGGAGACTACACTTTTTGTATTTAATTTCTTTGTTGCAATCAATTATCTTTAATATAATCAAAATTTATTGTTGTAATCAAATTTAAATTTTCATTGTTGCAATCAAACTTTCTCTGTTATAATTAAAGTATATTTGTTGTAATTAAACCACTTTATTTATTCTAATTAAGAATAATATTAAATAAAAGGTTTTTATTTAGGTTTCCTAAAGCCTTTGAGTACATGTAATATTTTAACTTTAACTTAGAATTTAAGACTACAAATTAATTTTGTGAATGCAGCATTAATTATTTTTCATTATAAGTGTTAGATTTAAGAAATTTGATACTAAATATTTTTTTAAATTAAAATTCAAATGTATAAATTTCCTTCATTTGAAAATTGTGTAGATAATTTATTGTGTATAATAGTTTTTTTGTTAAAATGATGTATTGTACGCTTTAGGTTAAAATAAAATTTATGTAAAATAATAATATTTTGTGTATATTTAATTTTTAATTGTAAAAATATAAAATTTAATAAAAAAAATATAGAAAACTGCCATGAGAGACATCTTGCGGCAATGGCCCCAACTAAGCAACATGCCGCCTTGACGGTTCTATTGTTTTAACATTGAGTGCGCACTCCTGATCCTCCTTGGTGCTGACGGAAAATGGCGTCAAGGCGTGAGCACCCGTTAAATAATAAAAAAAAATAAAAAATTGTTGATTTGGTTTTGGAGTAATTAATTAAAATTTAAAAAATATACATATTTTCCCATTTATCTATAATTTGACTGAAACTATCATATATATTGAATGTTGAAGAATAAACCTAAACTATCTTTTTCATGATTTTAACAAAAAAATTGATTATTTTTATAATTTTGCTGTTTAAATAATTAAATTCATTTGCCAGCGTTCTGACCAACGTTCGAACGCGCGCCACTAGGGGTTCCATTTAACCTTAATACTTGTTCGTTCGTGGCGGTTATTAACTCCACAACCATAAGGAGGGACTGGCTCACTCTTCTTTATTATTGCACTGCACTTTCTTTACCACTCTCTGCACTGCCTGCTTACTTTATCACACCTCTGCACTGACTGCTTGCTTTATCACACCTCTGTTTTCTTTTCGCTAAAGGACCCAACACATGTCTAGCTGGGCTGACTGTCGCCTCCCTTCTGCCTTTCTGCCTAGCATTCGGCTTTCTTAGTACCGAGCTAACCCGACACTTTCCGATCCTGAACGGTTGCAGGTACCGGTTGTTACAATCTCTATCCATCTTTTTAAATAATTATTATCACAACAATCTTATTGACAGGTCAGGTAATAGTGCTTAAAATTGTCTTTTGGTGCTACTAATTATACTACTAAATTTCTCTTTTATTAGGTACTACTAAGTTATACTTGCACTAGTTTTACTTTATGAGCGCAAATAATTTAATAGTGAGTAGTTGCAATCATTAGTAGTGCTACTTATATTTAGTAAAAGGTTATGAGCTTGGCTCATTTTTTTTATATTCATCAAAAAGTTTATTGCAAATGAAAATATAACATGAATTCAAATCCAGGCGACTTATGGGCCTATTCTGTAAAATATTCGCTTAACGAATCGTTATTATGAAAATCGTTATATTTAATTAACGATAATCGTTATCTTCATATTCGTATTCTGTAACATTTAAAAAAAAAAAACCCTGAAAAAACCCACTTAATGCAGAAAATGTAGGTATACATATAAATAATTATTGATGGATCATATTTGTTTAAAAAAAAAGTATATTTTTCTTTTCATTATACAAATACAAGAACAAAAAAAATACAGATATTCTAACAAATAATAGGTTTTTGTCATATAATTATTCACTGATTGTAAATAAGAATCTGTAAAAACAAAAATGCTTAGAGTTACAAATAATTTCAGTAAACTATAACTTATTTACTGCAATTATATGATCTATAGTACTTGTATACTTTGACCAACTTGTTTTGGACCAGATTGCAGGACAGTTGTGTAACTTAGTAACAAAATCGCAGAAATCTTCAATATACTTAAGTGATGACTATTTTTTACTTTCATTACTTGCCACCACTGAGTGGTTGATAATTCATTTATTACGGAGTCCAAAAATAGTGATTTGGGATAAATATTATTGTCTTTAATTTTAAATGTCATAAATGGAGCTAAAAAATCTTGATTGTAATATATCAAAAAAGATTCTGTTTCGTCGTCCAATTCCGAAGACAATTTTTTTCCCAAATATTTTGGGTCTATAATATTTGCCACTAAATGTGCAGGACTAATTGCATCACTAAAACGCCTAAGAAATATATCCTTATATTGTACCAAACTTGGATTTTCAATTAAATCCAACCAAATTTCAACAGCATCTGAAATGCTTGTCGAATCTGATTGCAGTTTATTCAGTGCAGTTGAAACTATTGGCAGATGATTTTTTTAGATAATTTGCTTCCTGATATATTGCAACATTTCTTAATATATTCAAAATATTTAAAGGTATATTATCCTCATGTTCTGTGGCTATATTGATATGTGATAATTATTAATAAATGTAGATAAACATTCTTCAAAAGAATTCTATCGTACTTCGGAAGGAAGTTGTGGCATTAATCCGTTCTTTTCTTTTAACCATCCGTGAGGCATATGATGATTGCGGAAACCAACGTTTCTGTGCACCCTTGCACCTTCTTCAGGATCTACAACAATTATACAACAACAATGTAATACATATAAAATAACATGGATATTATTATCACACTTCAGTAAGATCTTACAAATTGTTACAATTCATGTACACAAAATACATTCGTACAAAACATTCAGTTATTTTATTGAAACATCGTACAAAAAATTCAAAGAGCATACACACATCTATTTGATCTAAAAACGACAACCGAATAATACGGAAAATAGCCTGAAATATCCTGTGTAAGGATTTTGGTGACATCATTGATACGGACATTGGTCGTCTGTACACCAATAATAATGCAGCAAGTTGTAGGAATTTAAATAAAATGTAAGGAAATTAATGAAGCTCAGTTTGGTCTGAAATTTGCCTTTTCCTTTTTGAACTTTTCCAATACACCAAAATATATGCTGTTAAGTCCTTGAATATCAGTTCTTGCATTGATGTTATTGCAATCATCCCTAATTTGTAACATTTCAAGAAATACGTTTGGAGTAATTCTACTCTTCCTCCAAAATCTTAAATTTTTCTCGATCAAAAGTGTGTTTTAGTGTCTTATGTGATAATGTCCATGTTGTAGACCCTGAAGAAGGTGCAAGGGTGGGTGCACCGAAACGTTGGTTAGAGTAAGGATAAATGCTGTTTGACTGAACTTTCGAGTAATTGCTTACACCTAATCCACATCACAGTCGAGAAATTACCCACAAATATTTAATTTAATATTTATTAGCATACAAAATGCAAGTGGACAAAATAAAGAGTTCAGGGACATAATACGAATAATGTCTTTTTGAATTTTTTCTAAAATTTCATGCTTGCCCCCCCTCCTTGGATTTTGGGTTAACAACGCCCATGTACGCGGTGTTGACGTTTTAGCATGTATCTATTTGTAAAATTAAGTATACATTCACGTTTCCCTAGGCACAGCGATTGTAAAAGTATCGCTAATATACATCAAGCATTAATATTTCTATTTGACACATATTAATTTACTTTTTTCAATAAAGGTCAGTTTGTTGGAATCTTCCTTCTGATATTTGTAGCTATTTTACCAATGTGTTATTTAAGTCACTACTTTCGAGCCAAGACGTATTGCCAAATGTGTTTAATGGGAAATATAATGATTACAGGTAAGTTATTTCAGTGCTTTTTTCAACTTTTTACCGACACGGATTTATAGCGTTTTGCACTTACGAGTAATTCAGTGCGGATTTATGTTCAGTGAAAACTTTTTCGGTAACTATTAGTGAATGTGTTTCGCTTGTTACGAAATCGCACCCGGGCACTATCAAGCAGGGTATCTTTATATACAGGCTATGGCCATGGGGCAAGATCGCCGCCATAAGCGAGGCGATGTCAAACATATTGATAATTCATTTCCCTATTTATTTGTAAGAAATGTGATTTTATATTATACAGGAATATTAAATAATCACACTATGAATCTATAAAGGTAATAAAAATTCATTCATTTAATAGATACACAATTATTATTATGACATAGATTTAGAGGTTATGTGGAGTACAGAATATCTGTTGTTATTACCACATCTAATTTAATAACTGTGATTATTATTATTATTTACATAATAAGTATATATTTTAAACTTACCTTTTAAAAATTTAAATGTTTGTGCTTAATCTTGATAATTTTTATGTGTTTTCAATATTGCCAGTCATCGTAGACAGTATCTCAAGAAAATACACAATTAAATAAAATAAAAGTATTACTTACATTTTAAGTAAATATTAGTGTATATTTAAATGTGTTTTGCATTGAAATAAAATAAATAACCACGAAAATACATAATAATTTACAGAACAACAACGAATATGGCAGTGGACCGCAAATGGCGGATGAAACGCGAGCCACTTCATGGCCATAACCTGTATATACAGGTACCCTACTATCATACGTAATATAACAAGTGATATAATTATCATCGATGATATTCTCGAGCAATATCTTCGATTATTAATCATATCACGAGCTTATATTTAATGAGAGAATATAATGAATTTTTGCAATCTAACCTAACTTTTGATATACATATTCATATTGTATTAAAACATGGTACTTACGAGTTTTATTTAATATTTCGGAGTATGAATTATTGTTATTATTTATTTTTATACTCAAAATTAACTGTCAATGTCATAAATAAAGAAAACAAATCCCTTAGTAACGACTATAAATACAGTGTTTATTTCTTTGTTTTTTATCATCGCTGTGATAAACTTGTAGCTAGGGAAATTCTGAATGTTGATTGGCGGAAAACATGTCACGTGACTAAGGAATTATATTCTCAAGTAAATAATTACATATCTGTAACTCTACGACATACGTCATTACTATTTTTAGTATGTTAGAAAGTAATGATTAAATAGACATACCTCAAATAATCTTTCTCTTTCTAACATGAAATGTTGCTAAGCTATTGCTACATAAAGTTCTGTGTATCCTTTTTTCTAACGTGACCTTGAATAGTCAGTCATCTATCGTGAACTATGTATTTCCCAATCGGATATTAATAGGAAGAGTTGAAAAGGTTTTGGTAATAATTGGACAACCGGAAGTAGCAGATTCTTGAAAAAATTCTTCTAAATATTACTTTTTGAAAATTTTTGTTGTTGCAAATATTAAAGAAAATTAAATTCTCTATCTGATACATTTAAATATTTTATTATATCTTCTACAGATTTAGAGATAAAAGAAATATAATATATATAAAATAATCTGTTGTAATAAATCTTACAACCGAAATAATGCCATGGAAACCAATTGAACAATTAAAATGTTTGTAACTGAGAGATAAATGTCAGTGTGAGGAATCTGGAGATATTACTGAAGACTCTTTCTGGGAAGTACATACAAATATTATTTCTTATTGTATTAATAGTTAAATATTTAAAATTATAGGTATATTATTACACATAAATTTCAGAAATACTGTAAATCCCGACAATGAATTGGAAACATCTCGAAAAATTAGAAGAATAGGACAAAAAATGATAAAAACAATAGGGCGCGAGCAGTCATGTGACTTTGTTGGCCTTGACAAGCAGATATGAGGGCCCGTGATACAATAATAGCTAGTAATTATGTACATGCATGTCATTCTAAATTTCGTGATTTTCCAATTCCACGTAATTTAATTTCCTAGACAAGTAAATTCCACACTCCTGGTGACAAATTAACCACGTGAATTTAAAAAATCTTGAAATTTTAAATAAAAATTTTGATATTTGCCATCTTTGCACATAATTACTAATTGTCATTTTGACACGGACCTCCATATCTGCTTGTGAAGGCCAACAATGTCACATGACTGCTCGCGCCCTATACTTTGTAATCAAAAACGAAAGTGGCGAGAGGTATTGTGCTGGCCACGACAGGTTTTTCATCTTCCGTTCACACTCGGATTTCCTGTAATTAGTATTTGTATTCGTGAATAGTATGAAAAAATATTTGTATTCGTATTCGTGAATAATGTGCTTGTATATTCCGAATATCCTTAAATCTGAAAATATATGGATATCTTTAAGTGCTCATTGTTTTTTTGCCGGCCAGTGTATATTGAGAAGAGTAAATGTGCTGCCTACATTCGATTTTTTCACAATAATACATATTTTTTATAGGAATGGTTATACCACTTTTCTTAAGAAATCAAAAAACATTTCATGATAATGCATTATATATACCACCTTATGCTGCATTCTTTGTTTGGGAAGATTTAGAAAAACATTTGCAAATGTTGGATTATTATAAGACAATTGAAGGTGTCGATCAATGTCTCGAGACCCCTCCACATCCTTGTTGCTATAGCGAAGTGGAATGCAAAAATATGAACTACTTTATTAGGCCAGATAAACCTGACCAGTATAAACATTATACAATGTTATTAACTGGTATGGGCATATTTTTTGCAATATTTATTTTGGTTGATTATGGGATTGTATGTGGATTGTTAAATCTAATTGTGGGACTATTCTGCTGTGTAATATTTTTTGTTGGAACAAAGAAAAAAATACTGGATCCAGATGTCCTAGAAGAAAAGGAAAGGATGGAAAATAAAGGAGCAAATGAGATAACAGCAGGTAAAGGCGGAAGTACTATTTGACAATATTTACAATAAAGCGTTTTATATTCAGAGCGGTTACCTACGGTTTTATGAGCACTTGTGGTTATGTCAAACATGTAACCGCGGTATGTAACATGTCAGGCTACTATAGCTATCCTTTACTAGCTATGTTTTAGCAGTCAGACTCTTTTCAGTAAAAGTAAATTTTGGAATATAATTTTTAAAATCGAGTGCAACCCCAAATGTATTCGTACCCTCTGAAATAAATATATTAACAGCAATCAAAAATATTTTTTTAGGTTACAATGGTTAAGACTATATTTGGGCATTTTTTAATTTTATGTATTAATAAAGTGTACTGGATTTAAATACAATGTTATTAACTAAATTTCTCATTTAAACAATAATCTACGGGCAAATATATGACAAAAGACAAATTCCTTAATTTTTCGTTCCAACAGTAAATAATAAAATATTTATGTTAGTATTATGTATAAATCTGAAGGTGAAGGTAACTGACAATATACTCAATTAATTGCCATCTTAAATTAATATATTTAAAAATAATACAAAATAATTTTACTAAAAAAATAAAATTGAATATAGTAATTAATTGAATATATTGTCAGTTTCCTTTACCTTCAGTTTTATAAATAATACTAACATAAATATTGTATTATTTACTGTTGGAACTAAAAAAATTAGCACGTATTTGTTGTCACATATTTACCCGTAGATTATTGATAAATGATAAATTTAGGTAATAACATTATATTTAAATCGGACGGATGATAGACATACCACAATAATCGCAATAATTGTATTTCGTACAATACTAATACTATTTTTTATTACTGCTGGCCAAGCTCGTGGTTTTCTCGATAGATGGCTCTGCATGTGGTTAGTTACCTCTGCAGGTTTCATATCTTTGTGGCATGTTTATCATCCGTCCGCTCAACCTTCTCAGTTCCTCCTAGAGGCTTCAGTGCACAACACTGATGAGCTGCAATAAGAGCGAAATGCGTCTGTGGTTTTGGTTGAGAGGGCCAGTTTCTACTAAATGAATGAGAGGTTGATTCAGAGACTGAAATCTTGTGAAACGTGCCAAGTGTAATTTAAATATTATATCAGAACAATTTCACCAAGTATCGCAATAATTGTACTTTGTACAATTTTGTTTTTTATTGAATATGAAATCTTTGACATTTTTTGTCAACGTATATTGTACGAAGGTAGACATGGAAATCACGGACTACATTTTATTTTTCTATATAATGCCCTCTGAGGTCAACACACTTAGTCCAACGTTTTTCTAACTTTTCGATTCCCTCCCGAAAATGGTTTTCTTTGAGGTCCTCAAATAAGCATTTACGGCTTCGATGGCTTCTTCGTTGGACCGAAATCTCTTTCCAGCGAGGAACGTTTTGAGTTTCGGCAAAAGATGGAAGTCCGACGGTGGATGTGGGATGGGGGACGATTTCAAACCTCAATTTGGTCAATTTTTGTTGAAAAATACGACTTGAATGAACTGGTGCATCGTCGTGATGAAACAAGATCTTTTTCTTTGCCATTCCCGGACGTTTTTCTTCAATTGCTGCTTTTAGTTTGTCTAAAAATGTGGCGTAGTTACAGCATAGTTTTTCCTTTATCAAGCTTTCGACTGAATGCCTTTTGCATAAGAGATACCTATGGCTTCCGCAATCTCACGCACTTTCATTCGTCGATCTTCCAGGATCATATCATGGCCGACCTGAACGTGGCTCAACACAGATGTGTGTTTGATCACGCTTAAATTCCGAATCCCAGGAACTGACAGTGGAAAACAAAGGTGAAGCATGGACAGCATCCAACCTGGTCTTGACCTCCATTGTCGTCTTTTCTTCCAAATAAATAAAACTTGATCACCGCACGAACTTTGTTTAAATCCATTATCGATTTAACTCTAGGTAGATCGACACAAACTCTTTTCACGTTTAGACTGTTAGACAGATTGTATTGTGAAATTTCATGAAGAGTTAAACAAAACAACGACATATTATTTTCGAAAAACCAAGGCCTTCTCAGTAATTCCGGAAACTTTTCAATCCACTCTCGTATTTGTAACATAAATTAACTAAATAAAATGAAATTAAAGCAAGTGGGTCAATTGATGTGGGATGAGACTCGTAGTTCATGAGATCCCAATGGTGGTATGTAGTTCTAAATGGGACACAGTAGACAAGACGAATATGAACATCATTGTCTATGTCCCTATGCTACAGTCACCATGTTTGGTCAATTTTCTTACATATTTTTTTTTATTATTATTTCATTTTGTTTATAGATGCACAGGAAAGAGCCGTTTCTGTCTCTTCAGCGAATGGTAGTGAATCTCGTAGTTCAGAGGCAAGAGGTACGTACACTGCATAGATTAAGGATAATATATAGTAGAGGATTGGGTATCTCCTTTATAAGCCGTGATAACAAGTTATACTGTAGTCTATGAAAAGTTCAGAGAACTATATTTGACAGCCGAGAAATTGGAGGGAAATAAGAATTCATTTTAAATTAATTAAATTCTGAAAATTAAATTTTATTACTTGATAATGTAATTAATAAAAATTATATTAAAGAAATTATCAAGAAATATATGTTGCCCTGTACAAAACTGATAAAACTTAATATGTTAAATTATTATAAAATCTTGCAGAACTCATATTTCAATAGAATAATACAACCTTTTTTGGTTAAATTCTGTTTATATTTATTTAAATAACGACGTTTCGGCAATATAAACTATTGCCTTCTTCAGGTAAAAACATGAACTACAAATCAACAAAAAATACAAATAAATAAAAAACAAAACATAGCAACAGGTAACTAAGGTGACAATTACAACATTACAACGAATTCTACAAACAAGTTGATGGTGTCTCAATGGGCAATCATCTGTCTCCTTCCATAGCTAATTATTATATGGAGTCTTTTGAAGAATTAGCTTTGGATTCTACTACGATGAAACCTTCCTTCATTATGGTTACGATACGTTGATGATGTCTTCGCTATTTGGCCCCATGGACGTCAAAACTTATCAATTTTCTTAAACCATTTGAATAGCATCCATGAAAATATTAAGTTCACCGTACAAGTTGAAGAAAATGGCATTATTCCCTTCCTAGACGTGTTACTAGAGAGAAAAGAAGATGGTTCTTTACTACATTCAGTCTACAGGAAGCCTACGCACACCAATCAATATATTAATGCCAATTCACATCATCATCCTTCTCAGAAATACGGTACAATTAAATGCCTAATGAGAAGAGCTTCAGATATTTGTCATTCAGAAAAACTGGAAGAAGAAATGAAAGAAATTAAAAATAATTTTATGAAGAATGGTTTTTCTAAATCTTCAATCGAAAAATGCCTGAAACCGAAAAGACCAATGAACAATGCTAATGAAAGAGACTTATTGTTTGCTTCACTTCCTTATGTCCAAAATGTCACGGACAAGATTGGTAGAATTCTTCGTAAGAAGAACATGAAGATTTCGTTTTCTCCATATATTAAAATTCGACATATGTTGAGACAAGTTAAAGACGTCATCCCTCTTCAGTCATCAGGGATTTACCAGATTCCATGTGTCTGCGGGAAAGTTTACATTGGCCAGACTGGTAGAACCATTTCTACAAGATTGAATGAACACCAGCGTTCGATCAGGTTGAACCAGCCAGAAAAATCTTCAGTTGCAGAGCATGCCCTGGAAGAATTCCACCGTATCAAATTTGAATATACAAAAATACTGGCGAGACCTACACACCTAAACAACAGGTTAATTAGAGAAGCCATTGAGATTTACAAAACGAAGAGTAATAATCTCAATCATTATGACGGTCTAGATCTTAGTCGTGCATGGCTTCCTATTTTAAATTTGTTGTAATTGTCACCTAGTTACCTGTTGCTATGTTTTGTTATTTATTTATTTGTATTTGTTGTTTTGTAGTTCATGTTTTTACCTGAAGAAGGCAATAGTCTATATTGTCGAAACGTTGTAATTTAAATAAATATAAACAGAATTTAACTAAAAAGGTTGTATTATTCTATTGAAATATGAGTTCTGAAAGATTTTATAATAATTCATTTTAAATTAATTAAATTCTGAAAATTAAATTTTATTTCTTGATAATGTAATTAATAAAAATTATATTGAAGAAATTATCAAGAAATATATGTTGCCCTGTACAAAACTGATAAAACTTAATATGTTACTTCGAGCGTTGTATGCGGGTAGTGAGGCTGCTGTGAGAATAGATGGTAGGTTGAGTACAGGGCTGTGGTATGTCTCCGTGGTTGTTTAACTTGTATACGGATGTGTTATTCCGGAGAGCGTTGAGTAAAATGGATGGTGTACATATTGGTGAAATTATAGTGCCTGCGTTAGCGTATGCGGATGATGCACCTAGTCGTTTTAGAAGAAAATGAAGAGCAAGTCAGGAGAATGATAGAGAGAATACATGTAGTTGGAAGAAGTATGAATCTGGTGTTGAATGTTGATAAATCCAAGGTGTTAGTATTTGAAAGGAGTAAATTGGTGACAGAGTGCAATGTATTGGTGGATGGAGTGAAACTGGAGTAGGTAAATGAGTTTGTATATTTGGGTAGCATGATGTGGAGGAATGGTCGAATTGATCGAGAGATATAAAGGAGAGTGATTGCGAGATGTAAGGTAATGGGTGCTCTGGGTACGTTCGCACGAAACGTTAACGTATCAAGGGATGCTCGGTTAAGTGTATATAATGGAGTGCTAGTGCCTGCTTTGATGTATGGAAGCGAAAGTTGGGCATGGACGGGAAAGAAAGCATAGAAAGAGAGTGACTGCCGTGAAAATGAGCTATTTATGTGGTGTATGTGGGTATGTAAGACGGGATCGCGTGAGGAATAATTTGGTGTATGAAGAATGTATGGTTAGGAACAATGTGATTTAGAGAGTTGATGTGAGTCAGTTGAGATGGTTTGGGCATGTGGAGAGAATGACGAATGAACGGCTTGTTAAGCGTATATGTATATCTTGGTGAAGTTGAGGGTTTTCGATTGCGTGGCCGACCAGTGTGTAAGTGGATGGATGTGGTTGGCAGGGTTTTTAAAGAGAGAAAGATTCCAAGTAAGAAGATAAGAAGAGCATGTATGAATGCGATTATAAGTGTGGCCGTGGCAAAAGAAGTGTGCTTAGACAGGAATGTGTGGTGAAGGATGATTGTTTCGTAACTATTATTGTGAACCGGATGCGGTATTTCGGTACCGAAAATCGGTCACTTTAATATGTTTAAGAGTAAGGATTTGTTGTATGATGTTGATGTTGTTCTTATTGATTTCGGGTTTGTGCGAACCCACTAAGTGGAACACGCGTGATTTTATGTATGTATGTATGTATGTATGTATGTATGTGAATGTCTTTATTTGAACATGTATACATTACCTTATTTAAATCAAATAATAAATAAATAACTACAAATCTCAAACTAAATGGCGAAAACTAATAAAATTTAAGCACATACTACGAAGGAAACAAAAATGTAAATTATTATTATTATTGCAAAAGGTAATTTTATTTCGAAAAAGAAATGTTACCTTAACAGGCCTATTCTACTAAAAAATTATACATTATTACGAGTCGTTACCATGCAACATGTAGTTATAATAACGATTTTTGGCAAAACCCAATTCTGCTAATTTATTTATCATTACGTTTCGTTATTTTATATCGTTTATGAACGACAAGTTCAGATGGCTCGTTGAAGTCGTAAATATGTCAATATTTTGAAAACAAAAGTAAAAATGGCCGAAGAAGATATTTTATTAATTGAGAAGCAAGATATTCTGTAAAGGTGAGTATTTATTCAATTCTTTACAATTTTATTAATTATATTTCAATATTAGACATATTTCAATTATATTTCAGAAATATATTGGTATACATATTTATTTTGTAAATATATACGCAGTATTTATTTATTTAATAAATTATATATTTGTGTAGAGAAGTCAAATTATATAATTGAACTCTGTGTGATACATCAGATTATTTTACTGTACCGGAGGAAAATATTAGAATTTTTTCTTCGATTAAATAATGAAGCATGACACTATTTTTAAATCTGAATTACAAATCTGTAATATAAACTTTTAAAAAAAGTACAAACATGAAGTTTTTGGATTTATCTAACAATTTTGGCACTTCAGGGATTTTTTTTTCTGTTTATAAAAATAAGTACAGGTTGATCTGGATGATAAGCTAATAATAATTTATAAATACTCTAGAATTTTTTGGCAAACCATCACTTCTTAACGAGTTCCTCATATTTGGTGATATTATAAATATTTGTTTACGAAAATATCACCAAATATGAGGAACTTGTTAAGAAGTAATGGTTTGCCAAAAAATTCTAGAGTATTTATAAATTATTATTAGCTTATCATCCGAATCAACCTGTACTTATTTTTATAAACAGAAAAAAAAACATAGTTTGAACCTTGAAGTGCCAAAATTGTTAGATAAATCCAAAAACTTCATGTTTGTACTTTTTTAAAAGTTTATATTACAGATTTGTAATGCAGATTTAAAAATAGTGTCCCTAAATGCACAGGATCTGTTCATAATTTCGCCATTTGGATGTCGTCTATCAAGGCATATTTATTAAATAATTATGGAAATGGGAATAACCTAACATGGTTAAATTTCTTCCATTTCTTCTTTGGAAAAATTATTAGTTTTTAATGAACTATTATTTTCTAACTCTTTAACAAAGATTTCATATTGCCTTTGTGTCGTTTTTGAAGCCCTTTTATGATTAGTAGAATACGTTTTTGGCATTTGTGGTTATTAAAGTCGTTCAACCAAATGCTTAGTGACAGTCGTTTGGTAACAATATCGTTATACATATTGTTAGTAGAATAGGCCTGTAAATGTCAGCCAGAAATGCACTGCTTCTTTGACCTCGTCATCGATGTTTGTCCACTTTTAACAAAGGGATCGCTCTTTGATAAAAACGAAAACGACAACGAGAGACTAATAAAAATTTCAGGTTCACACAATTGCCACATAATATACTATTTTGGTGTCCTGTTTTTTTTTGCCATGAGTGTATACATATATTAAGCACTAAATCGTTCGCTAAGTCAACGAATGTTTGAAAATCTTAGTGCGTTTTAATAAAAGATAGGTTTAATAATCACATATACAATATCATAAAAATTAATAATTTTTTTTCTTTCTAGTTAATAGTAATAAAGATGTTTTACGAGTGGTAAACATACACAAAGTTTTTATAAAATTATGTGGAAAGCCAGTGTATGCAGTTAGGGGCTTGTCTGTTGGAGTCAGAGAGGGCGAAGTTTTTGGTTTGTTAGGGGTGAATGGTGCCGGAAAAACAACTGCCTTCAAAATAATCACCGGAGAAATATTTCCTTTATTTGGCACTGCGAGCATTTTAAACAAATCTGTGTTTCTAAGAAGAAGAAGTGTATGACAAAAGTGAAGCATTCACGTTCAAAAAGATCTAAGTACCATTTATACCTTCCGTTACCATAAGTAAGGGAGATACAAGCTGGCGCAAAAGTAGTCACTCGATTTCTTACAGCAATAACTTTCTTGTTAATAAAAAAATCTGACGTGGGCAGCATAATACCTTCCTTCAATCCTGTGTATTATGTACAAATTCCATACATAAATTTTCTTGCAAAAGATTCTAAATTTCCAGTAAAATTATTTCATAAACAAACTATGCAAATTGCACTTGACACTGACACCTTCTTCTTCTCTAGCTTTTCCCATTAGTTAGGGATAGCAATTTTTTATTTTCTTCTTCCACTCATTTCTGTTTTGGGTGTCGTTCTCATTCAGATCCTTTTCTCTCAAGTCTTCCGCAAATAGAGTGTCCTTTCATCTTATCTTTGGTGTTCTTATGTTTCTTCAACCTCCTATTACTAAGCTATTCATTCTTCTTCCAATATATTCTTCATCTCTCCTCATGACATATTCAAACCAATGTAATCTTCTCTCTTGTATCTATCTAGAAACATGTAACACTAGAGTTATTTCTTTACCGTATCTTTCCGTGTCTTCCCAACATCTACTTCAACATTCTCATCTCTGCCACATTCATTTACTTTTCATTGATACTGACATTCGTCATTCAATTTAATACCTTTATAATTGTTTAAGTATAATAACGTGTCAATAAATCATATTTAACTGTTAAAATCTTCAAATTAGACTATTTCCGGTTGACCAAATATAACCAAAATCTAATCACTTGTTCTTCTGGATGTAAACTTGAAGGAATACGAAACAATTATAATTTTTGGAATCGTGGTATTGAAGTTACACGATCTGAAACTTTCGTCACACAGACACACATACATACAGACATCATCGTAAAAATGGTAAAATCGTATTATAGGAACCCTAAGACATGCTTATTCACCAAAAACTCATCATTGAATTTTTTGACCAAAGACAATACCTTCCTTACCTAAAGGTGACGAAAGGTAAAAAGAATATCGAGCACTTCTTTTAAATAATTTAAAACAGCTTAGATTTTTTGAAGATAAATGCTTCAATTCAAATTTTAGAAGTTTCAAAAGTAATTTTTGATATATTTTCAGTATTTAATGCAAATCGGTTATTGCCCACAGTTTGATGGATTTAATTATTGTTTAACTAGTAAACAAATGCTAATGGTCATTGGTGCAATAAGAGGAATTCCACTGCGTGATATTAAACACACCACCGACTTATGGCTTACTGCGTTTGGTATTTTTATATACTCTGCTACAAGCACAAATAACAATTTTATTTATTAGGATTAATACAATATGCAAATGTACAAATAGAAAAATTAAGTGGAGGGAACAAACGGAAACTGAGCACAGCCATGGCATTAATTGGGAATCCAACGATACTTATGCTGGATGAACCAACCAGTGGGGTAGATCCCGTAGCTCGAAGGAATATATGGAGCATTTTATCTGTTGTGACAAAAGCTGGACAGTCAGTTATCCTTTGCTCTCACAGGTACAAAAAGGATTAAGGGGTACACATGAATATGCTATAAGTGCGTTCGGTTATTCACTTGAGTGCACTCTGGGTCGCACAGAATGCGTTCGGTAAATAATGTGTTGTGTAGATTATGGGTTCGGTCCGAATCATGCTATCAAAACTTACCCAGTAAACATGTTTCGTTTATGAAACATTTCAAAATTTTACAATTTGATTATCTCTGAAATATTTTTGTTATGTTTTTAAGACGTTCTTCGCTGAAAAATTAGTTATATGCGAGCATGCACCAGTGGCGGCTTGTCAGGGTAGGCAGGTGAGGCAGTGCCTCACCGGAAAAGAAATGAAGCTGTAAATAATGTAAAGTAGTATGTAAATTAAAATTTAACTTATTCCGCTAATGCTTGTTTTTATAAATATCAAAAGAATTTAAGCCACCACCATAACTAATATGTAATGCAGTTCACCTAATTTACACCCTATAAAGTGCTTCTCGAAATGATAGTATACTGCCTAATGTTTTTGATCCAGTTAGTAATTCCGATAAGAAATACATGTGCTAGAGAAAAAGCTGGTTTTGCGGCATGCCTAAATGAGAAATGCAATGAGTGCGTAAAGGAATATTCTTGCAATTAAGATTGAAGATTGAATAATAATTAATACTAATATTATTTACTGCATTGTGAATTCAAATTCAACAATAAACAAACAACTTGCATTGCAGTAAAAAGAAAAGTTTATTATTACCATTATTACAATTCTAACAGCTATTGTTTTACTGTCACATTTTTTTATCTGAAATTCAAAAATAAAAAACGAAGAAAGTGGGTCCACGAAGTTAATATGGTACGTAAGGATCAAGGAGAGTTTCATACGTTATATCCACTTCTTCGGAGTTACGGAGAAAGTCGTATAAGATTTTATACTGTTTCACGTGTTCAATCAATTGTTCTGTTTGCACACTCATGTTGCAATACCAATACACAGCAAAAATATTAATGGCGATCCGCGGCCAAACGTAACACACTGCGTTCTGATCGCCACCGTATTCTGATCGCTGCAATTTTATCGCGATATAGAATGCCAGATTGTACATGTTTGAACACGCACAATTTAATACTATGTGACATATCTTATCGCAACCGCTACCGCCATCGCGACCGCCTTGGTCTGTGGGATCCTTAACACTATCTATGCTCTTCGGCGATCGGCGTGAGTATGAAATGTTGACACCACCACCATCTCTAAAGTCATATTGTCATATACTTCACAGCGCAAACTTTTAGCGTTATGGGTATGATTCGAACCAAATGTTAGCGCGCTGTTGGTACTACTATAGCGTGATTCGGACCGCATCCTATATATGCACACTGTACACGTTCGAGTTAGCGCGCAAAGTATGAAGCGAAGGATCGAACGAAGAGCGGAAGTATAATAATAATAATAATAATAATATTTATTTTTGCCAGTTGATCAATATACATTGACATATGGCACGTCAAAGAAATACAAAAAATGAAATACAAATTTGTGAACAATCAATAAGTACATTAAATATAATTACAAAATATTGCTCATACATCATTAAGAAATTCGTCAACACTATAATAACATTTTTCGATAAGAAAATACTTCAATTTAAGTTTAAAAGATTTCTTACATTTTATACTTTTTATTTCCTGTGGAAGTTTATTATACAATTTAATTCCGATTATTTTTGGATTGATGTAGCATAATTGTAATTTATGTTTTAGAACTATCAATTTAGTTTTATTTCTTGTATTATATGTATGTACATCTAGATGTTTCAATAGATGCTCTAAATTATCACTTATGAATATTAATACCAAAAACATATAAAGGCAAGGCAGTGTTAATATTTTTTGTTGCTTAAATGTGTCTCTGCAAGAGGCTAGATACCCCAATTTAAACATATTTCTTATTGCTAATTTTTGTAGCTTAAAGACTCTCAGGGCTGCTGAAGAATATCCCCAAAAGATGATGCCATAACTTAAAACTGATACAAATTTAGCAAAATAAAAAGTTTTTGCCGGTATAATACCTGATATATCAACAATTCTTTTTATAATATAACACATGGGTGCTAATTTTTTGCATTTGTTGTCAATTTCATCAATCCATGCTAAGTTTTCGTTTAAAATTAGACCCAAAACTTTAACAACTTCAAGTTGAGGTAATATTTCATTATTGCATCTAATTAGCATGCTACTATTTCTTTCACGGGTAGAAAAATTTATTACAGCAGATTTTTGGACATTCAAAACGAGTTTCAAAGAAGAAAACCATTGTGATAACTCAGTTACCAGACGTGATAGTGTGCCTACTTGATCCTCATTTGTACCTGTAGAAGGAACTAAAATAGTAACATCGTCGGCATATGCTACAAATTTATTTTCTTTTAAAACATTTTTTATATTATTTATGTATAAAATAAATAGAATGGGCCCAAGGAAACTGGCGCACTGTCGTGATGAAACAAAATCTTTTACATTGCCATTTCCGGGCGTTTTCTTGAATTACTGCTTTTAGCTAGTCTAAAAGTGTGGCGTAGTATTGTCCAGTCACAGTTCTTCTTTTACCAAGAGAGTCAATTAGAAAAATTCTTTTGGCGTCCCAATAGACTGACACCATCACCTTTCCTGCCAACTGAATTAATTTAGCTTTTTTCGACTCACCATGTCCAATCGACGCTTTCGACTGAATTTTCGTCTCTGGCGTGTAATGTGTACCCATGTTCCATCCATGGTTATGAAACTTCTTTTGAAATTGACAATTTTTCTTAAACAACTCCAAATTTTCGTCTGAAATTCGGCCTCGAATGCGGGTTTTCTCTGAACTGATCAATTGCGGCATCAATCTGGCGCCCATTTTTCTCATGCCCAGCTCATTCTACACTTTCACAAGAGATCCCTATGGCTTCCGTAATCTCACGCACATTCATTTGTCGATCTTCCAGAACCATATCGGTCGACCTGAACATGGTACGTCACAGGTGTGCCCAGTCACTCTTAAATTCCGAAACCCAGAAACTCACAGTGAAAAATGGAAGGTGAAGCATTCCTAAGGACAGCATCCAACCTCATTTTGATCTCCATTGCCGTCTCTTCTTTCAAATGAAAAATCTTGATCACCGCACAAACTTCGTTTTTATCCATTACCGATTTAACGTTAGGTAGATCGACAAAGACGCTTGCCACGTTTAGACCGATTGACAGATTGTATTGAAATTTCTTGACAGTTCATAGGAAGAGTTATATAAAAGAAAAAGTTTAAACATAGAAGTAGGCCGTAGGGTCGAGAAATTATTGTAATAAACGAAGAAAGAATTTATGAAAAATTCATGGACCTCGCAGGGATTTGAACCCTGGACCTTCTCATATTTAGTGAGACGCTCTAACCAACTGAGCCACAAGATCCCGTCCCATTGAAGTCGATGAATCATTCACAATTCTTTTTACAAATTTCGTAGACGAGTACACTAACCATACGGTGTAGATGAATACTCAGCGCGAACAATGCGCTATATATAACATATATAATTGTTGTGAATCAGCATGCCTTTTTATAAACGTTGATAAGAATTATTTGCGACCATCCGTAACATATTTAAACATAGAAGTAGGCCGTAGGGTCGAGGAATTATTGTAATAAACGAAGAAAGAATTTATGAAAAATACCATGAATTTTTCATAAATTCTTTCTTCGTTTATTACAATAATTCCTCGACCCTACGGCCTACTTCTATGTTTAAATATGTTACGGATGGTCGCAAATAATTCTTATAAAAGAAAAAGATAAGATCGCTTTCCAAAATCCAAGGCCTTCTCCGCAATTTCGGAAACTTTTCAATCCACCCTTGTAAAGGGTTTTTCAATAAGAACGGGTCGATATTGAAATGGAATAAAACGGGCTGTGTATTATTAACGAAATTATTATTTTTTATTTAAAAGGCCCATGTATGCCATTATGTATGGAATATAACATCGTTCAAATGTCCGCCGCGGCTTCTCACGGTGGCACGGATCCGAGTGGTCCAATTTTCAATGACTCTGCCGCATAGATCCGGCTTAATATCAGCGATGGCATTGCGGCTTATTGGCATAGACCTGCGACTTCAAGAAACCCCACAAGACTAAGTCTAGCGGGGTCAAATAGCACGATCTTGGTGGCCAATTCATGTCACCTCTGCGAGAGATAACCATACCCTCAAATCGTTCATGCAGAATGTCCATCATGGCGTCTGCTGTGTAGCACGTAGCGCCGTCCTGCTGGAACCAGATGTCGTCATATAGTTCATTTCATAATAAATCGATTATCATCGTTCTGTAGCGCTCGCCATTGATGGTGATGGCCTCACCAATGTTGTTTCCAAAAAGTACGAACCAGTGACGTCGCCGGCCTAAAATCCACCCCAAATAGTAACTTTTTGTGGATGCATTACCACCTGGTGAACCTCGTGTGGGTTGGCGTCGTCCCATATACGGTAATTATGCTTGTTAACATAGCCATTTATCCAAAAATGCGCCTCGTCGCTAAAGATGATTTTTCGGCCAAAATTGGGGTCCTCTTCCAAACGCTCCGAAGCCCAGTCAGCCAACAAACGGCGTTGTCTATGGTCATTAAATTTTAGCACCTGGGTCAGTTGGATCTTGTACGGCTGTAAGCCCAAGTCCCGACGCAAAATTCGCCAAATTGAAGTCTGCGAAAGGCCGAGTTATTATGTACGGCGAGAAATTGACTGCCTCGGGTTCTCCTGCACACTTTCACGGACCGCGGCAATGTTTTCGGCCGATCTGGCGTTACTTTGACGTACGGGTGTTAGCTGATTGTTTACTGAACCGGTCGTCTCGAATTTGGCCACCAAACGATAGAGAGTCGACTTTGAAGGGCCACCGCGTCTGCCGTAAAATGGGCGCAACGCGCGCAACGTTTGCACTAATGCAATAATGAAGTTTTATCATTTGAATGTGCTGCTCAATCGTGTAACTTGCCATGGTGATTTGGCATCAGTGACAGAATAATAAACAAAATATTAGACAGACGCCACCAAAATAACATGGCCGCCACAGGCTGCCAACCTCGAACCACCCCAATTGAAAAACACTTTATGAATAGTTTATAAAGTAAAATGGCTGCAAGCTAAGCTAACACTAATACTAAATCCTAATTTAATCCATATTTTGTTTAAATCAGATACTACTTATTGTTATTACCTTATTAAGGCAGAATACATATATTCTGATTTGATCAGTCATACCATTTTCATTAGTTTTAAAAGTAGGTAGACTGAAATTAGTGATACTGTTCATTTCATTTTTTAGTATGGACGAATGCGAAGCATTATGCGAACGTCTAGCTATAATGGTTGATGGTCAAATACAATGTCTTGGGAATATTCCATACTTGAAAAACAAGTTTTACCAAGGAGTAATAGTTTATATTAAATTTGATTTTAAATTAGTCGACACAAAAGATTTCCCCGATAAAATACATCTCGTTAAATCCGATATTCAAAGTAGATTTATATGCACATTAAAAGATGAACATAAGGTAAGAATGTACAGTTGAATGCTTTCTACACCTATTCCAATCAGGATCTGATTTAGATCAACGCAAAGGGGTATTCTAGCATCGCACATAAGTAGTACACTTCAACAATGGGGGATTTCAACTTTTTCTTACAAAACATATACCTATTAACATAGGCGCCGACTTTTCTAAAATCCAGGGGGGGCCAAATTTTTTTTTTTTTTTGAATAAAAATAAAATTAATTATTATTCTCATACATTTTATATCTTATTAATTACAGAAAAATTGAATAAAATACAGTTTAGTTCAAGTATCTACGAACCTTATGTCTTTTTATATTATTTTAAACATTTTACGCCTATTTTTTTTTTTTTGAAAAAAAAAAATTGCATGACAATTAAGTATAGCGACATGATGATTTAATCTGTTTTGTATCATTATGGAATGTGAAACTAAATTAAAATTGTAGAGACACTAAAATTTGAGTCTGGACACGAGGTGGCAAGTTGTGGTTGACTGGGGGATTGATCGGCTATGTTTATGAGCGTCCCGCCATTATTTAAATTCGAATATCTGACAAATTATAAAAAATGAAATATAACGTCTATTAAAGTCAATTAATCATCAAGTTTATATACTGGAATGTCAATGTCAATATGTTGTCCCAAATACTCATATACATATTTCATTTTCTCAAAATATCTTTCTCTGGTGGAGTTATTAAAAAAAATTACTGCAACCAACCATGACTTTATTAGTAAATACAACACCAACAAAACCTAGACGGAATTGAAGTTAGTCGTGAGAAGTCCATAAAATTAGCTGTATTTTCTACTCTTGTTACGGTGAAATGAATAAACATGGCGGATATACGTCGTGTCCACACTCTTATTATAGTGTCTCTAAAAATTGCGGATTTAGTGGCCGTTTTTTGAATAGGTTTCAAATAAAACTTGACCACTGATGCAGTTCATGCAAATGCCGTGATTAAAATATTTTTAAATTAATAAAATCGAAACTAAAGTGCAAAAAAATGTATATGGGAAGGGGGGGCCAAAACAGGTTCGCCCCCTCTATATTTTGTCAGGGGGGGCCAACGCCCCCTTTGCCCCCCATAGTCGGCGCCTATGCCTATTAATTAATATATTGCGGATCCCTTCGCTCTGTGAAGCCTTGACTGACAGATGGCAATATCATTGTCTATCTCACTCTATTTCCCAAGTGATTTTGCGCGTGCACGTAATATTTGAAAACTATTGGCTAATGACGATATTTAAGTTCTGATTATTGTAGACTAGTGCAAACTTTAAATTTAAATCTGAGAAATTAACTAATGTAGGTACCTACTATTTATTTTGTGTGTAAATTCTTGAACATAAATATTAGTAATAATAAATAATGAAATATTCTAGTGCTAAATTTGAATTAAATAATTTACTTTGTTATACTGTAAAAATATTAGGACTCAATCTGATCAGGATTAATGTATTTTGGTGAAGGTAAAGAGATATAGAAATAATTTATAAAACATTTATTGATTTCTAAATAACACAATTTTGTTAAACTTATATATAAAACTAAAACAATTACCCCTTAACCTTAAATAATAATATAAGCTAAAAGCTAAATACGTATTTCGAGAACTAAGTTCTCATCATCAGTAGAACAAAACAAAAGTTTAAGCAGAGAAGTTAAGATTACTCAACATGTAAACCATGTCAGAGGTCTAACAACTCTGAGCAAACAAGGGAGAGAACTGGGATTATATAGGGATAGGAGTCACAGGTGAATGAATACCAATTAAAACTAAGATTTAACGTCCAATGAAATTTAAGATTTAAAATGTCCTATTAAATTTAAGTTTCTATTAAATCGAATAATTTAGAATTTGGTATGGGACCGAAATCTGCGTTCATCAAGTTATTTTTAAATTTATTTATTATTAAGCTCTCGTATGCATCTAAATATCTATCATTATTAATATTCTTTAAAAGTTTAATGTTAGAATTGTTAATTTTGTGATTATTAATGAACATATGTTGAGCCACGCTAGATTTTTCGGGATTACCGCTTTTTAGATGATAAAAATGTTCTTTAAACCGAGTGTCAATTTGCCTTTTAGTTTGCCCGATGTAAACTTTATTATTTAGCTTTTAGCTTATATTATTATTTAAGGTTAAGGGGTAATTGTTTTAGTTTTATATATATTTTTAACCTTAGACTCCTCCTATTATTGTAATTTGTTAAACTTGTTTATAATATAATCATCTTTCTCCGAGAGTAACTTAGTCTCATGATAGAATTTAATTTTTAAAAATATATCAATTATAATTTTTATAATTTGCGTTTTATGATTATCTAAAATGGTTTGTTCTATGACGTGGTTTAAAAATTCTGTTGTATTAAACACATATGCAAAACATTGTTGAAATATATATTTTTACTTCCCGCTACCCTTGGTAAGGGAGGTATAGGGATCGTGCTAAAAATCGCATATCGAGATTTTGGTAAATGACCACGTTTTAAGGTCCCTACAATCCAATTTTAACATTTTCACGATGATGTCTGTGTGTATGTATGTATGTGTATGTGTGTAGGTGTGTGGATCCTCTTTACGCTCTAACTCAAATACTATCATTCAGAAAGTTTTGAAACCATATATTTCTACCTTATTTAATATGGAAAGAAGCCATTAGATTTTGGTAGCAATCGAATAACCGGAAATGGCAGTTTACTTGAAGCTCAAGACAGTTTTTCTTCAAAAAATACTTTTAAATATATTTTTTCGCAATTTGTTATTATAAAAATGAAAGATTATTCCATTTTCTACTGGTTTGCTTCAATACTTTTTCTGTATATTTTATGGATAAATTTATAAAATAATATAAAAATTATATCTCGGTACATATGTAACTAGATAAAGATAAATGTCACTGTCAAAAAAATAATCATTTCTAATTGATAATAGTAACGTTTTAAAAGAAAATTGTAAATAGAACAAAAGTTTTATGGAAAGGAACTTAATATACATTATTTCTAGCATTAGTAAGTATGCAGGTATGTATTTAAATAAAGAAATAATAAATATATTATCACGGCATATTATCCATTGCTGGATGTGCTTATCTGATTTGTACACACATTTCGGTTTACGACGATGACATATTTGTATTGTGTAGGCGTTTACCACAAGGGTTAATTTTATGCCATTTAAAATTCGAATTATTTGGCGTTGATCGGAATCGAATCAGATTCCCCAGATTCGCGACCAGGCACGCGTTAACGAGATCCCATAGGTAAATGGCGGGAGGTATTGTGTTGGTCACATCAGATTTTTTATTTTATTTATTTATTTGTTTGGATATACATAGTATGTATAGAAATAGTCATTATAAACATACATTGTTAAAACTCATGGTTTAGAAATTCCTCTAATGTATAAAAACATATTAAATATTTCTTTAAAGCGGTTCTGAACTTCTGAACTAACAGGAGTACATTTGTTCTTAATATTGTAACAAGTTGGAAATATTCCTCCCGTTTGTGCCAAATGTAACAAGTAGTGAATAGTAATGCTACCGATTGAAGGATAATTCTACCGATTGTGCCAGATGTAATAGGTTTTACTTGCTATAAATATCGTTCCGGCTACTACCGCCAAATGTAACAGTTTACAATTAGGCCGGAATTCTCAAAGTAGCGGGTAGGTTGGACCGAAAATGGGAGCAGGCGAAATGTGGAGAAAGGGTACTTACCCCGTACCAGACGTACGTCACGGAACTGCTGGGCTAAACAGCTGGAACCTTGTGGATTCCACGTCACAGCACTTCACAGGGTTTTTAGGTTTAATTTAAAATACTAATGCCGATTATTTTAAATTAATAAATATAATAAAGTAAAATAAGTATAGTGTGAACACAAAAATATAAATAATACTTATACAAAGGCGGGGCGAATATGACAAAGATAAGCGTAGTTTGACGTCGAACTATTGTTTTTTAATTTCATACAGTAGTTTTAAATTAGGTATTACTATTGCATTTAATTTCATCAATGACCCAAGGCTTTATGTTGTTTTCACGGATTTTTTTTACTGGAAAGTGTAAGCTAAAGTGGTACAGAAATGTATTTATAAAAATTTTATAGGCATCATTTACATTTTCATTAGTAAGGACTTTTTTGCCCATGATTCTAACTGTATACTTTGTGTTTACACTGCTTAAACATATACATATTTGTATTAATAAAAACAGTGTCATGATCTGAGAAGATATTTTTTTCTACTTTATAGGATATTTTGTGTAGCAGTAATCCAAAGTGTACTTATCTATGGTAAGTTTTTTTGTAATGTTCGTAATATTATATGTCTGTAATATATTGTAACGTTTTTATTTATATGGGTGAAGTGTAAAACATAGACAAATATTATTAACTATGATTAAATAATTATAAACACTAAGAATATTATTAAATGCTTAAATCGAAGGGATTACGTCATTGTTCGCGAACATGCTATCAGTAGCGGCGCATGCATAATTTTCTCTCAGGGGCGCACGTTACAATATTGTAAAGGAACTCGTACTCCTGTTTGTCTCTTGTGGGGTCTACATTAAAATCTCCACATAATAAAATGTTGTGTTTAATAATGTTAAAAATATTTTCAATTTTATTAATAACCATCTGTTGTTTTAGTTTTTTATTTTTAAACAGTTGTTCCTGATTTTGCCTGGATATCCTTTCAGCCTTTTTACCTTCCGTCACCTCTAGGTAAGGAAGGTATCGTCTTTGGTCAAAAAATTCGGTGGTGAGTTTTCATTGATTAAGCACGTTTTAGGGTCTTTACAATACGATTTTACTATTTTTACAATGATGTCTGTATGTGTGTGTGTGTGTTCGTGTGTGCGTGTGTGTGTATGTGTGTGTGTGTATGTGTGTGTGTGTGTGTGACCGCCGTTTCGTGCACGATATCTCCAATACTAGAATTTCAAAAATTACAATTCTTGCGTATTCCTCTTCCTTACAACCATATGCAGAAATGTTTAGATTTTGGTTATAATTGGTCAACCGGAAGTACCCTCATTTGAAGATTTTAACAGTTTTTCTTGAAAAACTCAGTTAAATGTTATTATAACTTAAAGAATATATTATTATCTATACGATTTGATTGCATTTTATATTTGTTATTCAACAGATATAGAGTTAAAGAAGAATAAAGATAATAAATTTGATATAAATTTCATAATTCAGCCAGCTATGCTAACTTAACCATGGAAACTGCTAATATATTCAGGTAATTCAAAATGACAGATGTCAGTATCAATAAAATGTAAATCAATGAAATAAAAAGGGAAGTAACTCTAGTGTTAGAAGTTTCTAGATATAAGAGAGACGATTACATTGGTTTGAACATGTTATGAGGAGAGATGAATATATTAATAGAAGGTGGAAGAAACATAGGAAGACCAAATAAAAGATGAAAAGACTGTATTGCAGAAGACTTGAGAGAAAAGGAACTGAATGAGGACGACACGGAAAACAAAAATGAGTGGAAGAAGAAAATAAAAAATAGCGACCCCCTAACGAATGGGAAAAACTAAAGAAGAAGATGTCAGTGTCTAGTGCAATTTGCATAGTTTGTTTATGAAATAACTTTACTGGAAATATAGGATCTTTTGCAAGAAAATTTATGTATGGGGCCGCGTGCAGTAACATGATTTTGCTGACTTTGGCAAGCAGATATGGGGACCTGTGTCAAAATGACAGCAATTAATTATGTCCATAACTGACAAGTGTTATAATTTTTCATTCAAAATTTCATAATTTTCTTATTTCATGTGGTTTGTTTGTTATCATGAGTATGGAATTCAGTTGCCGAGAAAGAGAATCACATAATACCAAAAATTTAGAATCTTTCGCAAGAAAATTTATCTATGGAATTTGTACATAATACACAGGATTGACGGAAGGTATTGTGCTGGCCACATCAGATTTTTTACAAATAAATATCATATCTTTTGAGGGGTATATTAATTAGTATGCTCCCTCTTGTATCAGAGCACAAGTAGTCCCAACAAAATGAGCAAATGTTTATATTTTTAAATTTTCCTTAGAACATATCCCGCTATATATTCTATGTTTTCAACATAGGTGTTCAGACCCCACATCGTATTAATGTAGTCTATTAACACTTACAGAATCTTCTCCACCAACAGGATTTTTAAAATTTTCCCTTTTTGAAGAGACCTGTAATATGTTAATGTCGTAAGTAATCTTTTGTACGCACACAAAGCAATGCTAACGATTCAAAGTGCAAACAGAAAATGAAACTAAACAATGTGTTCGCTGCATCAGCTGGCGGCCGCTGTCAGCGTTGCGTTAGCCAATAGAATTCAAAATATTACGTGCATGCGCATAATCAAAACTTGTGAAATTGAGTGAGATAGACTTATGCAACAACGATATTCCTATCTCTCAGTCAAGGCTTCAGCTAGAATCTGCGTAAACGATAGGAGCATTAGCAATATATTAGTAAATAAGTATATGGCTGACTCGTCCGCCATTTTGGATCCTTCTTATGTCAACACTTGCTTTGTTAGTATACGCAAATCGCAAATTTGAGACATTCAAAATTTTATATCAGAATTTTGAATTTGAACAATGCATTGTCACTAATACTCTTAGATTTTTATACTTAGAATACCCCATTTTGGACTCTATTTTCTAGATCCCTCTGTATATAATGATTATAAATAATTAATTGTTATAGTCTATGTTGATGTACCACATAAATGACACCAAAGTAACATTGGGACGAGTATTTGAGTTCATGGAAGGAGCAAAACAAAAGCATAGAATTATTGAAGACTACTCATGCAGTGACGCAAGTTTAGAATATCTTTTCTTATCTCTTGCTCAAGAAGCTGAATCCAGAAAGAAACCTCGTTGAAAAATGTACCTACAGAGATATTAATAAAATTGTTGTAATTTATCTGGCGAATTGCTGCAACTGTTGTGTTCGACTATGTGACAGATTACTTCAATTGGGAAAATCGCCACGCAATCTAACATTAAAATCAATTTTATAGTAAAATTTATACTCAAATTGTAGGGGAGATTTCCCCATCCAATGGTGTATCGTTTGTTTCAAAAAAGTCAATAGGAAGCGAAAAAATTGCATTTTTTTGCCAAGACAAAAAAAGAAATTGCGTAAAATAACCTTAGGAAAAAAATCCAAATTTTTTTCTTCTCTTTTTTGACGATTTGAAAGGTTTAAACCAAAAAATTGAAGTGGAAATCAATTTAGAAAATCTTAATTTTTTACGTCAAAAAAACGAAGAATATGTGCAAAGTACTTCATTTCTCTTACCAAATTTACCCATTTACTTCCTAGTTGTGGGGCGGCATTAGCTAAGACACTGGGATTTTTTTTCTTTTACAACAATAACTTACAATACATCTTAAAAGTATATATATATATATATATATATATATATATATATATATATATATATATATATATATAGTTTTTCTAAGACTTATAGACACATTAGCTATTTGCATTATAAAATATAATATACATTGATCTACTTTTGTGTCTTGTAATATATATACCGGGTGATCATTTGAAAACTTCCCACCTTGAATAACTCTTTAATTAATAAAATTATCAAAAATCACTAAAACAGGTCAATGTTATTTTGGAAGGGGACATTTAATAACCTATTCCAATCAGTTAGGAAACTTTCACACTCCCCTCCAGCCACCCCCCCCCCAAAATTTTAAATGGCACTACCCCATGTGTGATACATCATTTTAAAGGTTGTAAAATTCTCAATATCTTAAAGCAAAGAAAATTAAAATCGGCCGAGCCGTTCATGAATTAGAGACAAAAATGTATTAAACCGGAAAATTTACAAAATACCTAAAACTAAAACTCACAAACGTAAACAATTAAATTTATCGTAGCAAATAAAAAAGGACACAACCTCGAATTGTGGATGAGGACTCTCAAATAGAAATATTAGGACAATTTGCTGCAAATCCTACGAGCTCAATTCGGCAAATGCGCAACATAACTGGTTTTTCGTATGGGTCTGTTCATAAGGTTTGAAAACTTCATAAATGGCATCCATACAAACTTCAAAATCACCAAGCTCTAAATGAAGATGATTTCGATAGACGAGTTCAATTTTGTGAACAAATGACTGTGATGATAAATACCACTCCAAATCTAATTCAAAATATTTGCTTCAGTGACGAATGTACTTTTTTTTTGAATGGCTATGTTAATCGTCATAATTGTCGTTATTGGGATGATGAAAACCCGAATCTATTTAGAGAAACGCATACTCAGTGGCCACAAAAAATTAATGTGTGGGCTGGTATACTGGGGGACTCGGTCATTGGTCCGTTATTTATTAATGAAAATTTAAATGGTACTATTTATCTCAATATGTTGGAAGATGTCATAGACCCCTTGATTACGGAAGCAATAGAAAATCAAGTAGACGACGAAGGAAACTTAATTTTGGATGAAAATCAAGTTTATTTTCAGCAAGATGGTGCCCCACCACATTTTGTGGTACCAGTTCGAAACTGGTTGAATAACAAGTTTCCAGAGAGGTGGATTGGAAGAAGAGGAGCAGTAGAGTGGCCAGCAAGGTCTCCTGACCTAACCCCTCTCGACTTTTTCCTTTGGGGCCACCTTAAATCCATCGTCTATCAAACTCCCCCAGCCAACATCGACGAACTGAAACAACGAATAACATCCGAATGCCGATTAATTCCGCGGCGAGTTTTCGAAAATGTTAGAAGAGAGTTTGAACATCGGCTTTATCATTGCCTAGCAACCAATGGACCGCAATTCGAGCATCTATTACGATAAATTTAATTGTTTACGTTTGTGAGTTTTAGTTTTAGGTATTTTGTAAATTTTCCGGTTTAATACATTTTTGTCTCTAATTCATGAACGGCTCGGCCGATTTTAATTTTCTTTGCTTTAAAATATTGAGAATTTTACAACCTTTAAAATGATGTATCACACATGGGGTAGTGCCATTTAAAATTTTGGGGTGGGGGTGGCTGGAGGGGAGTGTGAAAGTTTCCTAACTGATTGGAATAGGTTATTAAATGTCCCCTTCCAAAATAGCATTGACCTGTTTTAGTGATTTTTGATAATTTTATTAATTAAAGAGTTATTCAAGGTGGGAAGTTTTCAAATGATCACCCGGTATATATATAAAAATTTTCCTGCTAAGCTGATATGAAAAGTGAAATGGGGTGAAATTGTTTTCTAGATTAGGTTTACCTGATAATTTTCTTTTCCTTTCATTACCTTAATTCTTTACATCGGTTAAGTAACGAAACTCCTTTTCTACCAAGAAAATTCAGCTCAACCAGATTAATTTCAAATTTAAGTTAGTTTTGAATAAACATTACAGCATATTATTGGAATTAACTGTCTCTCTAATATCTAAATTTCCAAAAGTAATCAAGAATACTAGACACTAAAATAGAATCCCATCACAGATAAAATACTGTTACGCGCTGTATAAATATTGGCCGGGAGAAGGCGGAGTGGCAGTCTCATTGATACAAGCAACCAGAAATGAACTCAGTGATATAAATAAACAGTTGTTAACATTTAAGTGTTGTGATATAAATGTTAGTTAAATAAATAATCGTAGTGTTTAAGCATTTAATAATATTCTTAATGTTTATAATTATTTAATCATAGTGTTAGTTGTTTTATTACCTTTTAATATTTAATTCTTATTTAATTATCGTTTAATAAACGTATTCTTTTCGTTAATAATATTTGTTTATGTTTTACACTTCACCCATATAAATAAAAACCGTTACAATTGGTGTCAGGTGTGGGGTTGTTAAACTGTGAAGTGTAAATAAATAAAAATAAATAAAATGGCTCCTAAACAATTAAAATTAAGTGAATTAAAAGTAGGTGATCTCAAGAGGGAACTAGAAGAACGGGATGTGGAAACAACAGGAAGGAAGTCAACACTACCCCTGCCCGCGAAATTCAAAATTAGTGAATAGGTTTTTCATGTTTTATTTAAAATTGTGTAATGTAATATGATCTCTTCGTATACAATAATAAAAAGGAAACAATTTGTCATGAAAATAAAATAGTTTCAATAATCTTTGTATCTATTTATTCACCCAAAACAATAATTTAAATATTATTTTTAAAATATCTTCAGTTCTAAATGTTGGATTTTAATTAAATTTGCATGAAAAATTTGTAACAGGATAGGGAATAAAATATGTGAAAATAAAAAAAAATTAACTTCGAGAACAATTTTAAAAATACAAAAAACCTACTTTTTTCATACATTTTAATGTGTTTCTTCTATACTAAACGTTAAATTTTGTTTAAACTTTAATATGTTTTGAAGAATTATGTTATACAAATCATATAAAAAAAAATCGAAAATTGAACTTCGAGAACATACTTAAAAAAAAAAAATGTTTAATTTTATTTTTTTTCTCAAGTGTCTGAAGTTCTAATGTTAAATTTTGTTTAGTGTTAGGTACTATACATATTTCTATATGTCTCAGGTAAGTATTTTAAATATTTATCTTTTAATATAGATATATTCGTAATTTAAACAAATTCGGTATTTTCATGAAATATAAGGATGTGGCGCTATGAGTAGACCTAGCGGTGAATAGATAAACTATAATGAAATCGGTGGCTCAATATTTCGTCCCGACTTTATACATTGTCTAACATATTTTTTGCAGCATTTATTTTATATTGCGTTTTGTTAAACTTGAAGCCTGGCAAAAGGGCACTACAATCAAAATTTGAGGTAGAGATAAAATGATAAAGAGAACCTAATATTTTTTTTTCAAATTAAAAAAATGTCAACTTTCGTGGGTGATCTATTTTTAATTATTTAATACGAGATACATTGAGGCTTACGAGCTTGAGAAATTTGAATGAAAGAATGATGGAAAAAATCAACCCAAATTAACCAATTTTTATGTTTACACCAGATTATCTCAAAAATTAAACCGTAAATCAAAAGAATAGTATTCTTTATAAAAGCTTCTTTGGTCTTCTGAGGACATAGTGGTGTATTTTTTATAATATTTCAAGGTATAGCAATCGAATTATGTTATGATATATAAAATAATACGTTTTTTTATAATTTTACGTTGGTCGAGCGTCAAACGTTCCCACCAATGATCTCATAGCTACTATATTATCACAGTATAGGAAACTATACTGTGGTTGTATGGTCAAGAATTTTTAAAATTACCAAAAGAAAACTAGTCATGTGGATTTATACACGAGAAAATATATGTGACCTAAAAAAGGAATTAAAAGAAGTTACAAATTCCGAGTGGTGTCAAGTGCACTTGGAAATTTAAGAATTTTTTTAAATGCAACGATTTTTCAATATTTATATATATATATATTCGATTCCTACGCAACTGTTCACGCGCTTGTTATTGTCGATGTATTCCCTCTACTCTCTTTATCATTCGACTTCTATCTTATAGCAGTCACAGCAATGTGGCGTCTCAAGCAAATTTCATCAACTTAATAATTTTTTTCGGGTATTATTAATTTCAGAGAAGAATGCAAAAATAGAGATTTTTTTTTTTTAAATGAAATTAACCCCCATTTACATAAATATGTTATTATATTAATATAAAGAAGGATTTAATTGTTTTGAAAATATTTGGATAAATTTATTCTTATCCTACAATACACAATACACTAAAACCGAAAAATTAAGGAGAAAGTCTTCAACTTCAGAATATTAAACCAGAATTGCATGCACAGAATCATTCATATCCCGAATATTGAAAAACAGAATTGCGCAGCATCAGAAAGCGTTTCGCCCGACCCGAATCATTCAATGATTCAATGACCGAATACGTGGGCGTGGTTTGGAAAACGCTAGGTTGAGAATCGCTGCATTATATGATGATTTCATTTAAATGCAACCTTATGAAAGTTATTGTACAAAGTTATACGTAAAATGACAAGAAATATGTGCAAGAAGAATGAATGACATTATTCCGATGAGATTTGAGTTAACACACGTAATTTTGAGTGTTCATTACGATAACTTCAATGTCCAGAGATTCACAACACTGAATATATGTACGTACGTTTGTGTGACTGACAGCAGCTGAAAAAATTGTCAACATAACCTATAAAAATAAATATTCCTTTCATTTTCACAAATTTTCTGTTTTGGCACTGAAGTTCCTTTTTATCATCATATGGTTTATTTCCTCAGCCGTACGGCCTTGGCAACTAAATTCCACATTCATGATAAAAAGTAGAACTTCAGTACCTACCTTAATAATTGATACATAAATAACTATTATTCTGAAAGTACGAACATATATTCTCAATGAAAAGCTTGTACATATCTATGACATGATGAATAATTAGCAGAACCATTCGGATACTTATGTACAAGAAGGTATAATAGGGCTCTGTTATAATAATTTTTATATGCCTTCTAAATATGAAAACTGAAAATATTTCGAAGTATTTATTAGATATTTTACAATATATTTTTGAAATTTGGATATTTTGAAAAAGTCACGTGTTCTGTTTTCTTTGCGATATGCGATCCTGAAAATAAGCATTTACTGCTTCGATGGCTTCTTCGTTGGATCGAAATCTCTTTCCAGTGAAGAACGTTTTGAGTTCCGGGAAAAGATAGAAGACCGGGGGAGCTAAATCGGACGAGTACGGTAGATGGGGGACGATTTCAGTTGGGTCAATTTTTATTGAGCAATACGACTTGAATGAGCTGGCGCATTGTCGTGGTGAAACAAACTCTTTTTCTTTGCCATTCCCAGGCGTTTTTCTTGAATCAATTAGCAGAATGCCTTTGGCGTCCCAAAAGACTGACGCCGTTACCCTTCCTGCCGATGACGTAATGTATGTAGGTACTAGGATGTCACAGAAGAGGGTGTTGTTTTTCATGACTATTTTTGGCGCCATTTGTTTTACCTCCCTTGGTAAGGGAGGTATAGGGATCGTGCTAAAAATCGCATATCGAGATTTTGGTAAATGACCACGTTTTAAGGTGCCACAATCATATTTTAACATTTTCACGATGATGTATGTGTGTGTGGATCCTCTTTACGCTCTAACTCAAATAGTATCGTTCAGAAAATTTCTACTTTACTCTTATATGGAAAGATGTCATTAGATTTTGGAGTAAATCAGATAACTGGAAATGGCATTTTACTGGAAGTTCAAAATAGTTTTTCTTCGAAAAATACCTTTAAATGTTATTTTTTCGAGATTTGTTATTAAAATAATTAGTTTTTAATTTTTTTACATGCTTGCGTTAACACTTTTTGTATATATTTTATGGGTAAATTTCTATAATTTTAACCCCGGAGCCTACGCTTTAAACACAACTCCATACTTATACAGTTCAGATCTCAAATGTATGTAACTGAGTGATATGTCGCTGGTAACAAATTAATCATTTCAAAGAATAATAGTAACGTTTTAAAAAGAAATTAGTAAATGGAACAATAATTATATGGAAAGGAACTTAATACTGTTTCCAGCATAAGTAAATATGTAGGTAAGATAAAATATATAATATATCATCACGGCATATTACCCATTGCTGGATTAGCCAATGATTGAAACTTAATGTTCACATTAGTATAAACATTTTTTGTCAAATAAATTTATTTTTAACATTTACCATTTTTCAGTTAATTGCCGTCCTTTTATAAGGACACCTAACTTTCACAAGATTTTATAACCCCGTATAAATAAATATGTTGCAAATTATTAATTTGTTACAAGATACAATATTATTACTTTCAGAATAATACATTTTGATTTACAATTTTTTTGAAATCTAAAATATACACTCGCCTCCAAGAACTCATGTCGAGACGAGAAAATGTACAGCCTATTCCATCAACTTCCATTAGCAACAGTAAACTTGCAACGATTGAATACGTGTTTAAATATGATGTACAAGGCCTAATCTAATAATTTATAGGGGCGACATCTCTTAAAACTAAAGTACATCTCTAAAAAAAATTAAAAACCTTCCCGTCCTTTTAAAAGGACACTAGGTTTATTTGGGTTAAGTCAACGCCAACCTTCATTTGCGATCTCGACTACAGAAGCTGAAATCGTAGCTGCAAGTGAAGCTGCCAGAGAGATTGTGTGGCTGAAGCGGTTGTTCGACGATATCGTTCAAATAACCAGTCTACCAGAATTGCAAGTCGACAATGAAGCAGCTGTGAAACTAGCTCAAAATCCTGAATTTCATCGGCGAACGAAACATATCAGTACATCAGAGCAAAACTATATTAAGTCGCAAACTGTAAATTTTACAGTAGAGCCTAAAGAAGTTTTTTTTTCTAGTTTTCGGAAAGTTGTGCAAATGCTCTTTACTTGAATAGAACTTTTTCTTTTTCAAAACGATATCCGGATCAATGCAGGTACTTACAATGCAAAAAAAATTTAGAATTATTTTTGTTTAAACAAAAAACTGGACATAATACATTTTTGATCTGGTGCGAAAGTGGATTGTTGTGACTTAGTACTCCCTACACACAACAATTTTACTCAGCAGATTTTGTTTTTTTCACTTTTTTAGTTTTTTTTTTAATAAAAAAGTAGATTGCTGTGACTGATACTTCCTTTATTATTTTTTTAAATTTGAAGGCACTTAACAGAGAAAAGTGTTGAAATGTAAACCAAAACTTTATTCTCGGGACGATTATACAAAATTAATAATAATAATAGAGATGATTAATGTTATAATTCTACAAGCAGGCACTTATTATTAATCACTGTCTTCTTGATTAGTATCTTTGTGGGTAAGATTTTGGTAGAAAGAATGGAACCTTTTCGGAATCCATTTTAGTAGTTTAGTTGGATTTTTTTTGTAAATATGTATAAGTATGTAATATAAGCCAAATATAATTTCCCTTTCATTTTGTCACTGCGAATGCAACCATGAAATGCGTTGCTATACTTGGGACTGCTTTTTACCTCCCGCTACCCTTGGTAAGGGAGGTATAGGAATCGTGTTAAAAATCGCATATCGAGATTTTGGTAAATGACCACATTTTAAGGTCCCTACAATCCAATTTTAATATTTTCACGATGATGTCTGTGTATGTGTGTGGGTATGTGTGTGTGTGTGTGTGTGTGTGTGTGTGTGTGGATCCTCTTTACGCTCTAACTCAAATAACCGAAAATGGAACTTTATTGGAAGCTCAAAATAGTTTTTCTTCGAAAAATACCTTTAAATGTTGTTTTTTCGAGATTTATGTTATATAAAAATTAAAGATTATTAAATTTTCTACAGGATTGTATTAATACTTTTTCTATATATTTTATGGATAAATTTATAAAACTATCTATAATTTTAATCCCGGAGCCTACGTTTTAAACACAACTCATACACATGGTTACACAATTCATATCTCAAATGTTTGACAGATAAATGTCACTGTCAACGAACTAATCATTTCAAATAATAATATTAACGTTTGATAAAGAAAATAGTATATGGAACAATAATTATATGGAAAGGAACTTATACATTTCCAGCATAAGTAAATATGTAAAAAAAAGGTAAGATAATAAAAACATATATCATCACGGCTCCCATTGATGGGTGAGCCAATCTGCTTTGAACGCAGATGTCGGTAATAATGATGACATATTTGTTCAATCTATAAGTCTGCTATTCTTTAATAATGTTATTTCCTCAAAAGTAAACTCTGTTTATATTTCAATTCACAGGTTATATATTTAAATTTGACAGCTATGGATCATATTTAGTAACTTTATTCTTAGGTTACCTAGCGTGTTTTAGTGACATTTATGGCGATATTACAGGTTTCTTTTATTGAGACTAATTCTTATTCGTTGATTCTGTATAGTTTCTATGGATATTTATTTATTTTATTTCTACGCCGGTGGCGTAGAAATTAGCTATTTCTACTCCGGCGGCGTAGAAATTAAACTTCTACCTTGTGAATCAAGTCACAAAAGATGCTAGTTTTATGACGTTTGAAGAAAAATAATAATATATTACTTAGAAAATTAAGTAAATAACATTTTGTCGAGAAAAATGTCAAGTGGTAGGTAGGTAATAAAGACATAGATATGAAATTAAAATAACGGGGAGCCAGTAATTACCAAATAAATCAAAACAAAGATATGAATTGTGTAATAAACAATTTATGATTTATGGCATGTATAAATTAATATTGTCTGTTAAATTTTAAGTTTCCTAACAAAATCATTATTCTCTAAAATAAGCAATATTTTTCTAAAATTCGGTTGGAAAAAATATAGTGTACAACATGTTTGAATGACTTATTCCAATATTTGTTGTAGTTGTAGAATATACTATTGTTTATTTAATTACAAACAACAAGCGAGTATATACTTATAAAAGCGCGTAATTGAAATCAATCACACAACATAACCTCTACATCTACAATCGGCCGTCTGCGTATAGAACTGGTATCTAGCAATCTAGCTCACACCGAGATCATACGAGATAACAGAATGAATGCTTGCTTACCCTCTCCCAGCGTGATGTCACAATAAGAGGGTAAGTTTGTGCCGAGATAAAATTAAAGTTACATTATCGTGATCGTATATGGGTTCGTTTGGCGGTATATCACGGTGATATATTCTTGCAATTTTTGTTGTAATTATTATTAAATAAATATGTAATTCTATTATAGATACATAAACTCTTCTACCGTTAGATTTAGAATTTCAATATATTATAGAGCACAACAGGTATTTGTGTTGTTTGTTTTCTACTTTTTACACATATTTTTGATTTTTGTCTGTGGTTCGCTTCATCTTCAAGTTTTCTGTACGTTCTCGTACCAGATTTTTCCTGGTTTTTGTTGATTGTTATTAATTTATTTAGGAATTGGAGAAAATTATAAAAATGGTTTTATAATGCTGTATGCCAATGTGAAGGGGCATACACAAATTTGCTGTTTTCAAATTTCCACGCGATAGTGAAATGCGAAAAATATAGACAAATGCAATCCATCGATTTTAAGATTACAATATCCTCTGCAGTTGCATTTTACGAAAAATGTATTATTCGTTATTAAAAAATCAGACATATTTCTTACCAAAACAACTAAAGGCGTTTTTTTATTCAAAGCGGTTACCTCCGCGATTACATGGTAACCGTATTTTATTGAGCATCCCGGTTATAGTATGACTAACGAATGAAAGTTGACGTTTATTATATTATTTTATAGATGTGGTTTCTTATGAAAACTTTTCCCTATCATTTGAATTTGAAAGGAAAATAATCTTTATGTGTCCATTAGAGAAGATTTGAATTGTACGAAACATTGGTGTGAATTTTTTGCAAGTAATTCAAATATCCCAGAAATACATGAACATGTCTTGCTCAAAATAGATGGATGACTACTGAATGCACCTTTGCCTTGTTATTTTGCTATAGTGCAGGTACCGTCCCATTGACATTCATGCTAAAACCAACTCAGTGGACGTAAACATACGCTCATGGAGGTAGGAATAAATATGGAGGGAGTATTTGCAATCGCTGGTGCAGTCGCTTCCCCTTCTACATTGTGACCGCTGTCAGTTTGAAGTTACAAAGTTGTTGCTGTCATCTGTCATTGAGCATTGTTTGTTTTTAAACGTGTACGTGTTTTGGATAAGTGTTTACCGTTTATGACTTTTTAATATATGTATATCGTATTTTATATTGACTTTTCTTTAAGTGCTTCGTAACAACATTTGGTGAAAATTAAGATTTTTTATTCATGTGAGTTATGAAATATTGTTTTATTTTAAAACTGTAACTCAACGTATATTTTGTGTTTATAGCAATTTAACAGAACAAACATTATTTGGACTAGTTGACTCTTGCACTGCAATATGTAAGTTTTCTTGCAATAATATTATATGTTTCATTTAACATAGGTAATTATTTGCAGATTGTTTGTAACTGGTGACTTGTGTTGTGGGGTACTCCAATAAGTCAGGAGGAAAGTTTTATTTTTATATTATTTAACAATAAACAATTAAAAAATCTAATGAATGTATTAAACAATTGTAATTTCGTATAAATACCTAGCCTAGATCTATCGATTTAAATAAATATTGTAAAAGATAACCGTATCGGTAACAGGTAAGTGGAATTTTAATTATTTATAATTTTTCTATATTGCAATTTCTTCTAAGTACATATTTGCTAAAAATATTTGTTTATTGATATTACTAGAAATAAGAAATCTTAATTTCAAATATTTAATTTTATATTTGCCGCGTGAATTCCCACCACAATGTGACTGCTGCAGTACCTGCGTCCGTCCCCACAGGCCTGCATTCTCCTTGTCCTAAGTTCAAGTTTATGTATGCTCCCTCCATATTTATTCTTACCTCCATGCATACGCTAGTATTGCGATTGACATGTAACATGTTTTAGATTTGTTGATATTTAAAGTAATTTATTATATTGAGGTCATTTTAAAATATATATAAGGCACTATATTGTTTTAATTTATAGTAGATTTGTTATTTAATGTATTAGTCACACAAAAATAACTTTTATTCACTACTCTACTAGCCTAAGCAACCGCAATTATTTACTTTTCTTTGACAAGCGAAATTGTTTTTCCCTACCTGTACATTGTAACCATGGTTACCGATAATTACCTACCAAGGTCGGTAATCATTACCGACCTCTGTTAAATGTTAATATTGACAGTAACTTTTATACTTCCAAAACCATATAATAAATTAAAAAATCTGTTGTGGCCAGCACAATACCTCTCGCCACTTCCTTTTTTGGTTACATAAATATAGGGCGCGAACAGTCATGTTACATTGTTGGCCTTGACAAGCAGATGTGGGGGCCTGTTTCAGAATGATAATTAGTCATTATCTCGGTCTTTATGTTTCATTCAGAATTTCAAGATTTTCTAAATACACGTAGTTAATTTGACACCAGGAGTGTGGAATTTACTTGTCGAGGAAAATAAACCATATGGAATTGGAAAATCACTAAATTTAGAATGAGAAATTATGATACTTACATCTATATACATAATTACTAGCTATCATTCTGACATTAGCCCCCATATCTGCTTGTCAAGAAGCCCTATTGTATTTAACATTTCCTGTATATCTACATTCTACACCAAAAATTCTACTTACATATATCTATTCCTTATATTTAGATTGTTTAATTTTAAATTCTTTTTCTGAAGAAATTTTGTCCTCTTCTAATTTTTCGAAATGTTTCCAATTCAATGTCAGGATTGACAGTATTTTTGAAGGATATATGTAATATACCTATAATTTTAAATATTTAACTATTAATACATTAAGAAATAATATAATGTACCTATGTACTTCCCAGAAAAACTCTTTAGTAATATCTACGAATTTCTGACACTGACATTTATCTGTCAGTTACAAACAATTTAAATTTTCCATGGCATCCTTTCGGCTGTAAAATTTATTATAACATTATTTTATATATTATATTTCTTTTATCTCTAAACTTATAGAATATATAATAAAATATTTAAATATATCAGATAGAGAATTTAATTTTCTTTAATATTACCAAGAAAAATTTTCAAAAAATATTATTTAGAAGATTTTTTTTCAAGAATCTTCTACTTCCGGTTGTCCAATTGTTACCAAAACCTTTTCAGATCTTCCCATGAATGTCCGATTGGAAAATACGTAGTTAAACAAATTTAAAGTCTTATAGTTTTTGAGTAATCGTCCTTCCAACATCCTACATACATACACACACACACACACACACACACACACACACAGACATCATCGTAAAAATGTTAAAATCGGATTGTAGGGACCTTAAAACGTGCTTATTCAATAAAATCTGGATATGCGATTTTTAGCATGAATGCAATACCTCTCTTAGCGAGAGGTAAAAAGTGTATATTATTATACAGTAAACTTGGTCTATAATACTATAAATTCACAATAAGGCTGAATTTCTCAGAAATCAAATTGTTAAACATAAATCTATAGCACGTATAAAAAAATATTTAAATGTGTCGGATAGAGAATTTTGGTTTTGTAATAAAATAAATTTTCAAAAATAATATTTGAGATTTTTGTTATAATACTACTACTACTTCCGGTTGTCCAATGAATTATTTAATGTATAAATCATATTATAATTATTTTTTTAAATTAATTAAGTTAAGAAAATAAAATTTCTATTGCTATTAGAAAAAAACGCACCTACGCTTATGTATTCTTGGATTGAAATGTACCTGACCAGCGCCCGCTCCAGCGTTTACGACGCCCCGGACAAAAAGACAAATTGCCGCCCCTTAAACATATACATGTTAAAATTATTTAAAATAAAAATCAAATGGTTTTAAATTAAAATAACAACGTACATTTAGAAAGAAACATGAAACATAATTAACATTCAAGTAGGACAAAACCATAAAAATTAAAAACTACCTGTACCAATAGTTACAAAATGTTAACCAGGTGCATTTTTAATTCTATTACAAAAAAATCGACAAGTATAAATTTCGATAGTTGGGTATTTAACTTATCAATATTTTGTCCCATTCCCAGTCAAAATGCCGCCCTTTAGATTTGCCGCCCCGGACAAATGTCCGGGTTGTCCGCCCCTAGAGCGGGCCCTGACCTGACACCCCGAGTTTGAGTGTATTAGGGTGAAATTTGCTTTGTGTAAGGCAATAAAACAATGTAAAATCTTTATTTCACTTCTGAAGCTGTGCGGCATCGAAGTATAAGTAAATATATGACAAAACGCCTTAGGAATAGTGAACTGAATTACATTATTTTGGCTTGCCAAGTTACATTGGACGGACAGTAGTGTACCTGCGTTGAAGAAATGTTTAGCGTTTGCTATCCCTATCGGGTTACAATCCCCCTTACCGTTACTTGAACTTTATGCTCTTTCAATATTATTTTTAAGTACAACTTTCTGTTTTCTAGAGGACAGTAGAATTTTAAATTTGGTGGCCTGCCCTACGCCACTGGTTTGTAATTATTAACTTAGGATAATTTCATGCGCACATCTCACCTTCCCCCTTCATTACTTCATTTTTCATTACAATTTGTCGATTGTTGCAAGGTTTTATTTATGATAATTAATAAACCGTGCTTGTCGAAATTTATTCACACTTTTGTTTTAAACAAACCTAATTTAATACGTAACCCTTGTCTTAAAATTTTGTCCTTTGAACCCCTTTATATTTTCAGCTTGAGTTATTATTTTGGTATTTTTCGTGAATGGGGTTCATTGTTAAAATACCTGGCGCCCTTATAAAAGTAAGTAAGATACAATTTATGATTTACATTTACAACCCCTCCCCCTCTCTGCTAGCTAGCCGGTGTCATGTGTGGGAAGCCACTTTTGCGGTAAGTGCCCGTATAATTTATGTTTTGCCAACTGATTATAATAATTTTTATTATTTGGAAAAAAGGTACGAGGCAATATAAAACAATAAAAAAATTAGTAATAAAATAAATATTACAAATGTCGATAGATGATGTAAGTAATAAATTTTGAATCGGGTATGAAAACCGGGACAATTACTTGTCCCGGTGATGTTCATGCGGACACCGGGATATACAACTTAAAACGGACGTCCCGTCTGATCACTCTATTTTTATTACTTATATAGCAGCAAATTTAGAAATGTTATTTTACATTCGTTACAATCTACGTTTAATATAATTGCCATAAACCAAAAATTGTTCAAATCCGTTGAGCCGTTATTGGAAAAAAGTTTTCCGGGGCAATTTGTACACAACCTTAGGTAAGTGTCTATCTTAAAGGTATACATAGGAGATGAACATGGGAAATCAGTTTTTTGAAATTTCCTGCGAGTTAAATACGGGATGTATATTAGTTTATTTGAGAGAATTAAATTAAAGCAAAATGAATCACGGTCAAATAAATATTATAATTGAATGAATCAAATAGATTTAATATTAAAGATTAAATTGCAGTTTTTTGTTGTTTTTGTTGTTATTTATATTATTATTTTTCGTCATTCATACGTACAGTACATACAATAAAATGATTCGATGACTGATATATTTTCAAAATAACTTTATTGTTTTACAAATTACAAAAATGTAAGTTTTTCAAAAAAATTTTTCTTTTGAGATTCAGCTTGTTGGGCAAGAGATAAGAATAGATATTCTAAACTTGCGTCACTGCAGGTGTAGTCCTCAATAATTCTATGCCTGTATTTTGCACCTTCCATGTATTCAAAAACTCTTCCTAAAGTTACTTTGGTATCATTTATATGGTACATCAACATAGACTAAAACAAGCAATAAAACTATTTTAGTTTATACTCGTATGTGACTAATATTTGGATCTGAACGGCAGGCCTTTTTAGTTTTTTCAGTTTTTAGATGTAGTTTCAGTTTTTTAAGGTTTATATAAAATGGTACACCGGCTGTTTATTTCAAAGGTGCACATGGGAGATTAACATAGTTGTTAATTAAATAATTTTTATTTCATACTGTGTCGCATTTCCATGTTTACAGAAGCGATTTCAATCCGGTAAATGAGGTTTTGTGGTACTATTATTTTTATGAGACCGTATTGTTACTAAGCAACCTACTTCCTTATTGAACTGTAAAATACATATATCATAATTTATAATGAAATTCATCATGGAATAGAACATTTTATCCAATTAAACAATTAATGTGCAATTATGAGACATATCTACATTTTGATCTAATACTCATGCACTATTTGACCATAAGGAAGAACTATTTATTTTCTTCGACTATAAAATAATAAAAATTATCTATAGGAGAAAAACAATAACATAATAAACAGTCATCAGGTCTAACATATGTATATATGTGAAAATAACATCTTTTGTTACGATGTGGAAATAAAAATTTACTGGATAGCAGTCAAAACAAATTTTTATTTTTCGGCCTCTACAAGTTTCGGCACCGCATGTGCCTTTTTCAGGAGCTACAATTTTTTTTAACAATTACAAACATTTTATTAACAATTTCTATTGAACAACTTACGTGAAATTTTTTTTACAACATTGAGAAAGAACAATACAAAAATAAATGTACTACACATCTGTGATCGTCGAACAATTAAACAATAAATAAATTAAAGCACTCTAAAGTCGTCAAAAATTAAACTTCTACGGAAAGATATATTTTTTATTGAAAAACGTGCGTACCCGGTGAAAAAATGATTTTATGTTTAAACAAGTTACGAAGGTTACGTGTATTGTAATGGCGCTAATATTTTTAAAAACTTGTTTTTTCTTTTTGTTTTAAGTTCCGGTTTTATTTTATGTTTAATATTTATTTTTATTGATTTTACTATATTGCTGTTGAATTTTTATTGTGTGAGTGGTATTACAATACACGTGACCTTAGTAACTTGTTTGGGTGCGCATGTTTTTCAATAAGAAAATTATTTTTCCGTAGAAGTTTAATTTTTGACGACTTTAGAGTACATTAATTTATTTATTTATTGTTTTATTGTTCGACGATCACAGATGTGTAGTTTATTTATTTTTAGTGTGTTGTTCTTTCTAAATGTTGTTTATAAACTAAGTAAAAAAAATCACGTAAATTATTCAATAGAAATTGTTAATACACCACAAAAAAGCCATTATTTGTTCCTATATCTTTCAGCGTATTTTTTCAGGATCAATTTTCCTTTTGTTTCTGAAGATTTTAATAGTATTTGACCGGGACTATCATGTTTCGTATTCATTTTTGAAAAATATTGGAAAGGTCAAAAATAGTGTATTGTGTTATTAGGGGTAAAAGTGATACTTTGTGTACCAAGTATGGAATTTTGCACGACGAGCTAAGCGAGTCGGACAATTGCATGCGAGGCACACAAACACTTTTACTTCGAATGACACGTTATATTTTTTCTTCAAACGTAGGTATTTTTTTAAATATTTACTACTTGATTATTGATTAATTAAAAACATTATACGTAAAGTACGTTCGCGTATTTCAATTGCGCTGTTGCTATGGATACTTTCGCATTTGTTCAACTCTTTGATATAAATATTAAAGTGACTATATCATTCATTAAGTTATAAACCAATAAGAATGTGTGATTTTCCTTAACTACCACGTATTACAGCGGTTATTATTGAGTAACCATGGTGAACGAATATACGAACCTTGGTATATTCGAATATACCTACCTTCGTATATTCACTTATAAGTGCGTTTGGTTATTTTGTTCTATGTACTCAGAACTGGCAATGTCATTTTTAATTATATTTACGGACATTATCTTTTTCATTCGATCACAGAATCGAGTATACGAGTATAAATGAATCTGTAGTTAGACTTTGAGGAGGAAAATCGTGCGTTGTATGCTTTAAGTAGACATTTAAAATCACACTGACTGCTCCAAGTGCACCGAACTAAATAATTGAACGCATCTATTATTTGACAGCAAGGAATTATGGCAGTAAAAATTTGACAAGTAAACAAATAATTATTTGGGTCACAAATATGGAACTGCACTATTGCTAGTTTATTTAAAATACAAACATTTATTTTGAAATACGAGCATTTCAATGTAAAATTACATACTACTATAACTATATTTAAAAATATAGGTTATGTAGCATATAGTTTGACGTTTCTGTCAAAATGAAATAGACCACAGGTCTACGTTAAATTTACTATTTAATTTATTTTTTATTCATGATATAGTCTACCTGTATACAACTCGACAATAGAAAATTCTCGACATACTCAACGAGTTGCCTAATGGAAATACCACTCGACCTACGGTCTCGTGATGTTTCCAGGCAACACGTTTCGTATAATCGAGAATTTTCAATCGTCTTGTTGTATAATATATGAAAATTTTCACGTTTTGACGTTAAAACGAAAAACTATGCGATATGCGATTTTATATCCTCTTTGTGTGTTATTATGCCGGAATTTGAAATGTTAAGCTCGATTCGTATCTACCAACACGTAGCGTGTCCTGCACGTAACGTGACAGATGCGGAACAGACACAAGTTTTCACATCATACGACAACTTACTCACAGACGCTGACAGACCAAAATGTTTCAATATTTTTCGATTGAAGAACTAGCTGTGGTAGCAATTTTACTGGAAGAAGAAGAGAAGTCGGATTTTGCACACGTGCAACAGAAGAAACGTAGGTTTTCTGTCCATCCCATGAACATAAAACGTAAAAGTCTGTTGTGACCAACACAATACTTCCTGCCATTTAATTATTATTAATTTAAATTACATATACCTATGGTGTCTCATGGTCGCGAATCTGGAGAACCTGATTCAATTTTTACTATCAAATATTTCGAATTTTAAATGGCACAAAACTGACCTCTGCGATGCACTCTCCACGCAAAAAATGAGTATCCGTAAGGTAATGCACGATACAAATATGTCCTCATCATTACCGGAATATGTGTACAAAGAAGATTAGCAGACCCAGTGGCGATCGCCACAACCCCCCAGAGATTTTCTGGATCCGTCACTGAAGACCCAGCAATGGATAATATGCCGTGATAATATATTTATTTATTTCCTTATTTAAATACATACCTGCATATTTACTAATACTAGAAATTATGTATCTTAAGTTCTTTTCCATATAACTATTGTTCTATGTACAATTTTCAAATACTTTAGGATGAATATATATGGGTTCGAAAGCATTGTAACTAAAATTCCATTCGTGATAACTAAACAGAACACCAAATCCATTCCGGCCAGGATCTGTTCCGGTCAAGTTCGTTAGATATGAATACGCTTATAGAAAATGTATGTACTATTTTTTTGTATCTGCCACGTTACAGCTCGTAACGTGCAGTACGCACACGCTGTGTGTTGGTAGATATGAATCGAGCTTTAAACGTTCACACAACGTTGTCCTCAAGGGGTGAGGAGTCCGGCTTCTCGGTGGTGGCACGGGGTTCGTAACTTAAAAAGGGCTCCGCACCATTTTGAGCAGAGCGCTCACTTAACCAAATGGTAATGCTGAAATCGGAAGTGAGAGTTCGGAGACCAGGTGTGTGACGAATAAAAGTTCGGAGTAAACTTAACTACTTGGTTCACTATTGAGTTAGTGAAAAACACACACACACAATTATATAGGTAAAATAATACAGTAAATTAATTAGTGAACAGTTAAACAATGACAATAAATGCAAAATGTACAATATAGCAGAAAATATTACAATTGTTGATAAGGCTGTTGCCTAGGTTACACTAGTAGTAAAGCAATTTTTATTACATTATTTCTAAATTTTAATACCATTTTTTTTAAATAATCGTTATAAAACCCTATATTTATCTTTGAATGGACTAAAATGGACTAAGATATACGAAAATATAATTTTGTTCTACCATTTGAGAACCATCGGTTAAAATCGGTTTGTTGCTATTATTGACTAATTTTTGTGAATGTCATTTTTGTTTTGTCATTAGTTCGTCCGAAAAAGCACTAATTGTGTTAAAGGAAATATCCTGTATGTGTTTGTTATGTAAGTAAGTGTACAACACTTAACCCATGGTAGAACTGACCCCATAGACAGTAAATCTGGCAATAATTTTTGTTTAATATGCTAGTGATCAAATTTAGATATCTTGAACACACAACGTGTAAACTATGCCGGAGGTCTGAATCTTTTTGAATTCCGAGGAAAATTCAAGGAAGTTACAGTTGAAGCTGAATTCACCTACGAGTATACATTCTTACCTGATGTTCATCTTTTAATGTGCACACAAATCTACTTTCAATGTCGGATTTAAATTGATTTACTTTTCCTTCGAAATTTGGTGTATAAACAACAGCAAGATCAAATTTAATATTTACTATTACTCCTTGGTAAAACTTGGATTTCAAGTATGGAATACTTCCAAGACATTGTATTTGGCCATCAACCATTATTGCTACACGTTCGCATAATGCTTCGCATTCATCCATACTGAAATATGAAATGCAAAGTATCACTCATTTTAGCTTAGTAATGATAAAGGTGGAAAACCCAAACCAATATTCTATCATATTGGATGTGGAGTGGGTAATATTCTATTCTAACCTTACGTGCAACGTATAGTGGGGGTTAAAAAAAAATGCTGCTGCCCTCTAAAACGATAGGATGTGATTAGAAAAAATCTGTGGCCAGCATAATACCTCTTATAAGTTCTATATTAGTTTACATAAATATCATATATGCACAGGTGAATCAAAAAGAAGTTCCATATTTCAATCCTTTATTCTACGAAAACAATAAAAGGTTTAAAATGTAGTACAGATGAAACAGACGCTATTGCAGTTGGCAATGCTTTTCTAAAGTTTTTACCTCTCGCTAAGAGAAGTATTACATTCATGCGTGTGTGTGTTTTTTATTCAAGCATTCTCCATAAAAGTATATTACATGCTTAAGTATTTACTTAAATAATACAATATGATACTTTCTATCTATGTGTGATATTTATATACATGGTTATTTTTTTATAATTTTATAACTAATTCAATTATTGCCCAACTTAACTATAATATTTACAATATAGTATTAGGCCAGTCGTTAAGGAGATCTAGATCGTTTTAAATCGGGAAAAAGATTTAACTATTGGAATCGGTTTATTGTAGGCCTCTTTTAGACATAATCATTTACCCCCCCCCCCCCCGGAACGCCACTATTTTTTTTCGAAATATCGCTCGCAAAATGTCTTTTTGCCAATAACTCGGTTCTGGATGGTCCTGCGACAGATACTGTGAATAACAAAATTAAAGATAACTAAATTCTCTATCGAAAAGGTTTATACACATTTTTACGTAATATGAATATCTTACGAGCTACAGGCGGGGGAAGTCGCGTGTCGTATCGGATTGACGCACTCATGCTCTTTACTTTATACTTTACATTTTACTTTTACTCTTTCACTATTAAAGTCTGGGTGTATATATTTACGTACGTATAATACATATGAGTATTATATATTTTATATATTATACATACATTATATGTATTTTATATGGTTCATGTATTATAAACACCAAATATTTTTATACTGTTCAAAAGGTATAACACGTTTTATACAGTATGAAAACATTTTATAAGAACGTATTATACTTTGTATATGTTTTATACAGGACTTTTATACATGTATTTTGCCATCCCTAGGCTTAGTCCACTTTTTAATTTAATTATTGAACTCAACTCCGGTACTTTTATTATCTACTGCCAATGTATTAAATTTGTTTAGCTATTTTTAAAGTTGACGGTCCAAAAGGGTCCCTGTCTTCAATTAAATTGTGAGTGTCGGTATCGTTATCGACTGCATCGTCTTTGTCAGATTTAGCCGCGTATTCGTGTGTTTTTTGCCTAAAGTGTGGATAAACCAGACATAAGGATTAAAACGTCAACGTCTTTCCGATGAGCATTCTTTAAATGAATTCAAGTATAGTTTTCGTCAAGTTAGTACCAAAAAGTACATGCTATCTTGCATCGTTACCTCACATTGAGTCTGCTGCATGGCAACACATTGTTTAAAACTTATTACCAAATTCAGCAATGGTACAGAAATACCAAAAATCCTCAAGATTGGGGTTGGATGAAAAAGAAATGTGGGTTGTTCCCTATTACTACCAAAAAAGAAGGTGCTCTGAAGAATCCTTAAAAACAATAAGCTGCAATGTACCCAAAGGTTGTAAAGCCGCAAGTAGCTGTAGAAAAGCCGGACTAAGATGTTCCGTCATTTGTTCCGGATGTCAATGTCAATCGTGTACAAAGGTTGAGATCTATGTAGACGACTTAGATCTATCCGAAGAAACCGATGAGCAGTTATTATATTTTTTGTTACACGACGATACGGTTAAATCTGACAATGCAGTTGATAACGATGCCGACACTCACAGTTTAACTGAAGACTGGGACTCCTTTGGACCGTCAACTATAAAAATAGCTAAACAAATGTAATACTGTGGCAGTAGAAAATAAAAGTACCGGAGATGAGTTCAATAGTTAACCCATTTGGGACCAGTGGGTCGTTTTCGACCCATCATTAATTAAATTCATTTTTCTGCAAACTGTTGGTTTTTTGTCAAACGCGATTAATAAGAAATCATTATATACATATTGTTCATATGAAAATAAATTCAATAGCGCATCAGTTTCAATACAATTAAATATAAACAATAGTTTTCTGAGCTTATCTCTCATGAGATTTTTACATCAATTTGAATTTGTTATAAATGATTTATTTATTGATAAATTTGAAATAAATTTATAGAATCTTACAAAGAATTGTTTACATTTGTACACCATAGTACTTTTATTTTGTTACATAGAAAACTTTTGTAAATATCATGTAATAAATTCCAATGGGTCGAAAACGACCCACTGGGCACAAGCCAAAATCCTTGTTACAGTCGGCAAGTTTGAACATTGGTTAGTATTTCACCGCTATAAACATGTTATGTTAGTAATAGCTGCGTATATCAGTGTTTTATAAATACATTCGTCGTGAAGTATACTTTAGTAAAATCGCTAAATATCAAGATTTTTACAATCGTTAAGTAAATTATATTATTAAAATATTATGTTTTACATTGTAAGTGCAATTTTCTTTCTTTTTATTACATTTTATAGAAAGAAGCCGCTCACAACTAATGAATTATTATCGGAACTGGGAAATTTGGATACTGTCGGTGGTAAAAATATTGACATATTTGTGACACTTTCAAATAATGCAACCGGTGATATAACGTATTAATTTTGATATTTATCAAGGCCGAAATGTTGAGTGTAAAAATTCAAATGTATAGGTTTGGGAGAATCTGTAGTTATGAACTTTTGCAATATTCTCAAGGAGAACTATCCCAATTTATAATTTTCATTATTTTGCGTTATTTTTTTCACATCAGCGAAGCTTATTACTGAATTGACAAATATTGGGTACGCCTTTACAGAAACTGTACGCGACAATCATACCGAAAAAAGTACTTTGCCTGATGCAAAATATTTTTTGTTTATTTCATGAAAAGTAATCCATAATTAAATGATTTCTATTTATTAAATATGAATATATTTACTCCCGGTGCTGTGCCCAGTGGGTCGTTTTCGACCCATGTCCTTAATCCTTCAAAAAAGGACATAGAATTTTTTTAGCATTTATTATCTGTTATTTAATGTCTATTATGTAAGAGGATAGCAAATTTTATTAATAAATTAACAAAAAAATAGTGGGCCAAATGGGTTAAATAAAAAAAGGTGGATTAGGCCTATTGGGGACACCACTTAAAAAAACGCGCTACCGCAAGGTGGTGTGAAAACGAGCGCATAATTGTTGTAAACGCCGATAGCTTATATATTTGTAATTTGAAAATCTACAATAAATATATTCACCCATACTTTAATAGTGAAAATTAAGCGTGGTAGCAAGACGACTGGCCTATATTGAATATGTACTGGGATGCGTGTGAAGTTTTATATTATTTTTTTCTTATTACTGTAACGTGTTAAATTCTATAGAATTTACAAATTTTGCAAAATCTTTCATATACAATTGTAGAAGGTCATTGTGTGAGGGGGGGGGGGCATCGCTTCTTGTGACGCTGCTCTGAAGAAGTTTCCGATGACCTAATATTTCACAGTCATATATGATGATATGGTCTACGGTTTGGTTTTCACTGCCGCACTTACACTCTGCACTATCTTTTATTTTTGGAAGTAACTATTTAATTTACCATGTCCACTTAATAAAGTCGATAGATTTGGCGAGTAGGGTAGTTTTAAGTCAATCTGGGAAAAATAGTTTTGTAATGCTTCCTTTTTTACTGTATGTCCATTCATTTTCCCACTTATTTTTATTAATATTTGTTTCATTTGTTTTCACCGCACTTTTTGTAGCTTTATCCACGGGATTTGAGTAACTTTTAATTTTACTGTATACGTTCATTTAGTTTTATAGGGGTGTTTCCATTTAGTAAGCAGGACGCTTCATAAGAAATCGTTCGATGTGATTTAAGTATTTTTATATTTATAAGTCTTTGCATCGTTTAAATTTCTGTTGACTTTTCTTCCTCTGGAGGGCTTCGTACCAAACTGGAATGCCATATGACAAAATAGGCAATATTGCTCCTTTATAAATTGTATGTAAAGCTTTTTGTCTTAAGCCCCAAGTGACTTTAGCAGATTTCGCTAAACTGTGAATTAATTTACTACATTTTTCTGTTATATGTGTTACATGTTCATCAAAACTGAACATATTACCGATTGTTACGCCTAAGTATTTTATTTTGTGTACTTGTTTTAGGATTTTATTTTTGAATAAAATGTTAATTTATTTTTTAAGTAATGATCTTTTTCGTAGTACACATAGTTTGTGATTTTTTTGTTAAATTTTATTTTCTTTTACCCATTTATTTTATTCATTTCTAAGTTGGTTCCATTTTCAGTTTCTAGGATGCTTCTACCTTCGATTAGTAATATTAAGTCGTCAGCAAATGCGATCACTTTAGTATACTTTTAGAAATCCAGTTTTAAAAAGGAATCAATCATACTGGATGTTCCAAAAACCTGGACCACAGCATGATCCCTGTGGACAGCCTCTTTCTATCTTTTTCTCAACTTTAACTTCATTCACCTCTAATATTGCTTTGAGATCTGTGAAGTTTTCGCCAAATTGTATAAGTTAACTGGGCATATTAATTTTTTTAATGAGTTTATTATTGCTGGCCACCAAGCAGCGTTGAAAGCACCTCTAACGTCTAAACTGGTGAGAAATACTACGTTGTTATCTTTGATTCTTTTCCCCGCAAACTCTTTGCGTTCCATAATTGCGTCTGTTGTCCCTTTGTTTTGACAAAAACCAAATTGATTCTCGTGTAACATTTATTCGAATTTAGATGATTCATAATTTTGTTTATCATTAGTTTTTCTAATAATTTACCTCTTGTGTTAATAAGGCTGATTGGCCGAAATTTATCAGCCTGCTCAGAGTTTTCTTTCCCGGTTTTGTTATCCAATTTGAAGGTATTCGTTTTTAAAAAGCGCTATAAAAATATTTCTGAGTTATAATGAAATATTTTGTGTCTTTTAAGTACTGTAGTCTGTAGAATAAAGGTTTGAAATGTGGACCTTATATTTTCATAGTGTATAATATCTTTTAATACCAATGTGAATGTTTGATGTACAGGGTGGACACTGGAAACCGTGATATAGGCGTTTAACATGCGAAAACAGTGTGCCCGTGAGATGACGGCTGGTAAGCGCCCGCGCGGTACAAATTTTTCATCATTACCGAAATCTGTGTTCAAAGCAGATTGGTACACACAACATTGCGTAATATGCCGTGATTATATATTTATTTAAAACAGAAAGCGCCCGTACGGACACTCATAGCTGGCGTGGAGAGTGCACCACATCGAACCCGGGTCCCCAGATTCGCGACATACGGCCAGGAGACAATTTATTTCAAATAACATCTGTCCTGTAAGACTATAATAAAAGTTTTTGATATTGTTGGGAAGATTATAATATTTATAATTTGTTATTAAAATTTTTACAAAAATATAATGCTATTTGGCAGTTCTTACCTACTTATAATGTGTTAAAGACTGTAATCCTGGAAACACACGAGTTGGTTAGATCTAAAAACCTTAATTATTTACGAGTTCATATCGTTCCATGGCACTCTTTGTATAGGTATTTAAATAAAAATTATACATTTTTATTTTTACATTTTTCTCAAATATTTTGTATAATTAGGTATTACAAATGAATATCGTTGAATTCAGAAAAAAATACTGAATCGAATAAGCAAATAAAAAAATAGGTTTCCATTTAAAATAAGAAAGTTGCACCCAGAATTGAGAACCACTTGTTTAAAAAAATCTTGTTTTACTCATTTTAATAGTTTTATAATATTGTTTGCTACTTTAACCGACCTCGTAGCTCTTATAGTTCTCGAAATAGGAATAGTGTACCTCTTAAAATGAACAACGTGTATACATTTGTTTCCCAAATAACGTTAAGTACTTCATTAAATTCATAATGTTCTGCTGATGGGACATCTTTTGTCTAATTTACCGAACAAAGATTTATATTCGCAGAGTAGAGCTATTGTTGAAAACTACCAACGAGGTTATATATATTTTAAATTTTTTATTGCAGATATGTACCCTTTATCCCTTTACATAATATTCTGTGGCTATCTCCTGCGCAACTAAAGTGTACATTTTGTTGACCACAGTGATGCACGCGAGACGAGACGACAAATAAAAAAATTCGATCTGGTCTCGTTTTCGGATCCGTAATCTCGCTGTCGTTCTCGCACATTTTTTTGGGCCTCGTCTCGTTCTCGAGCGAAAATCTCGCTGTAAAAATAAGTGCTTGCGCACTGTGCATACGTCACGGTTTAGCTACAAGAGACAAAAAGACGCGAGAGTACTCTCGCCTCGTCGTGCGTCAGAAGTGCTGTAGTTTCAAAAAATACATATTTCGAACTGCACAGGACAATTAATAAATATCTTAAACAAAAAAGCCGTGAGATATATCCAAAAAAAATATTCAGTTAAGAAAATTGCAAAGACAGAAATCAAATAAAAGTAATTTTCATTTCAGAAGAAAATTGCTTTATACATGTAAACCTGACTGGAAGAAGAAAGGCCGACTGAAGATTTCCTTAAAAAAAAGAATCTGTTTTCATCGAAGCTTAGTAAATCTACAGAAGAACAAGAAAATTTATTTCAAAATACAAAATTGCGAAGTCAGTCTAAAGTCTGGGTATCAAAAAGAAGAATTCACATTTCATCTTCTCATTTTGGCTCAATTTATAAATCAAGAAAAATTAAAGCACGTACACGTAGCTGCATTTATACAGGGTGTTTGATGTAAGTCCGGCACCACGAATATTTCATTTATTTTGAGAGATACAAAAAAATGTTAATAAGCAAAGTGAAACTAGACAAAGGGGCTCATAAGATGATTATAGCATAAATTTTGTATCACTTCCGGTTTTAGCGGAAATGAGTACAATTTTAAAACTAGCATAGGGAATCGATATTTTTATATTTTTTTCAAAATGTACATAAAATTTGCTTCACAATGATACTAGATTATCATATTTTTACTTTCACCATTTCAAAATGGTGCATTTATTCTTAAAATATGCATTAATAAAATTCCATACAAAATAAAACATAGCAAGCTATGAAAACAATTTTATTATCTTATAACAAAAGAAAAGAAGAAATTAAAAAAATAGGCGTGCGGTTTTATTTGTTAGCATATTCACGATACCAAAACAGAAACAGTAATTGTGAAAAACTGCAAATGCTCAATATGGCCGCCGTTATTTACTTTACATTTTCTTATACGTAATAAAAGCTCTTTCATTACATTTTCTAGGATCTACTCATTAATTTCTCTAACAGTCGCTCTAACGTTTATTTCTAAATTTTCCAAAGTAATTGGTGGTGTTCGGTATACTTTATCTTTCAAATAACCCCAAAGAAAGAAGACCAGTGGCGTAAGGTCAGAAGATCGTGCGTGCCGGCCAAGGATTTGAAGAATTTGTTCCAATTTTTTTTAAATTTCTTCTTTCCCGAACTAGTATATCCTTATTATCCCAAAAATCAAACTGAGAGGATTTTTTGTATAATAATTTGTATTTATATTTTCCATTTTTATTAAAATGTTTTTAATTTGATTTTTATATTATTATCCTTTATTCATTCTTGAAAGTTACAAAAGTTTTGTACAACGACCTGTCATGTCAAGAGGTAAGTATATACAAAATAAGATTATGATTTTTAAATACATAGTAATAATATAATATAATACATAAAAAATTGTGGTATTGGTCTTCCTGGAAGTTGAAGTATCCCAGCGTACTTTTGTTGATCGTATTATCACTTTGTATTTGAATTGTTAATCCTAATTAAGTACTCTTCTTACTATTCCGCATGTTTCAATTATTGCAATCTTCTGTAGATTTATATAAATATTAGGTGGTAGTTTTAGCTTTAATAATGCTTCATGAAGATGTTTTGGTATTTCACCTGTGGATCCGATGATTAATGGAATTATTTCGACGTAGTTTATGTGCCACATGTTTTTAATTTCTCGTGCTAGATCTTGATATTTCGTTATTTTTTTATTTTTAGTGGTTTCTATATTTGTTACATATGGAACTGCGATATCAATGAGGTACACTTTACTTTCTAGTGTATTTTCATATACAATATCTGGTCTGTTATGGTTTATATATCTGCCTGTTATTATTGTTCTATTCCAGTAAAGCTTACCTTCATTTGTAACTATAATGTTTTCCGGCTGATATCTATCCTTTATTCATTCTTAAAAGTTACAAAAGTTTTGTACAACGACCTGTCAAGAGGTAAGTATATACAAAATAAGATTATGATTTTTAAATACATAGTAATAATATAATATAATACATAAAAAAATATTATTATTATTATCATTCTTTATTTCACGGATACAGGTTATAGGATAGGTAGGTACAAAATATGTGTATATATATATATACACAAGTGTAATCTAAGTAGTTAGTTTACTTCCTGCTCCGGGATTTACACTCCTTCCAGCTGCTTACCAAGCAGCTCAGGTAAGGGTGTTAAGTTATTGTTTTTCTTATGATATGTGCAGTACCGTATATTGCAGTTTTTTGAATTTCCATTGCGTCATGTTTACCAGGGATTTTTTCTATAGTTCTTTTAAATTCTGCATCAACAAATCCTGTCCCTCCTACGATTATTGGAATTATAAATATTTTTGTCTTCCACATTCTACTAATTTCAATACTTAAATCTTTATACTTTAGCAGCTTTTCAGAAAATTTTGATATTATATTTTCGTCTGCCGGAACTGAAACATCCAAAAGATAGGTAATTTTTTCTGTTTTAATTATTATGTCCGGTCTATTGGCTAACACAGTTCTGTCAGTTTGTATTCCAAAATCATACAAAATTGTAACTTTATTGTCTGCACTAGTTAATACTTTTACAGGGTTATGGTTATACCATTTTTCAGTTAAGTTCGTACATTTATAATGTTTGCATAAATTACAATGAATGAGAGTGCAAATTTTATTATGTCTTTTAACGTATTCATTTTTAGCAAGTTCCGAACATGAAGATATTATGTGATGTATAGTTTCATCATCCTTTTTGCATACTCTACAATATTTATCTTGTCTATTTCGATGTAATTTATTTGCAATATACCTTGTAGTTAATGCCTGTTCCTGAGCTGGTGTTATGAGACTCTCAGTTTCATCTTTAATAGTACCACTTGTTAACCATTTGTACGATTGTTCTTTGTCTATGTTTAAATTTTCCATTTGTCTAAATTTTTGTCCGTGCATAGATTTATTCTTCCAAATATTGTATAATCTTGTTTGACATTGTGTTTTTATGTGAGTAGGTGTCCTCCTTTCTTGCGGCTGAGTTTGTTGTGTTGTTTGAATTTCATTTTCTACATTTTCTACCATATCTTCATTACTTTCAGAACTTGTTACCCTACTGTATATTTTTTTCTTCTATTTTCTTTGATATTTTTAAAAGAGATCTGTTCTGTGGAAGGCCCATTTCGTATTTTTTAATATTGTTTATTATTGGATCACGGTTACTGTTTGTTCTAATGTAAAAACTTAACTGAAATATTGTTGCATAGTAAGCTGCTTCTATCTGTTGAAGTCCTCTTCCTCCCATTTTTCTTTTTACATATAGTCTTTCAACATCTTGACGTGGATGTAATTGTCCATTGATGGTAAGTAATTTTCGTGTTTTCCTATCAACCTTCTTTATTTCTTCTAGGGTCCAATGTAGTATACCAAAACTGTAGCGTATTACTGGGACAGCTAATGCACCTATGGCTTGGAACTTATTTTTACAATTTAGATGAGTATTTAATATTTTTTTAACTCTTGCTAAATATTCCTTTTTAATTCTTTCTTTAATTGCCTTGTGATCTATTCCATCGCCTTCATCCAAACCTAAGTATTTATATGTTTCTCCATGCTCTAATGATTCTATACTTTCATCTGAATTTATTTGTATATTCTCGGTTCGTATTAATTTACTTCATCGGAGAACAATTTAACTTTGTCTATGGTTTCTTTGAGTTCTGTATTGCTTTTACATATCAACTTTAGGTCGTCCATATACATTTGATGTGTTACTATATGTTGTGCTTCTTTTATTTTATATCCTATTGCAGTCTTGTTAAATATTGCGGAAAGTGGTGTCAACGCTAAACAAAACCAGATAGGTGACAATGAGTCTCCCTGATATATGCCTCTTTTGATATTGATGATTCTTGTTTCTTTAATATCATTTAATGTTATTAAATACATTTTAGTTTTCCAAGTACTCATCATTTTTTCTAATAAATTTATAATGTTTTGAGGTATACCATTAATTTTGAGAGATTCTAATAACCAGCTGTGAGGGACACTATCATATGCTTTCATATAATCTATCCAGGCTATGTTTAGGGTTTTTCTTATATTTCTTGCAATCTTTAAGTACTGCTTTGGCATAGAGTAAGTGGTCTTTGCAGCCTTGCGAACCTTTGGCGCATCCCTTTTGTTCCGCCGGTATTATTTTTTGTTGTATAACATATTTGTTTATTCTGTTAGCCAATATACCGGTAAAGTTTTTATACATTACATTCAGACAGGTTATAGGTCTATAGTTTTTGGGGTTCTTAATATCTCCGGCTTTATATAATAAATATGTTTTCCTGTTGTTAGCCATTCTGGAATAAGTGAAGGATCATCTATATATTCGTTAAATTGTTTTGCTAAATATTTATGAGATATATGTAATTCTTTTAGCCAATAGTTCGGGATCATATCAATTCCAGTAGATTTCCAATTTTGTGTCCGTTTAGCTTTTTCTGTAATTTCTTCACATGTCACTTTTTCCCAGTCCATTCTTCTATGTTCTTGACTCTGCTTTACTTCTTTAATCCATCTAGCATCTTTGTTGTGTTCTACATTATCCTCATAAATATTTTGCCAATAATTTTCTATTTCATCTACACTTGGACCTTCTTTATTTAGACAATTAGTACTTCTTAAAGTTTTATAAAATAATTTTAAATTTTGATGAAACATTCTATTGTCTTTAAATTGCTGTGTTCTAGCCCTAAACCTTCTTATTCTTTGTGCTGTCGCTGTTATTCGTTGTTTTAATTCTTCAATTACTACTTCAATAGATTTTTCTTTGTTTTCTAAATATGTTTTTGTTAAATACTCTACTATCGTCTTTGATTTGGGAGTTTTATTTTCTTTTAATAGATATAATTGTGATACATCTGTTCTTAATTTTTTAATCTTTTCTTCAAGTCTCTTTTGCCACATAGGTATTTCAAGTTGTTTCATAGGTTTTCACATGGTATTTTTGGATAGATCTATATTATTTATCTGCTGGGTTAAAACGTAGGCTGTGCTATATAAAGCTGTGTTAATAATGGTAATATTTACATTTTCAACTTCTTTCAGTATTTCATCTAGACAATTATTTCCTATGTTTATTAGTTGTTTTGTGTCTTTGTTGTATGTTATCTTAGGTAGTTTTACTCTACTATTGAAATCTTCTTGAATTAATTTTGTATATAGGTCTATTATTTCTCTTTTTATGTTAGTTTCTCTGTTTTCTACATTTTGTTCTTGATCTTGTTCTTGTACTTGTATTATTTCTTGTTGATTTATTAGAATTTCTTCAATAGTAGGAATTTCTTGAGTGTTAGGATGTGTTTCATGATTTTGAGACTCTATGTATGTTTTAACTTCATTTATAATTTGTTGTATCTCTTCGGGCGAAAGTTTTTCTTTTTATTCAATATACCTGCGTTGATTTTGCAGCTTATTTGCATCCATATTTAATCTAGAGTTGGGATTTCTTTGACGCCATAACTTAAAAGTATCCCTGTAATTTTTAACGGTAAGTTTACTGTGTTGGTAACACCACATTAACTCCTTATATTCCTCTTTTGACCACGCTTGTTTAATTCTTCTTCTAGTTGATGTAGGTGGTTCTTCAGCTTGGCTACATAACGCTCCGCCTTGAGAAACCTTTGTGCAGTAAGCGTTATCATGCTGATGTGATGTTTCCATGTTGTTATCTACTCGTTGGCCATTTTCATTGCGTAAGTCGTCTTCATTATGAATCCATCCTGTGTGTGGCGAGATCCGATCCGGTAATCCCGGCACGCCACTCAAAATTTGTCTTCTTGTACGAACCATTATTTTAATTATTTTACATTTTATAGCTCCTGTCAGCTTTGAAACTAGATGCTTCCTCAGAAGAATCAGACGTTGAGTACAGCGCACTCATATCTGGTGGATGTTGTCCTATTTATCACCTGGGGATGCATTCCATTGGGAAAGTTGCAAACCCATGTTTAAACACTAGCTCTTCTGTGTTTTGACTGTCAGAAATTATACTATTTTATCAAACTTTAATAATACCTATAAAATTGTATGTTAATAACATATTTTAAATACTTTGATTATACTATATAAAATCTGATTTCAAAAATAAATTTTATTATATTTATAAAGTTATCTATGATAATTTTTTAATATTAAATGAAATAAAATTATTATTATTATTATTATTATTATTGTTATTGTTATTATTATTATTATTATTATTATTATTATTATTATTATTATTATTATTATTATTATTATTATTATTATTATTATTATTATTATTATTATTATTATTATTATTATTATTATTATTATATTGCAGAAACGCATAGCTACACCTCGTTCGGCATTACTGCCGTTAATCACCGAACCAACGCGACATCAAGGTCGCGACGCCCGGCGTCGATCTGCCAATTATTGCAGAACCGCATAGCTACACCTCGTCCGTCATTATTGCCGTGTATTCGCCGAACCAACGCGACATCAGCGTCGCGACGCCTGGCGTCGATGACACCAAAACCATTCGAATACCTTTCTAGACAGATCCTTAAGATCATCGTACCTACCGCTTACCCTCTACCGTCACTAGTGTTGCCGCAAGACCAAGACCAGTCTTGGTCTCGTCTCGTCTCGTCTTGGTCTTGTCGAGACAAGACCATCATTTTGGTCTCGACTAAGAAGTCGAGACGAGACGAGACCAATATCAAGTCTTGTCGAGAAAGTCTTGAAGTCTCGACTTCAGTTCGTAGATATTTTTTGAAATATATTTTCTAAAAGTTCTTCATGAACTAAGAGTAATGCTGTAAATAGTGTTTGAAAATTCGTAAAAAAAAGAGATATGCATTTTTAAAATTTAATAATTATGTATTTTTGTTGTGTTCCTAAAACATTATTTCATGTGAATATAATAATTTAGATACTTGAAACTTGGCTTAAATTTCCAAAAATAGTAAATATGTATTATAAAATAAGCATCATACTCCTATTAATGATGTATACGTATAGGAATGATGAAATAAATGTGTATTAATTTAATAGATTTTAGTACCTATATAATAAAAAAATTAAACAGTTAAATCGGAGAGAAAAAATGACTCGTACAGAGCTGGAGAAAACACATTGTTGGTGTGTACGAATTCTCGGAAAACTTAAAAAAGGAGAAATTTTGATGCCTGGAATTACCAAGGTCAAGCGTCTGTAAGGGATGTTGTACGTGAATTTGGCAATGAACCGTAATGTTGGGAAGGGGAAATGAGAACACCAACAAAATAACTACGTAACTATTTACACTGAAAACAATAATAAAATATACAATGTATTAACAAGAATCAGCAAATCAAAATATATACATAGGTACTCTTAAAAAATTACCCTTTTTTAACATCCTGTAGACATATATGTATGTATATTTTAATACACAGAAATACCTAATTGTTCGTTCATTTATTTGTATTTCCCTCCTGTGTACAGGTATAGAGATGTAGATCTTCTTGCTCTTTTCCAATATATCTACATGTTTTGAAAAAGTTCAAAATGGATATTCTATACCTCATAGTTATTAAAAAAATTGTTGATCCAATAAGTTAAAATAAGAAAATGTATTTTTATAGATTTCCAAGCATTATTATGTACAATTATAAACAATTTGTTGATTGGCGCAGAGTCGAGAGTCTTGTCGAGACTCGAGACAAGACGAGACTGACTGCAAGTCTCGTCTCGACAAGACCAATGTAGTCGAGACTTAGTCAAGACCAAGACAAGACCGACCTCAAGTCTCGTCTAGTCTCGTCTTGTGGCAACACTAACCGTCACCACCGACACGACGCCTAGTGTCAATCACACCGAAACCGTCCGAACACATTTCCATCTACATTTTTGGATAGGTACCCGTGCATCTACCGTTTATACACTGACATCACCGCCGTCGCGACGCCCGGCGTCGTTTTTCTGAAAACCAGTAAATCATCTAATTCGCGCACCCAGCATCATATTGTACCCATCAGCGACCACCATACTCTTTTGTACAGCGAGTTATCATACAATAAAGTTGTCTTGTACCTTTTATTGTAATTGTGTTCTTCATTTTTCACCCTATCTCCAAACCTGCTATCCGACCGTTGGCGCCCGAGCCATCTGACGCCAACTTTCTGACCGCTATCCCTAAAATAGCGTTACAGGATTATGTATGTTTATATATTTTTTTGAATATATTATGTAATATGATTAAAATAATAATTTTATATCTATAGAACTCAGAAATTTATTGTAATAGTGTAGTAGGTAGATATAGCGTCCCGTACGTCTTTCCTCACTTGGCCCGTGTGATGGTAACCTGTAAATATTAACAAAAATCGTACTTTTCTGATGCATAGAATTTTTACTCTGAAAAAAATCAAGTGTATTTTTACATGTAATCTCAACATCGAACTGTTCATATTTTTTTCGAAAGTGTTTCAAGATTTGAGTAAAAAAATAAAAACAATTAAAATTTTAATTTTTTGAGAAAATTAAAATTTTAAAGACAGTTCGATGTTAAGAATGTTGTTCTAAAAACTTTTTTCAAATAACAGTTTTCTCTAAAGTGCACAAAAATTAAGATATTAGAAAAGAACGAACGACACTTTTGCGCTAGGTAGACTAGCCCCTTAAGCCGGATTTATAATGAAGTAACGTAAGAGGTAACGTGAATAGTATCGGTAACGTAAAAAGTTGCCTTAACTAAAATTTTATACCGCTGGCCAATCAGAAGGCAACATGTTGAACGTTGCGCATGATTGCGCAGAAATCTTTATTATCGACCATTCTCCATCTGGCATATTTCATTTTGTTTTGATTGTTTGTTGTTTGAGGTTGGTTTGAACTTACGTCATGATTTTCTTTTTAAATCTAAATAAATACAAAACCCAACAAACATCAATTAACATATCAAACGGTTTATGATTTGACAAAAGTACCAATATTCAAACTTGATGCCGAAGTTAAACGAAAGATATCGAATTAAAAGTGAAATTTTTATACTATTACTTGATTGGCTAGCAGTAGTGGAACTACTTTTTAATATAAATCACCTAATTCGCTTACGTTACTTCGTACTTTACATAAACTACGTTGCGGTTTGCGTTACGCGTTACTTCATTATAAATCCGGCTTTATTGTTTCTTATATCATCATAAAGAGCCCATTATGTGGACATCTTGTAGATTTCAAGAAATACATGATTTTTTCTAATTTACTTAATTATAAAATTTTATTTATTTCGGCGCCCCCGAATATATACAATTCAATATCTTTGTAAAAAAATCTGATGTGGCTAGCACATAACCTCTCGCCGTATATTTTACCTGGCTGTATGCATAAAGCAAAGAATATTTTTAGAAATACAAATAATATATTCATATAAGTCAATGACGTATAAACTTCTTACATACATACATACATACATAAAATCACGCGTGTCCCACTTAGTGGGTTCGCACAAACCCGATAACAATAAGAACAACATCAACATCATACAATAAATCCTTACTCTTAAACATATTAAGGTGACCGATTTTCGGTAGCGAAATACCGCATCCGGATCACAATAATAGTTAGGAAACAATCATCCTTCGCCACACATTCCTATCAAAGCAGACTTCTTTCGCCTCGGCCACACTCATAATCGCATTCATACATGCTCTTCTTCTCTTCATACTTGGAAACTCTCTCTCTTTAAGCACCCTACCAATCACATCCATCCACTTACACACTGGTCGGCCACGCAATCGAAAACCCTCAACTTCACCAAGATATATACGCTTAACAAGCCGTTCACTCGCCATTCTCTCCACATGCCCAAACCATCTCAACTGACTCACACCAACTCTCTTAATCACATTGTTCCTAACCATACATTCTTCATACACCAAATTATTCCTCACGCGATCCCGTCTGACATACCCACATACACCACGTAAATACCTCATTTCCACGGCAGTCACTCTCTTTTTATGCTTCCCCGTCCATGCCCAGCATTCACTTCCATACATCAAAGCAGGTACAAGCACTCCATTATAAACACTCAACCGAGCATCCCTTGATACGTTAACATTTCGTGCAAACGTACCCAGAGCACCCATTACCTTACATCCCGCACTCACTCTCCTTTCTATCTCTCGATCAATTCGACCATCTCTTGACATCATGCTACCCAAATATACAAACTCATTTACCTGCTCCAGTTTCACTCCATCCACCAACACATTGCACTCAGTCACCAATTTACTTCTTTCAAATACTAACACTTTGGATTTATCAACATTCAACATCAGATTCATACTTCTTCCAACTTCATGTATTCTCTCTATCATTCTCCTGAGTTGCTCTTCATTTTCTCCTAAAACAACTACATCATCAGCATACGCTAACGCAGGCACTACACTTTCACCAATATGTACACCGTCCATTTCATTCAAAGCTCTCCGCAATAACACATCCATATACAAGTTGAACAACCACGGAGACATACCACAGCAACATTTATACGAAACCAATCACTCAACCTACCATCTATTCTCACAGCAGCCTCACTACCCTCATACAACGCTCGAATCGCTCCCAACCAGTTTCCATTCACACCGTACTCTCTGAGTACATCCCACAAAGTATCTCGAAGAACGCTATCATATGCCTTCCTTAAATCGAGAAAGCCACAGAACACCTTCTTGTTCTTGTCAAGTGACTTCTCAACAATCATACGAAGAGCAAACAATTGATCGACACATCCTCTCTCAGGCAAAAAACCACCCTGAACGTCACTAATTTTTGTAATAGTTAAGGTTCGCACCTTATGAATTAAAACCTTACCAAAAAGTTTCCCTACTACACTCAACAAACTTATCGCGCGAAAATTCGTACATTCACTCGAACTGCCTTTGCCTTTGAATAATGGGCAAATAACAGCTTTTTTCCAATCTTCAGGAACCACACTACGTTTCAAACAAAATCTAAATAAATAAATTAACCATTCAAAAACTTTCTCTCCTCCATACTTTAACATCTCATTTGTAATCCCATCCAAACCCGCAGCCTTACCATTCCTTACACGCGTCAATGCATCACATACATCACTTTCATCTATATCATAATTATCTTCATTATCATTTTCACTGCCAGTTTTGTTACCAGCATCCCTCTCAATCTCACCTCCATACAAACCTTTAAAATACTCGCACCATCTATTCCTCACATCTGATTCATTCCACAATAACTCTCCATTCATACTTCTCACAGCTTTCACAACTCGACCACTTCCACCCCGCAGTCTCTTCACACTCAACCAAAATAGTCGTTTATTCGTAGTAAAATCATTTGTCAACCTTTCACTCAACATGTCATCAAATCGCTTTTTACTTTCTCTCACCACTTGCTTCACCCATTTATTCTTCCTTTTATACTCTAACAAACATTCTTCACGCAAACGCCCAGGCGAATCCTTAACATTTAAAAACTTCAAATATGCCCTCTTTTTCTCAGCAATCGCTTCTTTCACCTGATCATTCCACCATGCATTTCTCGGACAAGAGCCTAATCTGCTTTCACCACAAACTTCTTTTGCACATTTGAGGAGGGAATCCTTAAATTTCGTCCAAACTTCATTTATATTACAATCAAAATTAGACTCACATTCGGGCAAGGATTCATTCAACCTTTCAACATATTGCATTCTTACATCTTCATTCAAAAGTGCATAGGATTTTATACGAAACATTTTCCCGGAACTTTTCACCTTCATTCTCCAAAATTTATTCAATCGCATTCGCGATACAACCAAATAATGATCATTCGTACCCAATTCTGCGCCTCGTTTCACACGCGTATCTACTACCATACTCCTCAATCGCTCATCATATATAACGAAGTCAATCACACTACGTTTATTCTGAACCACATTCTCCCAGGTGTATATGTGAGCTAACTTATGTTTAAAAATGGAATTCGAAATGAAGAGGTTCCTCTCCAAACAAAATGAAACAATTCTCTCACCATTGCCATTCACTCGACAATCACCAAAACGTCCCAATACATTCTCAGATATACTTCGTTTAACACCCACCCATCCATTTAAATCACCACACACTATCACTTTCTCATCCGGATCACACAAATCAATTACGCTGTTTACCGTATTCCAAAACTGATCTTTTTCAAGGTCACTTTCAGACTCTGATGGACCATAAGCGGACACAATGAAGATTCTTATATAGCCTACCTTGAATCTCATCCAAGAAACTCGCGAAGAAATACAGCCATAACTTCGTATAAACGGTTTCATTCTTTCGCTTACAAGCATACCTACACCATGCTTTGCATGTTCATTCTCTCGAACTCCCGACCACAAACAAAATATGCCATCAACTTCTTCTTCACTACGTCCTTTCCTCATTGTCTCACTTACACACAAAATATCTACACTGTACACTCGCATTGCATTCATCAACTCATACTCTTTCCCATTCATACCTCTAACATTCCACGTCCCCAACTTACACTCATCATATATTCTCCATTTATTCTTCATTTATAGAAAATAGAAATGTTAGAAAAGAAAGATAAAAAACGGGTTCTTTTGGTAATAGAAGAAGTCAAAGCAGCTTACCAGGCTCGTCCTTGACTTTAAAGAAAAATAGAAAGAAAGAGCTTACGTTAGCCTTTTAATTTTACTTCACATACGTACATTAAATACGTACATCAATTTCGTTTAATAATTTGTATATTTTAAAAATATTATGTCAAACTGTCAATCTGTCAATCAAACACGAATTTAATTATCCCAATCTAGTTATGTTGTAAACAAAATGTAATTTGAAAAATAGTGAAAAATAAAATTTATAAATCAAACCTATTTTCTAATGAAAATAATAGATAATACTTATCTGAAAAACTCTGCAGAAACTGATTCCGAAATTACCAAAATATTTCCTGAAAAAGGCTTTGTAATTCCAAAAAGGGCCGACAAAACCAGAGCTGACAGGGAAATCGTCTACCTTGTTTCGCAGCACACTTTTATTATTCAATAAGAGCATGTCTCAACATAAAACAATTTTCACATATATTTACAAAATCTATAGGATATTTTACCATAAATTATGTACAATAAATTACAAAGAAGAGTTTACCATATATAAATTTTAGGCTGGTAACAGGGATTTAGCATGAATGTAATATCTCTTAGCGAGAGGTAAAAATAATGAAAATTATGAAAATTTCTATTGAAATTAGATAATATTTATTAACGTTTTGTGATTTCGATATCTGGAAATACAAACTCAGTTTCACATTTTCAAAAGTTAGAAGGTATCGTTGGTTCTATTTTTTTTTATACGAGACGTGTTTTTAAAGTAAGTACCGTTTTGAAATTCCGCCGCTGCAGCGCCGCGTTCGGCATTTGGCACAGGCGCACTGTGTACCACACTCTGTTGGCAAGCCACAGATGTCATTACAGAGTCGTTGGGCGTGTTTACGAGTCTTTTCTGAGTATTTTAAATGACTTTTCTGATTAAGAATCTCGATGACTGTTAAATACGCGCCGTGATCCGTTTTCTTAGTGCGGCTGAAATTCATCGTCAGATAAGAGAAGTGTATGGAGAATATATTTTATTAAGAGCTTATTTAAATGAAAATGTACGTTGTTTATCTCCCAAAACAAATAGAAATGGCGTTCGGTCAATATTCATTTTTTAAATAATCCCAAACTAAATTGAGTTTTACCATTACGTAAAATTAAGATTACTCGGTTATCAAAGAAGGATATGCAAATATTTTGGCATCAAACTGTTTTCCCATCTTAAATTGCTATGCCTAGGATTGGTTGGTACGCCCGATATATTAAATTCAGATCAGAATAAATTATAAAAAGTATCTTTTTCTTATACAATAATATTTAAATGTAAAGATAACAATATTCCTGGCTTTTAGTCAACTTTATTGCAATACCCAAGTAGTTTCGACATGCACCACACGTGTCTTCTTCAGGGGTTAAACTGTAAAAATATTCGTCGTCTTGGACATTTTTTTTTTTGTTATAAAACCATAATTTTCATTTTATATTACACAACATTTTCCATATTTTCAACATAAGTTACAAACTTTTAAGAAAAATCACCCCCTGAAGAAGACATATGTGGTGTCGAAACTAGTTGGGTATGACAATACAGTTGACTGAAATCCAAGAATATCGTTATTTTTCATAATCCATTCCAGTCAAGTAATTACCAAAATCCCATTTAATTTAAGTTCAGAAAATTAAGAACTACTTAAAGTGATCTTAACTGAACACCAATTTTAAATGTTTGTATAATTTATATCTTGCACCGTCAAACCTATGTCATTTCATATTGAGGCAAGCAGAGTTAGAATATAATTATACCAATGATGATAAAAGGTTTATTTTCTTAATTTAAATAATTGCGCCATTTTTGTTAAATTAATATTTGGTATTCAAAACATTTTTTTTCTTTTAATAAAATTCATCAAAATACGAATAATCAAAGTTTTCAAAAATATAATATCAAAAAATCTGTTGTGGCCCTCACAATACCACTCGCCCTTTCCATTGTGGTATATATATATACAGGATGTTCAATTTAAGTGTTTCACTATTGCTATCTCGAGAACCGTAAGAGTGGTTCCCAAATTACAGAATTCATCTTTTTAATTTTAAATTGGAACCTACTTTTTTTATTCGCCTATTCGATTCAGAGTTTTTTTTCTAAATACAACGTTATAAAATGTTTATACCCTTACATAACGAAAAAAATGAGAAAAATGCAAAAGAAAAATTATTATTTTCATATTTTTCTACATGTAATCAGAGTGCATGACAAAAACAATTGAATATTTTGTTTTCATCATTGTTTGCGCGATTTAGATACTTTAAAAAATATTATAAAAATTGTTCAAAATTATTGCCATGCTGATTTATACATGACGAAACTAGTTGGTTATGACAATAAAGTTGACTGAAATCCAGGAATATCGTTCTTTATAATCCATTCCAGTCAAGTAATTACCAAAATCCCATTTAAATTTAAGTTCAGAAAATTAAAAGGTACTTAGATTTATAACCAGGTACAGAAGCTAACCAGCAAATCCGATTGTGGTGCACTCTCCACGCCAGAAATGAGTGAGGCGACGCTTGGTAAACGCCCGCACAATACAAATATGTCATCATTACCGAAATGTGTGTACAAAGCATATTAGCACACCCAGCAATGGGTAATATGCCATGCTAATATATTTAATATTTTTATTTAAATACATACCTGTATTTTATTGATGAACGACTTTAGATCAAAGTTCATTTTCATGATTTGTGAAGAGTAATTCAACTTTGAGATTTTTATAAATATTTATTTATACTATGTGACTTACCGATTTCGCTAACATATTTAGCATCTGTAGAGCCTACAGCTGGATATATATATATATTATACATTCATACAAAGAATGCATATGTAATAATATGGTGGGTAAGATAAATGTGTTTTTATATTTAATATACAGAGGTAAAATACTTTAAATTTAAATTTATAAGTTTAAGTTTATGTGAGCATGCCAATCATAGAAACCGTAATGATATAAAAAATATACTAACCGTTAGATAAATTTTAAAATAGCCTTGGTATGTCGGCTGCTTAATGTTGAAGAAAAATTTGTATTCTATTGATGTTCATATTTATGTTGTAGAAGAATAGGTCTTCTCAAAGCCAGAGAAATGGAACTTGTGAGGAAAATGAAGTTGACGGGAAGTATGTTGTATGGTAAATTTGTGTTATTTTATTGTTAATATTTGTTAGGTATATGAAAGGCAAGAAGTTTTTGAAAATGTGTTGTTCCGAAAAAGATACGTTTTTGTTAAGTAATTTATGGTGGTTGTGTATATGTTAAAGGATTTCATATTTTTCTAAAAAATATAAATTTTGAATTTTTGTTTCTGAGTGAAGACGGTGAAGGTTGCCATAATAGACACTACATAGAAAAAACAGAAAAAATCTTTTCAGAAAATAATATAATACTTTTAAATAAAAACCCATTAAAAAAATTAAATAAATAAAAAACTTAGAAAAACAGTCAATAATGCAAACTCTTTCCAAGTTAAACATTAACACATCAAAATTTAGAATCAAACCCACGAACTCCCACACTTTACAGCTTTATAAATTTACACAAGCCAGAGAAATCCATACGTCCCATTACCTCTACCATTCAATCTCCAGGACACAAAATATCAAAACCCTTAAATTATATTATAAATAATAAATTTCAATACGAATCAAAATTCTCTATAAAAAAATCAACAGATTTAAACAACACATTGCAAAACAACAATCAAAATTTTATTTTTACTTCTTTCGACATTGTTAATTTATATACAAACATTCCAGTTACAGAAATTCTTAGCCTATTAAAAGATAACACAAATAACAATCAAAATTTATCAACAATTATATCTTAGACAATACAGATATTAACAATTTAATTGAATTATTTAATATAGTTACACAACAAAATTTCTTTAATTTTAACAATACGATATATAAACTAAACAACGGACTTCCAATGGGCATTCCAATCAGTGGTTTACTGGCAAATATTTTCTTAGATAATTTAGAATCAAAAATTATGCAATCACCACTCAGCGAAAATGTGTTGTTCTGGAAAAGATATGTAGATGACATATCCTATGAACAGGATCCCTCACAGATTTACATAAATTTCACAATATTATAAACACCCTATCTAAATTCACAATATAAATAGAAAATCAAAATAAAATAAACTTCTTAGATTTTACCCTACATACAATATAATATTTACAGAAAACCGATATCCACAGACATACCAAATAACTCCTATCATAATCCAAAAACAAAAATAATCGCTTTCAATTTTTTTATTTAATAGACTTTTAACAACACCATTAACAATAGAAAATTTGAGAAAATAACAATACAATATTTACAATAGGCATTCATAATAACTATACATTACTATTCATGAAACAAATATTTAATAAAACAAAATATACAAAATTAATAAATAATAAAATATATAGATATGTAAAACAAAATAGTAACTATATTTCAATACCGTACTACAACAGTCTCCATAAAATCCTCTGAAAAACAATGCCAAAAATACAATACAACTCTCACATCAAAATCCCACTCAAACCTATACGACATCCTAAAACCAACCACCTTGATAGCAGCGGATTATACAAAATTGACTGTGACAACTCCTATATAGGCCTCACAAAACGAAACATACAAACTAGATTTCGAGAACACTTAAAAAATAATCCGCCTTCAGCAATAGGAACACATCTACAGACCTCAAACCATAATATTTCAACAGACAACCTTCACCTTTTTACTCAGAAACAAAAATGTAAAATTTATATTTTTTTGAAAAATATGAAATTTTAAACATATACACAATCACCATAATTTACTTAACGAATAACACATTTTCAAAAACCTCCCGCCTTTTATATAACAAACATTAACAATAAAATAACTAAAATTTACTTCCGGTCAACTTCATATTCCTCACAAGTTCCATTTCTCTGGCTTTGAGAAGACCTATTCTTCTACATATCTACATAAATATGAACATCAATAAAATACAACAAATTTTTCTTCGACATTAAGCAGCCGACACGCCAAAGTTATTTTAAAATTTATCTGACAGTTAGTATTTTTTATATCATTACGGTTTCTATAATTGGCATGCTCACCTAAGTTTAAACTTATAAATTTAAAGTATATTACCTCTTTATACTAAATATAAAAACACATTTATCACTCCTCAGTATCTTTCCCACCATATTACTATATATGTATTCTTTCTATAAATGTATAATAATTTTTATATTTGTACTTGATATATATTTTTCCAGCTGTACTCTGACGATGCTAAATCTGTTAGCGAAATGGATGTCACATAATATGAATAAATATTATAAAAAAAATTAATTACTGTTCATAAAACATACCTGTATATCTACTAATGCTGGAAACTATGTATATTAAGTTTCTTTCCAAATAACTATTGTTCTATTTATATTTTTCTTCTCAAAATGTTACTATTATTAATTTTAAATGATTATTTTTTTTAACAGTGACATTTATCTGTCAGTTACATACATTTGAAATATGAACTGTATAACTAAAAAAATGTGTTTATCTTTAAAACATAGACTCCGGTATTTATAAAATTGATTATTTTGTTAATTTATCTATAAAATGTATAGAAAAATGATTAATGCGTGCCTATAGAAAATTCAATAAGCTTTAAATTAAAAAATAACATAATCGCGAGAAATGACATTGAACAGTAATTTTTGGAAAAAAACTAGTTTGAGCTTCTAGTTCGATATCCAATAATCCGATTTGCACTAAAATCTAATGGCTTTTTTCCATATTAGAGTAAGATCGAAATACAAGGTTTCAAAATTCTGCGATTGGTATTATTTGAGCAAGAGTGACCAGGAGACCTATTCTGTAACTTTAGCAACAGGTAGTGTTGCTATACGTCATCGTTTGAGTGTCGTTTGACTTCGGATATTCTCGGAACAGGTCGTGATTTTCGTCTAGTAACTTTATTGTGGCTATGTTGTTGGGGAAATTACAGTGGGTTGGTCATGCATTTGAAATCTGACATTTCCTCATCATGTTTCAGATTTTATTAGTACTGGAAATTTCACTGCACTCATGATTTATTTGCCAAATAACAAATAAGTGACAGAACCGTTACGTTCACCGGTACCTCGACTGGAACTTACTACCTTACACTAGTTCATATTTTCGTCGCTAGCCGTCATGTTGCTCTATTTCACTAGCGAATAGTATAGGGACAACATTTCACAGCTTGTGATTGATTAAAATGCGAGACAGTTTTAAACTGTATTGCACCTTTCTTACCGCATTTCTGTACAATAAATGAGGTTAGCTAAATTTAATTAGTGTTGCCACAAGACGAGACGAGACGAGACGAGACTTGAAGTCGGTCTTGTCTTGGTCTTGACTAAGTCTCGACTACCTTGGTCTTGTTATGACGAGACTTGCACTCAGTCTCGTCTTGTCTCGAGTCTCGATAAGACTCTCGACTCTGCGTTAATCAACCACTTTTTTATAATTGCGTATAACAGTACATGAAAAGCTAAGAAAATCAGTATAATCGCGATTAAAAAAATCCAAAAAATATTTGAGATATTTATTTTTAAAGTTTTCTACGAATATCGTCAACTTGATCTCTTCAAAGAATTAATATGAAAATGTGTGTACGTACTGAGCTACAGTATTTATTTACATTTATACATTTCAAGTAGGTATGTGAATTAAATAATGTTTTTCAATTTTACAATTAGTATGTATTATTCTTGGCGTCAAATAAGTATGGACTGAAGATTTCTGCACTGTTATCAATTCAGTATGACAATGTTGAAGAAGAGGCAACACCGCAAGACAAGGGACAGGGTCCGGAGAAAAGAAAAAGTTGAGCATCAGTCCATATTTATTTGACGGCGATAAAGTAATCTAGAATTTAATAAATCGTATATAAGTATGTATGTAAAGACATACTCCGTGATACATTTTATTATTTTAACTACTTGGATCAACAAAAAAATTAATATCTATGAAGTGAATATCCATTTTTACTTTTTCAAAAAATGTAGATATATTGGAAAATAAAAATATATGAACCAACAATTAGGTATTTCTGTGTATTAAAATATACATGTGTACAAAAAGGGTAATTTTTTTAAGAGTAGACATATTTTTTTATTATTGTTAGTGTAAATAGTTACGTAGTTATTTTGTTATAAATAAAAAACCAGTCGCTTCCGCAATTCCCCTTCCTAAAATTTCGATTCATTGTCAAAGTCACATACAACATCCCTTGCAGACGCTTGACCTTGGTAATAATTCCAGGCCCCAAAATATCACATTTCCGAGAATTCCTATACCCCAACAATATGTTTTCTCCAGCTCTGTATGAGTCAGTTCTTCTCTCCGATTTAACTGTTTATTTGTTTATGGTTTTTTTTACGATATACTAAAATCTATGCAAGTAATGCACATTTATTTCATTATTTCTGTACATGTAGATCATAAATAGGAGTATTATGCTTATTTTGCAATATTTACTATTTTTGGAAGTTTAAGCTATGTTTCAAACCCAGTGCGTGAATTTCTAATAAAGTACCCAAATTTTTATACACACATAAATTAATATTTCAGGAATATAACGAAAATACATAATTATAAAATTTTAAAAATGAATATCTTTTTTTTACGATTTTCAAAAAATATTTACAGCAGAACTTTTAGAAAATATATTTAAAAAAATACCTACGAACTGAAGTCGAGAGTCTTGTCGAGATTTCAAGACTTTCTCGACAAGACTCGACACTAGTCTCATCTCGTCTCGACTTTTTAGTCGAGACCAAAATGATGGTCTTGTTTCGACAAGACCAAGACGAGACGAGACAAGACCAAGACTGGTCTTGGTCTTGCGGCAACACTAAATTTAATATAACTGAAATAAATAATTTTAAAATAAAATAATTATAAATAACTAATAATATAACTTAAAGAGTCAATATAAATCCAGATGACACATTATACGTAACATATACGAGTAAACGTCAGAACTGTCAAATTATTTTATTATTTATAAAGTTTCGTGTGTGATAAAAATGGCTCTCAAAAGAATGATTATGAAAATGCCCCACCTTCAAATTATGTGTCTGAATGTTTCCATTATAGTAATATTATCTTATCGAAATAAAACTTCGTATTTATCCTTAAACTATTGCTGCGTAAAACGTTCTCGTCAAGCTCTGTCCGCCATTGTAATCTTAATGCAAATACAGTATAGTAAGAAATTTTTGTTTCACAATATAAATAATATTAATCAAATTAATTTGTTATAATAACTAGTGGTAAATATGCAGGTAAATAAGGGATATTTTCAAAAAATAATGCATAAATCCAAATTCAACAAAATGTCAAAGATTTTTTTAAAACTATTCCTTATTTACGTTCACATTTTCCATTGGTTATTATAAAATATTAATTTGAATAATAGTGTGGCCTTGAAAAATGAAAAGTACTACTATTTCATTTATAAAATCACTATAGTTGCCGTCAAATAAGTATAGACTGGTAATTTCTACACAGTTGTCAATGGGTAATGTTCAAAATACAAAGTTATAAAGAAGCAGCAACACCGCATGGTAAGGGTTAGGGTGCGGAATGCGGAGAAGGGAAAAAGTTAAACATCTGGACCCCTATTCTGTAACTTTTAGCAACACCGATATCGTGTTGATACGGCCATTTTGGAAAGAGCGCGCACGATAATGTTAGACAGAGTACGAACTATATGACGTCACTCTCGGTGAAGAATCTTGAAAAAAAGTAGGAGGGATAACACCACCTATGTAGGTAGTGTTATGGACATAGCAATACTGATATGACAGTTTGTTGGCGGTATTCGTGAGTGAAAGTTTGCCAATAAGTTTCAAATTGTGTTTACATCATCTTTTATTTTTCTGAGGTAAGTTGAAAATATAATTATTTTCTTATTATTATTGCAAAGTGAATTTGATATATACTATTCAAAAGTGAATAAGGATATTAAAAATATTTTTTTGTGTAAATATTCATACAATAACATTAAGCAATGGTTCGCTAACAAAAAAAAAACTTTTTCCGATATAACATATTTATTGTAATCTTTCTTTAGATGGCATTATTATATGCTAAACTGCAAATTGTAACAGAGAAAGAACTGGATGTAGAGTTGGAAGAAGCTGCTCAAGATCCTTTCGGTGTGTCAGAGACAACAGAATTTGTAGATTGAATAAAGAAGCTTGCCGATATGTAATTGAAGTATTGTCTCCACATATGGAAATAAGCCAAGGGAACACAAGAATTCCGCCACATCTCAGACTAAGAAAACATATTTATTTATTTATTTAAAATAGTCATCTAAAATTATTTTACGTTTCTAGATTTTAACGGCATTAAATTTTTTCGCTGTTGGAAGTTACCAGAATGTTGGAAACAACTTGCTGGCACGTTATGAGCCAGCCGGTTGTAAGTAGGTCTTTGAAGGAAGTTTCAACATTGATAGTTCTTCAACTCGGGAAGATATAGATTAATTGATCGATTCTGTTCACATCTTTAAGTCTTACATATCTGTAAAACCTGACAAAAACGCATCTATTTTTGTTGATCAATATAGAATTATACGTTAGAGTGACAGTTGTCGTTGCGATTTTGTTCATTATTTACAGATTTACAGATCTGTAAGATTTACAGATGTGAACAGAATCGACCCATAAGTTTCCGAAAACCGACGAAGAGAATAATGATGCGAAGGAGAGGTATACAGTATTTATTATCACAAGTGTCGCTGTATTGTAGTGAATTATTGTCCCTTTAAAAATAAAAGAGCTTTTATATCTAATGTTTTGTTTTTATATAACATTTATTTATGTCTTTACATCCACAGAGGATATGTCTACTACGGGTAATCGAGTAATGTGAATATATTCATTTTTCACTACAATATTTCAATCTGAAATATGTATATTTATTGACCAATTTATGCTGTTGTTACACGTTTTGAGGAAATGTCAGATTTTAAATGCATGACCAACCCACTGTAATTTCCCCAACAACATAGCTACAATAAAGTTACTATACAGTGTTCCACACTCTATGTTCAGTACAGCGGAGATAGGCAATGTTATTCTTATGGACGATTTTTGTACCATGTTGCCAATTTTTCAGTGTAATGTAATATTGAAGCATTCATAAATTTTCATTGCTATACCAAAATTAGTTAACACTGAACACTTCAAGTTTTATGCAGGTCTCATTTACCCAAGGGCTTATTGTATTCACCCGAATTTTAAGACCTGAATTCAACCATGTATTAGTTTTATATCCTTACATAATAAAAATATTGAAAAAAATTCAATTGAAATTTAAATAAATTTGATTTTAATAGTTACCTTTTAGTAGGCTATGTATGAAAAAAATAGAGCTTAAATTAAAGCGAAACATAAATATTTGTTAATAAGTTTATTTGATTTCCAGCCTAAATAATTGAAATTAACAAACAGCACTTTTATTTTTTATTCATAGCCTACCGAAAAATAGCTAAAAAACAAATTTATTTAAATTTCAATTGGATATTTCTCAATATATTCGACTTTAAAATGATTGTAAATTTAACTAAAATGTACTTTTCTTATAGTGTGTAAAAAGTAGTATTCTTTTTTTCGTTTTCCTAAACATATACATAACTCGGCCATTACAACAGTTTTCTTTCATTTTATAATGTTTTAATGACGTTTTATATTATTTACTTTAAATTGACTTGAGTGTATATGTTAATTAGTTTCATTTACCTATGCTTGTTATGTTTTTATACCCTACTTATATGTTGTGTTTGTATTATTTTATATTCTTTGAAAATTATTAAAGTTTATTATTTATTTTAATTTTATTTTTTTCTTTTCACCCTTTTCACTTGTTTAGATACTCTAAAAATACACCAGTCATAAATACATTCAATGAAGTACCCAGAATATTTCATCTCTTTTTGGGCATCTATTTTGCTCTTTCTATCTTATAGACTTACAGCAGGTAAATATGGCAACAATGTTCTACATAAGAGCCTTAACTGAACATAGAGTGTGGGACACTGTATAGACGAAAATCACGACCTGTTCCGAGAATATCCGAAATCAAACAACACTCAAACGATGACGTATAGCAACACTACCTGTTGCTAAAGTTACAGAATAGTGCCCGGTTGCAGAAACGCTAATCAAATGAGTAATCAGTTAATTGTTCATCAAATATTGATGTTCATCAAATTTAAATCGGGTTGCACAAAACAAATTAACCTCTTATTAATCTTCCATCATGTGATGAGCCGTTGATTAGTGGTAATATATGGCAACACCGCAGTGTGATCACGTGATACTGTCAAATCAACAGCTGATCATCAGTGTTCACTGGAAACCAGTAAAGTGAAGATGTAAGTATTTTTATTTTTACAAATAATTAGACGATACAGCTAATCACAATGAAAAAGACGCTTTCAGATTATCTCAGTTGATTGCTCGTAATGTGTTTGTCGCCCGCCTAATTCCACAATAATATAGTATATTTGTATATCAATATTTCAGAAAATGGATGTAAAACGTAGAAGATGTGAATCATTGAAGATGGTGCTGTCGTGAACTGATCCTGGCCATCGAGCTATTAGATGCAGCAAATTTAGATCAGCATCACAGATTGCCTGAACGTTGAGGCTGAAGTATTGTTTCCGATTACGGAATAACTCCGCTCTATTGCCACCAGGAGATTGTATTTTTACATGGGTGCAGTCCACGACTCCTACAACTCGAGGAAAACCAGCTATGTTATAGAAGCCAGCTTTCACACGTGTAAATTCGGCTTCTGAAGATGGCATTCTTATATATGCCCTCGATAATTCAGAGATTTGTCGGGTCACTCGTTTTATAATGCGACATACAGTTGATTTATTTACGTGTATGTAGTCGCCTATCAAATTTTGAAATGTTCCCGTGGCATAAAAGCGTAGGCATATTAAAATTTGTGTTCTAGGATCAATCGACTTGTTTCTATTAGTTAATGGTTGAATTTTTGCACCAAATAAATGTATTAAATTATTAACTGTGTTTTTTGTTAATCTGTGATCGTCAAAGGTTTCGAAGGGATTTTCTCTTTCTCGTAACATACGTATTTTACGTGATTGTACTCTGCGTGGGGGTTCTTCAATATCGGAAAGTTCTGACAAGTCAGATTCCATTTTAAATATCAAATTTCGCGCCTGTCGTACCTAGTAGGAAATTAGAATTTATAGGGGGAAAATTTTCTTCAAACATGAATGAACTGTCAAATTAAAAATAATTGGAAGTATTATTTAAACTTACGTAAGTATTAAATTCATTACAAGCAGTTATATTTATCTTACTGAACCCGAATTGTTTATCTATTTATACAGGTAGGATTTGTTAGGTTAAGTACGTAGTTAATGTTTGGAAATGGTCAGAATGTTATTATTCTCTAATTTAGAACCTGGTATTATAGTTTAATGATATATCTCAAGGAATAGTTCATGCATGAACTCACATTGTTTGTATTAATTGTTGTAATCACTTGTAAAAGCTGTATATTTATATGTACGTATTTATTTAAAAAATAGTCATTGTTCCCTACCTTTGTTACGAAACTTGATATACAATAAAGAATATTATATTATTTTAAATTATTATTCAAATAATTTCAGAACAACACTCGATTAAAATTTGATTGAAAACTCAAATATCAAATTGATTGTTCATTAATTGATGTACTAGCTTCAATTAAAAATAATTATTTGTTAACGGTTAATTAAATGATAATTGGTGTTTGTGCAACCCAAAATGTAGTTAATTACCCGTTAACGGTTGATTAACTTTGATGTTTGTTACAATTTGATTAACGATTAATTGTCCGTTAACGGCTTGTTAACGGTTAATTAAAAATTTGATTAACCGTTAACGGTTTGTTAACAAATGATTAATTTTGATTAGCGTTTCTGCAACCGGGTGTAAGTCTCCAGTCCATTCTTATTTGCGGCGAATATAATTGATAAAACTTTATTGATTTTGAATGTGATTTGGTGAATAGTATTAATTCTGTCTTTTACTTAAATTTAATTTTTGTACCTGTGTGAGCAAAGAATAACTGATTGTCCTGCATTTGTTATAGCAGCTATAATGGTCCATATATTCCTTCGAGCAATGGGATCTACGCCACTGGTTGGTTCATCCAGCAAAAGTATCAGTGGATTACCAATCATTGCCATAGCTGTACTTAATTTCCGCTTGTTCCCACCACTTAATTTGGAGACTTGCACATTTTCATACTGCATTATATCTAATAAACAAAAATTCTCTTATGTACACATACAGGCTGTAACACGAAAACCAAGCCATAGTCGTTTACACGAGAAAACAGACTTTCCTTTCGAAAAAAAAATATTTATTTTACCTAATAATGCTTCACATAAATGTTGCAGAGAATTAAATTCTGCATCCATTTCAATAATAATATTTCTATTTTGCAAGTTTTATAATTGAGGAAATCGAATTTAAATGTAAGGTAAATGGAACTGAAACAATATGACCACAAATGTAATAACATTTTATATCATTACATTTGTTTATGATTTTGTTACAGTCTCATGTCTAACGGTATAAAGAAACTAACTATTATATTTCTTTTAAATTTGATTCGCTTGATCCCAAAATTAGTAAAATAAAATACGATTATTGAAACAGTATAACATTTACTTGTAGTATTATTGTCGGAAATTTATAAGCCACTTTTATACGAGGAGAATTGTTTTCCCATGTTAAACACCTACTTATCGCTCTTTTTTCGAGTTACACCTGGATACCGATTCTTGAAGCGGTGAGAAATTTATAGCGCGCGATGAGAAATATTTCTCACTTTCTTCTCATCACGCATACGATTGATAATTTCGATTATTGAAAGTATGTGAGATATTTTATACGCGCGCAGCTTGTTAATATCAAGACGTAATGGAATGGAATAATATTAATTGTTTTAAATTGGAGGGATTAAACTGATGGTTGAAATGTTAGGAATGTATTCAAGTTTTTTATAAATAAATTCTGTTGAATTTGGTTTTTGTATGTCATTTTATAAAACTCTAGAGATAACACTTTTTTGTTTCTTATTGAGGAATTTATGTATAATAAAAAAATCTGATGTGGCCAGCACAATACCTTCCGTCAATCCTGTGTATTATATACAAATTCCATACATAAATTTTCTTGCAAAAGATTATAAATTTTTGGTATTATGTGATTATTATATATTGATATTATGCCTTTCTCGGCAACTGAATTTCATACTCCTGATACTCCTGATAACAAACAAACCACATTAAATAAGAAAATTATGAAATTTTGATTGAAAAATTATAACACTTGTCAGTTATGGACATAATTAATTGCTGTTATTTTGACATGGGTAAAAGTCATGTTACTGCACGCGCCCCATACATAATTTTTTTTGTAAAAGATCCTATATTTCCAGTAAAGTTATTTCATAAACAAACTATGCAAATTGCACTTGATACTGACATCTTCTTCTTCTTCTTTAGTTTTTCCCATTCGTTAGGGGGATACGCTTTTATTTGTTTTTTACAGATTTACAGACTTATAGTATTTTAAATGAGTTCAAGTTAATTAACGTTCATACAATATTTTTTCATAGCAATAAAGAAAATAATAATTTGTTGCTATTGTCGTATACAATTAGATAAAAAAAAACTGTCACCATAAATAATTCGTGATATTTTCAAATTTAAGGATTTGTAAAGAATATTTTTTTAAAAATTTAATATAACAATTTTTGCAACAGCCTTATTACGGTTTTGTACAGAATATATATGAAAGAAATATATTGTGAAAGATCATGTCAGCCACTGTAATTTGAACCCGAGTCCTTTATTTGTCGGAGCAATGCTCTAATCATCTGAGCTATAGCTACTCTATCTCAAAGGCTGAAATGACCTTCTACTTAGCTTATTACTACTATGTATCTCTCGATTGATTATAATGGGAGTTATCGCAACTCCTAAGATGAAAGAAAGTTACCGTTATGTAGAAAACACCTTATTTTTAAAATAAGGGACTTTCAGTTTCAATGTTTATCGCATTTAATTAATGTATACCCGTTATCGTTAACGTTAGCAGCAACACAATTGAAATTACAGCTCTACTTTTTACCCAAACATAACCTTAACAACACATACAAAACGTATGACACTGAACACTCGCTATTCCATCGTACATAACGCGTCTCCTTATTCATTTAACGTGAACCTTATCAGTAAGTGCGCGCATTCGAGCGCATAGACTATTTTTGTTTTGAAGCTGCAATAACTCTCTTTTGTTACTATTCGTGAACATGTTATAAAGTAATCTTGGTATAATAACAAAACATACCAAATGCATCAAGCCATAATCTGACGAAGTTTTTAATTCTGCCCAGCGGAATTCCTCTTATTACACCGACGAACATCAACATTTGTTTAGTTGTTAAAGAAAAATTAAATGCACCAAACTGTGGGCAATAACCAATTTGAATTAAATACTGAAAACATAACAAAAATTATTTTTGGAACTTCATAAATTCGAATTGAAGCATTTATCTTCAAAAAAATCTAAGCCCTTTTAAATTACCCCCGGTTTTTCATTTTCCATTTATCTTAATTATTATTATTTAATACACTTCTATGAATGATTTGTACAGTATGAATATTTAGGTCAGTCTAAATATTTTGATCCGTATAAATAGTTAAATGTCAGTATCAAATCGCATCTTGTTAATATAATGTTGTTTATTGCGGGCGTGAATTTTTTGCATTGGGATATGCAGTAATAATAATATCTACACTTTTGTTTTATTTAATTTATCTTGATATTAAAAATTAAGTTTAAGTATTTTAAATTGAACGTGACATACACTACAGGCTATTTCATTTTCTATGTTTTTTTTTTAGATATTTCGGATAATATTAACGATAAAGCAAAACCGTTTGCACATTACTGGGTCAACACCTACCTTATTTATTATGATAGTTTTAGAAAAATTGTTTTAACATGTTTTGTATCGTTCTTTAGGTAGAATAAGATGGGATAGGTAATTAGATTTTTTGAAAACTTAATAAATCTCGAGACAACACAAACTTATGATTTTTATATAGGGAACTTATGTTGAAAATAGTCCTATGTTTTATGCTTAGGAGCAGTGGCGTAACCAGAAAATTTTTACACGGGGGGTTTTAGGATAATAAATTTTAAATAAATATGAGGTTAAATAGGCTTAACAACAATCAACAAAAACAATATTTTTATAAATATAATTTTTATTAGTAGGTATTTTTTTTTAAATCAATAGGTAAATAACAACAATGCTAAATTATGCAGTTGTAGTTGTAACAATAATAAATTAAATTAACGTAGGTATTCTACTCAAGAACAAGAACATAGCGCATGAGATTCACTGTTAGCTGTCGTTAAATTTCGGTAAAGCTAGGCATTTTCACGAGGACATTGCGCGAAAGGGCATCTATAGGTTACAGACTATAGCTAATAATTACGTGTAAACAGATTTCTACGAAAATTAATATTCTATTACAATGTTAATAAGAGAGTTGGTGTGAGTCAGTTGAGATGGTTTGGGCATGTGGAGAGAATGGCGAGTGAACGGCTTGTTAAGCGTATATATCTGGGTGAAGTTGAGGGTTTTCGATTGCGTGGCCGACCAGTGTGTAAGTGGATGGAAGTGGTTGGTAGGGTGCTTAAAGAGAGAAAGTTTCCAAGTAAGAAGAGAAGAAGAGCATGTATGAATGCGATTATGAGTGTGGCCGGGGCGAAAGAAGTGTACTTAGATAGTAATGTGTGGCGAAGGGTGATTGTTGCGTAACTATTATTGTGATCTGGAAGCGGTATTTCGCTACCGAAAATCGGTCACTTTAATATGTTTAAGAGTAAGGATTTGTTGTATGATGTTGATGTTCTTATTGTTTTCGGGTTTGTGCGAACCCACTAAGTGGGACACGCGTGATTTTATGTATGTATGTATGAAAATTAATTATTTTTTGCTTCAGATCATATTATATATGAACAACAAACGAGTATGTTTTTAAATTAGTGTGGTCTACCATGGTCTCACAGGGGGGGGGTTCTGACCCCTAACCCCCCCCCTACGGCTACGCCACTGCTTAGGAGTAATTTTAAAGCTATTCGAAGATATTTAACAAGTTAACCAGTACTACATCAATAATGCTATCGATGATTAATTGCAAGACGCAATCACTTTCCTCTGGTGGAAAGGAATAAAAAAAATATTACCAAAATAAAACACAGAACAAGGATGTCATGTCATCAATAAGGAATCAAATTCCAAGCCTAAGAAAAATGATACTAACGTGAAAATTGTAGTTATTAATTCTACAGTTACTGATCCAAAGGCAAGAGCTGAACATTTTAACTAAGAGGTGGTTTGAAATGTCCATGCAAACATGAAAACTACTTAATTTTTCGGGATATTTTTTTATTTTTCAACGTAGTCTCCTTTTAGACCTATACACTTCGTCCAACGCTGCTTCAGTTTGTTGATCCTCTCTAATCGAATAAGGTACATCTAACTGAGTTGCGGGTTAGCCTTTTCTAATGATAGATTTAAGTACGGCCAAAGTTCCATCTTCTTTAGACACTATCTGTGACTCTTGAACTGCTGATGAAGAGAAAGGGACAATTACGCATACCTCTAGTTCATTATCTTCTTCAGTAGGATGATTTCCTGAAGAACAATCGCGACTAAGGGTGTCTGCGATGTGTTGTGTCGAACCTGGACCCCTATTCTGTAACTTTTAGCAACACCGATATCGTGTTGATACGGCCATTTTGGAAAGAGCGCGCACGATAATGTTAGACAGAGTACGAACTATATGACGTCACTCTCGGTGAAGAATCTTGAAAAAAAGTAGGAGGGATAACACCACCTATGTAGGTAGTGTTATGGACATAGCAATACTGATATGACAGTTTGTTGGCGGTATTCGTGAGTGAAAGTTTGCCAATAAGTTTCAAATTGTGTTTACATCATCTTTTATTTTTCTAAGGTAAGTTGAAAATATAATTATTTTTTTTATTATTATTGCAGTTAATTTGATATGTACTATTTATTCAAAAGTGAATAAGGATATTAAAAATATTTTTTTGTGTAAATATTGATACAATAACATTAAACAATGGTTCGCTAACAAAAAAAAACTTTTTCCGATATAACATATTTATTGTAATCTTTCTTTAGAGGGCATTATTATATGCTAAACTGCAAATTGTAGCAGAGGAAGAACTGGATGTAGAGTTGGAAGAAGCTGCTCTACTGAGACGAAATTTAAGAGACGCTCAAGATCCTTTCGGTGTGTCAGAGACAGAATTTGTGGCGAATTTTAAATTGAATAAAGAAGCTTGCCGATATATAATTGAAGTATTGTCTCCATATATGGAAATAAGCCAAAGGAATACAAGAATTCCACCGCATCCCAGAGTAAGAAAACATTTATTCATTCATCTAAAATAATTTTACGTTTCTAGGTTTTAACAGCATTAAATTTTTTCGCTGTTGGAAGTTACCAGCGAAATGTCGGCAACAACATGCTGGCACGTTATGAGTCAGCCGGTTGTAAGTAGGTCTTTGAAGGAAGTTTCAACATTGATAGTTCTTCAACTCGGGAAGGTATAGATTAATTGATCGTTTCTGTTCACATCTGTAAGTCTTACATATCTGTAAAACCTGTCAAAAACGCATTTATTTTTGTTGATTAATATGGAATTGTACATTAGAGTGACAGTTTTCGTTGCGATTTTGTTCATTATTTACAGATTTACAGATCTGTAAGATTCACAGATGTGAACAGAATCGACCCATAAGTTTCCGAAAACCGACGAAGAGAATAATGATGCGAAGGAGAGGTATACAGTATTTATTATCACAAGTGTCGCTGTATTGTAGTGAATTATTGTCCCTTTAAAAATAAAAGAGCTTTTATATCTAATGTTTTGTTTTTATATAACATTTATTTATGTCTTTACATCCACAGAGGATATGTCTACTACGGGTAATCGAGTAATGTGAATATATTCATTATTCACTACAAGATTTCAATCTGAAATATGTATATTTATTGACCAATTTATGCGGTTGTTACACGTTTTGAGGAAATGTCAGATTTTAAATGCATGGCCAACCCACTGTAATTTCCCCAACAACATAGCCACAATAAAGTTCCTAGACGAAAATCACGACCTGTTCCGAGAATATCCGAAGTCAAACAACACTCAAACGATGACGTATAGCAACACTACCTGTTGCTAAAGTTACAGAATAGGTCTCCTGGTACATACTTAATTATAGGACAGTACGGCTGCAAATCAAAGAATATGCGTCGAAGACGAGCTGGCTGGCTAGACAGTGGTTTCTTAGCTATAGCCTCGAGTGGCTTATGGTCGGTTTCTATCGTGTACTCTTTACCATATATATGCTCATGAAAACGTTGACATGCAAATCGAATAGCAAATGCTTCTTTTTCTTATTGTGGATAACGCTGCTGAGCCTCTGTAAGGGCTTTAGAAGCATATCCAACAGGTCTGCCACCTTGTAATAATACTGCTCCAACTGCTTGGGCGCTAGCATCCACAGATAGTATGACTGGTTTGGTTACATCATAATATACCAATACTGGTGGAGTTTTCAAGGCTCCTGTGATTTTTTTGAACGCTTGTTTTTGTTCCTCTTCCCAGTGCCAGGCAACGCCTTTTGTCAATAGTGCACGTACTGGGTCTGTCATTTGTGACAGATTTGGAATAAATTTCGCTAAATATGTGACACTTGCAGTCTGTTGATCGCATCTATTTTCGTTGGATCAGGTTTGAGCCCTTTACCTGTCAAAACATGGCCCAAAAATATGATTGATGAATTTCCAAATTCACATTTGGCTTTTTTCAGACGTAATTCTGCTTCAAATAACAATCTGAGGATCTGTTTTGTCAGTTTTCGTAGTCCTTCAAGGCTGGTACTGAACAATAGTATGTCATCCATCGAAACTTCTACATTTGGGATACCTTCCAGCAATCTTGACATACTCCTGAAATACTTCCGGTGCTGACTGTATACCAAATGGCATTCGTTGAAAGCTGTAGCGGCCCCACGGAGTGGCCATTGTCAGGTACTGTGATGTTCGTTCTGTAACTTTAATTTGCCAGAATCCTTTCTCACAGTCCAGCTTTGCGAAATATTTAGCGCCTTGAAGCTTTGTAATGTTTTCTTCGATTGTTCTGAGTGGGAAGTATCGTTGTTTAATGGCTTTATTCAAAATTGATAGATCGATACATAAACTAATTTTTCCTTTAGAGCGAACTACTACCATGGGACTAACAGCTGGAGTTGGCTTGGTTGCTCGCTTGATTACTCCAAGCTGCTCCATTTTGGTTAGCTGCTGTAGGACATCATCTTTTATTGCTAACGACGTGGCGGATGAATACTTACTTCTACTTTATCATCAATGTCAATGTCATATTCGTAATTTTTTGCGCATCCTAATCCTTGAAAAATATCTTTTTCTATTTTACAGTCCTCCAACGAATTATTTTCGATGCTGTCGATTCGTTTGATGAGATTCAAAAGGACGCATGCTCGTTTACCAAGTAGAAACTTATCTTCTTTGACAACGCGAAAATATATATTGCATATCTGCCCTTTAACTATGCATGGTATTACGGTATCTCCTATCACTTTCATATACGTATCATTGGCAACTCTTAAACGTGGTGTTCTTGGTTCATGCAATTTTGTACCTGATGATTTTGCAAGATTTAAACTGAATACATTGCATTGAGCCCCACAGTTGAGTTTAGCGTTTGCTGCCGTTAATTTTGACTGGCTCTTTCCAGTCGGGCTCCGCATCTTCATGGCAATGTAGTGTTTCAATATAAAGTGTCTCTGCTTCAAGAGTATCCACATGAGCATTCACCGATGATTTTGTAGTTTTATTTGCAGAATTTGAGCGACAAACGGCTGCGAAATGTCCTTGCAAATTACATTTGGCACAAGTTTTCTTTTATGCTGGGCATTTTCCTTTTTCATGAGTTTTACCACACCGCTTGTATTTAAATGTTGAACTTGTTGACTTTGCGCTCGTTCCTTTCTTATAAGGCTGATAGGACGGCTTATGAATGGCGTCGACTGCTGTATATGGCGATTTGGCGGCCATCACATGCTTGTCTGCGAGTTCAAACGCACGGCAAACTTGTATAGCTTTAGCGAGCGTGAGTTTAGCTTCTTCTAAAAGTTTCTGCTGTAATAGTTCTGACTTCACACCAAACACTATCTTACTCGTAATAAAGAATCTTCTAGATCTCCATAATTGCAATCTTTAATCGAGGTATGTGCTTTTGTCAGGAAATCGTCAAATGGTTCTCCTTCCTGCTGTTTCAAGTTATTAATTGTAATCTAACGTATGGTTCGTTTGGTGTAGGTGCCCATCTTTCACTAAATTTTCCTTTTATAGTTTCTATTTCCTTTGCTTCTTCGTCAGATAGCTTAAAGGTATTGTATACTCTAGCTGCATCTTGTCCTATGGTAGCCATCAATGTAGCTACTTGAACCATAGCTGGTTTCTTATCAAGTTGCACAGCAATAGCGTATCAATTAAAACTCTGAAGCCACGCTTTCCAAGCCGAAGCCATGTCACCTTGTGTGACTACTAGGGTAGGCGGTGGTTTGAAGGAAGAGTTATGCTCAGCCATTATGCAAAATATTGTAATTTCCTTTATTATCAATTAGAATTCAAGCACTTCTGACACCATGTAACATTTTATGTTATATGTTATTAATTATGACAAGTATATTACAAATGTATTTTTATTATATTATATTAACAATAACTGACATTACCGTAACTATGGATATTTTACGTCACAACTTGGATATTTAACGTTACACCATACAAATCGTGAACAATATGTTTCACTGAATTGGACTGGTAAAATGGGCCCCACTAGTGTTAATTCACCCCCGTAACTATTAATATAGGAGTGCCACAAGGAATTATCCTTGCTCCCATTCTATTTATTCTATACGTCAACGTCCTTAGCTCATTATTTGACAAAAACTGCTGTGTAACAATGTATTTCGAGCATACCAAAATAAAAGAAATCTGGATGTTGACATTGAAATTAATAATTTTCAAAAAGTACATTTTTTAGTTTTACTATAACTGAAACTTTAAATGGAAAGGATCACTTGTGAGAGAATGTGTTAGTAACTCTCAGTTCGGTCTGTTTTCAAATCAGACATCTGAAATCTGTTGTCATCATTGAATATGTAATATGGTTTTACAGAGCGCAATACGAGGCTCGTCTGCGATATGGATCATTTTCTGAGGTTGCAATTCAACACTATCTACTGCCCTTATACACCAAAAGAGGGTGATTAGATATATTACGGGAGTCCCACCACGTACTAGCTATAAACCATTTTTTTATAAAATATAATATAGTAACTGTAACGAAACGAGTCTATACATATTGGATGTTGCAGACAACAAGCTTTCTCGGTAGCAACTTCTTTAAAAGTAACGGCAGCATTTTGGCTCGCATTTTTGTAGGAGGTGGCGAGACGAGTACTTGTTCCAAAATCGTATTATGTGAATAGTCAAAGAGTATCTGCGAGGATAAAATAGGTACTGGCACTCATTGGCGGATCTAAAAATAAAATTTAGGAGGGGGCAACAAAAAAAAATCATTAATACATTTACAGACTTCGAAAAGTCACGAAAAAATAAATATGGCTGCCACAACAATTGCGAGTTGTGTAGGTTTGAACCTGGTTAGTAAATGACATCATAAAAGAATAAATCGCCAAAATGGTGTGTGTCAAACCGGTCGTTCCGGGTCATTTAAACGTTATTTGAAATGTGTTAATTTGACATGTAAATCAACTGTTATTTTAGAATTCTCTAACTGAACTTCCACCGTTCCCTTAAATTAATCCATTCTTAATTAAACATAAATTTGCTCCCCACTGTCATGAATCAGGTGCAAATCGACCAATACGAGCGGTTAATAAACATTCGAAACTGGTTGAACCAATTTCGCTCGTGACGTCACCATTGCAAATCGAAAATGCATTGGATCAAACCACTACGAAATAATTTCAAACCAGTGCATCGCGAAAAACAGCTTTTAACTGCACTTATGTGCTTGACTTATTAAACTTGCATATGCAGATGGTCCAGATATTGTCTAGCGTCTAGCGCCATCTCGGGACTAGCGAAAAATAACTAGAGAATTTGTTATTTTCATCGTATTATTTAATGATTAAATATTATAAATTAATATTTATTTACAAACCATTTGGGGAGGGAGCGGGCCCAGTTCAGAGGACAGCATTTCAAATCATCAAGTTGTATCCCGTTTAAGACAATGTCACAAGGGTTGTCGACGCTCGGACAAACCAAAAATTTTCTGTCGCAGTCAGCCTGAAGAAACTTTATGACAAAAGGATCGTTAAAACATTATATCATTATAATCAGGGATGGGATAATATTAAGGAATTGTTACGTTATTTCATAACGTTATAAAAAAAAATTCGTTACATAAAGTTATAAATAACTTAGTTAAAAACAAAATAACATTATGTAACTTTACAATAACGTTATTTTTGTTTAGTTATTAAAACGTTACAATAACCGTATTATCTCAAGTTTGTAATAAAAATTCATTAAAATTTAAAATTAAAACTATGTTAAAACATTTATAGACTTATCTTATTCTAGACATCTGGTGTATGGAAGCAGTGTATAAGTGAAATGTAATTTTAAAATTGTAATCATAATCTAACTAAACATAAGTAAAAAAAGAGTTGAATTTATATTCGTAACTATGACGTTTGCGCGAATTATTTACTTAGATCAATTCGTGTTCTGAATACGTTTAAGAATTTGATATCATGAAACTGGCACTTAGACCTCTTTGAATTTAAATGCTTCAATTATTTGTCGTACACTTCTTCGATTCAAATACAGAGATTTCTGTAAAATTTTCGCAGTGCCACGCATAGGAAACATTTCTCCTGAGATTATTTTCAAAGCAGTTGTTTTCCCGGCACCATTTACCCCTAACAATCCAAAAACTTCGCCTTTTCTGACTCCCACAGATAAGCCTCTAACTGCATAATGTCTTCGGAATATACGACAATATACTTTGTGTATGTTTATAATTCGTATAACATCCTGTTCATTAGCTAGAAAGAAAAACGTTCATTTTTATGATATTGTTAATTTCACCAAAACAGCAGTAGTATACACTACAGACTGTGCACCAAAAACCAGATCATGGGATTTTAAATAAGTGCAGAAATTGGCTTCCTGTAACTTTTTGAGAAAAACTACAAAATGTGATGTGGCCAGCACAATATCGTACCTTCCATCAATTCTACGTATTTTGTATAAATTCCGCACAGAAATTTCTTTACAAACTATTCTATGGGCGTTTTCTTTTTAAGGGAGAAATAAACTGATCTTACCTCGTACTGAACTGAATTGAACTACTCCTAAAAATAAGATGTAGTATATAAATACATATATAGCAATATATTTATAACATAATAATCTGCTAAATTAGCGTATGGCTCATAATCTGTTGTACTACATTATGTGAATTGTTTTTGCCACCTTAAATTATTTTACATTTTTATATTTCCAGTAAAATCATTTCACAAAGATATAATGAAATTTTATTTCACACTGACATCTGTTAATTGGTAAAATTTGAATATTCTCTGTTTCCATGGTGCAGATTTTAGCAGCATTAGGTTGCAAGATAAATAAATAAGTATATCATCGCGGCATATTACTCATTGCTGGATGTGTCAATTTGCTTTTGTACACAGATATCGGTAATGATGAAATATTTGTACCGTGCGGGCGCTTACCAGGCGTCACCTTACGGGCACTCAATCCTGGCATGGAGAGTACACCACAGGGGTCAATTTTATGCCATTAAAATTCGAAGTAGTTTTTGGTGTCGGTCAGGATCAAACCTGGGTCCCCAAATTCGCGACCAGGCACACGGCCACGAAACCCCATAGGTTCCAAGATATATTTTTATAATCTCTTATTTCTAAATTCATTGAATATGAAGAAGAAAATATAATTAAATCGAATAGAGAATAACATATTCTTTTATTTATAATAACATAAAAGGTCAAAAATTGAAATTTAACTGCGTTTTTTCCAGTAAAACTGTTAAAATTCAAATTAGGGTTCTTCCGGTTAACCAATCATAAGCAAAATCTAATCAATATGGAAGAATTATAATTTTTGGAATTGTAGTACCTATTAGAGTTATCGAAAGAGAAATTTTGTCACACATATATATATATATATATATATATATATATATATATATATAAATTACCGCTGTCCAAACTGATGAGTTGCAATTCCCAGGCGTCGAACCCGACACCTAGTTTCCCGTTTCCAGTTTATAGACTTTTGAGTAGTTTTAGTTTAGTCAGAGTGAAGAATCCAAATAACATTAAAATATAATAAATGTAATAAGTCACAATAAATATATATATATATATATATATATATATATATATATATATATATATATATATATATAAAGGGTTTTCCAATAAGAGGTGTTATTTTGATATTCAAAGAAAAATGCCATTTTTTAATATAAATGATCGGATGTTTATTTCATTATAAAGAGGAAGGTATGCCGTTAATAGTGGAAAATAACATCAGGCAAATGACCACCACGACCACGCTGACAGGACAATATCCTTTTCATGAAATTTTCCATAACCAAATCGCAAAGTGGCTGTCCTATGTCCTCGATAGCCTCACGAATTCCATCCTTGAGGTCTTGAGTCGACGCTGGGCAGTTAGCGTAGACCTTCTCTTTCACGTGGCCCCAAAGAAACAAGTCGCAAGGTGTTAAATCACAAGATCTCGGTGACCAATTGTGATCACCTCTTCGAGAGATAACACGGTCCGGAAACTTTTCCCGTAAAAGATCAATGGTTTCGTTGCTTGTGTGGCACGTAGCGGCGTCTTGTTGAAAGTTCTTGTGTTAACTGGACTTTATAAGCCTTAAGACCCAAATCTTTATGCAAAATACGGTGTAATGACGTTTGTGGAATGCCTAATTCCAAAAAACGACGAGGAATGGACAAACCTGGGTTTTCTTCAACACTTTCGGCTACAGCAGCAATATTCTCGGCTGTTCTTGAGCAACGTGCACGGGTTTTATTCTTCACATCACTAACTTGTCCCAACAGCTCGAAATTTTCCACCAATTTCTGTATTGCGGTCCGACAAGGTGCTTCACGACGACCCAAAAATTGTCGAGTTTTACGAACCGTCTCTGCCAAATTTTCACCATTTTTATAGTGAATTTTAATAATTTCAATGCGTTGTTGAAGCGTGTATCGTTCCATTTTTATTAATGGCGTAGTTTCTACTTGTCAAATGTCAAAAAATGATATATATATATATATATATATATATATATATATATATATATATATATATATATATGTGAAAGGTAATTGCGACTGTAATTAGTTAAGGAAACTGGATAGTGGGTTTGACAGTCAGAAAATTGTAGGCTTAAGTGGAGTACACTCTTTTTAATTTGTCAAGCTTTCGGTTATAATTTTAACCATCTTCAGGACACTGTAATACAATAAAGACTTACAATACGATCATAGTTTGGGTAATAAGTACTCACATTAGTTGAGATTCTTTGAAAATTTTACATTCTATCTACCTAACTAAAGTGAGTACTTATTACCCAAACTATGATCGTATTGTAAGTCTTTATTGTATTACAGTGTCCTGAAGATGGTTAAAATTATAACCGAAAGCTTGACAAATTAAAAAGAGTGTACTCCACTTAAGCCTACAATTTTCTGACTGTCAAACCCACTAGCCAGTTTCCTTATATATATATATATATATATATATATATATATATATATATATATATATATATATATGTATATATATAAATAAATAAATAATAAATATTTCATCACGGCATATTACCCATTGCTGGGTGTGCCAATCTGCTTTTGTACAGATAAGCGTCCGTAATATACCTATTGTATATATATATATATATATATATATATATATATATATATATATATATATATATATATATATATATATATATATATATATATACAGGATGTTTCCTTTAAAACAACCAGCGCTTTTTTAGGCGAACTAATGACTAGAGAAAAATGTTATATACAAAAAATGACCAGGAAAAAGGGCTTAATTTAGAGGAATAATAAATAAAAAAATCAACCAGTGGTTCTCAAACGGTAGAATAAAATTATATTTTTTTAAATGGCAACCTATATAAATTATTTGTCCATTAGATAGAGAGTTATATATATATATATATATATATATATATATATATATTATAACGTCGCCGCCACCGCCGCGTCGTAGCCCTCGCCGCCGCGCGGAACAGACATGTTTGGACTTGTTTAATTATTGTGATGACGTGATCTATTGTGCACGATGTTTGTATCTCGCGAATGTTCTAGTCGTTACTGGAACAAAAGTCGCCGGGGTATATAAGTACCGTCGAGATAGGCAGTGGATAGTCTGATATAAAAAAAGCGTCGTGTTATGAATAGAAGCGCAAGGACTGACTGCTTTCAACTTCCTCACGCTTCGCCAATGGCAGTCTTCTTGCTGGTTGATAGATAGGCTTGCGTCTCCGGTGTCTATTTTATGTTGAACTTTATTAGTTCTCTCTTTGGCTTTCTTGTCGAATTGAAACACATCTTGAAAATTTCCAATTAATTTTTTTGCCTTTGATCTCTGGTCGGCGGCCAATTCTTGAAACGATGTTAATATCTGGTTAATTAATACATATATATATATATATATATATATATATATATATATATATATATATATATATATATATATGTAGGTTATAGTAATTAAAAGGACATTAACTTTCACAATTTATTTATTGGAAAAATATAATGTTTAAATCACAAATTAACAAAACGAATTATACAACCCGCGTCACGGCTCCCTCTACATATATATTCTTTTAATTAATAATATTTTGCTAATTTTTATACTTCACCGTTATAAATAAAACGTTACAATTAGTGTAAGGTGTGGGGTTAATAAACTGTTAAGTGTAAATAAAAATAAATAAAATGGCAACTAAACGATTAAAAATTAAAGTAATTAAATGTAAGTGATCTCAAGAGAGAACTGGAAGAACGGGATTTGGAAACAACAGGAAAGAAGTCAGTACTTCAAGAAAGACTGCGGCAGGCATTGATCGATTCTGATGAAAATCCCGACGATTACTTATTTGACCCGTCCGAAATTGCCAAACTAAACAGGAAATGACGGAAAATTCTCGAACATTAAAAGAAGAATTGACCAAGACGCTAGAACAAAAATTAATAGAAAGTTCTAGAAAATCAGATGAAAGTTCTAGAACCTTAGAATAAAAATTGGAGGAAATTTCTAGACAAACAGAAGAAAATTCTCGAACATTAAAAGGAGAATTGACAGAAAAATTAGAACAAAAATTAGAGGAGAGTTCCAGAGAGGCAAAAGAAATTTCTAGAACAGTAGAGAATAAATTACAAGAAAATTCTCAGATATTAAAAGAAGAATTAAAACAGGAAATAAAAGAAAGTTCTAGAATTCTGGAGCAAACACTAGAGCAAAAAATTAGAGGAGAATTCTAAAAAAACTGACGAAGACCTGAAGAATTTAGAAGATAAGTACGACAAGAAGATCGAAGAACTACAAGAAAAATTCACTAAAATGTCGTCGTCGTCAATGTCGAATTCCGATGTAGCAAAGGCAGGTCTACTAGAAGGAAGGAAAAAATCTGATACTAGTACAACAATGCACATTAAAACACCGGAATTTGATGGAAAATCTTTGTGGCCGTATTATTTAAAACAATTTGAAGCGGCTGCGAAAGCAAATAACTGGACGTCCACGGAGAAGGCTAACAGCGTTGCGTTTCGTTGCGCGGAGAAGCTATCGACATCCTACAAACGCTGAAGGAGGAAGAACATAAAGACTACGAGCAACTAGTCAAGCGGTTAGATATGCGATATAGGAATGCGCATCTGGAGCAGGCGTACCAGACGAAGCTGAGGAACCGGTATCAGAGTTCAAAAGAAAGCCTGCAAGAATTTGAAACCGACGTAGCCCGTTTGTTCCATCTCACACATCCTACAGCTCCTAACAGCATTTTGGAGTGCTTAGCCACTCAATCATTCATCTATGGAATTCGAGAGAGCGAAACTCAGCAAGCATTGCGATTGGCCCGTCCAAAAACTTTAATTGATGCACTCTCATATGCATTAGAACATGAAGCTGCTAAACAAGCTTCACGTAATCAATCGCGAGTCCGACATATTGATGCTGAGAGAAATGAAAACACGAAAAATTTAGATGAGAGGTTACGGCGAATTGAAAATGAAATGTTTGCTGGAAGAAAGAAACTCCGCTGTTGGAACTGCGATGAATTGGGTTATTCGCAAAGACTCTGCAAAAAAATAAAAAAGAAGACGGAATCATAAAAGGAAGAAAAGGAGTCGGAAATCTAAATCGGGTTGACGCGAAGAGGCAACTGTCGACCCGTAATCTAGTAGCCCCACAATCCACCAGTTATGTAGCATCTCTTCATCATAAAACTAATAGCATCTACGTGGATGGCTCTATTAACGGAAGGCCACTGAAAATGCTACTGGATATTGGTGCGACAAATAAAATAATAATAATAAAATTAAATTAACCTAGCTTGATAAATCGTTAACATTTGTTAATTTTTTGTTTCCAATTCCATGGCTATAGCTATTTTTGGGGTGATTGTCGACATTTTCATACCTAATTTCTGCTGTTACAATATACAGAAAATTAAATTTGTTTATTGATTTATGCCCCACAGCTTTTATTTGAAGCTTTTTTACCTAAAGTAATTAAGGAAGCATCTAATTTTGCTTATTGTGTCCTTTTAAGAGTATTTGTTGGTCATTTTTTTATTGGTATTCAATTTTCTTTATTGTACTTAAGCATTGTTGTAATAATTTTGTTAGTTTTTTGATAAACTAATTTGAAATAATCGGATATGTACTATAATATTAACGTTAGTTATATTATGTTGTAGAGAACATTGTGATGGCGATAAATGTAAGGTGAAAATCACCGCCTATTTATAATAATATATTTTTTGGTGTCTGGCACCCCCCTAATAAAATTTTATAGCTTCGTCTATGCGTACGAAACAATATTGGACATTAATATGCACTTTAACTTCTTCCCAATGACGATGCTCTATTTTTTTCCCATTACTGGTTTTCGAGTTATGAAGAGGCCAAAGTTACAATTTTTATGTATGGACATCTATTGTAAACTAGATTTGTGTTTTAATCAATCAGGAATCAATCATCATGTTCCTCTTTAAACCTATGATCTAATTATTTCTGAACCGACGTATACAAAGTGTAGTGAGTGTACCTCTTTTGTTTTGTCCATCTTCCGTCGTAGAGGCAGGAGAAGATCTTCTCGAATCCACTAAAAACAAAACGAAAATATGTAAGAAAATTGCTCTTATAAGATCAAGGCAATGAACGATCATAAGGTTATGATCTCCATATTATAATGTAAACTGGAAACTCCTATGTCTATCTATAGCACTTTAGGTAATAGCTATGAGAACGGCCATGGAGGTTTTTTATTTTTACCCGAAATTATTTTAGAGCAAAATATTTCTAAAGAACAAGAACAAAAAGTATTTAAATATGAACGTACAAACTAGAAAACACGTGCCTCAAGTTTGAAGTACGCGTTCATTATTCGGCTTTTGCAGTAAGCCTACTTTGTTTTAAATGGTTGTTGCAGTTTGTTAAAATTTATCTTGTAACTCAATTTGAATAAAAACTTTTTTTGGACAGATCGAAAAAAATGTTTCAGACAAATGTTATATATAGTAGATAGTTTCAGGATTTTTTAAATGTTTTATTTTCAAAAATTGATCGAGTGGTTTTCAAAATATCTTGTTTTGAAATTTTTGATCGGTCGCCATTTTGTTGTTTGATAAAATAGAAAATAATTGTAAATACAAATGTTTTAGAGAAACGAAAGCAAATGCTGAAAGTTTTTGTATTTTTTAAATATTCCTTAAAACAAGGGAGTAATGACGAATTTTCGAAAAACAAAAAAACGTCAATAACTATGAACTGAGGTTCTAAATCAAAAAAATTAACTAAGAAAAGTTTGTTGCAATGAGTTCTAACTGCCGTTTTCGGGTGTTATAACTTAGTATTAACACCCTGTATATCTGAATCCAGCGTCTCACAGGGCTCAAATTTAGGGTCTATGCTTTTCGTATTGTTTATTAACCGATGTTTGTAATATCGTGAACTGTGACATACTTTTGTATGCAGACGACATTTAAATATGCTATGAAATTAACAACATTAATGACTATTAATTTGCAAAAAAATATAAACAACATTCAGGAATGGGATACGATAAACAAACTACCACTAAATATAGATAAATGCAGCGTAATGATATATTGTAGCAAAAAGAATTCAACTATCTATAATTACAAGATAGAATCTGTCTCATTGAATCGATGTTCAAGTAAAAAATATTTAGGTATACATTTTGACCCTAATTTAACGTTTAGATTACATGCTAGGCTTTATTATTCGTAACTGCAAACATTTTTTTAATGAGCAGGCTTTATTAACCCTCTACTTTGCCTATGTTAGGTCAAAACTGGAATATGCCACTTTAATTTGGTATTCACCCTATCACACTTACAAACAAGCTTTGGAAAATATTCAAAGAAGATTTTTTTAAATATATATATGGTTTAAACGCTATTCCCGTTATCCTGACAGAGACATTGAACAGGAAATATTATTAAATTTATTTGTATTGGAATCCGTCGAAAGCGGGCATTCACATATTACTATGACAATGCTGGTCAACACTAGAATAGCATCTCGATTGCAGTTAACATTTTTATTTAGCTAAAACTAAAACTAATATTCAGTGGCGTAGCCATAGGGGGGGTTTTAGGGGTTAGAACCCCCCTGTGAGGCCATGATAGGTCGCTTTTAACACTAATTTAAAAATATACTCGTTTGTTGTTCATATATAATATGATCTGAAGCAAAAAATAATTAATTTTCATACATACATAGATAAAATCACGCGTGTCCCACTTACTAGGTTCGCATAAACCCGAAAACAATAAGAACAACATCAACATCATACAACAAATCCTTACTCTTAAACATATTAAAGTGACTGATTTTCGGTAGCGAAATACCGCATTCGATAATAGTTACGCAACAATCATCCTTCGCCACACATTCCTGTCTAAGCACACTTCTTTCACCCCGGCCACACTCATAATCGCATTCATACATGCTCTTTTTCTCTTCTACCAACCACATCCATCCACTTACACACCGGTCGGCCACGCAATCGAAAACACTCAACTTCACCAAGATATATACGCTTAACAAGCCATTCACTCGCCATTCTCTCCACATGCCCAAACCATCTCAACTGACTCACACCAACTCTCTTAATAACATGGTAAAAGAATATTAATTTTCGTAGAAATCTGTTTACACGCAATTATTAGCTACAGTCTGTAGCCTACAGATGACATTTCGCGCAATGTCCTCGTGAAAATGCCGAGCTTTATCAAAATTTACCGACAGCCGACAGCTAACAGTGAATCTCATGCGCTACGTTCTTGTTCGTAAGTAGAATACCTACGTTAATTTAATTTTTTAGTGTTACAACTACAACATTTCTTGTGTTTATACTGCGGTTTGTATAAACATATTTAGATGAGTGGTTTGAAATTCACTGCATAATTTAGAATTGTTGTTATTTACCTATTGATTAAAAAAATTGCCTACCAATAAAAATAATATTTATAAAAATATTGTTTTTGTTGATTGTTGTTATTAAGCCTGTTTAACCTCATATTTATTTAAAATTTATTATCCTAAAACCCCCCCTGTATTTTTTTTCTGGCTACGCCACTGCTAATATTTTAAGTAAATCGCCTGTCTATGTCATGTGCAAGTTATACAATAATTGCTCGAATAATTGTTTATATTAGTTTGCAATATATCTCTTTACTTTGTAATATATTATTTTTGTGATGTATACAGGGTGTTTCAGGACTAGTGTAACAAACTTTAACAGCTTATTCCTGAGGTCATTTTGAGCCAAAAATGTCGTATGAACATAGGTCCTATTCCTTCTAGTTACCAAAATACAAGAGGTTGAAGTTCTATAAATAACACGAAATTTTCTAATTTTTGTAATCAAGGTGTACTTTCGGAAAACAAGAGTTATTATTGAAAAGTCATACCTTATTTGTATTAATTAATTAATTGTCTTAATTAAAAAATGTTGTACTTTTGATTGTCTTTTTGTTTCATAATGGATGGTTATAGTACCTACTGCTAATTTCGTTTTGGCGGTCCCTGTGCGTGTCGTTGCGGATGCCCGCGACATAATAAAATTTAGTAATAAACATCTCAGTTTAATTACAAGCATATATCAAATCAAACAAATATCTTCCAAATTGAAATTAATATAAAATAATCTAATTACACAACAATCAAAACAAAAAAAAACCCAGAAATACAATAACCTATTTTTACCAGGAATTTAAAAATAACCTCAAATGACCTTATTAACGGATGACCTTGCGAATTCACAGTATTGACTATAAATAACATTTATATTAATAAACAAAATTCTACAACAACAGATTGTTTCAGGGCAGTCTGAACTGACGCCAGTTAATGAGTTTTTAATTACCTGGTTTGTTGTCTCGCAACATGGGGGGCCACTCACTACTGCCGTCCTGAGGATATAGTGTTGCAAAAAACTTGAGAAAGAAAGGACTGTGTGAAGAAGAAGATGCGTTGGACAGGAATAAGCGGAACAGGAGAATAAGGAAGTATTATTACCTGTTTCATTATTTTCCACTCTTCGCTTTTCTTCTAGAACATCTGAATCCAAATTTTTTCCACTGTTTTTAAAATAACATTGTCTTATAAATAAATTTAACAATCCAGACAAAATACCATAATCAATCGCAATAAATATTGCGAAATATATCCCTGTGTCTATTAGCAACATCGAGAAGTACATATATCTCTCGGGTAAGTCTGGTCTTACAAAGGAGTACATTTTTTTGCATTCCACTTCGTTATAGCAACAGGGATGGGGTATGTATTCAAGACACTGATATTCGCCTTCAATTGACTCATAATATTCTAATGCAGCCACATATATATGAAAATCTCTCGATACATAATGTTCAACATAAGGTGTAGTGTATAAAAAAATGTTATGACATAATTCGCATTTAGCCTTTATATCAACCATGGGCAATATCAATCCTACAAAAGAATATTATTGAGAAAAAATTGAATGTGACCAGCGGACTACTTCATGTCATTTCAATATATTTTTGGTTAGTTCATATTTATAACTGCCATAAATATGAACAAACCGAGAAATAATTTTACAGTTTGCTATTAATGAATCTCTAAAAGGCGTTTTACGTTGAACAATATTGCAAATGCAATCTTATTTCTTTTTTACCTTCCGTCACCTTTAGGTAAGGAAGATATTGTCTTTGGTCAAAAAATTCAATGAGTTTTTAATGAATAAGCATGTTTTAAGGTTCCTATAATACGATTTTACCATTTTTTTCAATGATGTATGTATAGTATGTATGTATGTATGTATGTGTGTGTATGTGTGTGTGTTTGTGTGTGTGTGACGAAAGTTTCGGATCGTATAACTCCAATACCACGATTCCAAAAATTATATTTTTTTCGTATGCCTCAAGTTTACATTCAGAAGAACAAGTGATTAGATTTTGGGTATAATTGGTCAATCGGAAGTAGCCTCATTTGAAGATTTCAACAGTTAAATATGATTTATTGACATTTAATATTCTCTTTACGATTTGATTGCATTTTATACCTTATATTCAATAAATATAGAGTTAAAGAAGTATAAAGATATTAAAATTCATAAATCAGCCAGTTATGCTAACCATGAAAATTACATATATATTTAGATAATTCAAATTGACAGATGTCAGTATCAATGAAAAGTAAATGAATGTGGCAGAGATGAGGATGTTGAAGTAAATGTTGGGGAAGACACGGAAAGATACGGTAAGGAAATAACCCTAGCGTTACAAGTTTCTAGAAAGATACAAAAGAAACTATTACATTGTATTGAACATGTCATGAGGAGAGATGAACAATATATATTAGAAGAATGAATAGCTTAGTGTTAGAAAGTTGAAGAAACTTGAAGAAACAGAGGAAGACCAAAGATAAAACGGTAGCACTATATTGCGGAAGACTTGAGTGAAAAGGAGCTAAATGAGAACAACACGCAAAACAGAAATAAGTGGAAGAAGAAAATAAAAAATAGCGACCTCTAACGAATGGGAAAGGCTAAAGAAGAAGAAGTCAGTGTCAAGTGCAATTTGCATAGTTTGTTTATAAAAGAATTTTACTCATAATTTAGAATCTTTTGCAAGAAAATTTATGTATGGAATTTATGCATAATAATATACAGGATTTACGGAAGGTATTGTTTTAACCACATCAGATTTTTTTCTATTCTCTTATTCTTTAATCACAGATGAACCTGGTAAACTGCTTTGAATTATTCTCTTATCAACGAAAACTCGTTTTTCTTTCTTTTTATTTTAATAAAAATAAAAAAATAAATGAGAATCTAGGTAATTATGATGAGTGTAAATTGAGGACGAGGACTGTGAGAGATTTGAATGGGAAAGAGAATGAGTTGAAGAATGCAATGCGATTGTACAATGTAGATGTTTTATGTGTATGTGAAACAATGATGACAAGATGTGAGAAAAAGTGGATGACACATTTTGTTCGTGGTCCCGACCATTCGAGAGAATGAGCATGCAAAACATGGTGTAGATATACTTCTTGTGAGTAAAACAATGAATCGGTTTGTACGAAATAATGGTTAATTAGTTGTACTCCTTCACGAGTTTCTTAGATGAGATTTAAAGTAGGTTATACAAGTATACAGGGTGTTTCCTTTAAAACAACCAGCGCTTTTTTGGGCGAACTAATGACTTTAGAGAAAAATGTTATATACAAAAAATTACCAGGAAAAAGGGCTTAATTTATGAGGAATAATAAATAAAAAAATCAACCAGTGGTTCTCAAACGGTAGAATAAAATTATATTTTTCTAAATGGCAACCTATATAATTTTTTTGTCCATTAGATAGAGAATTTTTTTCTGATTTCAACGATATAAATATGATATGGGGTTGTATAATAATTATTTCGAGAAAAATGATATTAAAAATCAGAAATAATTCTACAATATTGAAATAGGCTAGATAAACTCAGTGACATGGAGATTGAGATTCACCATCCTGATCGATTTATTAGCAATCGTGCTACTGTGTAGTTACCCCCATTCCCATTGTTCCAAGTATTTCGGTGTGCAATCGAATCGCGAGATGACTTGCCGACGCCCGTGGCTCTTGGTGTGAAAATATAGAGAAGAACAGCGCTCGACAAGGTGAATCGCGAAATGTATCAGAAGTGATATTCAAGAATAAAAGTGGCAGTTGGCGTGGTCGAACGTAAATGATGATTACGAAAAACGTAGACAGAAAATAAAAATACGGTAATTAAATGTATGTAAACGAGATACAAAGCGGTTGACTGCAAAAATAAAAATCAGTCGGCATAAACGTTGCTTTAATTATGTCATCATTTTAATCAGGCTATCAAATGCGGAATGCTCGATTTATATCTACCAGCAAAAAGGGGGCAACCGTGATGATAAGCGATAGTGATTAATTTTTGACTGTCCAAAAAATAATCTCGATACGCCAATAATAAGACACTACAATTACAGAAAAGTGTGATGACTAGTACACTAGTGTGCCGCAACTAAAAATATTTAGTGAGTTCAGTGTAAAACTAATACAAAGTGAAAGTTAGGTTACAATCTCGAAGTACTCAGAGCGTTTCAAGTACGCGCGCCCGTCTCTACGCGCAGTTTGAATTCAAATCAATCAGTTTTGTCCACCGTGGTAAAAATTAAAATATAAACTATGCCAGAAACAAATAGCGGAACTAACTTCATTACTAACACCGTGACATCACTAGCTAATACGTCATAATACACTCAATCTACAATGACGACAACCCGAACAACACCGATAAGCAGTACAGATTACACCAATACCTATGTCACTAGAAATCGACAACTCCCAGAAATCGACAGACACCATGGAGCTATGAAAATATGGAAGGAGCGTATACCGATACTTTAGGCGAGGGGACTGAAGCCTAGTGGGAACGGACGTATACATGTATTGGTCCCGAGCTAGAGTGGGGATCTCGCGGTAATTTTGAAATACGAAATGCGAAAAACGTGCAACTGAAACAATATTACTTTTTTTAATAAAAAAAGAATTACTAATAATTATATTTCTTGTGAAAATAAATTTTAAAAAAATGCAACTATTAAATAATAAATTGTTACTTCAAATATAATATAGACATATTAAATTACATTAGTAAACAATTACTTATTTTTTATTCACTACAATTTGAAAAACTATGATATGGCCTAGCACGACCTTCCGTGAATTTTATCTATTTTATACAAATCTCATACAGAAAGTCTCTTCTAAATGATTATGTATTTCTAGAAAAATTATATTACGGACATGTTACGTTTGGTGTCTTAAAAATTCATAGGATAAGCTCTAACCAAATCAAATAAGAAAATTATGCGAAAAAACTAGGCTATATATTATAGTTTTTTGGAAACACCTTGTTAATAAAGAAATAATAATAAAAAATAGTCCATAATATATCAATTCAATACGCACAACACACCAGCAAAATTAAATAACTCAAAAAAACGTTGGTGTAAACAACGACGCAAATGGCTACCACGCGGCAGAATGACATATGGTCCCGACTAGTAGTGGGGAGCAGTCAGCTTCATTCGAGTTCGCATAAGCTACCTCCATGTTTTCATAGCTCCATGACAGACACTAACAGCCTACCATGACAAAAAGTCATTAAAAGGAAGTTAGCAAAAAGAAAGACAACAGATTTCCTGTACTAAACGAAGAACGCTACCAGTCCGTGACACAATATAATAAAAATCGTAAACACCCACTAGTATTCGTACAAAAAGTAATCGACTTCCGTTTAATTTTAGAATATTTAATCCCCGAAAACAACGGTATCATAATAAATACAAATACGGCATAGGAATACAGAAAACTGATAATACTACTAAACACAAATAACATGGCATACCATACGTATCAACCTCGCGAGGAAAGAGCCTACAGAGTAGTCATAAATAATACTCACCCCTCCATCCCGGTAAATGACATAAAAGAAGAATTAGAAGAAGAATGATTTAATATCAGAAATGTCTCAAATATAATAATAATAATAATAATAATAATAATAATAGCCATTATTACCCCCAAGGGTGTTGGCCTCTTTTAGCAAAAATATATATATGTAAACTTAACTAATTGAAAAAGTTAATAAACTAGATTTAAACCAACAAACTGTACATAAGTGCTATCCTACAATTAAACCCTTTAAATATATGACAAGAATTACTTTTAAAAAATTTTACTTTTCACTTATTCACTAAGAAAACTGTTTAACATTTCTTTTTCGTTTTATTTATATTACGTTTAAGTTTTGATTTTTATTTTCTAAATTACGTTCCACTGCACAGAATATGCACAATCACTTATCACTAACACGTTGGGACGTTTTCGGTGATGTACCCGGTTTTCATTTCTTCCCATTTCCGTCGATCCTGTGCTTCTTGGTACCACAATGGGCCTGCGGATTTCCTGATGTCGTCTCTCCAGCGGATTGGTTGTCTACCTCTTCTTCTCTTGTTTTCTAGGGGAAGCCAATGTGTTACCTTAGTTGTCCACCTTTCATCTTTTACGCGCATAACGTGGCCTGCCCATTTCCATTTTAACTTTTTGCAGAAGGTGACTGCATCTAGGACTTTCGTTTTGGCTCTGATTGTTGCACTGTTTACCTTATCATTCAATGTTATTTTGAGCAAATAGCGTTCCATTTTTCGTTGGCACGTGCGAATTTGTTGATGCTGCCTACTGGTGAGTGCCCACGTTTGGGCCCCATATGCAATCACTGGTAATATACATTTATCTAGCAATATTTTTTTAAGCTTTAAGGGGAAGGAGGAATCGAGTAGGATATTTTTCAGGGACCAAAATTTATTCCAGGCTTTGGATATACGGTTTGTGAGCTCTTTATTTTGCCCTTTCTCAAAGGATATTATTTTGCCCAAGTAGGTGTATTCGTGAACCCTTTCGATTGTTTTATTTTGGAGTGTAATAGATGCTACCTTTTGGTTTGACATTAGTTTTGTTTTCTTGACATTTATTTCTAATCCCACTCTTTTGCTTTCTTCCGTTATTTCGTATAAAAGTTGCTGAATTTCGGCGATGTCTTCTGCTAGTAAGACAATGTCGTCTGCAAAACGTAAGTTGCACAGCTTTTCTTCGTTGATTATTATGCCATAATTTTCAACGTTCACTCTCCTGAAAACTGCGTTGAACAATTTTGGAGATAAGGGGTCTCCTTGTCTAACTCCTCTTCCAATGCGGAAAGGGGCACTCGTTTTCTCTAATTTTACTTGTCCTTTACAATCTTTGTAGATATTCATTAGAATTTTTATATATTTGGATGGTATTTCTTGTACATGTACATATGCTTCCCATATGAAACAGTGTTCTACGCAATCGAATGCCTTGTACAAGTCAATGAAAATTAAGTATAAGGGTTTCTGGTATTCTGTGTACTTTTCTAATATTTGTGAGAGCGTATGCATATGGTCTGTTGTCGAAAATCCTTTTTTAAAACCCGCTTGTTCAATTGGCTGTTCATCGTGAAATTCTCCTGAGAATTATCTTTGAAAATACTTTGAAGGCTTATTGGTCTGTAGTTGTTGATATCTTTTTTGTCTCCTTTTTTATATAACAGAATCATTGTTGACGTTAGCCATTGTTTGGGGATTTGTTCTTGTATGAGGATGTTGTTATATAATATTTCTAGGTGTTCTAATAACTCGTCTTTTCCTATCTTTAATGCTTCCGCCGTGATGTTGTCGGCGCCTGGACTTGTACCTTGTTTTATTGATAATAGTTCTCTTTCGAATTCGGATTTTAGTATACGGGGAATTCCCATTTCTACATTTATTTGTGATTTTAACTTTGACTCGACTTTTACTTTTCTGTGCGATGGTATTTGGGTGGTATATAATTTTCTATAAAATTCCGTCGCTTGTTGCATAATAGCTTCTCTATTTGTGATAGAATGGTTTACATTATTAAGTTCAGGAATCCATTTAGTATTAGTGTTCAGCTTTTTATTCATTTTTTTAACTGCACATTTGTTGTTAGTGACTAATTCTTCCTGAATAATTTTGGCTCTGAAATTATATAGATCGTCCTTGATGGATTTTTTAGTTAGTTTTTTAATTTCGTCGTACTCTATTTTTTCCTGTATTGTCAATGTTGATAGTTTACCGAGTTTATCCCTCTGTTTTATCAATTCTTTACTTTTTTCAGAAAGTTTTGATTTATTTCGGCTGGGTGGGGTATGTACACATGCTTTATCAATACTGACTTTTATCACTTTTTCTAGATTATCGTAATAGTTGTGTATATTTTCTTGGTTGCTTTCCTACATAATTATATTTAAGTTTACTTTCAAATGAGATATGAACTCCTCTTCGTTATTTTGTAGCATTAAAAGCTGATTTCTTTTTGCAGCTTGAAAGGCTTTCCTTGGCTTTTTAACTTTTCCAAGATAAAACTTGCATCTTAGCATTCGGTGGTCTGTGCTGAATTTAGTGTTGTTTACTGTATGGACGTCATGTATTCTTCTACGATCCCTAGCGATAAAGTATTCAATTTCATTCTTAACTTTTCTGTCAGGAGAAATCCATGTCCATCGGTGGTTTAGGTCTTTTTGAAAGAAAGTATTTAAGATTTTTAGGTTTGCTTCTTCTCAAATATACGAAGTTGGAAAAGCAAAGAACTTCTCCCAATATACTTTGTCGACCAGGAACCAAACGAAGACAACAAGAAGATTTACGGCCTAAAACACATACTAGGTACAAAAATTATAGTAGAAGCTCCGAAGAAAAAAATCGAAATACCAGAAGGTATGCGGTGCCAAAAATAAGGCTACACAAAACGATACTGCACAAAGCTCTTCTACTGTGTGAAATGTGGTGATAACCAGCCGTCGAACGAATATAACAGAGACAAACAACAGCAACATGTGCCCTCTGCACGGGACCTCATCCGGCAAACTACAAAGGCTGTAGAGTTTACCGCGACCTACAAAAGACCAGAAATAAACCGATCGTAAATAAGCCACAATTGCAAGGAAATCGACACTATTCTCGAACTATTCGAACTCCAAAGACAACACCAATTTGAGAACAATAACCTTATGTCAACGTTCTTAAACAAATTTGAACAAATGTTTAATCAACTGGTGCAATAAAATACATTATTATAAATCTATTCACAGGTCTTGTAAACAAAATGGAATGCCAACGGTTTAGCTCAACACCGTAACGAGGTAGAAATATTCCTTAAACAACAAAAAATAGTTATAATGCTCATAAATGAAACACATTTCACCCAAATATTAAAATACATCTACACCTGCCACTACAATGATTTTATAAACATCTCGATAAACCAGGCCCGTAGCCAGGATTTTTTCTCGGGGGGGGCTTCGAGATTTTAGGAAATGGTGGGGAGGGATTAATTAATTTTCCTCTATCAAATTTGTATCGAGAACTTTATAGGAGAAGGAGCTCTTATAACATGAAACAGTATTTCAGAAACACAGTTTTTTACCGTTTTTAGAACAAACAAAAACTTTCTCATATGGGAACGCTATATCATATCTCTTTAAAGTAATTGCGAAAATTCTTTTCGCGCGTGATTCAAATAATTTGAATAGGTATTTTCGTTACTAGGACGGCAAAGTTCGTATTCCGAAACGTGTGTACTTTCGGAGCGAGGCGAAGCTGAGTTCTAAATGACACTCGTGAGGAATCGACTTTTCCGTCGTGTAACGAACGTAATTTTTCGTGACAAACGCGGGAGAAGGCCATTTTTGCAGCCCGAAGGGCTGGAAAAGTGGGCTTTATCCCGCGCGTGTTAAGAAAATTGACTTTTTTCCAAAGTGAAAATTCACGTTTTCAAAAAGCTAATATTCACTTTCTCGTAGTGAATATTCACTGTTTCAAACAGTTATAAGTCGTGTACTACGGAAAAGTGAAATTTCACTTTTTCAAATTTAGATAGTACCTTTGGATAGATGTAAACGAAATTTATAAGAATTTCGGGGGGGGCTTTAGCCCCTCGAGCCCCTCCCCTGGCTACGTGGCTGCGATAAACATCTCTAAAAAATAATCATAAGCATTTATTACTGATAAAGAAAAACCTCGCCTAAATTATTTTTATATATTAAAATAAACCGGAATGAAGAAAATTATTCGGAATGGAATCATTCAAACATTTATTGATATTACACCAACGTTCCTGTCATTACAATGACTATCTTCAAGATTAATCAATGTCTCTTTAGCTTTAGGATGTCATTACAGAGAAAACACAATATATTAAATTATAGATAAAACATTCCTCAGAATTGAATAAAAGAATAAATGAGATAAAATAAATAATATATGACATATTATTCGGTTAAAATAATTTTAAAGACAAGAATGTCAAACAACGGTTATCAACTTTAGAACACTAAAGGATAAAAACTGAAAATTACTTAAATATAAAATTTTAAAAAACGGTATTTATAGTCTCGAAGATATTATTGGAAGCGCGGCTTTCCGGCCGACTTATCTCTCCAAAATGTTATAAGATTTCGGTTAAATAAAACTTTTGGAATAAATTCAATATTGCTCCTAGATGAAGCCAAGGTAGATCATTAGTTTCATACTATGTAGAGATGTGAATAGCACTTCGAAACATTATTCCAGCTTAAATTTTATTGGTGTATAATGGAATAAAAAGCTCAATATTTAAAAAATTCAAAATCAGTATTGTAATTTGTTTAAAAAATAAACTTGAAAATTTATTTCTGTTTTTTGAACTGCGATCATATAATTTAAGCTGTAGCAAGAACAGCGTTAAATATTACAAGAGAGGCACATATATATTTCATTAAAAAATACTGTTATTATATAGACAAATTAAATTAGACAAAATAAATATTTAATATGATAAAAATGCTTCAAATATGGATGGTAGTTTTCTTACTTGTAAATGACACATGTAATATATGTATCTATGCAAATAATATTTTTGAGATATTTCTTGTATATCTTATATGCTGAGGTATATATATATATATATATATATATATATATATATATATATATATATATATATATATATATATAATATATATATATATATATATATATATATATATATATATATATATATATATATATATATATATATATAAACAAGATTATGAAAGATGTGAGAAAAGTAGTAGGTAATTATTAAATAAAAATAATGATTGCTATTCCGTTCATCCAATTTTACAAGCGATTACTTACGCGACTATGCTAATATAATATACAAGTACGAGTGCTTCAGTCTTCGTGCTCAGAATGCCAGTCAATATTTTTAATTTATTAGTAAATCAATTTCATACTTTTCGTCTAGGCATCAGACGTTGCGATGCAGATACTAAATATTCCTTATATTATATTTATTTCTTAATTCATGTATCTACGGCTAAATTTTGTTTCAGAAGGAACCTTGTAACTTATATCAATTTAGGAACGCCTAAACTAAAAATTTAATTTGTGGCTATAAAACAATCAAAAAATATGCTAAATCTTCTAAACCCCAGTACAAGTATGTTTACCAATTCTAAAAGAATTTCATTATTTAATTCAAATTTTCAATATGTCGGAAGCAGACATCAATTTATAAAGTATCTGATGTGGCAAACACATGACCTTCCGTCAATTCTATGTATTTTATATAAATTGCTCACAGATTAGGTAGTGTCTTGCAAAATATATATTTCCAGTAAAATTATTTCACGAAGTATGCAAATTGTACTTGGCAATGACATCTATCAATTAATAAAAATTACTATTTCTAATATGGTTTCCAGGGTGAAATTACAGGAACATAGGTTGCAAGATTTATGAAAATTAATTTCATTATATTTTATCTCCAAATAAATTGAATACAAAGAAAAAAATATAATCAAATCGTACAGAGAATAACATCTTTAATATTTATGATAACGTAAAATGTCAAAAAGATCTGCAAATAGGAGTCCTTCCGCTGACCAATTATAGCCAAAATTTAATCAATACCTTCCTAACCTAAGGTGACGGAAGGTAAAAAAGACAAAACCACAAAGAAGAATAGCAAAATTATTTATTTTAATAAAATTAAAAATAAATGTAACATTTATGTAGCAATGTTAAAATATTTTGCAGTTAAAGCGTATAAATACATATCTGCAGACCCATTTTATTAAACATACAGAATAAATTTTGTTTTGTTTGATTTAATTGAAGAATCACATATAAATCATATTTGAACAAATATTTTTCAAAAAAATTATTAAAAAAATATATAACCAAGAAAAATTATGATCCCATGTTAGACGAGTATGTTCGTATTCCATGTTGGTGCTACAGTAAATAATATTTGGCAACAATGTAGGATGCCCGATTGATAGCTTTTTGTAAACATATATCAATTTTGGACGCCAAATTGTCAGTATATGTATTGTGTTCTTTAAATATAAATTTTTCGAAATATCCTTATGCTCATATTTTTAGGTAGGGTAAAATATTCTATATACACGAAAATGTAGGCGCCTAGGACCAATATTTCCCATAGACGCCAAATGGATGTTTCTTTGTACGGTAGTCATATTGATATATATAAATAACGTGTTAGGCACAAAAAAAATAGTACACATATTTTCTATAGACGTACTCCTCATATCTAGCGAACCTTGAGCGGACACGGACCAGCACCGGCCAATATTGTCGCCAAGAATATTTTGCTGTGTGAGCGTGTGACTGCATGTCTGTGCGGTACGGTTAGTATGAATGGATGCATAGACTCACAGACAGCGTACCACTTGACACTTGGCCATCAGAAAAAATGAATTTGGTGTTCTGTTTAATTATCACGAATGAATTTTTAGTTACAATGCTTTCGAACTCATATTTACTCATCCTAAAGTATTTGAAAAATCTGTCTTCATCGTCTACGAGCTCTTTGTATAGTGTATGATATTCTTCTTTTTTTGTTCAGGGAATGGATAGAAACCTATGATTCTTCTGTTGCACTTCTGCATAATCCGATTTCTCTTCTTCTTCCAATAAAATTGCTACCACAGGTAGTTCTGAAATCGAAAAATTTTGCAACATTTTAAATACGCGCGTGCCCGCTCAACTTTTTAGGTCTGTCGGCGTCTGTGAGTGAGTTGTCGTATGATGTGAAAACTTGGGTCAATTCCACGTCTGTCACGTTACGTGCAGGTCACGCTATATGCTGGTAGATATGAATCGAGCTTAAGTGGTGTCTCGACAGTTACGTAACGGTACACCTGTGTAATAATTTATAACAGTTCCACCATATTAATGACTCTAAAAAGGGCATTTTAAATCTCGCGAACAGTGCGACAACAGAAACCACTAGCGAGGGAACCGTTCAATTCGCGGCTAATATAAATGGCACTTAGTACCACGCTCCACTTTTATTCAATAAAAACACTGATCACAGTCTTCCAGTTACTTTCATGAAGAAAAAAAGTGCTAGATGGAAATGGGGGAATCTGTGATTGTATTACATATGTTAGGTCGAGGAAGTTGCGTGTTTAGCATCTGTCGACTCTAAATCGTAAAAATTATCTTTGCAACTGTTGCACAGATGACTAAACTACGTGTAAAGATGACGCACATTTTGAATGTTTTACGGAAAAAAATCGTAAGAGGCGTGAGTCTAAAGAGAGAGATCGTTTTCAAAAAAGACTAATAGGAAAATGGAAATTTTGGACCTCGTACATACGCACGTACGTGGGCCGATGAGAAGAAGAATATTTGAAGAATTCATCGACGATAGGTCAAAATTGTGCAAAGTTAGGTTCCTGTAGTTGAAGGCGGACGTGTTCAAGGCTACCAAAGACTACGTAGGTCTTGTAGAAAAATAGAAGGGTAACAGTGTTAAAATCCGGCAGTCGGACAACGGATGTGAGTATACAAATCAAGAAGTCAATGCGTACATGAAGAAACGAGGGATCGCCAGAAGATTAACCTTTTCACACAATCCTGAGCAAAACGATATAGCTGAGAAAAAAACGTACTCATCACGACCCTGCTCGATGTATTTAGTGGGAATCGAGGTTATCATATGAATTTTGGACGGAGCAGAGAACACTGTAAATTATATAAGAAATCACGTACCTTCGAAAAACTTGGATGGTCGAACGCAATTCGAGCCGTGGACTGATAATAAATCAGATTTATCGAATGTCAAAGTATTCAGAAGCCGTGTTTTCAATTCGAATAAAGATCCTGAGATTCTAGAGGCAAACAGCACAATTGCCTTGGTTTATGCAATACGTAAAAGTTTCCAGATTTGAATGTATTTGCAAACTTATAAGATTTTATCCAGTAAATATGATATATTTTAATATTCATATTATTCAAGTCATTCGGCGGACCAGTCAACGAAGTTCGCTAAGTTAGAGAGATAGCTGCTAGGTGCCGCTGGACGCAACCAGTGAATCTACAGAAGAACGTCCCTGCAGGATCGGTTCGCCGGTTTGCAGACACCGGCCATGCAGAACCGATATGAAGACGTTGAATATTCGTGGAAAGACAAACCTGTTGTTGACAATACGGATGATGAAGATTTCTTGGGTTTCAACAACAATGAAGCGCATGTACTAAGTGCTTCCGATGTAGCTGGAATTACTATAGAACTTGCGATGACGTTTCTCTCATAAGTTCCCATGAAGGAGGCCATGATGGATCCTGGTGTAAATTAATGGAATCGATAATAAAAAATAATACTTGGTTGATCGTCCAGAGGGTCGCCAGGTATTCGGCAGCCGTATGGTCCTGCGCAACAAATGATACCAGATGGAACACTCGACAGAAAGAAGACTAGGCTGGTGGTACAGTATTTTAGTTAACAACTCGTCCAAGATTACTCAAGAAACCTTTACACTAGTAGCAGCTGTCAGCGGGCTGCGATATTTACTACAACAGATTATTTTATAGATTACATATCTATATCTTTAAATCTATAGCAGGTATAATATTTTTTTAAATGTATCGGATAGAGAATTTTGTTTTTTAATATTTGTAATAACAAATATTAAAAAAATAATATTTAGAAGATTTTTGTCAAAATACTACTACTTTCGGTTGGCCAATTGTTACCAGAATCTATTCAACCCTTCTCATTACTGTTAGATTGAGGAATCCGTAGGAATCATACCTCCAACTTAACACACATACACACACACACACAGACATCATCGTAAAAATGTTATTATCGGATCTCAAGCCGACCCAGGTGGAGTAGTGGTAGCGCAATCGCTTCACGCTCCAAGGGTCCTGGGTTCTAATCCCGGGTAAGGCATGGTTGTTGTGTGTGTCTTTCATCATTTCATCTTCATCAACGAAATGTATATAATGTAAAAGTTATAAAAATATTAAGCAAAATGTCACCCCCATGTATCAATTGTAATAAGTTCGATGTAACTTTAAATACAATAAAGAATTATTATTGTTATTTTCGGATTCTAAGGACCTTAAAACGTGCTTATTGACTAAAATCTGGATATGCGATTTTTAGCATGATTCCAATACCTCTCTTAGCGAGAGGTAAAATCTCATATTACAGGGTGGGGCAGAAAAACCTACCCGATTTCAAATCCCTTTTTCTCAAAAGAGGGAGCAGGTAGAGTAGTGGGGTAAAAACCGTTAGAAAGCCGGTTTTATGCCATTTGTCAGTAGTCAACATGCCTTGGTCTAGTGAACATCGTGCTTTTGTTATTGAGCGGTTTATCGAATGCGGCGGTTCGATAATTGCTACACAACGTGCTTTTCGAATTCATTTCGGACTCGGGCGTCATGATCCTGTTCCACATCACGCTACGATTAAAGTGTGGGTGTCAAATTTTAGACAGACGAGTTCAGCATTGAAAAAGAAGTCGCCTGGACGTCCCAGGACAGCAACAGGACCTGAAAACGTGGCCAATGTGAGAGCCGCGATTGAACGTTCCCCGCGTCGTTCGGCGCGAAAACATTCGCTCGCTTTGGCGATTTCCAACCGCAGTATTCGGCGCATTTTGCACCGGGACCTCAAAATGCATCCCTACAAAATGGTTGTTGCACAGGAATTAAGTGAAAGGGATTTTGAAACCCGTACGAACCTGTGTCGCGATCTCCGAGAACTCCCAAACGACGATGTTGTGCTCTTCACGGACGAAGCCCATTTTCACCTTTGTGGTGCCGTTAACAGGCAGAATTTTCGATATTGGAGTGACGAAAATCCTCGAGAAATCCATCAGGAACCCCTCCATAGCCCAAAAATGACTGTGTGGTGTGCTCTTTCCCGCCTAGGCGTCTGGGGGCCTTACTTTTTTGAAGAAAATGGGCAAACCGTAACGGTCAACAGCGAGCGCTATTGTTTCATGCTGGAAAATTTTCTTAGACCCAAAATGGAAGAAAATGGCGTGGAAAATGTGTGGTTTCAACAGGATGGGGCAACCGCCCACACATCGCGACGATCAATGGACATTCTCAGGGAACTTTTTCCCGGTCGCCTCATTTCCCTGAGAGGTGATCTTGGCTGGCCGCCGCGCTCACCGGATCTCACTCCATGTGACTTCTTCCTTTGGGGTTACCTCAAATCGAAGGTTTACCAGCATCGACCAAGGACCCTTCTTGCTTTACGAAGGGAAATTGCTCGGGCAACTGAAGAAATTCCTGTGGAAATGACGGTGAAAGTCATGGAAAGCTACCGCGAGCGCCTAAATCAGTGTATCCGCTCCCAAGGACGACATTTGAGTGATGTGCTTTTCAAAACTTAAATTTAAAAATGGCATAAAATTTGCGATATGTTAATAAAAAATTTTTTTGACAAGTTGAGTGGTTTTAATTTTATAACGTTTTGAAATCGGATAGGTTTTTCTGCCCCAGCCTGTATTTTTCTCGAATTTTTCAAATGCATTAATAAATACTAATGCATCGTTGAAAAGACAAAAATATGGCGATTTATATTTTAATAAAATAATTATAGGGTGCTACTTAAGAAATACAAAATATCTATATCTGGCATCAAATAGTATATTTAAAACCCTCAACTGGTATGGTGGGTCAAATCTGACCTAAAGCAATTTTATTTCAGTTATTATTTCGCACAGGCGCACACTTCCTAGAATTCTCCTAACATTTAAAGTAGTTGTACATGCTACATGCGTTACTAACGTATCTTGCGTAGTTTCCAGGTTATACTATTGTTTGGGTCATATCTGCCCATCATGCCGTGTCATTATTTTGTATAATTAAAATTTTGTTAAAATGGACACAAAACGGGCGCTTACAAAGCATGAATTGAAAATATTGGCATTGGATTCCTATATAAATGATTATTCCGATTCTGAGGTTGAAATGAGCACCCATAGCACAGATACTGAACAGGAAAATGATTCAGAATACTTGGGACTGAAGAACAGCAAAAGACATAAAATAAACCGAAAGACATAAAAAGACGAAGGTGCTACATGTGTCACGATGATAACAAACATCCCCTTAAATGCCCTGCATGCAGTAATGGGGTATGTGAGGCACACAGCATCTCTACTACAATCTGTCAGCAATGCAGTGATTGAAAATTAGGTAAAAATAAACACTTCAGACTTTTTTTGATAATGACAATTTTGTTGTATTTTTTTCAGATAATATTATGATCTGTGTACTGAATAATCTGAATTCATGCAGACTTCAATCCATTTTGGAATAGTTTTTTTTTATTTTATTATAAAGTGCTCAGAAAAATACATTGTTTTATATTAGTTGATTAGTTAAATTAAAACCTTAAAAGTAATCACCAACCAAGTTATTTATGTCAAAAGTTTTATAATAAAACAATAAAAAATAGAGGGTCAGTATTGACCCACCATACCTTAAGTGATTGTCAAACATACCATACCAGTTGATGGTTAAAATAATAAAACCTTTATATGAGCCATTTTTTTCTAATTAAAAAAGTTAAAGGGCGCTGGGGCGTCTTCCCTGACTCATCTTGTATATATATATAGGGTGATCACGCGAGATTTAACCAGCAATGATCTTCGTTATTAAGCGACATAGCGGTTATCTACAAATAAACAAATGTACTATAGACAATATGGGCAATAAGATGTCGTATCAAGAAGCGTTCTATTACTTCCGGTTCCGGAGTATGTGATACCAACTTTGAAATTTCAAATGGAACATACATTTTTTTTATATTTTTGAAAAGTACATAAAATTTGCTTTACAATGATTGTAAATAAGTAGGACGTTGTATTATTAAAAAGTAAAATGGCGGACATTGTTTTATATTAGTTGATTAGTTAAATTAAAACCTTAAAAGTAATCACCAACCAAGTTATTTATGTCAAAAGTTTTATAATAAAACAATAAAAAATAGAGGGTCAGTATTGACCCACCATACCTTAAGTGATTGTCAAACATACCATACCAGTTGATGGTTAAAATAATAAAACCTTTATATGAGCCATTTTTTTCTAATTAAAAAAGTTAAAGGGCGCTGGGGCGTCTTCCCTGACTCATCTTGTATATATATATATATAGGGTGATCACGCGAGATTTAACCAGCAATGATCTTCGTTATTAAGCGACATAGCGGTTATCTACAAATAAACAAATGTACTATAGACAATATGGGCAATAAGATGTCGTATCAAGAAGCGTTCTATTACTTCCGGTTCCGGAGTATGTGATACCAACTTTGAAATTTCAAATGGAACATACATTTTTTTTATATTTTTGAAAAGTACATAAAATTTGCTTTACAATGATTGTAAATAAGTAGGACGTTGTATTATTAAAAAGTAAAATGGCGGACATTTGAAATATCTTACAAAATAAGCCAAAAAAGTCTGGAATTTTCTTTTATTGGATTTGTTGCATAGGTTACTTAATATAAATGAATTTATCCCAAAAAATATCATCATCTATGACAAAAAACAATAAAATCTCACCCCCCTTGATTTTTTTTCCATTCAATATGTTCATATTTCAATCGTGGCTACATATACATACATACCATACAAATCATACATACTATGCATATCATACATACCATGCGTATCATGCATACCATACATACCATGCATACCATACATATCATACGTATACATACCATACATACACACAGACATATGTTCATATGTACGTACATACATACTTACATACGTATATACATACATACGTACATAGTTATATACATTCCAGAATGTAACTCGAAGAACACTGTACTACTACCTAAATTAAGAAAGCCACAGAACACCTTTTTCTTATAAACACTACTAATGTCACTTTAATAGAGTGGAGCGCGCTCCACCCATAAGTAAACCCTTCACTTGTGTGTTACTCAGGCTTGAGTAAAATATATGAATATACGATTTGGTGTAGCTATCATTCTTCTAACTCCTCCCACCTACCTTAAGGCTTAGATAATGGAGTTAGAAGATTCATGCATAAAATCACGTAATGAGAAAAATTAAGGATGTAAATGGTGGAGAAATAAGGAATTAACTTACCAAAAACAAATATCAACAATAACGGAATTGAAGGAGTTTTGTAGTGGAATATATAAAACAACGGTAAAAAGGATATACATGCCAGTAACTTAAGACCAATGAATAAACCTTCATAAAAAAAGAAAATTAGTATATATCACATAAATTAATTAATACTTTATTTACATTAGCCATACAATTACGATAAGATCTCTATACAGTTTCGCTTCGATACAATGGAGCCCATTTTTAATTTATGTTATATTAAAAATTTGAAAATAAAAATTCTCTCCGTTAGGTACATATTGTGTAGTTGGTTCACAGAAGTAGAGAAGATACTGTAGTCGTGACGAAGTTCAAAAATGCATGCTGCTAGGTGCGCATGTTACTAATCGGGGTCACCAATTGTGCAACGCTTTTAACGGTGCATATAAAAGTTGAAATTTGAAGGTGGGCAAAGGTAATAATTAAATTCTTGAATTTGAGGAGCTAAATTTATTTCCACCTTTAACCTCCTACTAGACTTAAAAAATAAAAAAACTAATAGAAAATCATACACAGCAAGTGGCAAACATCAAAATTAAAGATACATCAAAAATTAACTCACACAATAAGACAATAACAAATTTAATAAAACAATTTCCTAACATTACTTCCCCCATTAATTTCAACGAACCAGTGGTTCACCAAGTTAAACATCATATAGCTATCAACAGCAAATTACCACATGCAAAACCAAAACAATTAAACCCCGAAAAGTTTAAAATCGCCAAAAAAGAATTCGACGACATGATCAAACTAGGAATTTGCAGAACTTCTGCATCATCAGTTTCTTCACCCCTCCACATGGTTCTCAAAAAAGAACAAAACGATTGGAGACCACTGCATTTTTTTTCTAAAATCGACTTCCTATCATCAAATTCCAGTCGCAGAAGAAGATATTTATTTAACAGCCATCACAACACCGTTCGGCCTATACGAATTCACTAAAATGCCATTTGGCCTTAGAAATGCAGCTCAATCTTTTCAAAGATTTATGAACGAAATATTATATGATCTCGATTTCGTTTTCGTATATATTGACATTTTGAGAGCAAGTAAAGATCAAAACAAACATTATACTCACCTTAAAACTTTACTCGAAAGACTCAATTCTTTTGGCATTAAAATCAAACCAGAAAAATGCGAATTAAACGTTACATCTTTAAACTTTTTAGGACATAACATAACAAAAGACGGTATCAAACCAGCACATGACAGAGTTAAAAGCATTCTTGAATTTTCATCACCCAACACATGTAAAGGCTTACACAAATGTTTAGGAATGATCAACTACTACCACAGATTCATCCCACATTTTGCATCAACTCTTTCCCCAATCTACGAAATGATTTTACACAAAAAACAAAATGAAGTTTTAGACTGGACAGAATCCACACTAAAAGTGTTCAATAACGTCAAAAATAAATTAGCATCCGCTTCTTCATTAGTTTTTCCAAATCATTCAGCCCAACTGTCAATTTCAGTAGACGCATCTTCTTTCGTGATAGGGGCCGTCCTACAACAATAACACATGGGAACCACTGGCTTTCTTTTCCAGAAAACTCTCAAAAACTGAGAATTCAAAATTCTCCCTCAAAGAAATGTGCTTGCCATTTCTAGACATAAAACTTTTTTGTGAGGTAAGTAAAGGTCACCCAAGACCTTATTTACCTCCAAAATTCCGTCAAACAATTTTTAATAAATTCCATAGTTTATCACATTCCTCTTATAGAGCTTCCAACCAACTAATCTCCTCTAAATATTTCTGGCCTCATATGTCAAAAAATATTTACACATGGTGCAAACAATGTATCAACTGTCAAAAGTCAAAAAATTCCAGACACACTCGATCCCCATTACAACCTTTAAAAAATCCAACAGGTTACTTTCAACACATTCACATGGATATCATTGGACCACGTCCAAAAATAAATAACTTTCGCTACATTTTCACCATAGTTGACAGATTTTCTCGTTGGCCAGAAGTATACCCTTTAAAAGAAGCTTCAGCAGTTAAAATAGCAAAAACCTTTTTCGAACAATACATATCTAGATTTGGCATACCTCTCACCATTACAACAGACCAAGGAACACCTTTCGAATCCAAACTTTTCAAAGAACTCGCTAATTTTTTGGGCTCAAACAGAATTAGAACAACCTCTTACCATCCTCAAGGCAACGGCGCAGTGGAAATATTAAATAAACAGATTAAAACAGCAATCATAGCAAAGTTATCAACCAACAATTGGTTAGAACACTTACCTTTAATTTTGTTAGGTGTCAGAACCGCGATCAAAGAGCCTATACAATGTTCCCCAGCGGAACTTGTATATGGAGAAAATTTAAGACTACCCGGTGAAATTTTTATCCAAACTACTACCCCAAAACTAACCGAACATGAGGTACTCACACAAATTAAAAATACTTTCTCAAATACAACATACAGACTTCCACGAAAACGTCAAATCACTCCCTTCATCCACAAAGACCTTCAGTCATGTCAATTCGTATTTCTACGCGCAGATGGCGCTAGACATAAACCACACACATATACAGGTCCATTCCGGGTGATAGAACGAGGGAACAAATTTTTCAACATCGATATCAACAATACAAATCAAATAGTCTCCGTTGACCGACAGAAGCCGGCGTACATGGATCCGGCGAATTACGAAAACCGTCGAACGGTCTCTGGTGGTCGACTCCTTTCGCCAGGGAGGGTTACTGTGCCAGCGCGGGTAATTCAATTTTAAATATTATCACTACGTTACCCCTGCTGGCCCAGATGCATTCAATTTCAAATGTTATAGTTATAATTATCATTTTTGTAAAGCAACCTTGTATTTTCATTGTTGCTATTATTTTTTTGGTTGCCATGTTTTGTGTTTATTTATTTTCTGTATTCAGTTGTAATAGCTCCGATCTGACCACAAGAAATAAATTTAGCTCCTCAAATTCAAGAATTTAAACATTACCTTTGTCCACCTTCAAGTTTCAACTTTTATGTGCACCGTTAAAAGCGTTGTACAATATGACTAAGATTTTTGACACTGTTGACAGACATGAGATGTATGTTCATATGTTTAAAAGATAATAGTTTGTTTTTTAGATTAAAAACACGCACATGTGTATGGTGTCTGTAAGGTTAAATTGAAAAGTGAAAATCTAATAAAATGGAAGGCTCCGTTAATATTTAATAAAAATATCTATAATAATTTAAAAATATTCCCCGACCGTAAGTAGATTTTACGGTTTTCTAAACTTTTAATAGTTTTGTGGTTTTCTCGTTGCTTGACTTAGCTCCTTGCTTCTTTTCTCATTTTTTGTAATTTTAAGTAAAAATAATTTTATATTCATCCTATTTACGTTATAAATTTTCTACTGCAAAGTACTGACTGGGTCCATTAAATTCCATAGCGAATAATGGAAGACTATTTAAAAGTACAAAATTAATTTGAACAACTTTTCATTCTTGTATTTTTGCTCTAAAATGTACATTTTAAAAATCCCATGTTAAACTACTATGTTCCTCGTTTTGTTGCACACTCTATATCCTAGGGGGTCTCGTAGCCGCGTGCCTGAGTATCTGGTCGCAAATCTGGGGAACCGGGTTCGATCCCGACCGACGCCAAATATTTCGAATTTTAAATGGCACAGAATTGACCCCTCTGGTGCGCTCTCCACGCCAGAAATGAGTGCCCGTGAGGTGATGCCTAGTAAAGGTCCACATGTTACAAATATGTTATCAACATTACTGAAGTCTCTGTACAAAGCAGATTGGCATACCCAGCAATGGGTAGTATGCCGTGATAATACATTTTTTCCTACGACCACTACAGAAAAATTCACTTTTCCCATACGTTACATAGCCCGAAAGTTACTCATTTCCCACAGTCGTGGGTTAAAGTGTGACAAATTATTTCTCACACAAGTTGCCAACTGAAAAATGGCCCACTCTTCGTGCCATTCTGTGTGGTTTGAAGTAAATATAAAGACATATCTTTTACTAAAAAGTCACTATCATGTCAATGAATTTCTAAATGAAAAATTGAGAGTATTCTTTTAACCTACGCACGATTTTTTTTGTAATTTTTGGCTTTTCCTAATTCAATGTATTTTGGTCTTTGGAATGGAAATAAAGAATAATTATTTTTATCCAATGGCAGACATAAAAGAGCAGCAAAGAATCTTCAACAAATGTTGTTATGGTTAATAATGAAGAATTAAAAGAAATAAAATTATTGTAGGAGCTGGATAGATTTACGAATCACTAAACCTGTTGTTGGGTGAGGTGTGACATATGATGACCAAATAGAAGCCTGATATCTGGCTGTGTTCTACTTTTTTGTGTAAATATAAAATTCAGTTTACCATATGCATGCATTTACCAAGACAAATATAACAAAATCTAGTTCTGAAAATAATCAGTACAGGTCACCGTGAGTGATATTTACTAAGTTTACACGACAGGGATTACCTACTTTGCCTTGAATTTTACTTTAAAAAGGCGACTTTTGCCGCTGTGTGAACACTCATGTTCAATTACATGTCTTCCTAAAGTCAAGCCTAAAATAAATCATCTACGTAACGAAATTGTTATTATAAAATGTATTAGCTATTTTACCCGTCACTATTGGATGGCAATCACTGTTTTTTCCGTAAGTTATGTGACGTGCGCCCCTGAGTTAAGAGTATACGAGCGCCGGTACTGAAAGAATGTACCAGAGCGATGACGTAATCCTTCGCCGGAATTACCCAGATGATGCAATCGCCGGCGATGTTCCGGTTAGACGTATAATTGCACCGTTAACCTAATTCTTTTGTACTCGGTATCACTGTGGCGCCGGAGGGTCCTAAAAGGACGTTGGGCTGTATAAATACCGTCTGAATGACAACGGAGAGATATTCTGTGATATAGAAGCAACGAGCAATGAAATCGGTCATATAAACAGTCTACGAGTTGTGAACATAAATAAATGTAGTTATATAAATAAATATAGTGATATAAATGTTGGTTAAATAAATAATCTTAGTGTTTATAATTATTTAATCATAGTGTTAGATGTTTTTATCATCTTTTTAATATTTATCCTAATTGTTTATCGTTTAGTAAACGTATTATTTTAACTAATAATATTTGTCCGATTTTTATACTTCACCCATATAAATAAAACGTTACAATTGGTGTCAGATGTGGGGTTGTTAATAAACTGTGAAGTGTAAATAAAATAAAATAAAATGCCTCCTAAACTATTAAAATTAAGTGAATTAAAAGTAGGTGATCTCAAGAGAGAACTAGAAGAACGGGATGTGGAAACAACAGGAAGGAAGTCAACACTGCAAGAAAAACTGCGGCAGGCATTAACCGATGCGTATCCGACATTGGTAAACAGTTAAAAGAATTAAAACAGGAAATGACAGAAAGTTCTAGAACATTAGAACACAAAATTAATAGAAAGTTCTAGAAAATCGGAAGAAAGTTCTAGAACATTAGAAAAAAAATTGGAAAAGAGTTCTAGACAAGCAGCAGAAAATTCTTGAACATTACAAAATAAATTAGAAGAAAATTCGACAACATTAAAAGAAGAATTAAAACTGGAAATGGCAGAAAGTTCTAAAAGCAGACGAAATGTCTACTAGAACATTGGAACAAAAATTAAAGAAGAATTCGTGAAGTTTAGAACAAAAAGTAGAACAAAATTATAGAAGATTAAAAGAAAAATTAGAAGAAAATTCTAGATGTTTAGAAGAGAAATTAGAGGAGAATTCTTAAAAAAACGAAACAGACCTGAAGAATTTAAATGATGAGATTGAAGAAATACGAGAAAAATTCACTAAAATCACATCGTCGTCAATGTCAAATTCCAATGTAGCAAAGGCAGGACTACTAGAAGAAAGGAAAGTAGTAAAACCTCATACTACTTCAAAAATGCACATAAAAACACTGGAATATAATGGAAAGTCTTCGTGGCTGAATTATTTAAAACAATTTGAAGCGGCCGCAAAAGCAAATAATTGGACGTCCGAGGAGAAGGCTACGGCGTTGACTGTCTCGTGTCGCGGAGAAGCCATCGATATCTTACAAACGTTGAAGGAAGAAGAACAAGAAGACTACGATCAACTAGTCAAGCGGTTAAATATGTGATATGGGAATGCTCATCTGGAGCAGGTACCAGACGCAGCTGAGGAACCGGTATCATTGTTCAAAAGAAAGCCTGCAATAATTTGAAGCCGATGTAGCCCCTTTGGTTCGTCTCGCACATCCTACAGCCCGTGACAGCGTTTTGGAGTGCTTGGCCACTCAATCATTCATCTACGGATTCGAGACAGCGAATTTCAGCAAGTACTGCGATTGGCTCGCCCTAAAACTTTAATCAATGCACCGTCATATGCATTAGAACATGAAGCTGCTAAACAAGCTTCACGTAACCAATCGCGAGTGCGAAATAATGAGGCTGAAAGAAATGAAAATACTAAAGACGAATTGCAAGTAAAGTGTTTGCTGAAAGAAAGAAGCTCCGCAGTTGGAAAAATGGTGAACTGGATCATCCGCAGAGAACCGCAAACGAAAACGGACGAAAGACAAAGAAAATTGAAAGAAATGGAAGCAGTGCCGACGTCTTCAAGAAGACTTAAGACTCCTGGAAAACACACAGAGGGACAGAAAAAGGAACTAGAAAGAAAGGGAAGTAATGTCGACGCATTGTCCAAAAGCCTATACCAAGATGGAGGCAATATAGTAGTCGACTGGAAGAAAAACATTCCACCATTGCCAGAATAACAGTAGTCGACGATAGTTGGCAACCCGATGGACTAAGCAAGGACTAAGAAAATGACCCAACTTTAAAAATATTTCTGTAATGAAAAGCAGAAGAGCGAAAACCAAGATGAAAAAATGATGCACCACACTCACAGAGTTCGTACTGGGCGCAATGGGACTCAATGATGATTGAGGATGGCCTGTTAAAGCGTTTGGTAGAATACCGATGCGACTGAGAAGAGAACTTCATTGAGGTAGCTTGTATATATAAAAGTCAGCGAAAGCTTAAATCTATATATTCTGGCACCACCAACGTCGTCAACAAAGTAGCTCGCTCTTAAACATTTTTACCTCAACAACCTTATGTGCTAACACTATTCATAATATTCCCGTAAATTGTAAAATTCTAAAGTTTAGGCGGACGAAATCGCGGGTACAGCTTGTACTTAATAAGTGCAATTTTTCTGTAAAAAATATTAATATATTAACATTATAAAAATCAAATAATTAACCTAAATTGTTGGTACTTGCATTCGACAATTCCACATAACCAAATTTGATTTTCTGTGTCAATATGAAGTTAATTGAAGGACAAATAACAAATCTAAAGGAAAGTAGACCTGACTTTATATGTAAACGTTCCATTAATTTACTTTTCATATGTCGCCCTTTCAAAATCAAATCAAAATATTTTTTTCTCATCATACGTGTAAAAGTAGTCATCATATCGCAATTGTATCGTCATGGCATCGCTAATGTAAAAAAAATCTAATTACATACCAATCTGCGTTTTTATCGAAGCATCAATAACAAATACCAGAAAAATGGACAGGATAACAAGACACACACAAAAAAAAAATACGTCAAACATAAGATTGTATAACCAATACAATAACCGTGGTACTCCATACATTATTTGCAAATTCTTAATTCCCCATTCATATTCTTCTGAATAATATTTTACCAGATTAAACAAGATGAATGACATAACTACAACAAATTTCTATGTTATAAATATTTAAGGCCATGTGTAAATTCGACAAATAAAGCATTAACTTTAAGCGAATTAATGCCCGATATTTTCATCTGCTTTTACTCTCTGTTAACTAAAAGTCATTTTCAGAAAGAAAAACTGAACCCACTGATACCAAGTATTTTGTTCAATTGTTTCTTAAGTAAAAGTTAAAAACAAAAGAAAATACGATTTAAGGCAATTATCAGTCGTGCCATGAAAAATAAACCAATAATTTATATGTGTTGTTTTTGACATTATTATAATTACTATTACTATTATTATTAATTTTATTATTATTATTATTATTATCATCTTTATTTACCTAAGTCTAGTACAGCTAAGAGCAACAAGGTAAATAATTATATACAATACGTTGGGAAAATTGTACATTTCATTTTCAGGGCTGTAGATTTGCTCGTAATGATGGCCAAAACTTCGGGTTTGCAGGATGGAGATCTCTTCTGCTGACCAGGATGTGATCTTTAGGTGTCCTAGTCGGTTTCAACCATATTCCAGCTGTAAACCATACAGCTAAGGATATACGGGATTTTACGAAAGTACAGTAGACTCCCGATTATCCGAACTCCGTTTTATCCGAAATAGATGCGAAATTTCAATTCTCCGGTTTATCCGAAACGCGTTTTAAAAAATCTCCCGATTATCCGAAGCGAACCGGACATTACCATACAAAATTGTGGAACAAGATAATCTATCAAGAAGGAAGACCTGGGGAAACCGTCGCCGATGAAGACTATGAGAATTTGTACGAGATTGCAACGAAAACAAATGAAAATATTACTCGAGAAGATATTGATGCATGGGTACCTACAGCTAGTAAAGGATGACAGTGAAGAATTGTCAAATGCAGATCTGATTGAAGTAACAACCGAGAGCAACGAAAATGAAAGTGGAAACGAGGATAGTGAGTCGGAAGAAAGTCAGATAGGAAAAATATCGCATAGAGAAGGAGTGGAGTGCTTGAGTAAGGCACTATTATATGTTGAACAACAATCGGAAGTTAGTGCGACAGACGTGCTTCTTATTAAAAGATGGAAGGATATTGCAGCTAAAAACTATACCAACCTAGGTCAAAACAATTGACATTGGATTCGTTTGTATATTAACTAAATAAATATGTAGGTACATACGAACTAATATATGTATGTGTATGTATGTATGTATGTTGTTAAATCAAGTTTTATTCACCAAATACACTGACTTATCCAGTTCTTACAAACTCCCCTTTAACCGAAATTTCGATTATCCGAAACGGGTTCGGTCCCGAGCATTTCGGATAATCGGGAGTCTACTGTACTTTTCTTATAATGTGGGCTGTTCCATATATTGCTTGTTTTTTAATTTCATATGGCTCGTGATTTCCAGGGATGCGTTTGACATTTTTAATAAACTTCTTATTTACAAAACCCGTCGCTCCAACTATTACTGGAATTATTTCACATTTTGTTTTCCACATCCGTTTAATTTCAATACACAAGTCTTTGTATTTTAATTGTTTTTCGGCATCCTTTGTTATTATTTTCTCATCGGCTGGTACGGACACGTCAATTAAATATGTAGTACAAGGAGTTGTTATTATAATATCAGGGCTATTAGCGTTGATGGTACGGTCAGTTCGCACTCCCATATCATACAATATTGTTACATTTCCTTTTGCATCATTCACTACTTTCTCTGGCAGATATTTGTATCATAGTTGTTCATTTGTTTGTCCTATATAATGATTGAAGAGATTGTAGTGAATAAGATTGCAGATTTTATTATGCCGTATGACATATTCAGTTTCGGCCAATTCTGAGCAGGATGACATTATGTGATGTATGGTTTCATCTGCAGCTTTACAAATTCTGCATGACTTGTTTTTTATTATTATTATTACTATTATTACTTTTATTACTATTATTATTATTATTATTATTATTATTATTATTATTATTATTATTTTTATTTTTTTTTATTGTCGAATGATCTTACCAGAAGGGATCAAGTCTAGATCCATCGTCTGAGAATGGGCCATACAAGTCTGACACTTGGGTACCGTTTAAATCGGGATAAAGCCCCTATGTGCAACAGATGTGATACTGCTCTGACAGTTGAACACATTATTGTTCCATGTCCACAGTATGAACTACTCAGGCGACTATATCATTTAGATCAAGACCTTTCTTTTATTATAACAGTAAAATGCGTATTATTCTGAAATTTTTGCGTGCGGTAAATATATATGAAAAGTTATTATAGACTTGATTTTTTTCATCCCTTTTCAATTTTCTTTATTTAATTCTTATATTCTTTTCTATTTTTCCCATTATACGTATACATTAGTATGCGTAAATACTTTTTTTTATATTGTATTTTATACATATGGATTTTGTTAATCTCGTATATCTATATAATGTATATGTATTTACATATGTTACTTTTTTCGAAATTACTATTATACTGCTATTTGTAATACTTACATAGTAGTATATGGGCTAATAATCACCAGTTGATACCCTTTTCCAGTTAAAAAAACTTATTATTACTATTTTTTTTATTATCCTTATTATCATTATTATTATTATTACAATTATTATTATCATTATCATCATTATCATAATTATTGTTGTTACTATTATTATTATTATTATTATTATTGTATTGTTATTATATTATTAGTAATATTATTATTATTATTAGGATAATAGGAAGGCAACGAAAAAAATCTGTCGGATATGTCAGAAACAACAAACCTTAAATCGTGTATTTTCTTTTATATAATTCCATTATAAAAAAATCATATACAGAGTGTACCAAAAATAAGTACATTAAATGTAACCAGTGATAGAACTCATCGAGAGTAACAATATTTCTTAATAACTTTTTTTCGGAATCTCAATTTTTTATAGTATTTTTAGGTCAATATAAATGAAATACAAATATCCTCATGTTTGAATCGTCCAACCTGTTGTAACATAATAATTTGACGTATGATTTTTTTTTTTGTTAGGTTTTCAATTCTACTCGTATCTTCCCCGATTTGTGTATAATTTCATCTTCTGGTGTATCCATTAATTTATTCACCGGTTTATAATCATTCGTGTTGAAATTTATTCTTTCATTGTATTCAGTCACAGTTACAAGGTTACAAATCACAACGGAAACAAACCAGAAACAGCTGTTCGTATTCTGTAGAATAGTCCCATTTTAATTTCGCCATTATGCAACGCGCTCTATTTTTCTAACATAGAGATGTTATTTTATTCGACCATACGCGGGTAATGAAATTTGTGCGAAAACTTTGAAGTATTTTAACTCAATACCTAGAAGGTTTGCAAGAGAAAGTTATTAAGAAATATTGTTACACTCGACGAGTTCTATCACTGGTTCAATTTAATGTACTTATTCTGTTACACCCTATATACCGTGTGTTCCAAGCAAACCTTGACATGGGCGTTTAACATGGGAAAACAGTTTTTTGTAAATAAAAAGTGTCCGGCAGAAAATTAAGCCATGGTATTTAATATGATTTATTTATTTATTTGTGGTTTGGTCACTCAACAGGACCAGGTGCCAATAACAGTATGGCGCTACATAATTCTAATTAATTAACATTGTATGATACACAATAAATGTTTGTAAATATTCTGAAATCAAATTCTACACCAGAATTTCAAAAATATGCATTTGTATAAACAAACGCATAATACACATTCATATTTCATAAAATAATTCTTATAATTCGTCGTTTAAAGACTAATAAAGAAACATTAAATATATCATGACAGTTCTCATTTTCACACAAATTATTGTAGGTGCATTTCAACCTGTACACAGAAGAATTTGCCGCAGAGTTGGTTCTGAAAAAAGGGATATCAAATAGAATATTAGATCTGGTAACATGACCTGGCACTCGAAATTATAACTGAGAAATAAGGAATGGAGAGTCAAGTGCATTATTCAATAATTTATGTAAAAAACACATTCGTCGTTTTTCCAAACTAATTAAATTTAACGTTGAACTATAAAATTTTCGATGCATGTAGGATAAAAATTTATTTTGTATGCTTTCGAATTTGTTTACGTAAATTGTATAGTGGGTATTCCAACAAACTGAAGCAAATTCTACGTGACTTCTAACAAATGAACAATATAATTTTATTAGTGTAGATGGGTTCTTAAATAGAACACAAGTCCGTGTTAAAAATCCTAACATTCTGTAAGCCGTCTTCACTGCATTGTCAATATGTACATCGAATAATAATTTATGGTCCAGTGTCACACCAAGATCTTTAATGAGCTTAATATTATTATTATTATTATCAATGTTATAAATGAAATTTATTTTAGTTCTGTTTCTCGTGAAAGTAATGGAAAAACATTTATTTACATTAATATGTAATTTATTTTCGCTTGCATATATAACAAATTTATTAATATCTTGTTGTAATAAATGGCAATCAAATTCAGATATTACAGTTCTGTATAGTTTAAGATCATCAGCATACATAAACAAAATTAGAGTGCGAAAAACATTGAACAATGTCATTGACGTAGATGTTAAACAAGAACGGTCCTAAATGGGACCCCTGCGGCACGCCAGATGTTACGTACGTAAGCATCATCAGAATGATAACCATTTACCACCACACACTGCGATCTGTCGGTCAGATAAGACATGAACCATTTTAATAAGTTACCATTTACACCAATTCCAGCATTCAATAGGTTGTGATCAATTTTATCAAAGGCCTTGCCGAAATCGGTGTAAAGATGCGTCAACTTGTATCATTTTGTCCATGGCCTGTAATATATAGTCCGTATATTCAAGAAGGTTAGTTTCCACTGATCTGCCAGAAAAAAATCCATGTTGTTGAGGAATTATTAAATTTTCAATACTGGAAAAAAGTTGTTTATATACGAGTATAATGGATTCAAACACTTTTTCCATTATACATAATTTCGATATAGGCCGATAATTTTCAACATTATTTTTGTTACCTGTTTTAAATATAGGGATTACATATGCTTTCTTCCAGATTTGTGGAAAATGTCCTTCCTCGAGCGACTTGTTAAAAATAATTGCAAGGGGAATGCACACTGCTTTATAAAGATACTTGGTATTAGAGGTGGGCGCGTGAGTAGCTTTTTGTTCACGATCACGCACGTTCACGAAACTAAAAAGTTAATCACGACCAATCACGCACGACTTTTTATGTTTGATTCACGATCACTCACGCTCACGAATTTATTTTGGCACGTATGCCCGATCACGCCCGGCGGGTCACGTTCGTGTCACGTAATTGTTTCTATATTTACAATATGTATATCTTGAATGATATTGAAGCTAACTTTGTATACAATTATGGGTACTAGAAAATATTTTCAAGAAAAAATCACATGTTTCGACATGCTAATAATAATAAGATTATAACGTAAAATATTTATTTTAAGATTCATTTTTTAGATAAAAAATAGAAAAAATAATATTGCTCACGCCCGATCACTCACGATATATTTTTAGGTCCTCACGCTCACGCCCAATCACGAAGCAAAATTTAAAATATATTCACGGTCACGCGGGTCACGTCGTGACCCATCGTGACCCGACAAAATTCACGACCCGCGCCCATCTCTACTTGGTATGTCATCTGGACCTGATCCTTTATTAACATCTAGTTTCATTAATGTATCTAGAACTATTTGCTCATCAATGTGTGTAGTCGAAACACAGTTACTGAAGTCGGACTGATTCTGCAATGAACCTAATGCATTGGAATTTAAGGAACCATCAGTGTAAACAGATTTAAAATAATCCGAGAAAAAGTTACTCGTTTCAGTCCCATTTCTCGACGTCAGATTATTATACTGCATTTGCTGCGGAATGTTGCTTTTTTTAAGTGACGTAACGTAAGTCCATTTTTTTTTTACTATTAGTGGATATTTGTTCTTCAACATTACTAACATAATTATTATAGCAAGTATTAATTAGTATTTTCATTCTTTTCCTCAGTAGTGCAAATACATTATAATAAATCTGCGTTTTAAACCGTATATATTTTTTATGATCTTTCTCTTTTTCTCTGATTAATTTAATTAGATCACATGAAAACCAAGGAGGATAACTATTGAAATTGTACTGTTTTTGAGGAACATATGCGTAAATACCTTCCCATATGATTTCGTAAAATTTATTCACATAGTATTCTGTGCTTTGATTCCAAAAGAGTTCATTCCAATTGACATCAATAAAGAAAGTATTAATTTGCTCAAAATCTACATTTTTATATAAAAATATTTTTCTGATTTTTTTTCCATATTATATTAATACTTATGTTTAGGAGGATGGTGTTGCGTATCAGTTTTTGTCAATGGGTCATGACATTCTAAGACCGTTACCTTTTCATAATTTGATAAAATTAAGTCCAGAGTCCTATTATTTGCATTTTTTACCCCGTTGAACTGAGAAAGTCCACAATATGTTATAGTATCAACAAATTCAGTAGATGGTCTGTTGTAAGCAGAAGCTGGCATTAAAGTATTCGTTTTGTGTTCATATTCCCATTGCAGATATAGTAGATTGAAATCACCACAAATAACAAATTTACTATCAGATTCTTTTTCAACGATTGAAGAAAGTTTATGTAAAAATGACATCAAGGCTACATTATCATTCGAGGGAATATAAACACAGCAGACATAAAAACGATTATTGTTATAATTATTAACACTTATCCAGTCGTCTTGAGCACTCGAACACCAGTCATCATTTCAAGGTAGGAAAGTGTTTTGTGGACTCAAATCAACGCACCGCCTCCATCAAGCTTTGATGACGTATCGATACCCCTCTCGCGTCGTACTATATAGTATTCACTGCACAGAATTTCAGAGTCATACACAGAAGAATTTAAAAAAGTTTCTGTCAAACAAATAATGTCAAAATCGCACAATACCGAATTTAGGCGAATGTCATTTGTTTTAGAACGAAGACCTCTTACATTTTGGTAATATACCGATAAGTTCATTTTTGTTATGAAATTTATTAATAAATTAAAACGAAGATTATTATTTAAGTTTTTAAATTAAGTTATTTAAATCCTGTTCAGTGGGAATTAAATGTATTTGAGAATTTTAATTTTTACGTACGTAAATTTTACAATTTCTGGCCCAAATAAATTTGAAATCTTTCGGTTTTAATTGTACGCGGCATGATTTAAATAAGCTGTTATTTTTTGGACTCAAATGCTCATTGACAAAAATATTAGTCTCAGGTTTATCAGGAAATAGCAGTGTTGATTTAAGATCTTTTTTAGCTTTTACTGCAGCTAAGAGTTTATCTTTAAGACAGCGAGTCGATAGTTTTACAACAAATGAACGCGCTGATGTTCTTGAATTTTGCGGAAGTCTATGCGAGGCATCTATATTGGATTCATTTAGCTCAACACCGACTGCTTTTCCCAGATTTATAACAATGTTATTAACATTTTATCACGCATTTCCGGTATATTATTAATAATTAAATTATATAATGTTGAATACTGTTCAAGATCATTAATAGATTGATTTAAGTTTATAATTTGAGTTTTTAATAAATTATTTTCGGTTTTTAAATAGTCTGTCTTTAATTTTTTCATCAAATGTTTTTAATTTTAATTCAAAATCAGTTTTCTTATCTGAGCAAAATTCAATGGATTTGATTAAGTTGTTAAACTTCTCATCAAACTCAGCTGTTAATTTTTTTTTTAACTCATTGAAGAGCGCGCGCATGTTTACTTTTTCAATTACCACTGTCATCATTTTCCGATCGGAGTGATGCGCGAAACGGCTCGCATCCCCACAAAAGAGTCTAACGTTTTGAGCACGCCTTGTTGTTGCTCAGTAATATTCGCACACAACAAATGAAAAGAAGTTTGGCACTTCCAATGTTGTAGCTGAGTGGTTAGCATGTCTACCTGTGGAATGAAACAATTTTTGAATGTTGGAGTTCAAATCTCCATCAAGCTAAACTTTTTTTTATTTATGGTATTAATTGCAAATTATATTAAAGATATTATGAGATAATATCGATGAGTTAGTTATATAATTATAAATAAGTTTCTCTCACGATAATAGTAATTTCAGTGGAAGTAGTAACCGTAAAGCAAGATAGGTACCACATATTTTTCCTTTATAAATACAGTAAAAATACAAAACCTACACATATTCATTGTGTTATTATCATGTTTTATTAAGATCAAAACAAAGAATTATGTATTTTTATTAAATCGATATTTTGATATTTTGTTTATATAATATTATAAAAATGTATTACAATTCGTAATTAATTCATAAATAAAAAAATAAAAAATGAAAAGTTTAGCTTGATGGAGATTTGAACTCCACGTTCAAATATTGTTTCATTTCACAGGCAGACATGCTAACTACTCAGACAATGACAGTTGTATAGTACATAATAAAATATTAAAACAAATATTTATTAACAATTATTTATAATTTTCTTTGATTTATGCAATGATAATAACGTAATTAGTATTAAATAACGTACAGGAAATAATGTACTATTATCATATTAAATAACATGGCTTAATTTTCTGCCGGACACATTTCATTTACAAACCTGTTTTCCCATGTTAAACGCCTATATCAAGGTTTACCTGGGACACACGGTATATTTATGCAACATGAGTAAAAAGTATAATCCTATTTCATGAATAGGAAAATATTAGGACTGTAGTCAGGTACCTACTATAAGTGAAAGTAGACACATTTAATTCTAGTTGCATACAATTTTTTAACGTCGATAATAAAAGGGTGAAAAATTTGCCTTAGCTTACATTTTTTCACCCGTTTGCGTTAAAAAGGTGGGGGGGTTACGTATCGACCTGGAGCGAGGCCACACGAGAATATGCCTGAATGCTCATTTCGTGACGTCATAGCTCCCATCGATCGATTACATTGAATTGTAAACATAGGAAATATACGCAATTAAAACAAATAGGGCTTGTGCAATGTGATTTATAAATATATGTTAGGTTACAACTGTTATAATTGCTAATTACAGCAAATTATTTTACAATTGTTATGTAGTTACTGTAGCCCAGGCAAATGTCTATATAACTTCACCGTTGCATCATAGACCACAGCTGCCCGCCATTAAAGCACAAGCGTAAAGTCCGATCCAGACGACATGGCAAATGTGAACCAATGTTTACATTTGTATAGTTGGCCATGTCGTGTGTACGGATAACCAATGGACCAACCATCACAAATTTTGGCATTGGTCGACGTTCGCTTCAGAGGCGGTAAACATCAAAGGAATAACCAACGTTGGCTAATACATTGGCAACTCTATCCAGACGACTGGAACGAACTTGTCTATTATTGTATTATTTTCATTGCATTTTGCATTTATTCAGTGGTGTAACAAACAACAAGTCATCATGTCTGAGGGTCAAAGTGAATGGTCTAATGATTTAATCTTTGATTTCATTGCACTGTATGAAAAATATCAACTTTTATGTGATCCAAAAGATCTAAATCACAAAAACAGATATAAAATTAATGATGCCTGGAATGAAATAAGGGAACAATTAGCGGGAAATTTCACTATAGATCATTTAAAGAAAAAAAAATCTTTAATGACATTAATGCATTTTGGCAAATGCTGGAAGTGATGTTCGCCTAAATTTCAAAAACTACAATAGACATATCGTGTGGATGCTACTCATTGGTAAATGTTCATATTTGCCAATCTATAACCAACATTGGTTCATATTACATGCGCCAAAATATGCCAATTATTTGTCATGCCGTCTGGATCGGGCTTAAGCGTATATAAGTAACTTTTATCACGAAAACTAACGATTGTAATTTGTTATGCAATTAATAATCATTTTGATGTAAAATGCCTATAAAATGATTGTAACCATCCGAGTTTTGTCAAATAGAGTTATGTGCTTTAAATTACCGTTACATTAGAGTATGTTTTTTGCAAATTTACAAGCAAAAAATTACATTTTTCACAAATATCATGGATAATTATTACATCGACTAGACGCATGTCATTAAAGCAAGAATTAGCAGTTCAATTGAGTTGTAAAGCCTTAGAAAAACGGTTCAATACGTATAACAATATAAAAAGGAACAGTTGTTTGATTTGTTATAATCCTCACCTTTACTAACATCCTTCCTAACTATTCAACTATTATATAATTACCTATTTATTTCCATAACTAAAAAAAATAAATAAAAACCGAAATCTAAATGGAAAAAATATATAAATAAAACTTAAGTTTTACTTTAAATTATTTATTGTTGTTTAAATAGTACAAGAAATATTAGTTACGGAATCTCACTGACATATTTCATTTTTATTTCCAATAATATTGATTATTCCATTCATTACAAATTTGTCCAATCAGAATGTCTTAGTTTCCATTGATGTGCACTTTAAATAAGTGAATAAATAGCACCTAGCTTTTTAACAGCGATTAAATTGAAGCTAGCTTTTATATGCAAATTTTGAACATTTTTGAAGGCATATTTAGCCGGATAATTATTCGCAGAAGCAATATACTTACATGTTTTTTACTTTTACTGATATTCTATATCTTTAAACATGCCGAATTATTCAACTTAAGCAAATTTTATTTATTATTTTTGACATTTATTTGACAAGTAAAAAAAACGATTTGCTATAGTTACAATATAACAACAAAATTTATTGATTTAAATATAAGGTGTTTTTTGTTTATGTGTGTACCGATTTATTTGTGTGAAAATGTGTGAAAATCAACATTTTCGTACAATTACTTCGGCATATATGAATGGGGAAATTGCAAAAAGTGTTCCCAATTTAAAATATGTATAATGATGTATATCTTCTTCAAATTTTATTAATAATAATATATCTGTAATGCATAAATAAAATTATCAAATTTTGTATTGGAAGTTTGTACTATGAATTCATGAAATAATCTTGACATATACCCTTCGTGCTAAACAATTGAATTGATTAAATTTGATATTTGGTTTGAGAGCGCAGAGATTTTTTTTTAAAAAATGACCCAGAGAAGAAGTAAAAATATAAATGAAAAGAAGGAAACAAGCAACAAAGATTGTGCTTGATAAAAGACTCAAACACTAATTCGAACAGTATAAGAGTTTATCTACCACAATAAAGAATTATTTTTTTTATAATAATTATAACAAAAATCGCTATAATATATCCCACAAGCAAAGCCATACAGTACACTCCACACACGCTGACTGCTGCAACTTGAATGGTAGAATGTTTTCTCAAGGCAAGGGCAAGGGCAAGGTTAGTCTCACGCTGTGACGTCACGCGTGAAGAGGAGCCTGTAGTCTCGTGTGGCCTCGCCTGGAGGCTATTCGTTGGCATGGTTGTCGATTGTACGTCCAGCTCCGAAAAAATGAATATTTATAATCTTTATAGTACATAACAACTACACAAATATTGAGTGCTGAACCTTAGAACAGTATTAGCTGCCCTATTTGCATACCTTGTTATGTACATTGTTACCTAAATTTAAAATAAAACTTACACAAGCAGGGATCGACAATAAGTTTCATCAAAGGCACGTACACATAAGGGTCGTTTGTTAGAGAAATAGAATAGTCGTTATTATCCATAGTTTTCTTTAAGATCGCATTGGTAACCAAATTTAGTGATACCGAAGGGCTTTCTCGGGCACTACCCTCGTACAATATAGTCACTCTCTTTCCGTCTTCTAAATTTGCTCCCACAAGTATATTGCGTATATTAAGCACATTTTCTTTCCTAAGACGTATTATTTCTAAAATACATAAAATAATTATTATAGTAATAGTTTAACTAAATATATTTAACACCAGAATAAGTTATGCTTACAAGCATACGCAGTGCCTAATTAACAAATAGGCTCACTAGGTTGCAGCCTAAGGCGCACATTAATTTAACGGTGTACACGAGAATCCGTGTCATTAGCATTTAACATAAGAAAACAGTTTTCTTTTTACTTCTCATAATAGTATCTATTCCGTAAAACTTTATGGGGTGATTTGTATCAGGTATCCACTTTTTTATGGTCTATATGAAATACAAAGGTGAAATTTTCATATCGTTGCATTTTAGAACAAAAGCGTAAATACAACAAAAGTACAGAATAACAAACTGCATTTAATACATACAAATTGTTGTTTACATGCATTCGTTTGGAAGAGATTGATAAAATAAAAATTGTAATATTTAGGTGTTCAGAGTGTTCGATGCATATTTTTATTTTTGTATGTGTCATGTATTGGCACAGCGGTCACCCCCACCAACTCCCACTCTTTTTGTAAGGGTAGTTTACCTGAGGGGTGCGCAAGAGTGTCTTAGCAATCAGTCTTACAATAAACACCACTTAAACCACTACAAACTCTCTTATCATTTATGGTCCTTCGAGAACACAGTCTTATTATAACATAAACATTTTTTGGTCATTACGAGCCGGATTCTAATCAGCGTTAACATTGTTTGATAAGAGTGGAATAATCAACGTTCACATCGTGAAAGTGTTTAAGTGTACAGTGATCCAATCCAGGCGTCTACATTGACCCGATTGACGTATCAACAGTGATCCAATCCAGGCGTCTACAGTGACCCGATTGACGTATCAACAGTGATCCAATCCAGGCGTCTACAGTGACCCGATTGACGTATCAACAGTGATCCAATCCAGGCGTCTACAGTGACCCGATTGACGTATCAACAGTGATCCAATCCAGGCGTCTACAGTGACCCGATTGACGTGGCAACAGCGATCTAACCCAGGCGCCTACAGTGGCATCTATACCATTTCGATCACCGTGTCCAAGTTCCGGACAATCAAGGACATTTTTTAATCGGCGCACCGCTGACGTCCATTCCCGAGGACGACTTCACAAACGTCACCATCAACCGTCTGTCACGCTGGCAAAGAGTCCAGCAGATTAATCAGCATTTCTGGCAACGCTGGAAAAGGGAGTATTTATCAGAACTCCAGCTGCGACCCAAAAAACAACAAGTGCAGTGCGACAATATTAAAATTGGTGCTATGGTGCTTTTAATCGAAGACAATTTGCCTCCTCTAAAGTGGCGTTTGGGCCGAGTTGTTGACATACACCCGGGAAGTGACAAATTGGTGCGTGTAGTGTCTGTTAAAACCACCACTGGTGTGACAAAACGCTCCGTAAAAAAAATTTGTTTACTTAGCGATAATTAAATTTTATAAACAATATACAACACTTCTTGTGTCAATATTACTTTACACCTATCACGTTTTTTTTGAGGTCTAATCCAACTATGTAATTATTTGTTATGCGTATTATTTGTTTATTTAGTGTTAATTGCATTGAAGTCGTCACCTACTTCAAGGGGGCGGCATGTTCGATGCATATTTTTATTTTTGTATATGTCATGTATTGGCACAGCGGTCACCCCCACCAACTCCCACTCTTTTTGTAAGGGTAGTTTACCTGAGGGGTGCGCAAGAGTGTCTTAGCAATCAGTCTTACAATAAACACCACTTAAACCACTACAAACTCTCTTATCATTTATGGTCCTTCGAGAACACAGTCTTATTATAACACAAACACAGAGACTGTAATGAATTTCACAGATATGCCAAATATATTGGCTTTATTCAACTTAAAATTGTACATATATTTAATATGTTTGCCATATGAACATTATTATTTTGTCTTTCAAATGGCAACTTGATATAACACAGACTGCCATGAGAAACAGAACAATGTTAAAGTTATACGACGGTAGATTGAAAAGTTTCCGGATACCCCGAGAAGGCCTTGGTTTTTGAAAAAAATCTTATATCATTGTTTTATTTAACGTTCATATGAACTGTCAAGAATTTTCAGTACAATCTGTTAATTTCGGAATTTAAGCCACGTTCAGGTCGCCCAAAATCGGCTACCACGCCGGAAATTGTGGATAAAGTCCATGATACGGTTTTGGAGGATCGCAGAATGAAAGTGTGCGAGTTTGAGGAAGCCATAGAGATCTCTTATGAACGTATACTCGGAGCAAAAGTGCTTTCTGGCACGAACTTGAGCTGAAAATTTGAAGTTATTTAACAAAAATCCGGTCTATCTAAGACGTTTCATAACCATGGATGAAATTTGGATACATCACTACACTTCAGAGACGAAAATTCAGTCGAAAGCGTGGATTGGACCCGAAGAAAGCGATGTCAGTTCAGACGCCACACTGTTAGACAAGCTGAAACTGAAGAAAAACGCCCGGGAATGGCAAATAAAAAGTTTTTGTTTGACCACGACAATGCGCCAGTTAATTCAAGTCATATTGCTTAACAAAAATTGACCGAACTGAGGTTTGAAATTGATTTGGCTCCCTCGGACTTCCAGCTTTTGAACGAAGAAGCCATCGAAGCAGTAAATGCTTATTTTGAGGCCCTCAAAGAAAACCATATTCAGAATGAAATCGAAAAGTTAGAAAAACGTTGGACCAAGTGTGTTGACCTCAAAGGGGACTACATGGAAAAATAAAATGTAGTCCGTGATCAGCAGCGCCACCATACACACCATCACAGTTTAAATTATTATCCCTCTAAAGTTATGCGAGATTTTACCAGTATTTGCGAATTTCTTGTATAAATAGCCATACAGTGTCTAGAGAAATGAGTTCTTCCGAGACGAGCTCAGCATCTGGCTCCTTGTTCCAGAACCTCTTCTGAGATCGACATGCCAACGTGTCCTCTGCAGAGTCTTAGCAGTGGAGTGCTTTACCGCCGATTTTCGAAGTAGAGTTTGGTGAGTGTATGTATGTCACCTGTCGCCACTTCTGTTCGTATCTCCGATACCTTATGTAGAGATATTCGGTCGTATTTAGTTTTGTTATGTTAATTTAAATGATTGCTTTGCTCTTTGATGTAAATATTTTAAAAAATCTAATTTCAGTAATTTTCCATGAGTAATGACAACTAAGATGAAAGATATTTATTTGACACATAGACTAAGTTTACCAACTTCATAATTTATAAAATTAATCAGCAAAATTTGTACAAAATTCTTCATTTTAGCACTGTTTATGGCAGTTTTAAGTAAAATAGTTTAGGGAAGCAGGAAATTACAAAAGTATGATTGTACATGTTAAAGTTCCATGTTCCATGTCACGGTCAACTCTCTGTAGACCCTTTATAATTTAAAACAATTTAATGTCGGAGAAACGATTTTATCTTTGTCAAGAATGACGGTTTTTTAAAGTTAGCCCCAGGCGGCAAAATGTCTTAAGTCGGCACTAGATAGTGTTCAATTAAATTTACGATATTTTCTTCACTCCACTCTATTGTGCTAACAGACTGTAATAAAGAAATCACAAAACAAAACTTAAAACGCCCACAGTGACTGAAAATGTTATTCGCTACGTGCTCGCGAACATTCTTCTTACCGCTCGTGTTGCCAAATTCATCCGAATACACGAAGCAAACCCAAGCTACTCGCGATCTCTAATACACACCTTCATTGTTAGTTTCTTGTTCGCAAACTTGGTGTGTACGCATAGGCGTGCACAGACATTTGTTAATGGAGGTGTCCAGTTATGGAGGGGAAAATAAATTAATACTAGTTTTATTTAATATGTTAATGGGAGAGATTTGGAAAAGGAAATGAACTTCACAGTATTTCATCATAAATACCATATATAATATTTCATCATAAATTTACAGTAACATACGTCGCTCATAAGGGACGAGTTTTTTTTTTTTAATTTGTGTATTATGTCATTAACATCACCGGCCTGAAGTTAGCCCCGCCCAATCTAGCACCAACGTTCATTTTTATATTATTAGTTAGTGCATCGTTAATGCTTTTTAGTGCACTATAAACGAACGTTAGTGCACATCGTATTATTGAATAAATTACAAAAATTATGGATTGGCCAACTTCAAATTAAAATTTCAGATTTACATAATATATACTATATCACTAGTTATAATGCATCGTTAGTGCTTTCTAATGAACCCAACAGTTTCGTTCCTAGTATTTAGGCTGAAAGTAAACATGCATATTTGGGGGCTCATAACTCATGAACTGTAAGAAATATCTTTAAATTAACACTAAAATGGTGATGTACTGGGACAAAATATAAATTAATTGGCAGTTCCGAAAACCGTAGTATTGAAATAAATATGTATGTGAACTTGAAATCATTTTTTTTTCAAGCATATTATAATATTCATATTATGCTACTGTCTACATATTATATAAGACTTTCATTATCTTACTAATACAATAATGTTGTTCATTATCGTACTAGTAAAAAAATGTTAGCTTCTTACTTCACCGCTGGCAACAACACAACCATGTTGAAAATTGTTCTTTGACAGTTGTACCTGCTCGCTAATCATCCTTAATCACATTTTCTTGTTACCAGCCACAGGGCCGGTTTTACCATAACGCGGATGAGGCGATCGCCTCCGATTTTAACCGGCCTCATAAAAATTAGTATTATTTTTTCTACAATCGGGAAATAAAATTGTTGGAAACAATTGTTATGACCGCTACAAAACACTATGCCTAGCCGCCTAAGCGGAAGATTTGTAAAAAAAATAGAATACTATTTTTACCTCCTGCTACCCTTGGTAAGGGAGGTATAGCGATCATGCTAAAAATCGCATATCGAGATTTTGGTAAATGATCATGTGTTAAGGTCCTTAGAATCCATTTTTAACAATTTCACAATAGGTCTGTGTGTATGTGTGTGTGTGTGTATGTGTGTGTGTGTGTGTGTGTGTGTGTGTGTGTGCGTTGGGTTCATTAGAAAGCACTAATGATGCACTAACTGGTGATGTGGTAGTGGTACATATTAAGTAAACCTTAAATTATAATTTCAAGTTGGCCCACCCATAATTTTTATAATTTACTCAATAATGCGATGTGCACTAACGTTCGTTTATAGTGCACTAAAAAGCACTAACGATACACTAACTAATAATATAAAAATGAACGTTGGCGCTAGATTGGGCGAGGCTAACTTCAGGTCCGTACCAACATCTATTTCTATAAATGCCGTTTGCTCAACATACGGTAGCATTAAGTACGATAGTCGATTCTGGCTCATAGTGGATTACAGTTTTTTTTTTACAAGTTCCAACTTCGAAAGACTTTGCTCCCACGAACAACTTGTTGCAAGAATTAATTACAGAAAGAATTTGTAGCATTTTTCTATGATTAAAGTTTGTTGTTCTCCTACCTTCTTCATCAAGCCAATCTAGTCAATTATTAAGCTTAACTGGAGTGAAGAGTCGCGTTCTTTTTATCATTTGCATCATCTCACCTAATCTCAAAATGAGATGAGTTTGACATGAACTGAGTTGAGATCAAGTGAGATTATTATGAAGTAAAAAAAACGGCAAAAGACAAATTTTGTTAGTGACTTGAACTTACCAGCACAATATCTTCAATATTATCGGCCATTTTCTTAAAATAATACTAATATTTATTAAAGGAATAAACAAATAATATTTTCAATAACCAAAGTAACCAAACTAATTGTATTTGACAGTCCGTGACATCAAAACATTCATCCCCACCATTCATCTAATATTAAAAACTCAACAAGCACAACCTCCAGAGGTGACTAAGAATCGGGAAGGGGGGAAGAACTCTTCTCCTTCGGTCTCACTTTATCTCATCTCCGTTACGATAAATAAAACGGTCAAAATTAGTGACGCAACTGAGGCGACTTGAGATGAGCTAATATCTCATGTAAAAAATTGTAAAACGAACGCGACTAAGGATAGTTTTCGCTTTGTCCAGCTTTTAATAATTTTACTTCGACATCTAGTTCACAACAAATCAAATTTTTGAGAAAGTATCTTATGATCATTGGTGGTCAAATTTAATAGAATACATCTTCTGAAGGAATCTATTATGGATGTAGTTTCTTGGGAAAATTTTCTATTTAACGTTTGTTCAATTTCATCTTTTTTATTTATTTGTAGATTCTCCATATTTGGTAAGTAATCTATACCACGAGGAATCTTCCTTTTTCGTGGACGTGATATTTCTATTTCTAATTTGTCACACTTTTCTACTACTTTTGAATACATATCATCGTACATAGCTTCATCATTTCTATAATTCTGAAGAGCTTTTGATAAAGATTGAACTGATATCATGGCTTCGTTTAAATTAATAGTAAAATCATTTAAAATATACCCAAGTAACACTGACCGGCGGTCGACCAAAACGTATATACGATGACATTGTGACGTTGATTTTTGGTCTGATATAGGTCTATTCAAACTCCTAATCTGATGTCTATACGACGACACTGTGACATTTATTTCTCGTCTGAAATAGGTCTTTTTAGACGTCTAATATGACGTCTATACGACGACACTGCGACGTTGATTTTTGGTCTGAAAAGGACTATTTAGACGTCAGATTTGTGGTCGCTATGACGTCCATATGACGACTTTATATGGTTATAATTAGATGTATTTAAACCTTTGTTATAGGTCTAATTTGACGTCTTTATGCCGATTATTTTTATTTTATTTAATATTATTACAAATTCATATTTTAAATTTATTTAATTTGGCAAATAATAACACACGAAGGGATATAATATTTTTATTTATATATAAATTCATTATGCAAAAATATATAACAATATATTGTTTATTATAATGATTTAAAATTAAAATAAATAAGTTTTACGGGTTAAATAGTTCAAAGCCGTGTAACTCAGCCCTTTTAAATCCGCGAACCGTGAAAGCTTTTCGTTCCGACAATTGGAATAAGGCGCGTAATTTAACCGGGAAATAAACCACATAAATGGTCGTCAACATCGTGTTCCATTTTTAACCTATTTGCCCTGTTCTTTTATGCAGTTCTTGCTATCAGTAAACAAACTTAAGCTGGGCTTAGCAGGGCTATGTAAAAGCAGGGCCCGCGATTGTAGAAGATAGTTGTTGACTGCGAGTATTCCTTTCGACAACTAAAGCCGATTGCAAGGATTCCATCGACTCTTGATTACGAGTATTCCGTCAAGACTTCGAAACCGAACTCTAGGTGAGCAAAATTTTCGTTTTTCTTTGAAACCCGTACCGTGAGCTCTCCGTTTAGTTGTTTATTGAAAGTCAGTCTTAGTGTCGCGTTATGAACATCAGACGCCCGACGTCGCAACGCTTGTTGAGCGTAGGCCAAAGCATCTTCGAATGGCGTATTTGAAAACATCCAGAGACACTACGACTGACACCATCTCGTAATCATCTCCGTGGATTAAATTCACCAGTTGCGCGTGTCTAGCCATTTTACAGTGACTCGTTGCGAGTTTTACCGACTTGACGTTTCGACGCCGCGGCGTGTAAACCCGGGTGTTACAGACGTCAAGACCGCGTGTTTATCCAGAGTTACTGTAAAACGGCCCGTTATTCCAAGTCGTGTATTTTAGCGTACATTGGCCCAAGTGTGTTTTTCCGACTCTACGCCACGACGCCCCAAAGCGTAAGCCGGGGTACTCGAGGCCTAGAGCTGTGAGGTTTGCCTGGGTCGACTTTCTCGTCGTGCGCCGTATATACTGTCGATCTCTACGTACTTCGCGAACAGCCAGTTACGAGCGTCGCCGTCGCAACGCCCGACGTCGATATACCGATTATTGCAGAAATACGTAGCTACACCTCTTCCGTCATTACAGCCATTAGCAGCCAAACCAACAAGACATCAGCGTCGCGACGCCTGGCGTCGATTACGCCAACACGTTTCTGTTTCTAGACAGATCTAAGATCACCGTACTTACCGCTTGCCCGGCGCCGTCACTGCCGTCGCGACGCCTAGCGTCGGTCACGCCGAAACCGTCCGAACACATTTCTATCCACATTTTTTGATAGCCGTGCATCTACCGTCCATACATCGACATCACCACCGTCGCGACGTCCGGCGTCGTTTTTCCGAAAACCAGTAAATCGTCTAATTCGCACACCCAGCATCTTATTTTACGTATCAGCGAGCACCATACCATTTTGTATAGCGAGTTATCATACAATAAATTTGTCTTGCACCTTTTATTGTAATTGTGTTCTTCATATTTTACCCTATCTCCAAACCTGCTATCCGACCGTTGACGCCCGAGCAATCTCACGCCAACTTTCTGACCGCTATCCCTATATATGTATAATATATATATATATTTATTTATTTATGTATTGTCATTACCATCTATGAATAGAAGCAGATTGGCACACCCAGCCAAATATGGGTATGCCGTATTTTTTATTTATTTAAAACATATTACATGATTACACGGAAACAATTTATGTTATATTTTTTGATATAAAAAATCTTATTAGTTGTCAACAATTTAGACAAAACCTAGTAGTGCTATAAAAAAACATTTTAAGAAATGTTGCTAATACAAAAGCAAATGTATAAATAAAGGGAAATATATAATAAAAAAAAAATTATCTATATAGTTTTATGGTTTTACCTGAGCATATTCTATTGAGAACTGACATGTCCGATGGCGGCAGCACCATCGGGCCGATCAGCTGCTTCTGAATTGGTACTCGCAGTGTTGTGACATATGAAAACAAACATCAAAAGCAATTTGTTTCACTTAAAATGGGGTTTGGTAATACAGAACATTTTAGATTTCTGGAAGCAACAGCTACTTCTAAATGTATTATAGAAGATATGTTAAAATATATTTATAATTATATATATATTTAATCAATCGAAATTGATGATCGCAGGTGAGCGAATTGTAAACGCTAACCACATAATATTATGTGGAGTATTAAAAAATGACGGTATAATGTGGGTAATATTTGCACTTTGTCTGCGAACCAGTGCAATTTCTGCAAAACCACAGGAAATCAAAATACATTTAGAGAAAATTTAAAAATTATTAGTGCAGAATGCACGTGTAAAGCTAAATAAAGACCACGAAATATGTAATTATCCGATTTAAAATGACGAGAACAAACTTTCATATGTTTTGTTATTTGTTTTGCACTACGAATTGCATATTCCCATGCTTTTCGTCGATCCATATCCATTTCAACACTTGCTCTTGTCGTAATTTTAAATTTAATTTGGGCATTTTCGGAAAATTATAAAACCCAATGCCTGTGTCTCGACCAGATCTTGAGAGTGACGTCAGAATATACAATTTGTACGACTTTTTCCCATTTTTATTCACATTAAATGATCAAACCACATGTAACTCAAGCATACAGTCACAATATAGTACCAAATCGGAAAGTTCATATTTTTCCCACCAGATGTTATGCCGCAGCTTGTCAGTTGTCAATAGCTCCAAAAATCTTAAGTTTTAAAGAATGTTTACATCTTCCCTTTCAAGCTATTTTAGAACGATTGGATTTAAGTAAACCATCAACAAAGAAACATCATAGTGATTTTTAATACATATTTCGATTCTAGTAATCTTTACAAAGTTGCATTTTTTTAATAGATAATTAATTTCTATTTTCTCTTTTGTATAGATTGGTATTTGCTGTATATAATGTATGAACGCACCCTCCGTCATTTTTTGTTGTCATGTCCAGCATTTTAATTACCACTGGAGAATACTGAAAATAACATTACGAACATTGAAAATTTAGTATATTGTAAGTAAATAAAATTGTTCTTATATTGCTTATGACAATATTTTTTTTATAGATATGGTAAGACGCGAAGCGAAGTACCATTATGAAGAATATAAACAAGCAATCATAACCATGAGACAATGAACTAAACTATTCTTTTCTATACTAGAACGAGCGCGCAATCGTCCTTTGTGTTGCGCTTTTGTGACCACTGCGATCGAACGGGAACGTTGCTATGAAGGGGGTAGCTTTCTCTCTCCAACGCACGGAGCTAAATGGCAAATATACATAGCAAATGATTTTTTTAAAAAAAGAGTTGTTTATTGTTGTGCTTATGGGTGTAACAATGAGCGGGTTCCAACAAAAAAAAATTCGTATTCATAAGTAAGTTCATAATTTAATAATATTTTACTGATAGAATCCAATATTAGTGTTAAAAGACACACCCAGTTGTAGACATCTCTCAAGATTTACATGAGTTGCAAATTATTAAATATGTAGCTATAGTCAAATTTTTTGACTCTGTCGGGTACAGTAATAAAACTATAAGTGAACTATAAATATCGCAATTATGATAAAGCGGCATATCCTTTAATTTCTGCAGTATAATACTGTTTGGCATCGGCCCATATTTTTGAGCCGCTCTATTCATGCATTGAATCAAACATCTACCAGGTATTTATAGGAAAATAGCCTTACAGTCCTTTAACATAAACGAATAGAGCGGCTCAAAAATATGGGCCGATGCCAAACAGTATTATACTACAAAAAGTGAAGGATATGCCGCTTTATCATAATTGCGATATTTATAATTCATTTATAGTTTTATTACTGTACCCGACAGAGTCAAAAAATTTGACTATAATATACCTTGTTCAAAGATATTTCGTTATGGCTTTAACTTACTAAGCCTGTGGTGAACCGCACACAGCAAGATATTCTACCTGTTGGCGCTCAGGGTAGGATTGCAAAATATTTAAATTCGGAAATCTCTAATCTCTGTGCGCATTACGTATTTCAGATTGAAATAATAATGAATTCGCAAAATTAAATTAAGTCTTTGACTATTACTAGAAATATAAGATGAGAAAATCGTCCTTGACCGGTATTAATACATATTGGGGATACTAAGATACCAAAGGCATACCTAGTGAGTAGGTATATAAATGAGTTTTCAAAAATTTAAAATCAGTAGTAATACTAACTTTCGTACTGAGGTCAACAATATACGTATTTAATATGTGGCAACCATTTGACGAAGACAATACTGATATTTTACCTGTTGATAATTGTGATAATATTGAATACATACCTGTCCTTGCACCCCTATAAATCAAGCTTAAATCCCTAACAATAAACCCGCTGAGAGGGCCATAACGAAATATCTCCGAACAAGCTATACATATGCAGAACTTCGCATACAAACTCATGGTAAAAAAAGAAGTTTACAATTGTTGGGAGAAAAAGCAACATTACGACATAAATTAAATGAAACAATACTACTCGTATTTTATCATGTATAGGTAATGGTAGTTTATAAGCAATCATAAGAATAATATATTATTCATATAATTATACGTATTAATTAATTACAAGTTTATCAAATTAGAATAATTAGTATTTTTTAAGAATAAATGTAATTTTTATTGACAAATAAATATTTTTAATCATCAAAATTTGTACATATACTATTTATTAACCATTGACACTGCAAAAATTACTTAAAAGTCATAACCTGCTCGTTTCTTTGACATATAACAGTAAAAAGAGTGCGTGTCGCGCAGTCGACAACCACGCCATCGAATAGCCGTAGCATCGAAAAACCGTGCCATCGAAAGTCGCCACGTCGACACCTACCCCCCACCACAGGCCGAAGCTACGAAAACCGTCACGTCGAAAGTCGCCACGTCGACATCACCCCCCACCACTGACCGTAGCTACGATAGCCGTCACATCGAAAGTCGCCACGTCGACATCACCCCCCACCACCGACTCCCCCACCTAATCACCACTGAGTCTTTCAAAACGTTAATTCAGCTGACTCGCTATAACATAGTTTGTACTTCATATTATTTACGTTAGATGGCACCGCCATGTACGAGTTTGTAATGGCATTTACTCAAATTATTAAATGGAATAAAATATCTATTTTTGTAAACACTTTAATGTTACAAAATATAAAACAGTTAAACATTATATGATAGACAACAAATATATGTGTGTATTTTAAAATAGTGTAGGTATATAATATTGTATGTTTAAATATGTTTTAAAATAGGTGAAATATTTACCATTTTATTTTATAATGCAGAGTTATAAATTTGTTTTAAATGTTAGAGAAAAACAGTAACATGCTATTAGAATTGTTTTAAAATTTAACACCATACTAAAAACTAGATTGAAATAAGGAAAAAATACATACTCGGTAAGTTTCAAAAAATTTAAAAGATTCTTAATTGCAATTTAAGCGTTGCTGCTATCATCAGAAGAATTACAAGAACGAATTTTAAAATTCAGAATGCTCACACAGGGTGGTTAAACATAGTGCAAAGATTAAAGAATTCTAGGGAATACTGAGATTAAACACTCCAGAATCGGAGATGGACAAAGATCTAACTGTTCGTTCATAAGGTTATAGCCATTAAGAATAGCTTTCTTGATTTCGAAGGATTCCAGGTAAGTTAATCTTGGCCTTTTCCTTTCACAATGCAGAATACTTAAATTGTCTTTATTACATGTATGTTGATTTTCTAATAAATTTTAGGCTACATTTGAATTGGTTTTATTGTTTTTAAAACTGTTCATATGTTCATCGCATCTAATGCTGAAATTACGAGCTGTTTGCCCAATATAATATAGTCACAATCATTGCAGTTTATTTGATAGATAACGTACTTTTTATAATTATTTTGGGACAAAATTTTATTATTGACTAGTATTGTTTTCAAATTATTTTTATTATAGAAACCGCATTCTATATTAATTTTTCTTAGCTCAAAGGATCATTTTTCACTGAATTGATTTATATATATAAGTTCGTACCTCTCTCTAAGAGAGGTATTGAATTCATGCTAAAAATCTCATATTAATTTTAGTGAATAAGCACGTTTTAAGGTTCCTAGAATCCAATTATAAAAAAATTACGATGATGTGTGTGTGTGTGTGTGTGTGTGTGGATGTGTGTGTGTGTGTATGTGTGCGAAGACGTTGTAGGTACGATTTCTGAAATTCTATAAGACCAAAGACCTGTGTAACTACGGATTCCTCAATCTAATGAGAAGAGTTGAATAGGTTCTGGTAACAATTGGACAACCGGAAGTGGTAGTTTCTAAAAAAAATCTAAATATTATTTTTTGAAAATTTGTTACTGCAAATTATAAAGATAATTAAATTCTCAATCTGACACAATTAATTTTTTCATTATATGTCCTATAGGTTTAGAGATATAGTATATAATAATATAGAATAATCTTTTGTAATAAATCTCGTTGCCCAAAAAAGTCCATGAATATCAATTGAAATATTTAAATGTTTGTAATTGACAGATAAATGCAAATTGTCAGTGTCAAAAATTTGCATTACTGGAAGATTTTTCTGGGAGGTACGAGTACATTTAATATATCTCTATTTGTGTGTACAAGAAATGTTAAATTCGTTACTTACACGGCGCGAGCAGTCATGTGACTTTGTTGGCCTTGGCAAGCAGATATGAGGATCCGTGTCAGAATGACGGCTAGTAGTTATGTACATAGATGTCAAAATTGTCTTAAATCATAATTTTTCATTCAAAATATTCTGCTATTTATTTGTCATGTGTGTATGTGTATCTCAACAAGGTATCTGATATAAAAAAACTTATTATTGAAACAGGTAATTTTTATTGATCATAATATTTTTAGTCATAATAAAATAATTTATTTAATTAAAATAACTAACATGACATGTAAATATTACAGATATACTTCCAAAAAAATCTGCACAATACCTCTCGCCACTTCCTTTTTTTGGTTACATAAGTATAGGGCGCGAACAGTAATGTTACATTTTTGGGCTTCACAAGCAGATGTGTGGGCCCGTTTCACAATGATAATTAGTAATTATGTACATAGATGTCAAATGTTAGAATTTTTCATTAAAAATTTTAAGATTTTCTAAATTTACGTCAATTTATCACCAGGAGTTTAAAATTTACTTGTATGCCTTAGATATTTAACATTTAATTCTGCTCCACATGGAATTGGAAAATCACTAAATTTAGAATGAGAAATTTATACATAATTACTAGCTATCATTCTGACATGGGCCTCCATATCTGCTTGTCAAGGCCAACAAAATCATATGACTGCTCGCTCCCTATTGTATTTAACATTTCTTGTATACTCTACACCAAAAATTCTATTTACGCATATATCTATTCCATATATATTTAGATTGTTTAATTTTAAATTCATTTTTGATGAAGAAATTTTGTCCTCTTCTAATTTTTCGAAATGTTTCCAATTCTATTAATACATTAAGAAATAATATAATGTATGTACTTCCCAGAAAAAGTCTTCAGTAATGTCTTCGGATTTCTGACACTGACATTTATCTGTCAGTTACAAAAAAATTAAATTTTCAACTATTTTCCATGGCCATTCTTTCGGCTGTAAAATTTATTATAACAGATTATTTTACATATTATATTTCTTTTATCTCTAAATCTATAGAATATATTATAAAATATTTAAATGTATCAGAAAGAAAATTTATTTTTCTTTAATATTATCAAGAAAAAATTTCAAAAAATATTATTTAGAAGATTTTTTTTCAAGAATCTTCTACTTCCGGTTGTTCAATTGTTACCAAAACCTTTTCAGATCTTCCCATGAATGTCCGATTGGGAAATACGTAGTTAAACAAATTTAAAGTCTTATAGTTTTTGAGTAATCGTCCTTCCAACATCCTACATACATACACACACACATACATCCACACACACACACACACACAGACATCATCGTAAAAATGTTAAAATCGGATTGTAGGGACCTTAAAACGTGCTTATTCAATAAAATCTGGATATGCGATTTTTAGCATGAATCCAATACCTCTCTTAGCGAGAGGTAAAAAGTAATTTCATGAAAAAAAAAAAAGAAAAACTTTAGATTTTAAAAGTAAAACAAAACTAAAACATAATATTCCTTACACCATTGGAGAGAAAAATAAGTATTTTTTTAAAGTAAAAATCCAATATGGGCCCATTTAAAATAAGAAAGTTGCTATTAATATCTTGGAAACTGCCATCTTGAATTTTATTCTAACATCAGTTTAAGTTTTTCTCATCAAATCATGAAACTTTTATATGAAACATTTTTTTTATATCTTTTACAATTACGGAGTTATTTGATATTTTCTAAAATCGTGATTTTCAATTTTTTTTGAATAACTTTCAAACTGTTCGGAATTTTAATTTGTTCTCAGCGGAATCTGAATGAGCACTCAAAACTGTAATATTGCCTATTTAACCGACTTCGTAGCTCTTATAGTTTCGGAGCTCCCAATGGTAGCCTAATTAATTTGGGACATCTGTATACAGGTTGGTTGGTTTTTCATTGTCCAGCTTATATCTTCTGAAATATATAAGATACAAGAAAAAGTGAAATGTAGGAGTTGTCTAATACAACTTAATCCATAATTTAGCATACACATTTTTTCCATGGCCTACTAATTTTGTTTGATTTTTTAAATGGAATAGCCTGTATATTTTTAAGGAAAGATTCAAAATCAATTTCCCTTTATAATGATTTATAAAAGTAAGGGTTTGCTTTTAAATTATGTCTGATAAAGAAAATAATAAAATGATAATAGTTGGCTGTGATATTCTATTATTTACCTTGTACACATGTCATAGATCTAATAGTAGTGTTTATTAGTAAAACAGACGTTGATAATAATAATAATAATAAATTTATTTATATAGTAATATCAGTAATAAACATTTTAGTCTTATTTTACCTGCGGCTGATCTTAGAAATATACCTAATAAGTAATAGCTTCAACTGTATGCCTTTTTAATTTTAAATATTTCATTTTGTGAGCCAAAATTCATGCAGAGTACAACGGTTTTATATATAATTTATAAATCGTCAGTTAAAAAAAATTATACCATAAACTTTTTATAACACAATAACCCAACGGCAAGGGTATGTAAATTATTTTGTATTTAATTGTAATATTACTGCTTTTATATTGTATATTCATACAGTTTTTCGGAGCAAGCATGTAACCATTTTATACATTTTACTATTTGTAAAATAAAAATTATTTTGAGTTTTGAGTATAAAATCTACGATGTCATTATATTTATAGCACAGGTCTCCAAATTCTGACTATTAATCTCCAAATTATACCTCCATACAGATTTTTATCTTCTATTTAGCAATGTACGAAAAGGACATACTATACCGGTACATTTTCTAGATATACCTAACAGCTAATAAAATATTTTGTATAAACAATTAATCTCTATAAGTATTTTATTCTAATTTTTAGTATTGACAGTGTTTAAATTTTAATACAATTCTAATAGCATGTTTCTGTTTTTCTCTAACATTTAAAACAAATTTATAAATCTGCATTACAAAATAAAATGGTAAATATATCACCTATTTTAAAACATGTTTAAACATACAATATTATATACCTACACTATTTTTAAATACACACATATATTTGTTGTCTATCATATAATGTTTAACTGTTTTATATTTTGTAACATTAAAGTGTTTACAAAAATAGATATTTTATTCCATTTAATAATTTGAGTAAATGCCATTACAAACTCGTACATGGCGGTGCCATCTAACGTAAATAATATGAAGTACAAACTATGTTATAGCGAGTCAGCTGAATTAACGTTTTGAAAGACTCAGTGGTGATTAGGTGGGGGAGTCGGTGGTGGGGGGTGATGTCGACGTGGCGACTTTCGATGTGACGGCTATCGTAGCTACGGTCAGTGGTGGGGGGTGATGTCGACGTGGCGACTTTCGACGTGACGGTTTTCGTAGCTACGGCCTGTGGTGGGGGGTAGGTGTCGACGTGGCGGCTTTCGATGGCACGGTTTTTCAATGCTACGGCTATTCGATGGCGTGGTTGTCGACTGCGCGGCATGCTCCGGTAAAAATGCCAGGTAAGTCCGTAAGGTAGCGTAAGTGCGAGAGAGAAAACATTCCCCTATCCAACACTCGCACGTGTCTTACACTAAGGACACAGTGTTATACTGTGCCGTGATCGTTCCAGTGTAGAATAGTACAGTTCATTGCCAAGATGGTGAACTAGTTGAAATATACACCACACAACAACGTGCAAATATATACATTTTTTTTTTATTGAGCATCCTTTAGTTTTACAATCTGTACATAGTACAATAAGTAAAAGTCATGTATATTATTGTCGTGTAGGTATTCACTCATTAGCGGATACCTTTACATATTTAATCACTAGGATTATTTGACATGTACTTAGTTATATTACATTAAAATAATTACATAAATGCAATAATGATTTTATTTAGATTAGAAACTGGTAGGCAGATCACTTGGCATGAATCGTTTCAGTCTCCTGCTTGCTGGTTGGTTCATAAGGTTGTTCGGATGTAGATCTATCCGTGTGTTATATTTTGCGCTGTACTCGGTTATAACTTCTTTCACTGTCGGAATTTGTAGATCCTTTCGAATTATGTTGTTGGTCACATACCAGGGAGCAGGGAGCATCAACTAGCGTGCGTAGTACTTTCGATTGAAATCGTTCTAGGATTTCAATATTGGAGTTTGACGCTGAGCCCCATACTTGAACCCCGTATGTCCATACTGGTTTTAGTACACATTTATATACCAATAGTTTATTTTTTATTGTTAGTTTAGATTTTCGACCAATTATCCAGTAGATTTTGGAAAGAAGAAGTCCTAGTTGTTTACGTTTTTTCTTAATGTGTTCGTGCCAAGTTTGTCTCCTATCCAGGTGCATGCCTAAATATTTGACTGTTTGTTCTTGAGGCAATTGATGATTGTTTAGTTGCACTGGGGGACAAGTCTCTTTTTTTGTAGTGAATGTGATATGTACCGATTTTGTTTCATTTGCTCGAATTCGCCATTTTTTCAACCACTTTTGAATATCATCGAGGCTGTGTTGTAGTTCTTGAGATGCTGTGGTGGGATCTTCATGTGAAGCTAGTACTGCAGTGTCGTCTGCAAATGTGGCTGTCAACACGTCTTGCCTTGTTGGTAGATCTGCAGTGTATAGTGTGTACAGGAGTGGTCCTAGTACACTGATAAATACATAAATATATTTTTTGTAGATATAAGATGCATTATTTATTTAATTAATTTGTATTTTTCGTAATATTTTTTTTAAATACTTTTTGTTCATATTTATTGTTGATATATTATTTTGCATTAATACTTTTAATTTTTTTTTATATATTATACAGTATAAATAAAACGAATTAAATTATTTCTTTTTCCTACTATCATTTATGTTTATACCATAAAAATTACGTCGAAACAATGCCCTAAAATGATGTAGAAACAACGTCTTAAAAACACGTCGATACATCGTCTTATAAAGACGTCGATACAACGTCTTACAATGATGTCGAAACAAAGTCTTATAATGACGTCGATACAACGTGTAAACAACAACTTAAAATGATGTTTAAAAAACGTCTTAAAATGAGTACAGGATTCTGTCGTCTCGGCAATAATTATTTCAACAGTGAAATAATTTAATAGTACTATTCTTTGGCAGCTGAAACTGCTTCAGTACGACAAGCTCACCGCGTATTAAACAACGACTTTAATGTTTTTAATGTTGCATTAGTCGACAACGAAATCTAATATTGTATTGTATCGAAAAAATCATTTTTTTTACTGTTATGGAGTAGTGTATTTTGTTTTAAATTAATTGTAATAAATTTCCAATTGTTTGAGCGGAATATTTCAATTATTTATCAGTGTACAGTTTATGTTACATTTTTAACATACTACGTTCTGTTATCATTTTGTAACGGGGATGCCCGGGCACCCCATGTACACGCCTATGTATGTACGCAACTTAGCATGTAATTGATATAGTTAGTGAATTCCATGCGCAGCGCAATGCTATATAATGTGCTGATATACCAATTGTGACATTGCATAAAGCGTAATTCTATGTGCGTGATATATTCAAATATAGGCTTGAGGGGGCAGACGGATAAATTTTGCTAAGTTAGCAGAAATGCATAGTTAGACGTTCTGTACCGATGATAGGACGAGACAGTCAGATGAAATATGTCTCATCGTTATAACACTCTCTGTGTGTCACGCTTGCGCGAACAAGAATTCGCACGTTTAGAGTTTGCGAACAATAGTTCGACGTCAAACTACGCCTAGCGTTAGTAGGCAGCAGTAATCTAAATCACTTCGCTTTAACCTTATCATATTCGCCCCACGTAATTGTATAAGTGTTTTTGTTTATATTCATATTTTGTATCCGTTCTTTAATTATTAACTTCAATATATTATTTAATTTAATCTAACTGGCGTTAGAATATTAAATTAAATCCTAAACACCCGGTGAAATGTTGTGAAGTGGGATCCACGAGGTTCCAGCCAATCAGCCCAGCAGTTCCGTGACGTTCATCTGGTACGGGGTAAGTACCCTTACTCCACATTTCGCCTGCTCCCATTTCGGTCCAACCTGTCCGCAAACGCAATAGGTGGTTTCTCAACCCTTTCGCTAACCACCGGAACAGGTTGTAATAATCCTCCCCTTCCCTTGGGCTACTTTGAGAAGTCCGGCCTAATTTGTAAACTGTTACATTTAGGCAATAGACGGTAGTATTACTGTCCAACCTGTTACATTTGGCTAACAGTCAGTGGGAGATTTATTTACGCCCTGTTACATTGGAACAGTCAGAAGGATTATTGCCAACCTGTTACATTGGCGCAGTGTCGGTAGGATTATTAACAATCTGTTACACAATGTTGCCAGACCTACGGAAATTTCCGTTTTTCTACATTTTTTTTTTTATTTTTACGGAAATCAGGAAAATGAAAAACTCAGGAAATTTAAAGATTTTATTACATCAAGTAATTTTAACCTAATAACGTAGGCGGAAACCAGAAATATTTTTATATACCTTGCCATACTTTTTACGTTTTCACTTTTCCTCAATTATAATTTAAAAAGTTATACTTGACTTCTGTTTAGGATATGTGAATTAATGATTATAAAATAAATAAAAATGCTATAGTGTTTGGAAATTAGAATAAATTTGGCGGGAACCAGATATACATGCAAATAAAGAAAATAAATACATAAAAGCCAATTTTATCTAATGGCTTTTAAAATAAAATATGTATTTTCTATCATATTTATTAATTTTTGAATATGAAGTTCAATAATTTTAAAGATATTGAACAATGTTTAATGTGTACATGTCTCTTTTGTCAGAGTACGTGTTAAGCAGGGCTTGTTTTAAATCATCCCACTTTGTGACTGTGGTGCTAGCGATATTTACTGCTGCATCACCTTTAATTTTCGAAAGAATGCTTGACATAAAAAATTCATTTTGGAAATCGTTAACGTCAACCAAATTATAAAAGTTATAATTATACAAGTTTTTCGCATATTCCCAAAAATCTGGATAATAGCTTACTGTCGCCGTGGAATTCGGGGATCATGTTTAGATAATTTTTCTCTAGTTTTGGTGTGGGTACTAATTGTACTTCTGGTTGTGTTTGTAGTGGTGTCATTTTTGTAGATTTTTTTCTTATTTAGATTAGGGCTAAAAGTTATATAATAAGGGAATTCTGATTCTGAGTCAGATGAGCTATTATGATTTTTTATTGATTCTAAATCAGAATCTGAGTCAGAATGGTACTGATTACTATGTGACATGTGCAACTCACAATAGAAGAATGATGACTTTGTCCATGGATCGTGCTGCTTCCTGCTGCTCTGTGTTCGTCAGGGCCTGGTTCTGCTTCTACGATGTTCGCTCGTGGATGCGGGTGAACCTGGACTGGCACGGGATGTCTTCTTTCTTCAGTCTTCTTCAGCCTTCCGATATTCGGTTAATCGTTTGAAAATGAACGCGGATTTCACTATTCACGGAAATCGCCCGAAAAATCCATTATGACTGCGCCAGTTATATTTTTAAGTTTCGCGGAAGGGTTTTTTAAAAAAGATTATTTATTGTAATTCGAAATATTATATTCGCTATTTTTTTTGTCACAAAGTTACAGTTATAATATATTTAATTTTGTTACATTTGAGTGTTTGGTATGAAATTTACATCAGACTTAGAAACTAAGTAAAAGTACAAAATATATAGTCTCTCCTTTCCGGTGTTATATATATATATATATATATATATATATATATATATATATATATATATATATATATATATATATATATATATATTTGGGTCTCAATAATTTTTTCAATTGGAGACTGTACATTTTCTCAGGATTTTTTTGGAAAAATCTCAGGAAAAATATAGTTATACATCTGGCAACATTGCGATATGCAGTAAACATAGTTGAGCGTGCTGGCGCTACGTATGCTTTAGTGCTGGTGTTAATTATATTTTGTAAAATTGTCACCCGATATCCCACAACTCATAATACAAACTACGAACCACTCAACTGTTAAATGTTGACGGCTGCACACCTGAACAACGAGTGTGCGTTTTACTTAGTAAGTCTCATGTAAGCCATTGTCTTTTCAGCTAATTAATAATTTAAGCTTTTTGGATGCACATTATCAAAACAGTTGTATAGCCGTCCACAAATTAACATAATAAAAACTATTTTATAATATGACTACATTATTACCTTTATTAATGTCGTCAGTTTGTTTGTTGTTTGGAGTAACCTCTTTATAATATTTAGTGAGTTTCTCGTCTTGTGAAGAAAATATTGCTGTATGCTCGCTGAAGGTATTAAAATTTATAGAGACACTTTTTGTCTCCAGAGGTACATCTTGTAAATAAATGGTAACCAAAGAAGTGAACAATGTGAACGCCACCTATTAATTTTGGAAACAGAATTACACAAAATTCTATAACGTAGAATAAAGATACATTTACATCTAAATTTTAATAATTTTAACAACCCAGTACAATTTTACGGTTGTATAAAAATTTAATCGATATGTGTAGTAAGTTGTTGTTATAGTAGTAGAGTGAAGAATGAAGAGAAAAGGTGGTATAGGGATGGTGAAATTTTATTAGTAGGTATAAGGACATTTCGGTCTTATAGCAAGGAGCTATTTACACAAATCAGAAACAATTAAGAGGAAAAAAAATTGAATATAGAAATTGTAACCTAAGTGTTAATGATTATGCAAAAAATTATGATTAAGTTATACAAAAAACATTTGCAACATATATTAAATGATTGTATTAGAAACAATGGTCATTCTTGATTGCGATGATAAAGTTTTAAGATAAAGCATATTTACTAGTTCAGAAGCCAAGTACCATAATCACAAATATTGAATTCATACAAGTGGGGTGAGGGGTGGGAATTATTATTATAGTAATAATAATAATAGCCTTTATTTATAAACCATATGTTTTTCATAATTACAATATACGTATATAAATATACATAGTTTAAAACAAAATTAGGTAAGTTATTAATGGTTTAGGACCACTGTTGGACGAAGGCCTCCTACATCTTTTTCCATTCCTCTCTATCTTGAGCAACTCTATTCCAGATATTTCCTGCTATTTGTTTTATATCATGGTCCCATCTAGTTAAGAGATCTGCCTATACTTCTCTTGTTGTAGATTGGTAACAATTCTGTGATGTTTTTCGCACACCTATTGTTGGGTAGTCTTGAAACATGGCCTGCCCATTTCCATTTTAATCCTTTTGAGTAGCGTTTTCTTATTTCTGTGTTTGTTATTTTGTCTTTTAATTTCAATCCTAGCAAGCTCCGTTCTAGTTTTCTCTATGTTTTTTGTATTTTGGTGTTTTGCTGTTTAGTTAATGTCCTTGTTTGTGAGCCATATGTTAGTGTCCGTAAAATGCATTGGTTGAATATTTTGCTTTTGATGTTTATGTTGTTACTTTTCATAATATTTTTAGCGACCAGAATTTTTTCCACGTTGCTGTAGTCCTTTTTTGAAAATTTATTTCGTTTTTTTTTTTAATGAAAAGATATTGCCTGGCCTAGGTAGGGAAATTCGTCTACATATTCAAATTCTTGGTTGCCCGTTTAAATTTTACCTTTATAATTTATTGTTGGTTCCTGGGTAAGGTCTGATAACATGATTGATAAGTTTTCTGCTGATTCAACAAACAGCACTATATCATCAGCGAATTTTAGATTAGTTAGTTTCACTCCATTTATATTGATTCCTTTAGAACAGTATTGAAGAGGTACGGTGAGGGTGGATCATCTTTCTTCTTGTATTTAGGTGAAAGTTCTGTCCGTTTCTATCTAGTTGGATACAGGCAGTACTATCAGTGTATATCGTCTTAAAGATTTCAATATACTTCTTCTTTATATACACTCTGTTTAACGAGTCCCCAATATATATATTCATGTTTTATCGAATCGAATGCTTTCATGAAATCTATTATATAAAATATAAAGATCGATGTTGTAATTCTTTTGGTTTTTCGCTCAAGTTATTGACAGTGTATAGATCGGTCGGTCATTGGTCGTTGTCGTTGAAAATGAGTTTCTGAAACCCACCTATTCATTCTGATAACAGGCTTATTGGTCTGTAATTTTGAATTTCGTTTTTATTACCTTTCTTATGAAGAAGGATGATAAGTAAGATTTAAAAAATAATTTTGAACAAAAACCTTAACAAATCATAACACGAAAATATTATTATAAATTAGTTTCATAGAATAGTTTCATAGAAAGTTTTATACATACATTATTTACTGACTGTTAATATCTAATACATGGAAGATCAATAACTACTAATACTATAGTCTGGACAGCGAACAGATTCGGTAATTAAATTAATGGGCAGGGCCTAACTAGCGCAGTACAGTGCACGCAGAAGTCAGCTTTACACGTTACAAATTAAGAAATATGAAACAATTCTGTTTTTATTTGAATTGAAGTTAATGTACAAATTAAAGAGGAAATTGAAACTAAAACGGAATATAGGTATTCGAATCTGTTCGCCGTCCAGACTATAATCAAACGAATGAAACAATTCTTACTAATTAACAAAACATGTTAACATACTGAAATATGTATATCGTACATAACAAATATGACATTTGAGATACAAATTATATACAAAATGTCCGTCTATATAGGAATTATCTCGCGTATTATGACAATTGACGATTTTAACTATATAACATAAATTACAATATTTAAACTTCTCTATATAATAGCGGAAGTAGGTCAACAATATTACTTCCGGTTTTCAAGTTAATGTTAGCACTTTTAATTTTCAAATGGATTTATCCATATTTAAAAAATACATATTATATGCTATCCAACAATATAAAAACATTCATATGTCATTAAAAAAATCCAATGGCGAGTGATTTTAATATTACACTTTTATTAAAAGCAGGTTTTGCAATACTATTTTTTTAAATTATACTGTTCTAATAATATCAAAGAACAGATATAATAATAAAATGCTGGATTCAAATGGATGAAATATGTAATTAATTAATTTTCTTTAAATTTGAAAGGAATAATGCAATGAATTCTGTATTTAATAAAAATTTAATATTTTAATCATTCGGCAATGTATTTTTTAATAATGACATATATTGTTTTTATCCACGACTGTCAAATAATATATGTACCTATAATTCAACCGTTTTTTTATCAATTAATGACATTAGTTACTGTTGTTAATTGAATAATATTGACAGTTCGATGAAATAATATTATTAATCGTTATGTCAAATTCAAATCTTACCTTTCAAAAAGTACAAACAAATTACTTTTAATAAGTAATTTTTTCCACATAAAAAGACAAAATTATACTAGTTTTCTAATTTTTTATAGTTCTATTTTCTTCTTAAGCTTAAAATGTACCTAGCTGAATAACCGGTTTAAAATTTTCTGCTAAATGTGAATTCACTTCATAATTTTGTTATATCAAATACCTAGCGATCAACGCTAACTATTTTTATGTTTGTAAACAAACAATTTTCTAAAATTTGTTAGGTTATTTCTGATTTTATAATAGTACAAGTAGGTATTGAGCCGTTGGGACGCCCCCCCCCACTCCTTGCTATTGATTTTATATTTGGTGTATGTATGAGATGGGCCACGCCCACTGAGATAAGAGAGACGATTTTGATTGGTTGGCGCTAGTTTGATCACGTTTCTTGAGATAAAAGAAATGATTTTGATTGGTTATATAATTGCACGTATGAAATGTATGATTGCGCCATTTGTTGGATGGTATTAAAAAGTTTGTTGTAGATAATATAATTATTTGTTTTGTATTAAATGTATGGTTGCGCCATTGTGGATGATATTAAAAGGTTTATTTAGAAGCAGAAGAAAAAAATCTTGTTCGCAAAAAGAAGGAAGCAGGAGAAGAAGAAAAGAAGCAGAAGCAGAAGAAAAAAATCTAGAAGAAGAAGCAATTTTTTGTTATGTACATACACATGCGTACATATGTACATATGTACGCATGCGCCATCTTATGGCTAAAGTTATAAATTTACGTTTGATAATATAGTTAATTGTTCTTTATTATGTAAATATGGGCGCATACGCCATCTGTTTTGCTAAAGCTAGAAAATTTAATGTTTGATAATATAGTTATTTTTATTATACATATTTTTTGTTATGTGCATATGCCAATTTTTGGCCATACAATTTGGATTCACGCCTGAATACATATAATTTTTGTGTTTGTTTTAATGTAATTTTCCTACTAACTAAAATATTATAAGTATATGAAATAAAACAATAAAATTGTGATAAAAAATATGTAGATAAAACCACCGCGCCATAGCAGGCGCCGCTGTGTCGGGCGTACCTGACGAGTTCTAACTTGTTGCGATGACGTGATCTATTTTGCGCGCTGTTTTTATCTCGCACTAGTCTAGGAGGTTCTAGAACTAAAGCCCACAGGTATATAATCGGTCGCCAAAGCCAGCGAAGGCAGTCTCTGATATAGAAGCAACGAGTAAAGAAGTCTGATATAAATAAGCGTCGTGTTGGTGATATAAAAAAACAGTCGAACATAAATTAATGTAATTAGTGACATAAATAGTAGTGTTTAATTGTCTTATAATATTCTTAGTCTTTAAATTAGTATTAATATTTGTTTATCATAGTGTTAGTTTGATTTATTATCTTTTAATTATATTTTTAATCTTTATTTACCGTTTAATAAACGTATTCTTTTAATTAATAATATTCTGCTGATTATTTACACTTCATCCATATAAATAAAAACGTTACATTATTATATGTATACAAATGTATTTTTCTTAAAATTTAGCTAGTTGTATTAAAAATATAAAATTATGCAGCCAACATTACAGTGTTATTACACGCAAGCGACACACATATTCGTAGAAGTTAAAGGGATTTTACGAGCGACCACGTTCTGAACGAAATTAGTGCGCGCGACGCGTCACTTATTACTGTAACGCGACATACCTGGCGTCGTCTATCTCAAGGTTGTACTTACCCTACGTTGTGTTTGTTTTTAATAAACTTACTTCATTCGTAATACAGAGTAGCTGTCAAAAGTGGGGGTATCGGGATAGGTATTTGATATAATTAAAGAATAATGTTCTCTCCAAAAAGTAGACAGAATTATATGTATAATAAAAGTCCATAACTTCACACAGATGGCATTAAGTTTCTATAATAAAATTACATAACTTCCCACAGATGGCATTAAGATTGTTTATATATACATATATATATATATATATATATATATATATATATATATATATATATATATATATAAGACAATAATCTTATTTATTATTATTATTGAGGATTTTTAAGAGATAAACTCAATTTGTTGCTCTGTAATAAGAGTATTCATGTTTTATTTATTAAATTATTGTATACAATATTTACAATCTTACCTGTAATAAGAGAAACGACAATTAAAGTTTTTTCTCTATTACACCTCTATAATATTTCTTTAAATAAATTTTATTTATTATTGTACGTGTTTTTACACAACCCTTTCTGACAATTCTCAACTGTCGCTATCAACCCTAGCGTTCCCAGCCTTCTACTCATGAGTGAAGCGCGGTAAATTCAAACGAAGAAAGTACACTTTCTTTATATATATATATATATATATATATATATATATATATATATATATATATATATGTATATTGTAACGTTTTTATTTGAAGTGTAAAACAGACAAATATCGCTGTTCCCTTCAAATAGCGTAGGACCCGCTTTGCTGCTTTCCAGTGATTTTCTGTATAACAGTCATTGAATTGGCTTAAATAACTGATTGCACTGACGTAGCTATAGGTTTCTTAAGGGGGGGGTTCTAGCAGGGTTGGATGAAAAATATATGATAAAAAAAATGCGCCGCAGGCGATTTATTGAAAATTTTCAAGGTCAAACGTGTTTTAAGCACTGTAAGATAATATAGAGTTCTTTACAATGAAGCAAATTTAACAAATTCATAAAAATTAAAATCTATATTTTATGACGAAAACGCGTATGTACGCTCCAAAAGCGTATAGTTACCCCTTCTACTAGACTTTATGATGCGAGATGGGATCATAAGCAATAACTACAAAAACAGAAAATACAATATTAAATTAAATTAAAATATTATATTACTGAGTAGTACTAATATCATTATTCTATGGAACTGCTCAAAATAAAATGTATAATAAATAAATGTTAATTAAATTGCGTTCCTCATAAAATACGGGACAATTGGGCGTACTTTACGGGACGCTCAAATGTTAACTGAAATAGGGGACAATCCCGAATATACGGGACGCCTGGCAATCGTGTTCCCACCGGCATTGCGGCCCATTTTTGGTTTTCATTTTAAATAGGTACATAATCCCCCAATTTTGTAAGAAAATTATATCCAGCTTAATATCAAACGTGGCAAAATATAACCGATGGGGGGGGGGTTGAACCCCCTAAACCACCCCCATATATACGTCGGTGACTGATTGTATGCGTTATATAGGGCCTTGTCCCCACAGACAAGTACATCAAAGCCCCTACCAGTTCTCGATAAGGATCTCTGATCATATTTTTGTCTTCTTCGATCTTTTCATCTGACAGCTTGAGACCCGGTTCTAATGGCGTCGAAGCTGGTTTACATTCGGACATACCAAACCTGTCGAGAATATCTTGAATGTATCCCTTCTGGCTAAACAGTATTTGACATTACCCAGTTCTTTTAATTCGAATTTGGAACTAAGATGACTTTTCACCTTCTTTATAATTACATCATCACGTGACATCAGCAGAATGTCATCAACGTAGATGATGATGAAGCTTCTGTTTTCAATCGGCCCGATGTGATATATGCACGGGTCAGCATTCGACGAAACAGCTCCAATTTCTCCAAGTTCCTTATCGAGACGAAAATACCAAGCACGGCCTGCTTGACGCAGCCCATACAGAGCCTTTTTCAGTAGACAAACCGTGTTTCCCTTCTTCATCTCGCGCAACATCTTTTTCGCAGCTTCTAGTATGGATCTGTTTCCATGCCCTACTTGAATGATGTGCTCCAAGATATATTCGAGGTGCTCCGGCGGTTCCATCAATATATGCTCCTCAATATCGCCATTTAAATAAGTAGTGGCGACATCGAGTTGTTCTATTTTCATATTTTGCTGGAGCCATCGCTACTCGTATGGAACTTAATCTTGCCACCGGTGCAAATGTTTCACGGAAATCTACACCTGCCACCACACGTGCCTTCCTTTTCTCAATTGCTCCATCCGACCCGTACTTATTTCGCAAAACAAATCTGCTCCCAATTACCTGCTGATCATCAAGAACGTTTTACCAAGATCCGAGTATTGTTCTTAATTAAAGAAACTACCTCTGAAGCCATTGCGTATTTCCATGCAGGTGAGTCTTCTCCTCGGATTGCTTATGCAACAGGAATTTCGGCAATGTTGACAATCTCTGCTTCTTCTGGTACACTTCTGGTGTGATCTTTTCGAGGTCTTCCTGGTCATCCAGTTCTAATTATACGTGGACGCCCGCGTCTTCGAGCCGGTATAATTTCTTCATTTTGGACATCTGCTTCCCCTCGTTCCTCAGTGACTTCTTCAAAGTTCTCGTCTACTGTATCTGAACGTTTTACCATCAGGTCGATGTCAATCCCTACCTCTGTTTCCGCATGATCAAGGAAATCACGTGAAACATTTCCGGGTAGAAATATTCAAACGGCGTTTTTGATGTACTAGCGGGTTCTTCTAAAAATCTTACATCTCTTGTAACTTCGACTTTGCGGACTTCCGGTAACCAAATTCGGAAAGCTTACGATTCTTCGGAATAACCAATAAATATCCCCTGCCTGGACCGAACGTCGAATTTTCCCTTTGTCGGAGTTTTGTTGAGGCAGAACACTTTACATCCAAATTCTTTAAAATAACTGACAGTTGGTACTTTGCCGTGCCATGCTTCATGCGGTGTTTTTCCGTCTAGCTTCTTTGTTGGACAGCGATTTCTGATATAGTTTGCCACAGAAACCGCCTCGGCCCAAAACGATGGCGACAAACCAGACTGAAGTAGAAGACATCGTGCAGACTCTACCAAAGTTCGATTTTTCCTCGCCGCCACCCCATTTTGTTCGGGTGTATAGGCCGTTGTAAGTCGACGTTGAATTCCCTGTAACTTTAAATATTCGTTGAACTCCCTAATTACATACTCACGGCCATTGTCAGATTGCACAGCCTTTATCTTCATTTCGTGCTGCTTTTCGACGAATGCCTTGAACGCTTTGAACTCTTCAAGTACTTGGCTCTTGTTTTTGATGAATTTTACCTCCGTCCATCTCGAATTGTCATCAGTGGTGAAAGTAATAAAATACGTTACCCTCATTGGACCACATATGTCTGTATGAATCAGTCCTAACTTCATTGATTCTCTATTTGATTTCTTCGGAAAAGATGGCCGATCATTTTTCGCTGAATGCAAATCTCACAACTCTTTATTTCATTGCCGTCTTGAAGATCAATGCCACGAACTGATCCATTTTTCCATGCGTTGATCAAATCACGGTAGTTGAGGTGACCCATTCGCCGATGCCAAGTCTGCGTAGATGCTGATGACTTAACTTTCTTATGGACTACAGGTTCCGCGTTTCGACAGCTATCCAACGATACTCCCTCTACGTAGTACCTACAGATTATTGACACGTGTCGCAACCAACTTTGCATTTCCATGTGCGTCAACTATCGTTGCCCTTTGTTTGTCGAACAGTACCTCGTACCCCTTATCAGTAATCTTCGCCACAGACAACAAATTCGTCCGCAGCTCAGGAACGTGTAGCGTATTATTTAAAGTTACTTCACTCTTTCTACCATTCAAAGCTGTCACAAATTCTGCAACTCCTTTAGCTCTTATTTCTGCAGATGCACTGTTCGCTAACTTCAGTTTATCCATTTTGCTTTCTTCGACATCGGTAAACATGTTAATGTCTCTACAGATGTGTGATGTGCAGCCACTATCTAAACACCAAACATTTTTAGCTACATTGTCTACTATTTGACAGCTGTCATATTTGTCTTCATTCAATAAAAAGGATACATTTGAAGGTTTTCTATCGTCTACTTTTCGTGCCGTGCACTCAGAAGCCTTGTGCTCCTTTTCGTGACATCTGAAACACTTTTGTTCCACTTTCTTCCTGTTACCAAAATTGCCTTTTGGTTTCTTCGACTTGTTGACGTACATAGCGCCTTGGACTGAGCTTGTCGAATCTGTGTTTCTTCTTGCATCATGCTCTTCGATTATTTTAGTATGCAAATTTTCGGGTGTGGGTAACTCATCACGACTTTCTATGGCGATTCTAAAATTTTCGAAACTTGATGGCAGACTGTACAGCATCATGATTGCAAGTTGATCCGAATTTATGATGACATCCATATCAGCTAATTTGTTAACTGCGTCAAAGAAATTGTGTAAATGTTCATGCACATCCCCGCATTCACTCATTTTCTGCAAGATAAGACTTTTTAATAATGTGGCTTTACGCGCAGGCCCTTTCGATTGAAACGTATTTTCTAATTTAATCCATACTTCATGAGATGCCGTGCAATTTTTAATTAGCTTTAGATTACTTGCACCAATGGATAAAATTATATCAGACTTAGCTTTTCGTCCCTGTTTTTCCAATCTCGAATCGCTTCTTCATTGTGTTTTGTCGATTCGGGCTTCACAATCTCACCGCTCACGTAGCCCCATGCATCGTTCTTGACTAACAATGCACGCATTTGAAGCTTCCGCGTGTCATAATTTTCGCGCTCGAGTGCCTCGATGCGTACAACGTTAGCGTTCGTCGTAGACATAATTTTTAATGTACGAAATTAGCTAATTTTTGACGCTTCGCCCCGACTGTCACTGCCAACGCCCAAATTCAAACCAAAATGACCGATAACGCCCCAACGTGAGTTCTCTGTGTATATTTTTCCGAACACACTACACAACAACCCTTTTTCGCGTTTGTAGTATTGTACGATACCACACTACCGGTCAGTTCGCGATTACACAGCACTCTTATCGATTTCGCTTTTTCTCGATAACTCAACTGACTCGTCGCGATCGCGTACCTCAACGTTTCTTGTATCACTCGTATTTCATATCTAAAGTCATTCCATACGCCTGGTGCCCATAACCTGATGGAGCTGGGAAGTGGTGTTGATTAGAAATAATACCCGATTACAAGTATAACATTTTATTACAACACAAAATAGTAGTAGTAGTAGTTTTGTTTTTTACACACTAACATTTATATAGAACTGGTCGTCACGGTGATACTATTGGCTTTTGAATCAGGTCGATTATGGAAATCTCGCTGACAAATTTAATATATCTTGAAAGAAGAGATTTATTTATACAGAGTGTTTCTCTACTTGTTGATCAAACTTCAAGGGTATTATATTTACTAATTTATTTATTACAGTATATCAGATATTTCTCGGAATGGATAATTAATTTTATTAAAAACCCTTATCAAACCAGTGGCACTAAAAATGTTTATTTCAAGTAGGTAAACTATTCTAAATTTTGTGAATTTTTAAAAAAATCTTTTTGCTTTGTTATTAGTATCGCATATATATTGTGAGGTGCGCCCCTGTGAGAATAGTACACGTGCCCCGCCGCTGAAAGAATGTACCAGAGCGATGAGGGTAACTGCGCCGTGACCTAGTTCCTTTGTATACAGGTCACTGTCGCCTCGCGACGGTTCTACTAGGCCCCAGAAGGGCCTAGAAATAATCTGCCAGGTATATAACCCGCCGCCAAAGCCAGCGAACACACTCTGTATTATAAAAGCAACGAGTAAAGAAGTCTGATATAAATAAACGTTGTGAATAGTTGGTGATATAAACAAAAGTCGACAAGTGAACATAAATTAGTGACATAAAGAGTAGTGTTAATTGTTTAAATAAATAATCTTAGTGTTTAAGTGTCTTATAATATTCATAGTCTTTAAATTAGTGTTAATATTTGTTAATCATAGTGTTAGTTACTTTTATAATCTTTTAATTATATTTCTAATATTTATTTACCGTTTAATAAACGTATTCTTTTAGTTAATAATATTTGTCTATGTTTTACACTTCACCCACATAAATAAAAACGTTACAATATACATATACAGTAGAACCCCGGTTATCCGAGGTAACGTGGGGGACACCCTCCTCGGATACCTGAAAACTCGGATAATCCGGATTTAATTTTTATTCATTTCGTATACACTTAACTAGAACTCCAAGCAAATAAATTATGCGAGTACGTATACTTCTCTACAGCAAACGCAATAACGAACTGCATTTCGCAAATTCATATGCTAAAAATAGTCTAAAAACATAAATAGCGGAACCACTCACACGGATCAAGAGGATTCCCCGTCGGCCCCGATGATTTTAAATGGAAATATTTTAGAAGCTCAGTTAATACGGATGGGTCTTTAGATTGGCTCGGTTAATCCGGATCATAGACGCGCGTACCTCGCATGTTGGGTCTTTAGATCGGCTCGGTTAATCCGGGGCTCGGATAATTGCGACTCGGATAATCGGGGTTCTACTATATATATATATATATATATATATATATATATATATATATATATATATATATATATATATATATATATATATATATATATATATATATATATATATATAAATATAATACCCTTGAAGTTTGATCAACAAGTATAGAAACACTCTGTATAAATAAATCTCTTCTTTCAAGATATATTAAATTTGTCAGCGAGATTTCCATAATCGACCTGATTCAAAAGCCAATAGTATCACCGTGACGACCAGTTCTATATAAATGTCAGTGTGTAAAAAACAAAACTACTACTACTACTATTTTGTGTTGCAATAAAATGTTATACTTGTAATCGGGTATTTATTTCTTATCATCATCCACTTCCATTATACCTTATAAAAATTTAATGTTATTAGGCTAAGATTATTGCGTTGACCCAAACCAAGAACATTGCAAAATTATTGATACAAAATGGTGTAAAATCGGTGAGTAAAATCTTTGGAATATCTGTCTTCAAATTGACTTCAGAAAGTATATCTAGAAGTAAAAGTATAATTAACCTTCCAGTAGTCGCGCGGTAGTTTATAACATGAGTAGTCGCTGCGGTCTCCGAGACCGCAGTCAAAATAAATAAATAAATGAGTATGATTTTTAAATTTGACAACAGTTTAAGTGAGTGGTATCAATAGTACGTCAACCATAAAATTTTGAATACAAAATATTATTTATTTAACTGCGAATTATATAATTTAAATTTTTTTTGTATAATTTTTTTTTATTTTTTTTTTATTACAGCGAAGGTATTATTTTAATATTAAACGAAAATAAACATAGTAAACTTAACTATAAACAATAAAAAAGTTCAATTTGAATGAAATAATTACAATATTGCATTTTGTTTGCATGTTTGGCAAATCACTCCCAAATGCTCCAAGCACATATATTTGTTGCAATGGAAGCAACAAAATCTTGTTTTTCTGTTTTTCTTCCTGTCACAATATGCACATCTGCCCTTTTCAATGTTTTGCGCAGGAAATTCTTCTATTTGGGCTGCATCTAGTACACACAATTCCTCCAATTTCATTTTTAGGGCTCTGGGAAGATTGGTCATAATCGCGCGCACTCGCAATTGAGGTTGTATTAATTCATTACCAAGTTGTCTTAAATAATTTCGTCTTAAAATGGTACTGTTAGGGTTATTTGCACTAAAAATAACCTGCGAATTGATCCCAGCAATATTCATTATGGCATAAAAAATTACCATTGGCCATCTTCGCGTATTCCTTGCGGTGTTGTAACTTGCACTCAACTTATCAACAACGTCAACACCTCCTTTGGTACTGTTATAAGCTGTAATTATCTCGGGCTTACGTAAATCACCCGTATCTTCATCTATGTTATCATTGTGATGCATTGTAGAAACTAGTAGTACATTTTTGTTTTTCTTTGGAAGGTAAGACACCAAAGTACAGTCTTTTGTAAACCCGAACATGCTGCTGCGTACCGCACGGGCAACCGGTTTTGAAAACTCTAATGGCACCTCGCGCTTGTTTTTCCTTATAGTTCCAATTACCGTTAATTTGTGATCAGTAAATAATTTTTGGACAAGTGGCAAGGACGTGAACCAGTTATCCATTGTTATATTACGTCCAGATCCAAAAATATGCTGACATAATCTTAGCACAACATCATACGGACTATTTGATGCTTTGTGGGGTCCTTCAGGTTGTACTCCTACGTATACTTCCATCTTGCTGGTGTAGAACATTTTCGAGTCGCAGAGAGCAAGCACTTTCAAGCCGTACGTACTTGTTGGGTTTAGAGGGTATATACTGCCGAAAGCCGCACCTACCTCTAAATCCTAAAAGCATCTCGTCAACAGTTACATATTCGGAATGGTGGTAGCCATTCAGGCAATTGATGCCAAATATGTCGAAAAAAACGCGTATAGCAGCCAACTTGTCAGTGGACCTTCGCTGTATGCGAGTTGCCATTTCGTCAAATCTCAAAGAGCGAATCAAAAATCTAAATCGCTGTAACGACATTGTAAGCCGAAATATTTCTATACCAGATCCATCTGTTTTCCATAGATCTTCAGAATTTACACGATTCGCATGATAAATCCCTGACATATACAGTAATCCTAACAATGCGCGAATTTCCACACTGTTAGTTGGGAGAGCATCTCTACTGCGGGAAAATTTATCGGCAATTAATTCAATATATGTGTTAGTGCTTTTCACAATTAAATTGACCATTTCATCATTAAAAAAATATTCCCATATTTCTAAAGGATTTTTTAAAGCCCTTGTTGCTAATGAAGGACCAGGCAACCGTTTGATAATGTTCTCTTTTCTAATTTTCATTGCTCTCGGATTTGGTGCTTGCTTCTTCCAGCGGGTTCCATCTTTCCCGATGAATGATAAAGAATTGCTACTGGTCTCATCTGTTTCCTCAACATCCGAAATATCTTGGTCAGAATCGCTGTCCTCAACTTGTTGTTCCTCGTACTCTGACTCACCTTCTTCCGATTCATCGTCGTATACAATATCGTCATTTTCTTTCATTACATCTTCCATCATCTGCCTAAGACGCTCTTGCTCTTTTTCGTAAGAACACATAGCTAAAATAAATAATAACAGTACTTTTCTGACATAAAACGCTTACGAGTATAAGAAAATACCTTTTCTTCAATGTTTCGATAATGAAACACAATTGTCACGTCAGTAGTCACGGCGGTCTCAGAGACTGCAAAACCTCTTATTTATTGGATACCGAATACAACACAGTTGAAACTCGTACTGCTGCCCCCTAAACATGAGTTATGAAGATAGATTGAGTGGGGGTGAGCCCCGCCTTCGATATTTTCAGTAAATCAAAAATGAAGGCGCGTGCGGTCTCACAGACCACGCGCGACTACTGGAAGGTTAAATAAATTTTATGTAGAATATGATATACAAACTGTTCATTTTAAATGGGCCACCATTTCTATCGTAAGAAATAAGAGCTACATATTTTACTAGACTAATGTAATGAACAGAAAAAACATTTTACCCTACAATCCGATTTTAACATTTTTACGCTGATGTCTGTGTGTGTGTGTGTGTGTGTATGTGTGTATGTGTGTATGTGTGTAGAACGTTGGAAGGGAGATTACGCAAAAACTATGACTTAATATTTGTTTAACTACGTATTTCCCAATCGGTCATTAATGGGAAGAGCTGAAAAGGTTTTGGTAACAATTGGACAACCGGAAGTAGCAGATTTTTGAAAAAAATCTAAATATTATTTTTTGAAATTTTTTCTCGGTAATATTGAAGAAAATTATATTCTCAATCTGACACATTTAATTTTTTATTATATCTCGTATAGGTTTGAAGATATAGTATATAATAATATAAAATAATCTGGAAGGAAGAAAAATTACTGGAGTTCAGTCAAATAATCAATTTATTTTCCGCCTCTACCAGTTTCGACACCTCATGTGTCCTCTTCAGGAGGTAAAAATGAAGATATTAAAAAACATGGATAAATACATAAAACAATTAATAAATAACATAATTTGCATACAATTGTATATATATTGTATTATTTAATTAAATGTGTATTTAAATTATAGGTATGTTAATATTACATATGTCCTTAAGAAATACCACTAATACTGTCAATGAATTTGAAGAATTTTGAACATATTAGAAGAGTAGGACAAAATTTCTCATAGAACGAAAGAAGAGAAACAATTTCAATTATTTGTGTGTACAAGTAATGTTAAATTTGTTACTTATAGGGCGCGAGCTGTCATGTGACTTTGTTAGGCTTAGCAAGCAGATATGAGGATCCGTGTCAGAATGACGGCTAGTAGTTATTTACATAGATGTCACAATTGTCATGTCATAATTTTTTCATTCAAAATTTCAAAATGGAATATACTTATCGAAAAAAATACAAGACCTAACTTTTTTATTTTAAATATGTAGGAATATATATTGTTCAAAAATTCTAATTTAATTGAATTCTGAATATAATGATATATTTTTACACTCTTACGTAACAATTTTTTTGAGTAAAATGCATATAAATTTTATATTAATTTTAATTTAAATGTGACTATAATAAGAGTGCTCTGACCGTAAATAGTAATTTACGTAACAAGACTTGAAAATGATACTTTACTGGGTGAGCAAGCATATTTAACAGCCAAAGCCACTTAATTCATTCCAGACATTTAAATGTCGCAAGTCGAAAATCAACGTTCACTTCTGCAAGATGTTACGGGTAATGTTGCCAAAATAATAAGAAATATGAATAGGTTGGGATAAATAGTTATTTCATATTTGTTGTTTTCAAACTATGACAGTTTGTCTTCCATTAGCAATTGTTTGTCCCGAAAACATATTTTCTCTGTTTCGGAATTAAAATGACTTATTTTAGCACGTTTATTGATGCTAGAACAAGCTTCAATCTCAAACGATTTTTGGTAACATTATATTTGGGATTGGTTTTACTGCACTATAGTACAAAACAAATTACTGTTGCCAACCTACTGTTCTGTCAAAAAAAATCCCTTATTGTCAAATAATTTTATAAAAAAATAATGTAAATGAAAACCGAAACAGAGAAGATCGTATAAAACAATCGTTACAAAAGTCTATTCAAGCACTCGTTTGTTCGCACACTCGCTGCCACGCGCTCGTGTTCGAAATTTAAACTCGTGCTTGAACAGGCAGCCTTCTGTAACTTATATTTTAATATCCTTTTAAAGTTAGTGTAATAACTATTTTTTTTCTTGTTATTATTAATAATAAATGGGTTTCTTCTTTCAAATTTTGGGGGGTTCTGACCGCCAAAATCCCTCTCCAAATACGCCCGTGCATTCAAGTCATGTTGGGTACAATAGTTTTAACAGTATTGGGAAAAAAATCTATAGGTATTGTAACGTTTAGTTATTTGGGTTAAGTGTAAAAATCAAAGAGTTATTAAATGTTTATTAAATGATAAATAATTAACATAAAGATAATAAAAATAACTAATACTACGATTAAATAAATACAAATGCTAATTTATTATTATTATTAAATACTTAAACACTAAGATTATTTATTTAAACAATATTTGTTTCACTATTTATTTATATAATTTATGTTCATCACACGTAGACTAGTTATTTATATCATCAACTATTCATTTCACTGAGCGTAAAGTTGGCAGCCACTTTTAATTTGTTAATAACTAATGAACGCTTGGGGTTGCTGTATATTTTGTAAAGGCACAAATAAGCACTAACGAAGCACAAACGTTTGACATTAATTTGGTCGCTTGTGCTTTATGGTGGTGGCTAACTTCACGGACCTGTTTTAACATGGGTGAACAGTTTTTTTTTTCAAATATTATTTGCCTCGTAATACTTTGCTGAGTGATTTAGACATAGTGATTTATAAAATAAAATTCGCTTCCATTTTTATTTTATTCGCTCTTTTGGTGTCCAAATAAACTTAATTCAAAAAGCTAGCAATAATGAATTTATTAGGTATGCGACTGTTTCAAAAAGTACACAGCCAAGAGTAACATGTTCTGAAATATCGCATGGTAAATCTGTTTTTACGACGACTTTAAATGAAATAATCCCGATTATTAAAGCAATAAATATAAAAATTGTGGCTATAGAATTTCTCTAAACTGTTTTCCCATGATAAATACCTATGTTACAGATTTTTACGCGTTCATCCTGTAACCTAATACGAGGCAAGAAAGCTTAATTAATGACATTGCAGTTTTTATACTTACTGTGACGTATTTGTTAGTTTACGGGTTTTAATTTGTTGTACGTTGTACTAGTCAGTCAAGTGCTCAAATGAAGTGTGTGTACGTTTCGGGAATTTAAATATATATGTTAAATGAAGTGAATCTTTTATTTAAATGCTCCTCTCTATCCCTTAAAATATCCAAAGATATTACACTTACCATATATAGGAGCTCTAACCAATTTCTTCGATGATATAGAAACCTTTTTACCATTAGCGCTAGAAAATAATGTATTATCATTAAAGGTCCAGTAATGTATTTTGCTGCAACAAATTATATTTATATAGAAAATTATAATATTGGATGGGAGCAATAGGACAGAACTTTTAGATGGTAATGTATTTCTATACACCCTACATTAGCCCGTGAAAATTGTCAGTAATAATAAATGTTTATTTTCTGTCAGAGATGTTTACGTGTTGTATAAGCTAGATACCCAACTCCGTGCGCAGAAGTCTATCTAATCATGACCGCATATGAATCTAAACTCAAAGAATACAAAAAATATATAATTTTTATCATCGTAGTATTGGAGTTATGCAATCCGAAACGATCGTCACATACACACGCACACACAGACATCATCGTGAAAATAATAAATTCGTATTATAGGAATATCAAACCGTGGTTATTTACTAAAAACTCACTATTAATTTTTTTGACCTTACCTAAAGATGGCGGAAGATAAAAATATTAATATACAAAAAAAATTGTAGACACATTTCGGATACCTCGTATAGTTTCCGAAATCCCAATGGTAGAAATTTCGTGTGGCGGCCATTTGTTAAAAAGGCATATAAGATGTAAATATTTTACGTCTATTGAGATTTGTGACAATTTAAAAGTATGTACTGTACTGTAATATATAACTAATGTTTTGAAAGACAATTCACGATTATAAAGTGATCTACTTACGGCATAAATAGCCCGGGAACGAGAACGAGAACTGGAACGAAGATTTTATCAATACATTATTTGTATTGTAAAGAACTGTGTATTTTTAGTTATTTACCATCGAATAGATTTAAAACTGGGGGAAAGGTGCATTTTTTTGGGTTTTTCAATCAAACCATATAACAATTAAATGGAAAATAAAGTTAAAATATTTGTATGTAGAATGTGAGTAATATAATTGATGTAAATACATTATTTTATATCTTTTAGATATATATTAAAAGCTTGGATTATAAATGTAAGGAGAAAAGCTTTTACCCCAACTAAAGCTAACAAACTTTGCAGCGATCATTTTAAAGAAAATGATTATTTAGGACGGGAACTTACATTTGAAAATTGAAACCCGATGCAGTCCCTACGATATATTCCGCTTTTCCTAGCTATTTAAAACAAAAAGAAAATAGCAGAAGGGTTTGAAATAAAAAAAAATCATGTAATTATTGCGCTGTTTAACATTGGATCATAATTATGGTCACAAATATAAATATTCAGTTTTAACTGATTTTAAAAATAATGGAGGATTAATTTCCCCATCAGAAAGCGTTTTTAAAATAATTAAAGCTACTGAAACAGAAATTAATATTTTCACTAATAATTTAAAAACATTTTCAAATACAAATAATATTGAAAGAAAAATAATAAATTTTATAATTAATCTTTTTGCCAGTGAAAAAAATATTTTTTCTCATTTACATTGTGAAATTTCTTTGGATAATAATCACAAAATTGATTTAATTTGATATATTTGCAAGCAGTATATAAAAATTAGATTGCAATGTATTGCAAAGTGGTCCAATCAGAATCAAATTGTTAGCAAAAGACAAATTAAATAAACTAATATTATTTTCTAATCAATAAATAGTGTTTAAAAACAAGTATTGCGTTTTATTTCACCAATTTAATAACAATTTATTTGTGATAACCTTCATATATCAATTATATTCTAAGTTTTATTTCATATTTACCATATCATACATTACTATTTTGCCTTTTTAACAAATGGCCGCCTCTTGACCTTGAGGCTTCACTTTTACGTAGTTTGAAACATACGAAGTTGGGTATCTAGGTTATACATAAACATCTCTGTTTTCTGCAGACAGTCATCCCACGGTTGGCAAGAGTAGTGAACAATTTAGAATCTTACATAAAAAAAAACTAAAAATCTTTTAATAAAAGTGTAATAGTGTAAATTGCGAAAATCACTAAACAGTTTCATTAGTATATAAACTACAAAACTAAATATAGTGTTGTTATAAACAGTAGCGGCCCAAACTTTGGTGAGGCAAGGGAAGAGAGAGATAAGTCATGTAAATGTATCCAGAAAAAAGGGGCCGCAGGCAAAATTTATTTTTCATTCAAGGTCAAATGCCTTATAATTGAAAATTACATATTCTCAATGGATATAAAGCTGCACGATCGTAGCGCCAAAATGGCTTTAAAAGAAATTAACTTTAACAGAATAAACAATAGTTCCGTAAAGTATCACCAGATGTCATGTTTTATTAATTTGTCTGTAGGGCCCCGAGTATGACTCCAGCGACAGCGGCCTTCAAATTCTTTGACTTTGAAATATTTTGACTTTTTGATTTTGAGCTGCTAAAAAGTTATTATTTTTAATTTCATGTATTTTTCTGTCTGAAAATTGCAAATTAATAACTTTTTAACAGTTCAAAATCAAAATAGGTCAAAATATTGTTCTTGTTAAAAGTGACAAGCGCACACAAATCAGCCGATTCTATGAACGTCAAGGTCGCTCGAATCACGTGTCTGCCTGGTCGCGGCCTATACCGGTAACCTCCTATCCTGGCAATATAAAATAAATCATTCTTTGTCTCATTGCTGCGCATGCCGGAATGTCTTATTTTCAATTATTGAGTATCATACCGAGAATTTTCATCGGCCCTCGTGTCTCCGGCCCATCGAGCTTAGCTCGGTAGCTCGCCGGCCCAAACCGGGCCTGCTCTCAAGCATCTTATATTTATGGATTTTTATTTTATTTTGATTCAAATTACTCGTATTATGTAAATAATGTTTAATAACGTTTTTTATAAATTATTTTATTAATACTGTGAGCAGTATTCCAAACTAATATTTTTGTTACATCTAATTTTGAGGTATTTAATAAATTCTTTAGGCAATTAATGAGTATTACTGATTACACCACCTCCATTACTATGGCAATAGCTTCCTGAACATTGAATAGGGCAGTCGGCTATCTCTTCGCGTATTGTTTTTCAGGTTCCGATTGTACTTATTTTCAGAGAATAGTGTTTATGAGATGGTGCTGATTCCATACTCAAGGTGGGTGCGATGCCCTAGTGTTTGAGGGCTGGTGCGGATGCCATGCCTGGGACGAGTGTGATGCTCTTAATACGAAAATGAATGCGAGTGGTGATTTTGCATTCGTGAAGGGTGCTGATGCCCGGATATGTAATGGTTACCTAAGACCCTACGTTTAATTAACAAAATGTTGTTTATGTTTTACAGAGGTAATTACTATCTCGGGGTATGATGTAACGATGATTAAAGACTACAATTATTAGTAGCCAAGAAATTATTATGAATAAATCAGTATGGATTTGGACACGAAGGTGTACGGATCGGTGAATCGTGCTTACAATACAAATTAAATACAAATGCTTTAAAAAATACATTTAAAAAAATTATTCTGTTCCAAAAATATATATATATATATATATATATATATATATATATATATATATATATATATATATATATATATATATATATATATATATACAGGGTGGTGTATCGGAAGCCGCAGCATAGGGATTTCAATGGTAAATTATGAATGTGCAATTATTTGCTCCCCTAATTATTTTAGATCTTAAGTGTATTTAGGTTTTTTGTACAGAAAAAAATGCTGCATCTAAGCATACTATTGTTTGCATTTTTACATTTTCCGGAATCGTAAAAATTCGAAATTAAAAAGTAACATTTTTACGAAAATCAGTAATGCCATGGAAAACAAATAAGTGCACTTACATTTGTCATTGCTGTTTGACGTTTGACTTATTAATTTCCGTTCTTGTTAATATGTATTCCATAGAAGAAAAAGTAGAAATGATTAAGTATTTTTAATAAAATTTTCATTCCCATAACATACTTGTTTTATGGTTTTAAATAGCTATGACAAATGTAAAGTGCACTTAATTGTTTTTATAATTCCAAGGCATTACTGATTTTCGTAAAAATGTTACTTTTTAATTTCGAATTTTTACGATTCCGGAAAATGTAAAAATGCAAACAATAGTATGCTTAGATGCAGCATTTTTTTCTGTACAAAAAACCTAAATACACTTAAGATCTAAAATAATTAGGGGAGCAAATAATTGCACATTCATAATTTACCATTGAAATCCCTATGCTGCGGCTTCCGATACACCACCTTGTATATATATATATATATATATATATATATATATATATATATATATATATATATATATATATATATAAAATAAATACAATATTTTCATATTTTATTCACTGCATTTGCTCATGGAATTTCAATACATTGATCCTGTTGTTGAAAAATCTAATGCTACCGTCCCAACTAAACAAGTTTTTGATCACAATTCATTTAAAAATTCCTAAAATATAGATTATGAAGATAAAATTGAGCGTCTTGCATAAAATAAGCATAATAAACTATTAGCAACGAAATAATCGCTACAGCATCACTCACGCAATGAGGAGTTTGCTCACAAGTTATGTTTAGGTTTGAAAATTGACTTCTAACTACCTCATTAACGCACCAATTAATAAACTATTTGAGAATCGACGAAGAAAAGTCATATTCAGCTAGAGAAAGAACAGGCCCAACCCTATTGTTTACATCATAATTATGGTATTTTATTTACGACTGTGAGCAAAATGTTCATAGCGCGACTGGTCCAGGGTTATATTAGAGCTCTCAATCGAAGCCATTATATTTGTTTTTGTTTCTATAAAAACATGGAAAAAATACTCTTATGTTCATGTTTGAATGCAATATGCAGTTAACATTTATGCCCGGTTTCACCAACATCAAGTAAATCTTCGAATAGCTTATTCGGCGAATAAGTGAAAAATATCGCATCAAAATATGACAGCTAAAATAAATACAGTCAATAATTGTGTTATGGTCTCGATGCGATATTTGTCTCCTATTGGATGAATTAGCTATTTTGAGATTTATTTGATGTTGGTGAAACCGGCTACGAATCTTTTATCCTTTACGCACTCATTGCATTTTGCATTTGAGGCTAGCCTTGCTCCTTGTTTAGCGCACGTATTGCTTAACGGGATGAAAGCATTACCAAAAATATTAGACATTATATTATTCATTTCGAGTATATATCAGAGGCAAGCCTCCATAAAGCCTCACAGGTTTAGGTGAACTGCATTACATATTAGTTATGGTGGTGGCTCAAATTATTATTTTGATATTTATAAAGACAAGCATTATCGAAATAAGTTGAAATTTAATTTACATACTACTTTATATTATTTACAATTTAATAATTAAAATTATTAATTCGATAAAATGATATCCTGAGTTATTTCTTCTGGTGAGGCAGTGCCTAATCTGCCTACCCTGAGAAGCCGCCACTGGTTATAAAAGATAAACTAAGTGTATAAAAACAACAAAAAATAATATTAGTGAACTCAAGGTTGAGCGTGTTAGGATTAGGATAGTGCGTAAATCCACCCGCGCATCGGCAACCCATTTAGCTCAGTGCTGCCAACTATAGTAAAAATTAAACTCAACTACTAGCACTCACATGCAACAAACAAGTGGTCGAAACAATTTAACAACAACGTCGACAAATACGACAACCACACGATTGTACTATATTCCAACAACAGTATCAACTCTAATTAGTATTTCGAAAATTCTTACGAATGCCATATTACCACATATTTCATCAATGTCATTTATTTCAGAATATAGCCGTGCTTTTGTAGACCCACAAACTCTCAGTTCCAGTAATTTCCCAGGTTCAGAAGAGCAAAATAGTTATAACAATACAGCACAACATTGCCAAGTTGTATGCATAAGACAATACATGAAAAGAACCAGAGAAAACGACAGAAAAAACACCCAAGAAAATATAAACAAAAGAAGAAATGTTAGTTACAAAAACACAAACGATCCAACAATTAATACTGAAAACAAATATAACGTACTGATTAACGAAACAAATGATAATGTCGCATCCAAAAACGAAAATCAAATAAACAAAAAAGTGGAAGTCTCAAAACAATAGTAAAATCAAAAGAATTTTACTGTAGAGCTTTGGCCAAAAACAAAATAAAAATAAACACAGATAGACTGGACTCATACCGAACACTGATACGAATGCATCGACAATATAGCTTATGTCACTTACCAACCCAAAGAGCAAAGGTCGTATAGAATGGTCATTAAAAATAGTACCACACAACTCCCTTGAATGAAATAAACGAAGCTCTAGAAGAAAAAGGTTTTGAAATCAGAAATGTCTCCATTATCAAGAACTGGTCAACCAAAGAACCACTTCCGATGTTTTACTTGAACCAAAAATCGAATGCAAACAATAAAAAAAATTACGAACTAAGACTTTATATTAGGCACTAAAATTAATATAGAACCTCCTACATAAAAGAAAAACACACCACAGAGCATGCGCTATTACTTATGCTCTCTACTTAGGCCCTCACACTGCGAACTATAAAGGCTGTTCCGTGTATGTATAAATAACAACAGAAATCAAGAAACGTGACAATTCAGAACAAAAAAAAACAATGAACATAGCCACAGCTACTACTACTACTACACCGGAAGAGTGAACGATAATAACTACGACAATAAGAACAATAAAATAACTATGCCAACATAGTGAAGAAGCCTCAACACACAAACACATTACAAGACATAACACTAACACAATTTTTGAACAAATTTGAATCGATGTTTACACAACTCATATAGCAAAACACCACAATCATCAATCTTCTCTCCGCCTTCATCAACAAATGCAATAAAAATTACTTTATGGAACGCTAACAGACTAGCCCAGCATCGGCAGGAAATGGAAATATTTATCAATCAACAAAAAATAGATAGAGCTTTAATATCAGAAACACACTTTACAGAAAGAAATTATTTTAACACGTTCACTGTCCCGTGAGCCACATATGGCTCATACTTGATGCTTGCTCCAAGTCCTGTGAGCCATATCATGTTCATACATACAGTAAAATTTATCTTGAAGTTTGTAATGGACTTGAGGTTTTATTTAAGTAATATACCTGGGACTTGGTAAAATAATTTTTAATTTTTGTGCTACACGCCAATGTAAAATATGAGACATATTTGGTACATGGACTCTGAGTAAAACTTTGGTTAGTGTTATGTTTATTTCAAGTATCAAAAAATACAAAAATAATATTAAATCCATTGTATAACTGAAATTAAAAAATTCTATTGTTTAGAAAACAAAAAAGTAAAAAGCTATCTAGTGACTTTTATTGTAACATGTAAGGCAAAATGCTTGTTCACATTCACTGCACACTGTAGTTACTCTATTAGCTTTCTTTCCAGCTTCTTTTAAATTTAGACTCTGATATTTTTGAATAAACAGTGGCATCCGTGGCATCTTTTGCGTAGTACATTTCCTTCACTATCTTTTATTTCTTCTAATTTGTGAACACTTTTCCTCGTTTGTTTTGCAGGTGGTATGAAACATATATAACTCATTGGACGTTGTGCCCTCAGCATTATGACCCCAGAGTCCAATGAGCTATATGTGGTACATGGGCTGTTTTCATGAGGGACTGGCGCAGCTTATAACTGTTATAACATTGTGGACAGTGAACGTGTTAATATACCTAAATATAAAACATATTATCACCCAAATGGAACCGCCCATAGAAGAACCGCAATCGTAATTAATGAGAGAAATAAACATCACGAACTAAATAAATATAAAAAGAATAATCTGCAAGCAACGTCAATAAAAATGAACTAAACGCAGGGTACTGTCAACCTATGTACATACTGTTAATTGCCGATCCAGGCACGCAATAAAACTAGACCAATTTGAAGAATACTTCGTTGGAAGGAAGATTCATAGCAGATGGGGACTGTAACTCTAAACACCAGAAATGGGGCTCAAGAGTAAAAAATCATAAAAGAAGCGAGTTACAAAAAACAAGGGTACAGTCACATAAACACCGGTAAATCTACCAATTGGCCCATCGATCCTAATAAACTCCCAGATTTATTAGATTTTTTTCATATCAAAGGGAATAAATTTAAACCATGTGACACTGAAGAAAATTACGACATCATTAGATCATTCTCCGGCAATCATCACCTTGAACACCACTATAAGGAAAAAAGATAAAATTTCAACATTCTGCAACAAAAAAACAAACTGGGACTTATGCAATTTATACATAGATAGAACACTAACGTACTGTAACGTGCGCCCCTGACTTAAAATATACGAGCGCCGCCACTGGTAGAATATTCCCCAGCGATGACGTAATCCCCAGCGACGGAAAAACCCATACGCGTTTAGACTGGTTTAATTACTTCCGGTCGGGTGATCCTTTGTATTCGATGGTTATTGCGTCGAATGTTCGAGAGGGATGCCGGACGATTAAATACCGTCAGAGAGAAGCCAGATATATAGTCTGTTATATAGAAGCAACGAGCAATGAAGTTGGTGACATAAATAAACAATCTACGAGTTGTGAACATAAATAAATGTAGTGGTATAAATATTGTTTATATCAATAATCTTAGTATTTAAGCATATTCTTAGTCTTAAATTAATGTTTATAATTATTTAATCATACTGTTATTTTTAATATTTATCATAATTATTTATCGTTTAATAAATGTATTATTTTAATTAAAAATATTTCTTTGATTTTTACACTTCACCCAAATAAATAAACGTTACAGTACAAATACAGTTAAAAACACCGGACGATATAGACAACGCAGTTCAAAACATAAGACTCATTCAAGAAGCTGAATGGTTTTCAACGTCAATTATCGAAAAAAAAATAGTACTAAATATCCTAAAATAATCAGAGACTAATAATAATAATTAAAGATGAAAAATTAGTTCCAGACCATTAATTTGGCTTCAGACAACAACACTCAACTATCCAACAAGTACATAGAGTAGTGGACGTAATTGAAAACAGCTTAGAAAACAAAAACATTTGTTCGGCCGCCTTTGACAAAGTGTGGCATACTGGACATGTGTTTAAGATTAAACAAAAATTACCCCGCCAATATTTTCTTCTGTTTCAATCATACCTGAAAGAAATATTTTTCCAAATAAGTGACAATAGAGTCACTGCAAAAATACAACCAATTAAAGCTGGAGTACCGCAAGGGAGCGTACTAGGCCCAGTCTTGTACCAGCTTTTCACAGCAGATATACCCTGTCTAGAAAACGTATTTACAGCCACATACGCAGACGACACAGTATATATTGTTTCACACCCTGATCCAGTAGAATCGTCAGCATTAATACAAGAAACTCTAAATCAAATGCAAATATGGGCAACCAAATGGAAAATTAAAATCATTGAAGACAAATCCACCCACATAGTATTTACAACAAAGAGAGTTACCTGCACACAAGTAGTCATCAACAATAAAACATTGGACACTAAAGAAGAAATAAAATACCTAGGCATGCATCTAGACAAAAGATTTACCTGGCCAAAACATCTGCGCAATTTACAAATGTCGCTGCATAATAAACTACGTTTCTATAAAATAGTCATCATACCAATTTGAACAAATGATGTACAACTCTGGGGCTGTGCAAAGAAATCAAACACAGATATAATCAAAAGAATACAGAACAAAACACTACGCAAGATTACCAACGCACCAAGGTACATTAACAACCATACAGATTAACAAATACGTAAAAAACCACATAAGAGAATTCTCATTAAAACGTGAAGAGACTAACTTGTCACCCAAATGAACTACTCACCGAGCTATACCTACCCTGAGATGTCTCAAAAGAACAAAGCCTTCCGAAATGAAGTATTTATAAAACGGTTATATATAAGGTGTTTCATACTACCCGTCCCAGGCTTTTTTTGAACTACGAAGTCTTAGATGTTCAGGAAAAAAATTACCATAACAATCCTATCTGAAGAATTTAATAGTAGTACTCTCGATTTCTGGAATTTACCGGAAATAGGCGTAACTATACTCAAGTTTAAAATTTCAAATGGGAACCTAGGTCATGTGTGGTTTCGTTCGATGTGTTTTCTGAAAACAAACAACTTTTGTTAGAAACTTTTTTATATTAGGTATTATTTACGAAATAAATTTAAAAGAAATGTATTAATATTCTTTCCACCTTGATCGGTGCATAGCCAGTTTATTCCTGTTTTTCATTTGTTTAATTTAACATTTGAGGGACAGGATTCGGGACATCTGCCGCTCGCTGACGCTGAGTGAAAATGATGTGCTAAAAGCAGAGTCAACAATGTCCAACATCGGCTATAAAAATGTACCGATCAAGGTGGAAACATTTAGATCATTTTTATAGTTATTTAAGAAGGTCAGTAAATGCTACCTACCGGTTGAGGATGATTCCAATACATCCGATACCAGTAGAAGAGCACTTTTTGACCGTAATGTTTATTAACTTTTTTGCACCCTCGACACACAAAATTAAAAAAATAGATTTGAAAATTATTTTGATATATTAAAAAAAATTGTCATTTTTAAAAAAAACCTTTGTTCGTTGTTTCTTACTTACCGCCTCTGCTTCCTGATCAGTAATTGATACACATCACTTACCGATGAGTAATTTGTAAATAAAACCTATTGCCTTGAAACCTTATCCGTAAACATTCAAAAAACCGATCGTGCAAAAAACAATTTTTTATATTTACTTCGTATATAATATCTAATATAAAAAAAAATCCAATAAAAATTGATTGTTTTTAAAATATACATCTAACGATGTTACACTTGACCTAGATTCTTATTTGAAATTTTGAATTTGCGTATAATTACGCCTACTTCCGGCCAATTCCGGAAGTCGAGACTACTACCATTTAATTCTTCAGATACGATTATGTTATGCTAATTTTTTTCCTGAACCTATAGGACGTCGTAGTTAAGAAAAAAAGCCCGAAACGAGTCGTCTGAAACACCCTATATGTATGAAATGTAACAATCCGAAGACCATAATAAAGCCCTGCTGTCCCCCTACAATAAGAACAAGTTGTTTGATATTTACAACATTGTATGTGATGCATTGAAACATCAAAGATACATAAAGTTAACATTGGTACCGATCACATAAGATGTTTCTTAAATATACTTATTATTATTATTATTTGCAGTGGCGTAGCCATAGGGGGGGTTTTAGGGGTTAGAACCCCCCCTGTGAGGCCATGGTAGGCCGCTTTTAACACTAATTTAAAAATATACTCGTTTGTTGTTCATATATAATATGATCTGAAGCAAAAAATAATTAATTTTCATACATACATATAGATAAAATCACGCGTGTCCCACTTACTAGGTTCGCATAAACCCGAAAACAATAAGAACAACATCAACATCATACAACAAATCCTTACTCTTAAACATATTAAAGTGACTGATTTTCGGTAGCGAAATACCGCATTCGATAATAGTTACGCAACAATCATCCTTCGCCACACATTCCTGTCTAAGCACACTTCTTTCACCCCGGCCACACTCATAATCGCATTCATACATGCTCTTTTTCTCTTCTACCAACCACATCCATCCACTTACACAACGGTCGGCCACGCAATCGAAAACACTCAACTTCACCAAGATATATACGCTTAACAAGCCATTCACTCGCCATTCTCTCCACATGCCCAAACCATCTCAACTGACTCACACCAACTCTCTTAATAACATGGTAAAAGAATATTAATTTTCGTAGAAATCTGTTTACACGCAATTATTAGCTACAGTCTGTAGCCTACAGATGACATTTCGCGCAATGTCCTCGTGAAAATGCCGAGCTTTATCAAAATTTACCGACAGCCGACAGCTAACAGTGAATCTCATGCGCTACGTTCTTGTTCGTAAGTAGAATACCTACGTTAATTTAATTTATTAGTGTTACAACTACAACTTTTCTTGTGTTTATACTGCGGTTTGTATAAACATATTTAGATGAGTGGTTTGAAATTCACTGCATAATTTAGAATTGTTGTTATTTACCTATTGATTAAAAAAAATTGCCTACTAATAAAAATTATATTTATAAAAATATTGTTTTTGTTGATTGTTGTTATTAAGCCTGTTTAACCTCATATTTATTTAAAATTTATTATCCTAAAACCCCCCCTGTATTTTTTTTTCTGGCTACGCCACTGATTATTTGATGTTATATTATAATATATAATATTGTAACGTTTATTTATATGGGTGGTGTAAAAACCGGAGAAATATTAAATAAAATAAAAGTTTATTAAAAGATAAATAATTAAGATAAAGATAATAAAAATATCTAACACTATGATTAAATAATTGTAAACACTAATTTAAGACTATAATATTAATAAATAGTTAAACACTGAAATTATTTATTTAAACAATATTTATTTCACTATATTTATTTATATAACGATATTTATTTATGTTCACCACTCGTAGACTATTTAATTATATCACCAACAGATCATTTCACGACTCGTGTCTAAGTCAGAATGTCCGAACTGGCTTCCCAGGCGCCAAAGTAACTTCGAATACAAAGGGACCAACCGACCGTACGTAATTAAGCAGGTCGAGACCTGTGAGCGATGATTACGTCAACGCTGAGGTTAGGTGCCGTTCTAGAAACGTTCGATCAGTGGCGGCGGTCGCGTACTCCTAAAGTCAGTAGTGTCGGTCGCGTTCTCCCGTCTGGTGCACGGATGACGAAATCTGCACGTATTACTCTTGGTATTGAAGAAGTGACAGTCGATGGTCTACTCGAATTCCTCTTTCTGTCCGTAGACGAGAATTTCAACGTCAGTATAGCGGAAGAGGAACTCTATCATGTTCCTAACAATCCTCCAATCCAAACCATCTAATACACAGCCTAACTTTGGTACCGCTGGTTCTAATATGTCATTCTCTAGCAGATGATCCCTCAAATTGCAAAGCGAGTTACAAAGACTGCGATACGACGTCTTCTGGTACGAACATTGTTTTGTTCTGTATTGCTATCACTCAGTCGTAGCGTTTTCCTGACGGATAGACCTCGGTTGACCAGTTCTTGTAGTCTTCTGATACGCAGTGGCCGAGGGAATAATATGAAGACACTGTGAACAGGTCCCGATGTTCTTTCATCACGCCATACCGCGACTTGTGACCAGAGGTATATTGTTCCATGAAGTCTTCAAAAGTCGATTCCTAAACTATGATCCGACGAACCCTTGCTCCATGATGGTCCTCATTGTTGTTACGGGCGAAAGGGTCTAGTGTACTACTCTCGGCTTCCCGGTAGGTGCTTTCCTTGTTCATGGATATCATCCATTCTTCTCCATAAGTCAGGTTTACTACCAAACACCAAGTCGCATGGTAGGCACAAGTCACGTCCGAATAAGAAGTTTGTAGGAGTTTGCTCTGTTGTTTCATGCACGGATGAACGATAAGCCATCAGTCCCAGTCTCTTTGGTGGTTGGAGACAACTTTCGACAAATATCGGTTGATCGTTCTGTTCATTCATACAACCATACCATCGGACTGCGGGTGTAATGCAGTTATCCTCATTTTATTAAATTCTAATATCTTACAGATATTTTGAAAAACGGCAGACTCAAAATTTCTTCACTGATAGGAGTGAAGTTCACATGGTACACCAAACCGGCATTTGCATTCTTTCACAATGTTTCAGCGATCGTGGTGGCTTCCTGGTCTTCTCTTTCTGGAAATGGACTGCCAACGTTATATTGACACATTGGAGCTCTTCGTCATCTATGCGGACCGTTGCTTCTAGCGCAAACCACCTATCTCTTGTACCAGTCTTTAACGTCTTCCTTGCAGTTAACCCAGTAAAAATCGCTGGCGCAATCTTTCTATAGTTTTGTTGACTCCAAAATAGCGTCCCCCAGATCCGCTATGGATCTCTTTCAACACGTCCGGTACTCTACTCTTAGGAATAACCTACTGAGTTCTCTTCTCAGTTCCATTGCAATTTTGTACCACACTTTTTAACATGCCATCCTCAATCAGCATGGAGTCTCATTGCGCCCAATACGATTTTACATTCTGTGTGTATGACGTATCATGTTCCCATATTGGTTTCCTCTCTTCTACTTTCCATTCAATATAATTTTCAAAGCCGGGTCATTTTCTTGGTCCTTGCGTAGTTCATCGTGCTGCCAACTATCGTCGACTACTGTTATCCTAGCGATAGGGGAATGTTTCTCTTCCAGTCGACTACCATGTTTGCCTTCATCTTGGTATGGCCTTCTGGACAATGCGTCGACATTACTTCCCTTTCTTTCAATTTCCTTTCTCTTTCTATCTGCATGGCATCCGTTTTCTTTTGTAGTTTTCCGCAAAGTCTCTTCGGATGATCTATTTTACCGTTATTCCAACAGCGGAGTTTCTTCCGATAAACACTTCACTTACAATTCGACGTAATCTCTTATTCTAATCTTCAGTGTTTTCACTTTTCTCAGCCTCATTAATTTTCTCGCACTCGCAATTGGTTACGTGAAGCTTGTTTAACAGCTTCATGATCTAATGCATATGAAAGTGCGTCAACTACAATTTTTGGACGCATTGCCATATCGCATATTCGGCGACTAGTTGGTCGTAATCCTCTTGCTCTTCATCCTTCAGCGTTTGTAGGATGTCGACAGCTTCAAATTGTTTTAAATAGTTCGGCCACGAAGATACTCCATCAAATTCCAGTGTTTTAATGTGCATTGTTGTACTAGTATCAGGTTTTACTTCTTTCTTTTCTTCTAGAATTTTCTTCCAATTTTTGTTCTAATGATTTCTCTAAATTCTAGAATTGTCTGCTATTTCTTGTTTTAATGTTCTAGAAGTTTCTGTTAAGTTTTCTGTTAATATTCTGGAATTTTCTTTTAATTTCTGTTCTAATACACTAGAAATTTCTTCTGCTTTTCTAAAAATTTCTGCCATTTCCAGTTTTAATTCTTCTTTTAATGTTGTCGAATTCTAATTTTTGTTCTAATGTTTCTGTCAATTCTACTTTTCATGTTCCAGAATTTTCTTCTGACTTTCTAGAACTTTCTATTCATTTTTGTTTTACTTTAGCAATGTCGGATGGGTCAAATGAGTAATTGTCGGGATTTTCCCCAGAATCAAATTAATGCTTGACATAGACTTTCTTGAAGCACTGACTTCATTCCTATTGTTTCCACATCTCGTTCTTCCAGTTCTCTCTTGAGATCACTTACTTTTAATTCGGTTAATTCTAATTGTTTAAACGCCATTTTATTTTTATTAACAACCCTCACACCTGACACCAATTGTAACGTTTATCTATATGGGTGAAGTGTAAAAATCCGAGAAATATTATTAATTAAAATAAAAGTTTATTAAACGATAAATAATTCAGATAAAGATAATAAAAATAACTAACACTATGATTAAATAATTCTAAACACTAATGTAAGACTAAGAATATTATTAAATATTTAAACACTAAGATTATTTATTTAAACAATATTTATTTCACTATATTTATTTATATTCAGCAGTCCAACCAACTGAACATTTAACGACTCGTGTCTATGTCAGAATGTCCCGGCTGGCTTCCCAGACGGTATTTATATATCCGGCGTCCCCTCTGGAACATTCAACGCGACATTAACATGGAATTAAGCAGGTGTGAACGACGATTACGTTATTGCTCAGGATAGGCACCGTTCTAGCAACGTTCGATCAGCGGCGGTGGTCGCGTACTCCTAGAGTCAGTGGCGTCAGTCGCGTTCTCTCATCGATTAAAGTAAAATGAAATTGATTTCAGTTCACAACGTCAGGGATACTGTAACGTTTATTTATATGGGTGAAGTGTAAAAATAATATAATATAATATTAATTAAATAATAATAATAATAATTAAAATAATACGTTTATTAAACGATAAATAATTTAGATTATGATTAAATAGTTATAAACACTAATTTAAGACTAAGAATATTATTAAATGCTTAAACACTACGATTATTTAATTAAACAATATTTATGTCACTATATTTATTTATATAACTACATTTATTTATATTCACAACTTATAGACTGTTTATTTATATCACCCACTGTTCAATGCTCGTTGCTTCTATATGTTAGATTGTGTCCGCTGGCTTTGGCGACAGGTTTATATAGCGCGATGTCCTTCTCGAACTTTCCGACGCCACAATGACATTTAATACAAAGGATCAGTTCACCGGATGTAATTAAACTAGTTTAGATGCGTAAGGGTTTTCCCCCGTCGGGGATAACGTCATCGCTCGGGAATATTCTACCAGTGGCGGCGCTAGCATACTTTTAAGTCAGGGGCGGACGTTACAATACAATACACTATCGTATAAAAATCACATACATTATCAGTCAACTGTTACCTTGTGATTCGAATGTGCATACTTCCAACATTATAATTATTATTTTTATTATTGTTATATTACATTGACTATCGTTTTAGCAATAAACTTATTTTTTCAAAAAAAATGCATAGCTCATTAGATAATGACGAAAACTAACTTTACTTATTCTTTTGTTTTTAAAATGTTACATTATGTTAGGAGTGAAACATAAGGAGATAACCTCAACCCTTTACTCTTCATTATAATCATGGATAGGATCTTAAAAACCATTAAAACAAAGATGCCAGTGGCCTTTAACAGAATGCACCCGGTAAAAATACATAGTGTTTTGTTTGTCGATGGTATAGTCGTAATATCAGGTTCCTATTCAAAAATAATGGTATTGGTTAAGATATGGATAAAAGAGATAGGAAAAATGGGAATGGATATTAAAGCAGATAAAAGTAAAATAATGATAATTAACCACAAAGGAAGGGAACATGAAGAGAACAGAATAGAAATCAATAGAAAATGCTTAGAAAGATTAACGGAATACAAATATCTTGGCAGTATGATAACATAGGATGGAAAAATAGATCTAGAAATATCAAATTGGGCTGAGAATGCAAGCAATATCTACTACACAATAAATAAGGCTATTCTAGGGTACCATGAATTAGATATGGAAACAAAAGTAAAAGTATACAATACTGTTTAGTAATTAAATTAAGATATGGACTGTAATGAAGATTACTAAACTTAAAGATAAGATATTACTCGAAGGACCAGAGTGGTGAGTACGAAGGCTGGCTCTGTATGGTTGATATAGTTAAGAAAATATTAATTCAAGTACCTTTTATAGTCGAGGACACACTGTCGACGGGACCAAGATAAAAAGGGTTGGTTTCTCTATGCTGCGTTGACGGACTCCGAATATCTTATGCTAGGAGATCGGGAGATCGCTGATGGACTCCGAGATTGCCCACTAGTAGATAGGAAGATCGCTAAATCGTTGCAGAGGAGAGATGCTGCATTGACGGCCTTCGAATATCTTATACTAGGAGATCGGGAGATCGCTGATGGACTCCGAGATTGCCCACTAGTAGATAGGAAGAGCGCTAAATCGTTGCAGAGGAGAGATGCTGCATTGACGGCCTTCGAATATCTTATACTAAGAGATCGGGAGATCGCTGATGGACTCCGAGATTGCCCACTAGTAGATAGGAAGATCGCTAAATCGTTGCAGAGGAGAGATGCTGCATTGACGGCCTTCGAATATCTTATACTAAGAGATCGGGAGATCGCTGATGGACTCCGAGATTGCCCACTAGTAGATAGGAAGAGCGCTAAATCGTTGCAGAGGAGAGATGCTGCATTGACGGCCTTCGAATATCTTATACTAGGAGATCGGGAGATCGCTGATGGACTCCGAGATTGCCCACTAGTAGATAGGAAGAGCGCTAAATCGTTGCAGAGGAGAGATGCTGCATTGACGGCCTTCGAATATCTTATACTAAGAGATCGGGAGATCGCTGATGGACTCCGAGATTGCCCACTAGTCGATAGGAAGATCGCTAAATCGTTGCAGAGGAGAGATGCTGCATGGACGGCCTTCGAATATCTTATACTAAGAGATCGGGAGATCGCTGATGGACTCCGAGATTGCCCACTAGTAGATAGGAAGAGCGCTAAATCGTTGCAGAGGAGAGATGCTGCATTGACGGCCTTCGAATATCTTATACTAGGAGATCGGGAGATCGCTGATGGACTCCGAGATTGCCCACTAGTAGATAGGAAGAGCGCTAAATCGTTGCAGAGGAGAGATGCTGCATTGACGGCCTTCGAATATCTTATACTAAGAGATCGGGAGATCGCTGATGGACTCCGAGATTGCCCACTAGTAGATAGGAAGAGCGCTAAATCGTTGCAGAGAGATGCTGCATTGACGGCCTTCGAATATCTTATACTAGGAGATCGGGAGATCGCTGATGGACTCCGAGATTGCCCACTAGTAGATAGGAAGAGCGCTAAATCGTTGCAGAGGAGAGATGCTGCATTGACGGCCTTCGAATATCTTATACTAAGAGATCGGGAGATCGCTGATGGACTCCGAGATTGCCCACTAGTCGATAGGAAGATCGCTAAATCGTTGCAGAGGAGAGATGCTGCATTGACGGCCTTCGAATATCTTATACTAGGAGATCGGGAGATCGCTGATGGACTCCGAGATTGCCCACTAGTAGATAGGAAGAGCGCTAAATCGTTGCAGAGGAGAGATGCTGCATTGACGGCCTTCGAATATCTTATACTAGGAGATCGGGAGATCGCTGATGGACTCCGAGATTGCCCACTAGTAGATAGGAAGATCGCTAAATCGTTGCAGAGGAGAGATGCTGCATTGACGGCCTTCGAATATCTTATACTAGGAGATCGGGAGATCGCTGATGGACTCCGAGATTGCCCACTAGTAGATAGGAAGATCGCTAAATCGTTGCAGAGGAGAGATGCTGCATTGACGGCCTTCGAATATCTTATACTAGGAGATCGGGAGATCGCTGATGGACTCCGAGATTGCCCACTAGTAGATAGGAAGATCGCTAAATCGTTGCAGAGGAGAGATGCTGCATTGACGGCCTTCGAATATCTTATACTAGGAGATCGGGAGATCGCTGATGGACTCCGAGATTGCCCACTAGTCGATAGGAAGATCGCTAAATCGTTGCAGAGGAGAGATGCTGCATTGACGGCCTTCGAATATCTTATACTAGGAGATCGGGAGATCGCTGATGGACTCCGAGATTGCCCACTAGTAGATAGGAAGATCGCTAAATCGTTGCAGAGGAGAGATGCTGCATTGACGGCCTTCGAATATCTTATACTAGGAGATCGGGAGATCGCTGATGGACTCCGAGATTGCCCACTAGTAGATAGGAAGAGCGCTAAATCGTTGCAGAGGAGAGATGCTGCATTGACGGCCTTCGAATATCTTATACTAGGAGATCGGGAGATCGCTGATGGACTCCGAGATTGCCCACTAGTAGATAGGAAGATCGCTAAATCGTTGCAGAGGAGAGATGCTGCATTGACGGCCTTCGAATATCTTATACTAGGAGATCGGGAGATCGCTGATGGACTCCGAGATTGCCCACTAGTAGATAGGAAGATCGCTAAATCGTTGCAGAGGAGAGATGCTGCATTGACGGCCTTCGAATATCTTATACTAGGAGATCGGGAGATCGCTGATGGACTCCGAGATTGCCCACTAGTAGATAGGAAGATCGCTAAATCGTTGCAGAGGAGAGATGCTGCATTGACGGCCTTCGAATATCTTATACTAGGAGATCGGGAGATCGCTGATGGACTCCGAGATTGCCCACTAGTAGATAGGAAGAGCGCTAAATCGTTGCAGAGGAGAGATGCTGCATTGACGGCCTTCGAATATCTTATACTAGGAGATCGGGAGATCGCTGATGGACTCCGAGATTGCCCACTAGTAGATAGGAAGATCGCTAAATCGTTGCAGAGGAGAGATGCTGCATTGACGGCCTTCGAATATCTTATACTAGGAGATCGGGAGATCGCTGATGGACTCCGAGATTGCCCACTAGTAGATAGGAAGATCGCTAAATCGTTGCAGAGGAGAGATGCTGCATTGACGGCCTTCGAATATCTTATACTAGGAGATCGGGAGATCGCTGATGGACTCCGAGATTGCCCACTAGTAGATAGGAAGATCGCTAAATCGTTGCAGAGGAGAGATGCTGCATTGACGGCCTTCGAATATCTTATACTAGGAGATCGGGAGATCGCTGATGGACTCCGAGATTGCCCACTAGTAGATAGGAAGATCGCTAAATCGTTGCAGAGGAGAGATGCTGCATTGACGGCCTTCGAATATCTTATACTAGGAGATCGGGAGATCGCTGATGGACTCCGAGATTGCCCACTAGTAGATAGGAAGATCGCTAAATCGTTGCAGAGGAGAGATGCTGCATTGACGGCCTTCGAATATCTTATACTAGGAGATCGGGAGATCGCTGATGGACTCCGATATTGCCCACTAGTAGATAGGAAGAGCGCTAAATCGTTGCAGAGGAGAGATGCTGCATTGACGGCCTTCGAATATCTTATACTAGGAGATCGGGAGATCGCTGATGGACTCCGAGATTGCCCACTAGTAGATAGGAAGATCGCTAAATCGTTGCAGAGGAGAGATGCTGCATTGACGGCCTTCGAATATCTTATACTAGGAGATCGGGAGATCGCTGATGGACTCCGAGATTGCCCACTAGTAGATAGGAAGATCGCTAAATCGTTGCAGAGGAGAGATGCTGCATTGACGGCCTTCGAATATCTTATACTAGGAGATCGGGAGATCGCTGATGGACTCCGAGATTGCCCACTAGTCGATAGGAAGATCGCTAAATCGTTGCAGAGGAGAGATGCTGCATTGACGGCCTTCGAATATCTTATACTAGGAGATCGGGAGATCGCTGATGGACTCCGAGATTGCCCACTAGTAGATAGGAAGATCGCTAAATCGTTGCAGAGGAGAGATGCTGCATTGACGGCCTTCGAATATCTTATACTAGGAGATCGGGAGATCGCTGATGGACTCCGAGATTGCCCACTAGTAGATAGGAAGATCGCTAAATCGTTGCAGAGGAGAGATGCTGCATTGACGGCCTTCGAATATCTTATACTAGGAGATCGGGAGATCGCTGATGGACTCCGAGATTGCCCACTAGTCGATAGGAAGATCGCTAAATCGTTGCAGAGGAGAGATGCTGCATTGACGGCCTTCGAATATCTTATACTAGGAGATCGGGAGATCGCTGATGGACTCCGAGATTGCCCACTAGTAGATAGGAAGATCGCTAAATCGTTGCAGAGGAGAGATGCTGCATTGACGGCCTTCGAATATCTTATACTAGGAGATCGGGAGATCGCTGATGGACTCCGAGATTGCCCACTAGTAGATAGGAAGATCGCTAAATCGTTGCAGAGGAGAGATGCTGCATTGACGGCCTTCGAATATCTTATACTAGGAGATCGGGAGATCGCTGATGGACTCCGAGATTGCCCACTAGTAGATAGGAAGATCGCTAAATCGTTGCAGAGGAGAGATGCTGCATTGACGGCCTTCGAATATCTTATACTAGGAGATCGGGAGATCGCTGATGGACTCCGAGATTGCCCACTAGTAGATAGGAAGATCGCTAAATCGTTGCAGAGGAGAGATGCTGCATTGACGGCCTTCGAATATCTTATACTAGGAGATCGGGAGATCGCTGATGGACTCCGAGATTGCCCACTAGTAGATAGGAAGAGCGCTAAATCGTTGCAGAGGAGAGATGCTGCATTGACGGCCTTCGAATATCTTATACTAGGAGATCGGGAGATCGCTGATGGACTCCGAGATTGCCCACTAGTAGATAGGAAGATCGCTAAATCGTTGCAGAGGAGAGATGCTGCATTGACGGCCTTCGAATATCTTATACTAGGAGATCGGGAGATCGCTGATGGACTCCGAGATTGCCCACTAGTAGATAGGAAGATCGCTAAATCGTTGCAGAGGAGAGATGCTGCATTGACGGCCTTCGAATATCTTATACTAGGAGATCGGGAGATCGCTGATGGACTCCGAGATTGCCCACTAGTCGATAGGAAGATCGCTAAATCGTTGCAGAGGAGAGATGCTGCATTGACGGCCTTCGAATATCTTATACTAGGAGATCGGGAGATCGCTGATGGACTCCGAGATTGCCCACTAGTCGATAGGAAGATCGCTAAATCGTTGCAGAGGAGAGATGCTGCATTGACGGCCTTCGAATATCTTATACTAGGAGATCGGGAGATCGCTGATGGACTCCGAGATTGCCCACTAGTAGATAGGAAGGTCGCTAAATCGTTGCAGAGGAGAGATGCTGCATTGACGGCCTTCGAATATCTTATACTAGGAGATCGGGAGATCGCTGATGGACTCCGAGATTGCCCACTAGTAGATAGGAAGAGCGCTAAATCGTTGCAGAGGAGAGATGCTGCATTGACGGCCTTCGAATATCTTATACTAGGAGATCGGGAGATCGCTGATGGACTCCGAGATTGCCCACTAGTAGATAGGAAGATCGCTAAATCGTTGCAGAGGAGAGATGCTGCATTGACGGCCTTCGAATATCTTATACTAGGAGATCGGGAGATCGCTGATGGACTCCGAGATTGCCCACTAGTAGATAGGAAGATCGCTAAATCGTTGCAGAGGAGAGATGCTGCATTGACGGCCTTCGAATATCTTATACTAGGAGATCGGGAGATCGCTGATGGACTCCGAGATTGCCCACTAGTAGATAGGAAGATCGCTAAATCGTTGCAGAGGAGAGATGCTGCATTGACGGCCTTCGAATATCTTATACTAGGAGATCGGGAGATCGCTGATGGACTCCGAGATTGCCCACTAGTAGATAGGAAGAGCGTTAAATCGTTGCAGAGGAGAGATGCTGCATTGACGGCCTTCGAATATCTTATACTAGGAGATCGGGAGATCGCTGATGGACTCCGAGATTGCCCACTAGTAGATAGGAAGATCGCTAAATCGTTGCAGAGGAGAGATGCTGCATTGACGGCCTTCGAATATCTTATACTAGGAGATCGGGAGATCGCTGATGGACTCCGAGATTGCCCACTAGTAGATAGGAAGAGCGCTAAATCGTTGCAGAGAAGATGCGGCAAGTCTATTGCTTGACGTCTTGAAGAATAACGATGAATAACGAAGCACTAACACTACACTAGCACTAGCACTCGCATGGGTAGATGTATACTAGGAACCAGACTGCCTTCGTTTAAGGTAAACTCCTGAAATTAGCTTTAGTAGGAATTTAGGGACGTAGCAGACCACTCCGCTACTACGTCTTGTAAAAATAGTTTCTTTAAATTGTAAATATAAATTATAATTTTTACTAGAATTTTTAAAATACGTGTAGTTGTCAGAACAAATTTATTTATATTATTTTTTCGGTCTATTTATATTACAAACTGTTTTTTAAACAAAATTCAACAACAATAATGCCGTGTTTTTTATAGAGGTCTTGATTTATTATTTTCTTAACGCAATCTTGATTCAGAACCAGCCTTTCAAAACGCGTAAACAAATACAATAGCAGAAGCCACAGCGGAAGTGAATCGTGGAATCAACAGAAGCAACACGAGGGAAAGTTAATGGGGACAGAAATGAAATACCGAAGGAAGACTTCAGGCAAAACAAAATAGGATAAAGTCAGAAACGAAGATATAAGACAAATGGTAAGCCTAGAAACAGACTTAGTTAAAGAGATGAAACAGAAACAATTTGGCTGGTAAGGGCACATAATGCGAATAGACCAAAACAGTCTATTACGAAAAATTTAGGAAACAGTAAATACAAATAGAAAAAGAAACGAGGAAGACCAAGCAAAAACGTGGGAAGCAATAATAAAGGAGCTGGGGATCAAGAGAGGTTGAACCCTTGAAGAAATGAAAAAGATGACAAAGAATAGGGGAAAATGGAAGGATTTCGTAGGAACCTAAAACCAATTTCAAAATACGACACTCATCGTGGGTATAAGGAAAAGAAACAAAGATAACAGTATTATGTGTCTATCCAGTGGCGCACAAAAATAATTTTTTTATTGATTTTTTTCCGAATTACCCATAATGGCCTCGAAAGATGAAACAACACCCATCACATAAAATATTGTTAATTAATTGCTAAAACTTAATATGATTATTTGTTTTTCTGTAAATAATTTGTATATGATAGATTTTGGATCTGAGCATCAGTTTTCTGCACGGGGTTTTTTGGTCCAATACATATGCGTCTGGGCACATATATTATTTAAAAACTTTGTGAACGTAATGTCGTTTGAATGATTCTCCTACGGGCGATATTAAAGTCCGGGTTGTCGTCCGCCATTTATTGTATTCATGTAAGGAGGAAGCTCCCACTTGGGGGCATAATGATTTTTGTGAAGCTAGTGTCCCCAATATTCCCAACCTAAACTCTACAATGACTATAAAAGAAACAAGAAACTGGGTTATAGAAATACAGCGCCGCTAGTTCCATCTATTACCGCCTACTCCCCCCATTTAATAACTAACTTCGTCTTCCATAAATGTTATATATAAAATCGTCGGTCCGTGAAACTGATTTTTTATCTTTCAATTTACCAACTTTTAAAAATACGTCATCGATGCTTGTTATATTGATTCCAAAAGTAATTATATTTAGACTTGTCTTTCTGCTTTCAATAACTAGTATCAACTGTGTTAATAGACGCGTATCGCTGGTAGGTATGTTATATTTAACATAAATTCCTGTTTTGCTGGTAAGCCTTGTCCCAGGAACGTGACGTTGCAAAGCACTTGTGATAGCAGCCGTACTTGCGTTTTTAGTAGTTAGAGCAGTAAACACATAGCCAGTTCCTAAAAATATACATAATTAAGGGCGTTTCAAAAAGTAACAGTATATTGGAAATACATCACACCAGAAGCACGATTGAAATTCATTGGGAGTTTTCGGATTATTTCTATTAATGATGTCTTTAGACAATCAATTTTCAGGGTTAATATAGTTTAGAGATATCAACAACTGAAAAAAATTGGAACCACGTACCGATCTTCGGTTCCGAGTTCCGAGTAGTAGAACTGATCTTCAGACCGGGTTGTGGAACCGATCTTTAGAATAATCAATTAGAATTTTACCCCCGTTATTCTTGATAAATAAACATATGCCCTGTTCTATTTTAAGGATATTATTTTTTTGGGATATACGAGGGCGGTTTGACGGAAGAGTGACTTTTCAATAAAAAACAGTTATTTTAATTTTACGAGGATTTTATTTTTCAATATAATCTTTTAATTTTACACACTTAGCCCAGCGATTTTCAAAATATACATTTGTTTCGGATACCACCTCTTCATTGGTCTGAAATCTCTTTCCAGCGAATCATTTGTTTAAATCTGGAAATAAGAAGAAATCACTGGGAATATGGCGAATGAGGCAGCACCTCATAACGCAATTCGACAAATCAACTGCGGACGAATGAGATGGCGCATTATTGTGATGTTTGGCATCAAAACGTGTGAACAAATTAACATAATATTCGTTTTTCCTTTTTGTAAATAATCAATAAAAATCACACCTTTGTAATTCCAAAATACTGTGGCCATGCCCTTATTTGTCGAAAAAATGGTTTTTGCCTTGTTGGGGACACGTTCTTCAGGAGAAGTTCATTGTTTCGACTGCATTTTTGTTTCTGGCGTATGCTGGTGTATCCAAGTTTCATCTATTGTGACATATCGATGGAAAAATTCCCTTGGATAACGTTTGAAGATAGCCAAACATTCTTTTGAATTTTAAATGCTAGTGCGCATTTGATCAGAATTAAGTAGCAACGGCACCCATCTCGCGAAAAGCTTTTTCATTATGTAAACATTCATGCAAAATATTGCATACCCGTTCGGTATATTACGAGGCATGGAGTAGTTACCTACAGTAAATGACGGTCCCAGACGTTCTGTATTATCTGTGCACATATGGTCACTTTTAAATACAGAAAGCCACTTACAAATCATTCATTGGATGATGCACATACGATAATATTTACATAACTTTTCCTCGGTTTCTTTAATTGTTTTTCCACGTAAAAATAACGTTTAACACTCGAAATTCTTTTCTCTCCGTATTTACAAACAAGAACAGTTTTCTTTAGATGAGTATAAAACAAACCATCTGTCAGATTTTTGTGAAATTTTTAAAGTGCACATCAGGGGGGTGAATCTGCATTCTGAAACGTGATAACAAGTTTTCAATCTAGTAGCGTTTGGAAATACTTCCTGACCCTTTCATAGAATTACTATAAAAGGTAACATTATGTTTGAGAACTTCTGTAAATTTCCCACAATTCTCTATTGCATCGTTCGATATTCTTTAACATATAAAACTGTTATTTGTGAATTTGTATCTTTGTAGTACTTTATCAATCAATATATTTTCGGTAAGTATATTAGTTTTCATACTAGCATTATTATACGGAGGTGATATCAAATAGAACAACAAATTAATAATATTTCAGAAAAAAATCACATAAAATATTTGTAACTCCTGCACAGTGAAGACACATTCTTGCAGAAGTTGACAGTGCCCAATAGAAGAAATGGTTTATGTAAGTGGACCAGAGGAATTTACATCATGGTATTATTATTATTATATTTGCACCGTAGAAGAGCAGCAAAATATAACATTATTAGGCGAAAGGCCGTGAAGCTTCATAAGATTCATCAAAGAATGTTGAAATAGTATGGTGTCAATTTTAAGTATAGAAGAGGGTAGATTTGTTAAAAAGTAGACGAACATCGATAACGAGGTCAATGAAGCAGTGCATTTCTGGCAGACATTTAAAGTAACATCCCTTTTTTGTTACCTCTTGTAATAATAATAATTCAAATTTTTGATTCCTTGAGTAGTATGTGCTCAAATTTTAATAGTTGTCGCCGTGTAGTTTCAGATTTGTAGTTACTTATTTATTTGATTTAAATAATGAAATGTATATATTTTTAAATAAACACATTAACATATTAAGTACTGTAATTATTTTTTTATAGTTCAACATATATTTCACATTTCTTGACAATGTCTTTAATAAATAATCTATTTTCGATAGATTATTTATTAATTACATTTTCAAGAAATAAAATTTCGAATAATTCTAAATGAATTCATATTTCCCGCCACTTTCTCAGCTGTCAAATTTAGTTCTCTGACCTTTTCATAGACGGCACTAAAACTTGTTATCACGGTTTATACGGGAGATACCCAACCTTCTACTATATATTTTCCTTAATCTATGGTGCACATCAGAAACATGGTGGAAGACAGCTGTTCAGGACATTTTGTAATAAAATCATTGGCAACCCTGGGTTGCACTAACGCCCCTAGTGGAAGGAGGCAGTAATAAGCAAGTCAGCGTCGAAGGAGGTTATAGAGTAATTTGTGAGACGCACTGGTCGAAGTACGTGTGTGCTAGAGGCTGGCATTGTGTTGTATTCATTTAGTTGTTCATAAATATACAGTCCACACAAGTTGTTATCCTTATTGAACAACAGATCATAACAACAGCAACATAATCACCGTAGCGAAAATGTTGCCAATCATTGAAAAGTCACTCTTCCGTCAAGCCGCCCTCGTATAATACAATTGAAACGAAAGAATTCTTAAAAATTATTTAGAAAATATAACCGCATAATGTAGCAAATTGCATATTGTATATTGCTGAACACATTCGGTTTCGTTTTATTTTCAATTTTTACCACTCCTTTATTTCAATAGTTTCACTTTAGTTATATTTTCAGTTAACGTACCGTATGTAGCATACATACATACATACATATGTATATCCGGATAACAATAATAGTTACGAAACAATGATCCTTCGCCACACATTCTTGCCTTTTGCCTCAGCCACACTTATAATCGCATTCATATATGGTCTTCTTCTCTTCCCATTGGAAACTTTCTCTCTTTAAGCACCCTACCAACCACATCCATCTACTTACACACTGGTCGGTCACGCAATCAGTAATTGGTAAATTTTAATAAAAGAAGATTGTACCATTATACGAGTGGGCAGTCCCGTAGAAATATGAACAAGCTTTATAACAAACAGGTAATACATAGATGACCTTGAATAGTCATCTTTCATTAATCTAAGTCTAAAATTGGCTTTAGTTGGAGTATTTACCGAATTTTTTCTTTAAGTACATTGGGGTTCCATAGCACACAACGTGTCCAGTGTGCATGATGGCAATTCTATCTCCTAGTACATCAGCTTCATCCATGTAATGAGTCGATATTAAAATAGTTACCCTGCCTCGCAATCTCTGTAACAAATGTACATATGTTAGGCTCAATAGAAAAGTTTCAAAGAGAGAGTAGATTCAGTTTTATTGACTATTACACCAAACTCTTTACTAGCTGAAGTTCTGACGACCTGAGCTCATAATCTCGAGCGTTCGTAATTTCGTTCGTATACTTCGATTACGATGTGATGGGGTCTAGAGTGCCTACAATGAGAGTGATGACATACGATTGTGGCCGCCATATTTGTTCCAATTTAACATGAATAGTATGCAAGCATAACACGAAAATATTATCTTACGAACATATTCCTTGAAATTAATATATCTTTTATTTATAAATTTAAAGCATACACATATTTGAAAATTTAAAAAAATATATAGACCAATGAAATGCATGTAAAATCATTATATTTAAATAAAAAGAAAACTTACCGTCAGAAGAGACTTCATGCATAAGATGAAATATTTCATTTCAAATCATTTGCATACAAAATTAGTATTAAATTTAAATAGAAGAGCACTAATAAATAAAATAAACCAATAAATTTTACATGAACAAATATTTAATTTATTGTATCAAAAATGAGTTCATCAAGGTAATATAAGTATATTGAAATATAGGAAAAATGGTTTTTACTGTAAATATATTTACAAAAAGATGACAGTAAGAAAAAAAAACTCAAATTACAAAGTGGAAGACATTAATGATTTAATGTCCAACTAGTTTATTATTATGTTAATAATAACTCCGTTCCTATAGAAATTACATAACAAATAACGCCCTAGGGCATTATTTTTCAAAAATAACGCCCTAGGGCAATATAAATTTGATGTAATTTAAGTTCCTAGATTTTCAAATTTCGCGGTTTTTATTGGTGGACGTTCGCGCTATAGTAATCTAGGGACTTTAGATGTTATGAAAAAGACACAAAATAGTTCACTGTTTAAGAAGAATAATCTTTATTTTCAATATAATCATACAGAAAGAATACTTATTTAAAATGAAAAACACAATTGTCAAATTTACCCGACAACACAATGCCTTCGTGTTCTTTTGTACTCAAAGTTTCTGAGGTATTTATGTTAGACATAACCTGAATCGTAGATTCTTTTACTATTGTGTTAGTGGTACTTGCTTTTATTCCAGCTACTAAGCAAGAATTTGTCTGTTTGGAACATTCGCTATTATCTACGTAGCTTCGGGCTACCGGTGTACTTTTCCATCCACCTAGTCTCATTAGGCTTTCTGTATTGCCACCAGCATCAGAATGAAGAGTTGCTGATGTGCGTCTCAGGCAGTGCCCTGTGTATAATTTTGCATCTGCCAAACCTAAATATGTTGCTATTGAACATGGGATGTTTCCAAAAGTATTTTTACCGACAGGTATTGTACTCACTTAGTTTTCTGTCATCCATTTTTCAAATCGGCTGTATTCCTTTTCATAAACTTCTCGAGTTTTTTGAGGAACAAGAGTTTCAATCGCTTTTGCAGCTTTCAACAATACCTTTTCGGGTAATTCTTCGGTCATTTTGACAAAGGTGTTATGCAGTGTAGCGTCGTTTTGATAAATAAACAAACTGTATTTATTGAGAAAAAGTACATCGCGTTACTTAGTTACAGTGTTCAAAACAATTATATTGTTGTCGAACAATCTGATAAGCAACAAAAAAATGCAAAATACATTAAAAAATTGTGAAAAAACAATAAATTAGTTGGACATTAAACGTTGAAGGCACCTCTGGAGTTAAAGGAACAATAACGCCCACGGTCGACGAACAACCCTCGGGCCAGAGGCCCTCGGGAAGTTCACTGTCGACCTTAAGCGTTATTGTTCTTATAACACCCTTGGTACCTTAATAACTATACTGGCATGTAATATTTTCTTACGTTCTAGTTTTTTGCTTGCAATTTTCAGCCTAAATAAAACAAATCGTTTTATTATTTTTTGTTTTAAATTATGGCAATTTAATATAAAATCGACTTCTGATATTTCATTTAATTTCTCAATAAAAAAATCTTTTAAATTGATATTTTGTTTACAAACAGTATTGTAGTATTGTCTAAAAGCAGATTCTAGATTTAAAAAAAAGTTGAATGTTTCTTCGTTACAATAAAATAAAGTGTCTTTTTTGAAACTTTTGATTTTAACATATTTACTGCACTGAAGTTTTATATAACTTTTTGACCCTACTGAATATATACAATTATCACAAACTTTTCAAGTTTTTTTAATACTCATAATTAAATATCCTGCAATACTGTATAAAGAATTTTGTTCTGAATTATTCAAATTTACATTTAGAAGGGAAGCGAACCATATCATATGATGGTGCTGCATGTATTTGTTGCTACTACGTCCAAAAAGTCTGCTAGAAATTCTCTTTCATCTTTATCATAACTAGATTTGGAAACATCTTTTAAATATTGCGAAACAGTTATTAATTTTAAGTTATTTTTAAACTGCTGTGCATTTGGTATTTGTTTAGATCTAATTGCACTAAATAAATTCTCTAAACAATCTTGCGTAAATCTAGAAGTAAGTACAAAACTATAGTTTTTACTTTCTAACAAAAATTGCTGAAGGTTAAGAACGGATTCTGTTGATATTAATAATCCTGTTTGCGATGGTTTCCACATTTTTTGTTTTCCAACTTTTAAAGTAGAAAATAGTTCTATCACTTCTTTTAAAAATGAAATAGCCTTTTCATATTCATCAATTTTTATTTTGCTTCATGCAAATAATGGATGGCGTGAATTCATCAATTTAAACCACTTTTCTAAAGTATCCAGAAACAAACCAGGCTGTTGTTTTATATTCCGGTTTATTTAGCTCATCGCTTAAAAATTTTAAACCACTACTAACATCATGGCTTACGACGTGGGTAGATAGACTTCGATACTTTCATCTTTTGAAAGTGAGTCGGAGCTAAATCTTCTTCTGTTAATTTGGGTGCAAGCCGAAGATCATGATCTTTGTCAAAGTCAAAAAGTTCTTGAATATGCTGAGCAGATATAATATTTGTTGGTAAATTATGTTTTAATCTGATATTTATTATTTATATAAATGTGGAACATCTGCAAAAATGTATTTTTTTTTCTGTGGATTAGTTGGATGCACAATAAAATTGTGCTGTTATTTGCCACAGTTTCCATAAGGCTTGATTAGACGCGCCCATGTCAGATGTGATGCTTAAAATATTTAAACCCAGTTGTTCCGTTTTATTAATAATTTCAAATAAAATATCTTGGTATATAGCAGCACCATTCACTGAGTCAGTCACCTGTTAAATAGTAAGCCACTGTCTGTTTCCAACGTGCGTGTAGTAATTCCTCCAATCATAACTACCAGAGCGTGAGTTGCTGTTCCTTCATGTTTTGGTAATGTTACATTACACAAATATTTCTTCAGTCCTGTATCGTATGTATTTCCTGGTGTTTGTTATTGCCATCTCATCCAAAATTAGAGCACAATCTTTCTGGTAATCTTCTTTGAAACTTTCTATCTTTAACTTTAGAAACGAAAAAACTTCGTGTAAAATACCACTATCAAAATGAATATTTTGTAATCGCCTGCTTATTGTTCTAAGAGATGGTAAAGGTATTCTTTGCCGTAACAACTCTTCATATCCACTAGTTCCACAAGAAAATTTTAGTTTTATAGCTCTCATCATGGTACTGTTAGACCATTTCATAAATTTTGTGGATTTCCTTCGTAATGTCAAAATTTGATCATCATTAAAAATCTTGCGTAATAATTTTTCATCTTCAGAATTAGAACGTTTAGTTTTCCGTTTCAAAGCCCGAACTTGGTTTTTATATTTTATTGTTTTATGAAGTAATTTCCTATAAGATGTCTCATATTCGCGTAATTTTTTATTTAATCGTAGTTTTTCTTCCACTGGTGACAATGATCGTACTGGCGATGGATGAACTTGTTGTTGAAGAAGAAGATCCTTTATTTTCGGTTCTTGCTGTAGACGTGGATGGTTGTGTGTGGTTCAAACATTGCTACATTTTCAGGGGCGGGGAACTGAAGTGTTGGATTTCTTCTTTTAACCGGCGACCTTCTACTCTTCTTCGGCACAGTAAAACTAAATATTGTGGGAACAGCATTATGTTTTAGAATCCTCTTGCCATCTTCTCTCGTCTTTTTCCACATTTCAGGTGCGAAGTGGATCTATAAGTCGAATATTATTAGTAATTTTTTAAAAATAAAACATGAATATACTTTTAATTAAATTTAACTTACTTCACAAAGTCGAGACGAATTAGTTGGTCTCCAACCCTCTCGTTTCACTTTAGCTGCCCATGTTTTTCTCCGATCCGGATCCGTAGGAAAGGCTTTCATAAGAAAACCTTTCTCTGACCGATTGGAGCAACCAAAAGTACAGCAACAAAGCATCTATACAAAAAAAGCTTCATTATAATAAAATAACATAACAATTACAAATAAATCAGATCATTTGCATATTCCATTAAAATTTGTTCTGTGAATTCTACTTGTTCAGTTGTATACAAAATACACAGCCCATTTATTAAAACTATTAACGAATTATTTTGTTGTCAACAATAATTACTAATATGCATGCATCAATTTAACTTACTGATTATGTTTAGTAGCTAATAAAATTTCAAGTATTCTTTAAATGAAATATAAATGTCAAATCGAAATAATGACAGCAGCAAAGGTTGGTTATGTCTCACAATTTGGTTTCAATTCGATATAATTCATTTAATAAATACTTAAAATTTAATTAATAGAGGTGCAACTGGCTATTATTGTGTATAAAACTTTACATTGTATTTATTTATTACATAAAATTGGCTTATATTACTTACCTTGTTATTAAATAATCTTCGATGCAGTCACTATCACAAATTGTGTCCTTATATGCACTTAAACTACACTAAAACTACCAAGTACATAAAAACTAAGGCGTAGTAATTAACCGTAAATGAAATTAAACAATAATAATTATAAAAATTCAATATGAACTGCTAAATGGACACGAACTCCTATACAACGCAAGCTAAACCATGAACAGAATGGAACAAATCTGGCGGTCAATGCTGTAGCCAATGAAAATGAAGACCACCATTGGCATCACTCTCATTGTAGGCACTATAATGGGGTCCAAGCAGTGTTGCCAGATGCGGCATAATTATCAAAAAAGGCAACATATTTTTTAAGCTGCTACCATAAAAAAAATTACAACATAATTTTAGAATTCTTCGCATAAATATAACTACTAGCACCATTAAATTAAGAAATAAATATAAAAATGTCGAAAATCACACCAAAAATAGCAACGCCATGGAATTGAAACAAATAAATTAACAAATGGTTAACGTGTCATCTGTCAAGTTAGATTAATTAGCCAACGAGCTCAGTTACCAAGCTCGACTCGGAGGAACTGATTTCTCTGGACGATGCGCGGATTTTTAAACCCGACATTTGGTAAATCAAAAAAATCTCGCATATTTTGAAGAGGGGCGAAACTTTAAACTTTAGCAGATAACTGGTGGCGTTGCGAGCGCTCCTTCAACGAAAACTAATTTAATAGAAATCGTAATAATTTCAAGTAGTCGCAGTTTGTCGTAAAATAAATTAAAAACATAGTAACAGACAATATAAAATAATATAAATTTATAATAATAATAATAATAATAATAATAATAATAATAATAATTGAGCATATTCCAGTGTAGTAAAATTTAAAATAAAAAATATTATAATGTTATTAACTAGGTTGAAAAACGACCGAATTCTGAAAAATAAACTCAAAATTGTTTTATTTAATATGATTTTCCAATTGTTTTATTTTAGCGCGGAAAAGATTACACGTGGTGTATGACGTCCATTCGTTCTATTACGTATGTAATGACGTACTTGGCTGCTTGTGGAAACAGTAGAAGCACTGCGTTCACCATTGATGCTTTCTCGTTTCTCAGCTGATCTTTGTTTGTGTTTCTTGCTAGTTTTGATATTTTGCTGTGAGAATGACAGCAACCAAATTCTTAACTAATAATACTTTAATATAGTTACAACTAAAATCCAACGGATAACAAAAATAAAACAAATGAAATTCATCCAAAACAAAATAGCATCTGACACTGTGAACAAACCAATTCCCCCTCCACTTACTCCAAGCCAAGCGACTAACAGCTGTAGTCTACGACATGAAGCGAATTGACGTCATACCATATAATTCAATTTTTTAAGCATAATTCAAAAATTCATATCTCGCGGAAATGACACAATAAAAAACTCAAATTTTCACATTTGTATTTCAAATTTATTGAAGTTTCAGAAAAAAAATAAATAAAAAAAGATTATTGGAATACCCCAATGGGATAACCAACTGACAGTTCTAGCGGTCAAATAAATGTGAACACAAATGTGTAACAAATACTATCTACAAACAATAAACAGTATAACAACAATATACAACAATGTATAAGCTTGGTTACATAGTTTTGCAATACATAGGTAAGTCAAAACATTCATTTATTTGTAAATATCTGAATAAGTTATAATTCCAGCAAGCGGTTCAGTTACATCGTTTGTGGCTAACTACAACTGTGTTTCAAAACAACGACAATACTGAGACGAGGTACGTATCGTCACATAACATATTCACTTGTCGATAGTGTCATATCGTTCGGATAAGTTATATGATCCCACTACAGAGTTGTCATAACAACTTTTTACCTAATTTCATTAAACTAATAAAATAAGTAATGAATAGAGAAAAAAATACCAGTAAAATATTCCAAATTTGTCTTCTAGATTCTGGGTCAAGGCCTGAAGTGGGTTCATCTAAAATAACAGTGCGAGGGCTACCCATTAACGCCATCGCCAAATTTAGGCGCCTTTTCATTCCTCCAGATAAATTATCCGGCAATGCATCTTTCTTATCATCCAAGTTAAGAATTTCCATAATTTCTAATGCTTCTTCTTCAGCTTCCTCAAAACTGTTTCCTTTTATCTGAAACACACACACTTATATGTATTAATCAAATCAGCAACGAACAATATGTATACCTTAGAAATGAAAATCAGGTGATAATATACACTCAAATTACCGAAATATATATTTTCTTGTGGACAAAAGCTAAGCGATTCTCTGGCTTTTGACAAATTTTTTACAACGTCGTATCCATTTACTATTACTGTTCCACTAGTAGGACGACGTACACCTTCAATTTGCAAATTGACACAAAATTATACTCTTAAATTATACCTACGAGGATGGATTGAAAAGTTTCCGGAATGATATGAAAAAAAATTAACATGAGCTACAAACTTAGTCCAGCGTTTTCCATCTTTTCGATTCCCTCCCGAAAATGGATATCTTTGAAGTCCTCAAAATAAGCATTTACATGGCTTCCTCGTTGAATCGTAGTATCTGTCCAGCGTTAAAAGTTATGAGTTTTGGGAAAAGATGGAAATCGGAGAAAGCTAAATCGGTCGAGTACGCTGGATAGGGGACGATTTCAAATCTCAGTTCGTTCAATTTTTGTTGACTAATTCGAGAATAGAAGCTCTAATGATGGACTTACTGCTTTTCCCAACGATGACACTTATTCTAACTGGTGGGCGCTTGATGTTCGACCACCGCTTGATTATACAGGACGGAACACAAACAGAATTGCACTTAACACTGATGGCTGATGAACACACTTTACATTATGGACACAGACATTACTAGGATATTAACTCATTTATTTATTTGATTAATATACACACTTACACTAAACTTAACTAAGCACATGAAAACATAAACTAAATTGTTACATTGTGGTAACCTTGCGTACTAGCGTCTAGTACGCGCTCAAACTAAAAACTCAAACTACATGTCTAGTCGACATGAGTATCTAAGACCAACTCCATCTCTGAGGGAATGAAGGGGGTACCATATGGCACCCATACCAAAATATCAGCCCTGCACGTAGGCTTGCAATAACTTCTACACTTAATTGTCAACAAATAACTCTAACAGCTAGACTAAACAGTCAGTTAATAAAAGATGATAACTATTTCTAAACAGAATTTTGACTAACAAAGATAACAAGTTGAGATATTTCTGAAAGTATAATTTAGAAAAGATTATAAAAAGTTACTTATTTGTTATTGCTCGCCTTGTTATACATTCAATATAGTAATAAAGGAATGTCGTTTAAATTTACTGAAAAAAAAATACAAGTCTAATCTAATTGTTGTAAAACGAGTACATAATAATTTATATAATAAACAAATTTCGTTTATTACAATATACGAGATTAGCAATAAAAACTTGTTATTCGCCCTTTGGCGTATGATTTTATTTAAAATTAATAGGCAACCTTATGCAAAATGGTGATAAATACGATAAAATAACTTTGAAAATAATTATAAAAGTAATATTAATTCTAAATAATCGGTGAAAAAATCAAGGGTTTAACACGTACATACATTCACTGTCTGAGCCTGAATCTACAGCGTTGCCAGGTCATTTCCCCTCTGTCCCTCCCTACCCTGTAAAAATAAAAAATGTACTTTCTTAAGCTATATCTCTTAAACAAAATGATCATTTTTTTTTTATTATTTTAATATTTGCCGTTTATGTATCTTTATAAGCTGAGATGTTTTTCAATAATATGTGACGTACCGTTTTGAAGCTACAGTGAAAAGTATGTCATTTATTATGGCCTTATATAGGAAACATGTACAAAAAGTGCTATCTTTAATTGCATTTATCTCAAATTTGAGATGGTCAATCAATTTTAAAGTAAGACAACGTGTAGATATTAATATTCTGTACATGCAGTTAAAATTTCATAAGATTCTCACGAATCGTCCAGAAACTCACAGTGAAAAAGTTAGGTGAAGCATTCCTTAGGATAGCTTCTAACCTGGTTATGCTCTCGGTTGCCGTCTCTCCTTTCAAATGAAAAATTTTGATCACCGCACCGCAGGAACTTCGTTTTTATCCATTACCGATTTAAAGCTAGGTAAATCGACACATACGCTTGTCACGATTAGACTGATTGACAGATTGTATTGAAATTTCTTAATAGTTCATATGAACAATTAAATAAATGAAGATGAGATTGCTTTCCAAAATCTAAGGCCTCCGTAATTCCGGAAATTTTTCAATTCACACTCGTACATACGGCATATAGATACAGACATAAGAGACCTATACAGGATATCTGTCCAAAAATAAACAAGCAATTTCAAATATATAACATATGTGTACGAGCTTAGGCTCATAACAGTTAGGTCAACAATTTATAAAACCTTCACAAATGTTTCTATAAAATTTAAATATGGACATAGAAAACTGTAGGCCAAATGATGGATGATAATAGTTTGACCGGCATTTAAAGACAATCAATTTATACGTAAACAATGTGGACAATGTAGTAAAAGATTATGATTTATGATTGGATAATGAAATAAGGTTATGTTCGATCCAATATTGATATATTATGAATTTTATTCCAAAACAATAGAGATATTCGCACCATGTTAGGGATTTGGGGATTTTATTTTTATTTTAGGGAAATTTTCGTGGTTATGTTCTCGTTTCATTTCACACTAATTGCATTCCTTCACTTCTGTCGTAATAATTATAGAGTAACGCTTGTGATTAGAAGTAATGTCTTCTAATTCTCCAAACACCTGTAAAAACTCATTCAGCTGCTCCAATCTTACTCCATCCATCAGTCACCACCAAATCATTCAACTCGAAACTAACAATCATAGTAATCATAGACATTTTTTCCAAAAACATGTACGAGTACTTTCCGTCCTTTACACTTCTTTTTCACCTAAAACCACTGAACAACTCTCTAAATTATAAATTCAACGTACCGCAAATTAAATTTATGGCAGTGGATTTTCCTGCACCGTTATGACCTAAAAGGCATGTAATCTGATTATCGTATATGGTAAACGTTAATCCATTTAAAGCCATCGTTGTTTCAAATCTTTTCTCAACTTCTATAAATTCAATTGATTTTGTAAAACTTGCAGGTACAGATTCGATGTCTGGTTTACGATTTGACATAATTGGATCAACTATAATTTTATGTTTTGGAAACTAGAAAAATACAAGGGTAAATTAAAATATGAATGCAAACACAATGAGGTTATTGAATATGGACACTGTTGTTTGATTTTTGCTGGCGTTGACATGTGCTATTTCCAATTGGTTACTTAAATATTTGTGCTTAAATACTTCTTTGACCATGTTTAGTAGACTGCAGAAATGGAACAGTACAATATGACCAACGCGTCATGTTCCCTTCCGACACTAGCTATCAAAGTCATTGCCTTCTATATACCTATTAACTATATATAATATATTGCGGATCCCTTGCTCTCCGTAAAGCGTGAAGCAGCGTTGCTAACCTTTGAAATCTGTAGTGTCGTACGCATACGTGAATTTTATCGTACGCGTATTGGTATTACACATAGCTGCCACGGAAATAATAAAAACGGCGAAGCCGGAGTTTTGAATACGCTAGAGCAGGGGTTCCCAAAGTTTTTCTTAAGCGGGCCAATTTAATATTACCGAATTTTTTGGCGGGCCAAAAAAAAACGGAATAAAATCAAAACAATAACCACGATTTTTTTGTTTTAAATATAGTTAACTATTTCTTCTTTTTATTAGTATACTAAATTTAATATAAATGTAAATCTTTAACTGTAACAACGATTATTATAAATTCCCACAATTTATTAATACGAAAGTAAAATCACTCTTATTGTAAATACAGAACTATAACTATAGCGATAAATTCGTTACTGACTCCTTCAAATTTTGTGTTGCATTAGATGCGCCAGAAATGATTAACAGTTCTGTATCTATTTGAGACTAGGTACTATATTATATTTCTTAACAAATGTGTAATAACTAGACATACTACAATTATTTTTTAAATATAAACTAAACAATATTTTATGAATACAAACGCTTATGATTAAAGTTCTATAAGAATTTTTTAAAAATATTAAAATATTTTATTGTATCTTATTTGTAATATTTATTATTTATTTGACTATATATTTATTTTTTAATAAGAATATAATATATCGTATCGATATCGCGGGCCGAATTCACAGGCTTTGCGGGCCGCACTTGGCCCGCGGGCCGCACTTTGGGAACCCCTGCGCTAGAGTATAGAATTTGCCAACATAATTTTGGTTTACATAATTTCGTTCTTGTTAGATTCTAGCTTTGGTGCCAAATTTGCAATACAAATCTTTAAAATTATTTTTAAACGCCTAAATTTTTCGAAATAATTTAAATTGTTTAACAAGATCCGTGAACCGAAGTGAATAAATGAGCCCGGAAAATGAATTATGAGTAATTGTAATGAGAGAAAAGTATTTTCAAACAATATATATATATATATTTTACATTAATAACCAAGCTTACATTATTTGTATTTCCTCATAAATATTTGATAAAATTGTATTGCCGTATGTGATTATTTTATGCACTAATTTTTATAAATAGAAATTTAAAATCATCCAAAGGGAAACGGAAGCAAATTCTAGTAAAACATTTGTAATATTATACAAAATAAAAATATTTGTATTTATAAAATATAGTTTTATTATATTTAATATAATTATACTTATTTGTAACCAATCAAATAATAATTACCGTACTAATATATCATTCGCAAATGACAGTTGTTCAAATTCCCGCCACGTACAGCTTATACCAAGATGGCCGCTTACTCCATTTGATGCGACATGAAGATCAAAGGTGCCGACAACAAGTGTCGCTACTGGTTAAGTATTTTTACACTGTGCTAATACCTTGAATATTTATTTGTATTATTTTTCTCGACTTTAAACGCTTGACAGACTTATATTTATTGTAATCTTAAGGTTAAAAATTCGAATTATATATATATATATATATATATATATATATATATATATATATATATATATATATATATATATATATATATTAAAATTTCATACATTTATTTTGAAATAACGTATGGTCGTACAAGACCCAAAATTGTGGTACATGTATGATAATTATCGTATGGTTGGCAACGCATAGGAGACTCCCCCGATTTTTTATATTAATCAGCATGCTCTCACTTGTATCAGAGCACAAGTAGTCCCAACAAAACGAGCAAATGTTCATATTTTTTTAAATTTTACTTAGAACATATCCCGCTATATATTCTACTACGTTTTCAACATAGGTGTTCAGACCCCACGTCATATTAATGTAGTCTATTAACACTTACAGAATCTTCTTCACAAACAAGATTTTTAAAATTTTCCCTTTTTGAAGAGACCTGTAATATGTTAATGCCGTCCACTAAGCAAATGGCATTTTGCATTACTTATGTTCGTTTTAATAAGTAATCTTTTGTACGCACACTAAGTAATGCTAACGATTCAAAGTGCAAACAGAAATTGAAACCAAAACATCTGCTCGCTGCATCAGCTGGCGGCCGCTGTCAGCATTGGTCAATAGAATTCAAGGATTACGTGCAATCGCATAATCAAAATTTGGGAAATTGAGTGAGACAGACTTATGCAGCAATGATATTCCTATCTCTCAGTCAAGGCTTCAGCTTGTTTCTACGTAAAGGATAGGAGCATTAGCAATTAATCGATTAAACGAACTTACATTAAGTGAAGTTTAATCGTAATTATACCAGAAGTCTCGTCCGAATAGATCACTTGTAGTAACGCCAGTGATACACTTGATTCACACTATTCCCAAGCAAAAAATTTCTAGATCCGCCCACTCTACCTTACCGACAGTATGTGCCGCCAACTTCATTCATTTTAAAGGTTGATAAATCGCATCCTGGGTTGGGGGGGGGGGGATGGGAGTGATCTATTCGGACGAGACTTCTGGTATAATTACGATTGAACTTCACTTAAGGTAAGTTCGTTTAATCGATTAATTATACTACGAAGTCTCGTCCTCTAGATCACTTGTTGATTTTTAAAGTTACGCGATTTATTTCTAAAGATATAACAACTTTGTTTTTATATCCAGAATGCCACGTTATTTTATAAGTTTAAGATCTATTTTGAAAACTAAAACATATTTGCCGCTATTATACAGTTTTTTGAGATCTAACAACAATCAATGTATCCTCTCAGATTTTGATATCACATTTAGATTGTATAAGTCGTGTTAAACTATAACCAAAAACAAAAGAAAAATATTTTCGCAATTGCATGGCATTTTTGATCCGACAACAATCTGCGTTTCCTCTTAACTCTAGGTATTAAAAATAGATTGCATAAACTCGCGTTGGTCAATAACTGGTCGATTGTAAAATCGAGCGAAGACTATGGATGATCCTGACCAACCTGCCGCGCGTTTAATCGCTTCTAAAGATACACCGTTCTTCGCAGCCGAGGAGGTACTCGTGTGTCTAACACTATGCGCGGAGAAGAAGGTGTCCACACCGCTTTTTCCAGAGTGGACTTTATTGTTTGCGTTGACGCAGCTTTGTGCGGTTTTTTAATTGTAATTAATAACGATATAACTTTTTCCGGACGAATGTCTTTCGTATACATTAAATAGAAACTTAAGATCGATGCTGCTACACAGACACTAGTCTGATCCGAAAAATGAGGCAAGGAAAGAAGTGACTGTGCTTTGTTTACCTTGGTGGTTTTAAGCCGTTTAGGAATCTTTATTACGGTTATCTGGTCCGATGTTGTTATGTTTTGGACCTCAATTGCGGTTAGAGTTTGCGCTCTCTGCGCTGTTGCTAACGCAAGCAAAGTTACTAATTTGAACGTCAATTTTTCTAAATTGAGAGATTCGTGGGGAAACCAGTTAGACAAAAATTCTAAAACTGTTGCAGGGTTCCACACACTCATACTTCGGGGTTTGAGGTTTCAGCACAGAGACCCCTTTACAAAACCTCTTGACTACCGAGTTGTTCCCCAGATCACATTGTGTTATCAATGATATAGCCGATCGATAAGAGTTTATCGTGCCATAACTTTGTTTGTTCTTAATACTAAGGGTAAGAATTTTACAATATCCGAGATCTTCGGTAAAAATGGCGAAATCCTGGACTCCTGGCAGAACTCCCACCACTTCCTTAATGCGCTGTTGTATTGAAGAATTGTGCTGTTGGCCAAGGAAGCTAACATTATTTCCAATGACTCCTCAGGGACTTCTTTTAACCGGAATGCTTGCCGGATAAGCTCCCGGCCACCAGGGAAAGGGTTCTGTATAGTGGATGGACTTCGCTGAAAGGAGATGATAACAATTTTTTGTTAGGTTTTAGTTCGATTGGTTCAGACTTCAGAAGTTTAATAAATAATGGCCACCAGGGCTGAGTAGGCCATAGTGGTACTACTACAATTCCTTCCGCTTTGTCTATTTGAATTTTCTGTAAAACTTTCAATATTAACGAAAACGGAGGGAATGCATAAAAATAGAACTTATTCCAATTTAATGTAAATGCGTCTACAGCTTCTGCAACAGGGTCTGGGAACCACGAAATAAATTTTCTACACTTGGAATTTATATTAGTGGCAAAAATATCAATTTCTGGAGATCCTAAAGCCTCCCTTATACACTCAAAGGCCTGTAAGGAAAGAGACCATTCTGCGTTTACAGCGGTAACGCGAGATTCTTTATCAGCTATAACATTATCACTTGATTTAATGTATGATGCTTTTAGCCAGATGTCTCTTTCCTTACACCACAACCAAATTTGTCTTGCTAAATTTGATAATTTTGGTACTGGATGCTTCACATTTTATTAATGTAAGCGATAGCGGTCGAATTATCGACTCTGAGTAATAACTCACAAGACTTGCAATCTTTAGCAAAACATTTAAGCGCATAAAAAACTGCCTTAAGCTCTAAGAAGTTAATATGTTCGCGTCTTTCCTCATTACTCCACCAGCCATGAGTCTTGCTATCCCCCACTGCTGCTCCCCAGCCTGTTAGGGAGGCATCTGTGAAAATTTCCATTGCGTACTCGTTATTACGAATAGGGTTACTTAAGGACGAAGAATGTATGTGATTTTTCCACCACAATATATCTACTTTTATGACTTCAGATAACTGAATCTTTGCATCAAAATTATTCTTTGACATCTGTAACGATTTAAATTTATAACGTTCTAAGTTTTTTACAAATAATGGTCCGTATTTAATGGCTGGACACGCTGACACAACTAATCCTATAAATTTAACAAGAACTTTTCACAATTAGCTCTCCAGCTTCATGACAAATTCGGTTTCTTATCTCTTTTGGTAATCTGATGTTAAACTGCTCGGTGTTTATAAGAAAACCTAAGAACTTCTGTTCGGTGGAGGGGTTTACGTTACATTTTTTATTGTTTAAAATAAAACCTAACGATTGAAGCAGTTTTACTGTGGTTCTAGTATTTTCTAAACATTCCTGATCCTATTAAAAGAAAGTCGTCAAGATAATTACAGAAGTATGACCGTTTGATCTTAACTGCATTAGGACCGGTTTCATTATTTTGGTGAATATGTAGGGGGCTGAACTTAAGCCAAATGGAACAACATTCATATGTGATTCCTAAGAATTGAAATCTGAGAAACTTTCTGTAGGATTTGTGGACAGGAATGAGAAAATATGCATCTTTAAGGTCAATTGTTGTTAAGTAGCATTTTGGTGAGATTAATCGAAGCACAATTTTCCAATCCTCCATCTTAAAATGGGGGGCGTCTACATGTTCGTTCAATTTCTTTAAATTAAGAATGAATCTTTTCCCCCCATCTGGCTTGTCTACTAAGAAATATGGAGATAAAACCTGGTCTTTTGTCGGTTTTACTATCGATATTGCTCCTTTTTCAAGCAGTTTATCAATTTCTGTTCGATAGAATTGTTTGTCCGACTGTGAAATAATAGGATCAGGTTTCATTCCACTAGGTACTGGTATGGATATTAATGGAAGTTTATAACCTCTAATTACTTGGAGGATAAAATCATCTTCAGTGATTTTCCTCCAAACATCATAATGATGTAATTTACCAGAAATTCTTCCCTCTAACGACGATTCGACCAATTGGATGTCGTCTTGTAAGGTCTCGGCTTGTGTGCCCCTGTCCGCCGTGGTGCCTTCGTTCCTTTCTTGACATGGGCTTTCCAGTTTAAAGCCTTATTTGGGTTGGATCGTGGGTTAAACGATGGGCGAGTAGTCTGGCTGGGCGCCTTGAAGGATTGGGATGTTGTTGATCTCGTGAGTCCTTTCGCTTATTTTTCCACCGTTGTCGCCGTTTTCACTTTCTCAGCAAAGTCCTCGCCAAAAAGGAAGGTGTCGGTTTCGCAAGCCTCAGCCGCACTTTTTGCTGTGAAATTGAGATTAGGTAGAATTAGCACCTTTCTGGTTTTTGAAATTCCGTATAGTGCTTCCGATGCAATACGAGCTGCATCTGCCAGTATAGCGATTATACTCTGATTTCCCGATTTCTGCCTGTCCTCGCTTTTGAACATAGCAGAAAGAGCGATCCCAATTGCTGAAACCGATGAAGCAATTTGGCCCTGTATTGTCTTATGACAAGCATCCTTCTTTAAGGCAATTTCCGTCATAACCGCTTTTATTTCTGGGTTTAGTACTGGCCCTTTCAAGGTGGGAAAATTTGACGGTGTTGGAAATTTGTCAAGCAGTGTCTTTTTGTCCTCTGCTTTCAGTCCGAACTTTATTATTTCGCCCCATCTTGAAACCAAATCCTTACATATTGGAGGTCCTGCTTTCGTCTTCTGTACAACATCACCTAGGAGCCCCAAAATGTCCTCGTCGATTGGGTAATCTTCTTCTGCTTTATCAGCTGGTCCATTATCCCCATTTATATTCGAGTTGCAAACGATAATATCGTCCGTCTTCGTTTGTGTCATACTCGGATTGGTCGTATTATCTGTTACTTCGTTGTTATGATCCTGATCCGGCGTGTACACATTGACACTTGGTGTTGCACTGCGAGAGTATCGCCTGCGAGAATCACGATACTCTCTGTAATAATGCTGAACGCTTGGTGTTCTGCTTCGAGAATACTCAATGCGCCTGTGGGAGTATCGGGAGTATTCGGAATTAGGCGAGCACGCTCGAACCGATCTTTGTAATACTCACGGGATCTGGGCCTTGGGCTACGAGACGCTCGCGATCTCGTGTCGCTGCAAACCTTACGAGAGCCGTGTTTATATTTGCGTCGCGATGACGACCTACGATATTTCGCGCACGACTCTCGTGACGTCGGTATCTATCACTAGACTCGCGACTATCGCGAGACTTGCGTCTATCACGAGACTTGCGACTCCGTTTTTTGGAACGGCGTTTGTCGCGTAGTTCCTGAAGTTGACGAGGAGGAGCTCGATGACGACGATGATGTCGAAGATGATGTCGATATCTTGCGAGCTCGTTTTCGCGCCTTTTTCTTTTTGAGGTTAGGTCGCGCGACCTACTGCGCGATTTTTTGGGGTTACCTTCATTTTTCGGCGAAACCGATTTAACTTCGTCTTGCTTCTCGTCATTCGACATTCCTTCTTCCTTTTCTGCAAAAAACTCGAAAATAACTGTGCGTTTTTACTAAAATAACGTGCCGCTTGAGAAAACACACCTGTGACTCCAAGCGCACACAAAAGCGTAATGAAGTTGGCGGCACATCATACTGTCGGTAAGGTAGAGTGGGCGGATCTAGAATTTTTTTGCTTGGGAATAGTGTGAATCAAGTGTATCACTGGCGTTACTACAAGTGATCTAGAAGACGAGACTTCGTAGTATAATATATTAGTTAATAGGTATATGTTGCCTTCAAACATGCTTTACGCTCCTTATATATATATATATATATATATATATATATATATATATATATATATATATATATATATATATATATATCCCCGGATTGAGTTTATGGGAGGAAAAAAAAATCATTTTTGATTGTACATCAAAATGTTATAGGAAGAACTTTTTTTTTACTTGAAACACTTCCGTCATTTACAGCTTTAATTAAAAATATTTCAATTTTTTTTTATTATCACCATTACCATATTCAAAATTAGAAAAAGTGTCTTCGATATATGGCTTATTGCTTTGCCCACTTACATCATGTCAAGTGTCATGTTAGTAGTATAGGGGACACCATAGAGCAGACTCTCCATGTTAAACGGTACAAATGATAACGATCAATTTCAATGCAAGCATTGCAACGTACCTAACATATTTGGATACATTCGTTAAAAAACGTAGACAGAGTAATTATTAGTTTTGTTTACAAAACTACTAATTTCGTTTACAAAACTAATAATTGAAGTGACAAGTCACAGCCAATTAAAATAATAGTATATTAAAAAACAAGTTTCATACGACAATCTGTTAACGCACAAGTCTATATTATGAAGACGAGGTATATTTACCTGACTATATCATTCATTAAGTTATAAACCAATAAGAATGTGTGATTTTCCATAGCTACCACATATTACAGCGGTTATTATTGAGTAACCATGGTGAACGAATATACGAACCTTGGTATATTCGAATATACCTATCTTCGTATATTCACTTATAAGTGTGTTTGGTTATTTTGTTCTATGTACTCAGAACTGGCAATGTCATTTTTAATTATATTTAAGGACATGATCTTTTTTATTCGATCACAGTATCGAGTATACGAGTATAAATAAATCTGTAGTTAGACTTTGAGGAGGAAAATCGTACGTTGTATGCTTTAAATGGACATTTAAAATCACACTGACTGCTCCAAGTGCACCGAACCAAATGATTGAACGCATCTATTATTTGACAGCAAGGAATTATGGCAGTAAAAATTTTACAAGTAAACAAATAATTATTTGGATCACAAATCTGGATGCATTATTGCTAGTTTATTTGAAATACAAACATTTATTTTGAAATACGAGCATTTCAATGTAAAATTACATACTACTATAACTATATTTAAAAAGATAGGTTATGTAGTATATACTTTAACGTTTCTGTCAAAATCAAATAGACCACAGGTCTACGTTAAATTTACTATTTACTTTTTAATTTATTTTTTATTCATGATATAGTCTACCTGTATACAACTCGACAATAGAAAATTCTCGACATACTCAACGAGTTGCCTAATGGAAATACCACTCGACCTTCGGTCTCGTGATGTTTCCAGGCAACACGTTTCGTATAATCGAGAATTTTCAATCGTCTTGTTGTATAATATATGAAAATTTAGACTTATACTGACCATACGATGTAACTTGGCGAGTTGGGGCAATTCACATTATCACTGCGGTAATGGGAATCCATAGGCGTACCGAAGAAGAATGAAGTTCAATAAAATTACGAATATTACAAAAAAAAGAAATTATTTATACAAAAAAAATATTACAAATATTGGAATGAATTATTTATTATATAAATCATATTATAATTAATTATTTTTTAAATTAATAAAGTTAAGAAAATAAAATTTCTATTGCTATTGAGAAAAAATGCACCAACGCTTATGTATTAATATAACTTCTTGGGTTGAAAAGTACCTGATACCCCGAGTTTGAGTGTATTAGGGTGAAATTTGCTTTGTGTAAGGCAATAAAACATTGTAAAATCACTATTTCATTTCTGAAGCTGTGCGGCATCGAAGTAAAAGTAAATATTTGACAAAACGCAACTTAAGAATAGTGAACTGAATTACATTCTTTTGCTTCGCCAAGTTACATCGTATGGACTGTATACAGAGTGGTGACCGGTACAGCCGAATATAGGACTTTAACATGTAAAATTACATTTTCCTAAGTTCCTGGTTCCCTAATTATTTTAGGTAAAAAAAGCTTCAAATAAAAGTTGTATAGTATAAAATTCTGCATCTGAATCAATAAGCAAAATTAATTTTGTGCGCCTTGTAACGGCGGATATTAGATATTAGATAATGTCAAAAATCACTTAAAAAATAGCAATAGCGATAGAATTGAGACAAAATAAATAACAAATGTCTAACGATTTATCTGTCATGTTAGGGTTATTTATTTTTATTAGGGATTATTTCTAATTTCTGTTTCAATTAACAATTACCTGTTAATTTAAATTGACATTTGTTCACTTGAACAGAAATTACAAATAATAATAAAAATAAATTAACCTAGCTTGACAGATAAATCGTTAACATTTGTTAATTTTTTGTTTCAATTCCATGGCTATAGCTATTTCTGGGATGATTTTCGATATTTTCACACCTAATTTCTGCCGACACATAAAATTCATTTTGTTTATTGACTCAAATGCAGAATTTTATAAACTACAAGTTTTATTTGAGGCTTTTCACCTGAAATAATTAGGGAAGCAGGAAATTAGGAAAGCCTAATTTTACATGTTAAAGTCCTATGTTCGGCTGTGCCGGTCACCACCCTGTATTTAAATATAGATATCCCATTAGAAATATGAAAGTTAATGTCACTTCCGGTCAAACCGGAAGCACAACCATACGCCAAATACCATGATTTGTGTACCCCTAAGCCTAGTTTACAAATATTCAAGGAGAATTAAAAATAATTATAAATAAAAAAATTATACTAAGTGGCTCGTTTTTTAGTGTCACTCTGTGTATTCTTAACTGTAATTTCGTAAATAATAAAACTTTATTTTACCTTTACTAAACCATATAACCATCGTGGCTTTGGTACATCTTGTATGTAATATGCCAAAAGAGACAACAATAGACTGGTTACTATTAAAAACAAGAAAACTGTTAACATCGAATCGTGAGGAATGTCTGAATTTCTTTTGGAAGCCAAAGTACTCCATTGGACTCCTTCACCTTAAAACAAATATTCATGTTAAAGGACATCAAATAAGTTATACTACTTATACTCCATTTCATACGTACGAAAATATAAGAGGAACACTTTAAATTTTTAAAGATGTCTTATCAAGGTCATCTGTATAATGACTGAATTAACAAGCTGGTATACATTTATCTCTATCATATTTGCATTGGCAGGAAAGGCGCAATATAAGGATAGATATAACACGCTTGTCATTCAATAATAATAATAATAATAATAATAATATATTTATTTAGCTTTAAGCTAGTTACAACCATATAATATAAATAAATACAAGTAGTTATAAGCAAAGTTATAAAAATAAATGACCCAAATTACAAATTAGATGATAATAAATATTTCTTAACATTCTCTTTAAACAACCTTAAACTAGAACATTTTTTTTTATATCATCAGTTAACATTAAAAAAATTGATACATTGCGAAAATAAAGAATAGTTTTTTACTGTATGTACGAGGTGTGTTCAAAAAATATCGCGAATTTTGTGTTTTTTCAAAAATTATTTATTTATTCATGAATATCTATTTTGTCCCCTTCAAAGTAATCCCCATGAGATATTATACACTTGTGCCAACGGTTTTTCCAATCTTCAAAGCACTTCAAAAAATCATTTTTTTTTATCTTGTTCAGCTCCTCCTTCGATGCCGTCTTTATCTCGTCAAGCGTAGCGTAACGTCGTCCTTTCATGGGCCTCTTCAGTTTAGGGAACAAGAAAAAGTCACAGGGGGCCAGATCTGGGGAATACGGTGGCTGCGGCATCATTAGTGTGTTGTTTTTGGCTAAAAAGTCGCGCACAAGCAACGATGTGTGAGCAGGGGCGTTATCGTGGTGCAAAAGCCAATTTTTGTTCTTCCACAAATCCGGGCGTTTCTGGCGGATTGCTTCGCGCAAATTGCGCATAACTTGCAGGTAATATTCCTTATTGACCGTTCTACCCTGTGGCAAGAACTCATGATGCACCACGCCCCTGCAATCGAAGAAAACTGTCAGCAAAACTTTCACATTCGACCGAACTTGGCGCGCTTTTTTCGGTCTTGGTTCGTGCGGCAGCTTCCATTGAGATGATTGAACTTTGATTTCCACGTCATAACCATAAACCCACGATTCGTCACCAGTTATGACCCTCTGGAGCAAATTTGGGTCGTCGCGGACAGAGTCCAACATCTCATTAGCAATGTTCATGCGATGCTGTTTTTGGTCGCAATTGAGCAATTTTGGTACAAATTTCGCGGCGACCCGTCTCATGCCCAAATCATTGATAAAAATCGAATGGCACGAGCCAATCGATATGTTTAGGTCCTCAGCAACTTCTCTAACGGTGATTCGACGATTGGCCAATATCATTTTCTCCACTTCATTAATTTTTTCGTCTGTTGTTGAAGTGCTCGGGCGTCCGGCACGCTTTTCGTCGTTCACATCTTCTCGGCCTTCTGAGAACATTTTGTACCACCGATAAACGTTGCTTTGGTCCAAGGTAGCTTCTCCGTATGCCACAGTCAATATTCGGAATGCATCCGCGCACTTAATTTCGTTTTTCACACAAAATTTGATACAGGTTCTTTGTTCCATTTTTTTGAATAGGTAAAAATCGAAGACGATCCAAAACACGTGCAAGCAAAGCAGCTGTCAACAATTAAGTGAACATTCAAAATGGCCGAGCTTGTCGACATAAGTGAGAGACATGAGTACCAACATAAAGCCACAAAAAGATCGAAATTCGAATATACGTAACCCGCGAAAATTCAAAATTCGCGATAGTTTTTGAACACACCTCGTATATATAACTTTTCATTTCCTCTAGTTGTATATTGGTTCATGTCTTTTACATAATTAACAGCTTCAAACAACTAATTTGGGAACAATTTTTTTTCAATCTTATACATAAAAATTAATGAATTGTAGGTGATGTGCTTAGTTGCAGCAAGCCAATTTAAACAGTTAAACATTTCTGAAATTCTTGTGTATTTTTTACAATTTAAAATACAATGCATGGCTTTATTTTGTAACTTTTGCAAATTATTTAAGTGTGTTTTATTACTCGCTAATAAAATCGTTCCACAATAATTTATTAAAATTAGGCAATATTATGCTGTTATAAATTATAATTTTTGCATTCATTGTTAATTATGACCTTAATCTACATAGAAAATTAACTTTTTTAGCAACCTTCTTTGGTATATAATCTACATGTAAATTACATATAAGCGTGTTACCTATTATAACACCAAAATATTTGATACTAGTTACACGTTCTATTATGTTATGATCAATTACAAACTTATTATTAGAATTTATAATTTCTTGTTTACTTTTCTTACTGCCTATTATCATACATTCAGTTTTTGAACAATTCCATTTTAATTTGTTACACTTTACCCACTTATGTAACATATTCAATTCTTCATTTCTTGTATTTATTATTAAACTGTTATCAGTATGCTCGAAATATATTAAAGTATCATCCGCAAAGAGATGAACTTTAGAACTTTACACGTTTTCAACACATCTGGCATATCGTATATATATATGTCAGAGATGTTATAGACACGATACGTCAAGTTACGTCACCCATTATTAAATTGTTATAACTGTGTTGGAATAGTTAACGAACACTGTTTTACAGATATTATCGATTGTACGTCTGTTGTGACTGATAACGTTATTTTCAGATCATAGAAGTGTATTAATCAATACAAATATTAATAACTTAATTATATCAATAACATTTGTATACCAAAGAATTTTTAACGACTATAATGTAAGAAATTTTATGCAAGATTTAGAAAACGAATCTTGGGCTGAGGTGTATAGAAAATCGAGCACAGAAGATGCATTTAATTGCTTTAATGATATATTTGTACATTATTTTAATAAACATTTTCCTTTACAGAAACATCGCTCTAATACAAATAAAAAACATTGGGTCAACAATGTAATAGAAAAATCTGATGTGGACACCACACGACTTCCTTGTACAATTATTAAACTATACATATTTTTTGAATAACTAAATTACAAAATATTAATTTTAACTTCAAAACGGTAAGATATATAGTGACCATAATCTAACCCGGTTCTTTTTAAAGAGAGTTTTGATAACAACAAAGAAATATTTGATTACAACAATGAATATGACTAATTTCACAATAAAAATATAATATTTGTTATTGTACGAATCATAAAATTGCACGTATTTAACGTAATTTGACATGAACATTTTTTTTGTCCTAATCCATAGCAAGCTTTATTACAAAAACAAAAAAGTATATAATTTTTAAATTTCCATATCTCGCTTATACAAAGGGCTAATTTAATAATACTTGATGTGCTAGACGCAAATTAATTCTCTAAAACTATTATTTGAAGCATTTATTTCTAAAATCAAAATAAAATCATTTTATTCAAGAAAAACTGTTAACAACTTCAAGTAATGTACCATTCCGGTTAGCCTATTTTAACCAAAATCTATTATGTTATTTCGATTGACATAAAAGTCTTGTATACCAAATTTGAAAAGTTTTGGATTATATTTTAAAACAGTTTTTCATTAAAATCTATTATAGGCTTCATGTAAAGTGCCACTTCTGGAAATTGTGTAATAACCAGAAAGGGAGGTGCACAACTAGATGTTATAGGAGTCCTAAATACAAAATTTCAACTTTCTACGGCTTACCGTTTTTGAGTTATGCGAGATACGTACGTACGTACATACGGACGTATGTACGTACAGACGTCACGACGAAATTAGTCAAAATGGATTCAGGGATGATCAAAATGGATATTTCTGCTGAAATCTGAAAACCGAAATTTTTCGCGATTACAATACTTCCTTTACTTACGTGCAAGGAAGTAAAAATTTAGTACTAATATAAAATTGCTCTTTATCCTGAAAAATAAGTACACAGAATTGACAAATATATACAAATAAGCTAAGCAGAGGCACTCTATTCTGGTACGTAAAATCAAGAAGGAATACTATCAAAATAAAATAATAGCGGCTGACAATATGATGAAAAGTAAAAGGTCTTCTGGACCAGATAATTTCCAATTTTTTTAATAAAAAACTTTTAATTAACACATATTGTTAATATAACTTTTGAAACTGGGATTTTTCCAACTAAATTAAAAAGTAATAAGGTAGTTCCTGTACATAAAAAGGGTATCAATACTACAATGGACAATTATAGGCCTGTGGCTCTCACCTCCGGCTTCTCTAAAATTTTAGAGTATTGCTTCTTAAATAGATTTGAACATTTCTTAAATAAACATTGTATTATTTCCAATAATCAATTTGGTTTTAAAACAAACTGTTCAACTACTGATACACTGCACTATTTTTATTCAAAAATTATAAAAAAATTAAATAAAGGCGAATGTCCGGTAGGTATTTTTTGTGACCTTAGGCGTTCGACTGTGTCGATCATGAACGTTTATTAGATAAACTTTACAACATTGGAGTAAAAGATGTTGCGCTCAAATGGATTATCAGTTTTTTGCAAAACAGACTACAATTCGTATCTTATTCATACCAAGAGAATAACACTAATAAATTAGCCAACTCAGAATTTCTTGAAATTAATGTTGATCTTCCCCACGGCACAATTCTTGCTCCGAAACTGTTTATTATTTACACAAATGATTTAGTCAATAATATGACGAGTAACCGTACACCCATCTTATACGCTGATGATACTACATTAGTTATCTCCTAACAAAAGGAAGAATACATTAATTAATTAATGTAATCGTAATATCGAACTCCTAAATTCTTGGTTTAGTGATAATAAGCTATTTTTAAATGATAGTAATACTAAAATCATTTTCTTCCATACTTACAGTAACCTAAGTAACCAAGATATTAGCTTAAAGTTTTCAAATAGCGAAAAACCAAATGACGATGGTGCAAAAGTACCTACTTGGATTACTGATTAATGAAAATCTAAATTGGAGAGATCACTGCGCTGACTTAAATAAAAACATAAATGTAGCCTGCTATCAAATTAAGTATTTAAAACAAATACTAAACATAAATCAACTTCTAATGTACTACTACGCTTTTGTCGAATCTACTCCGTTATGGTATCTGTTTCTGAGGAAATTCTCTTGCCACCTATAATGTTTTTATTTGCCAGAAGAGAATTGTACGATACTTAGTTGGAGCCAGAAATAACGTAACATGCCGTAATATTTTCCAAAATTTAAAAATACTTACAATAACTGACATTTACATATACGAGATATGCATTTTCATATATAAAAATAAAAATTCTTTTCCTTTAAATTTAAATAAACATAATCATAATACTAGGAACAATCATAATTTTACAATCTACGAAAGATAGCTGAGATTTACGAATTTCTTCAAAGACTTAGGACCATTGAAATACTGCCTTGGAATTGACTTTTCTCACGACGAAAAAGGAATTTATATGAACCAGAGGGGTTACATCTGGGACGTAATGAAACGTGGCATGTCCGAGTGCAAACCCGTATCAACGCCATTTAAATTGGGTGTGAATTTATTAAAGGAAGTAGCAAAGAATTCAGATAATATTCATACAGGGAACTTGTGGGTTGCCTGATGTATCTGGCTGTTATAACTTGCCCAGATATTGCCCACGCAGTCAGCGTGTTTGTACAATTTAACAACTGCGCTCGAAAAATTCATTGACAAGCGGCGAAACGAGTACCACAAAAGTAGCTGAACTCACTGGATACGTTGACGCAGTCCAGGAAGCAACGCACCGTACGTAGCCTTATCAAATGAGGTAGAATACATGGCCCTCAGCGAATCTTCCAAAGAGGTCATTTATCTTAATATATTAGACGAGGATTTAGAGCAGAGAGACAATTGCCTATTCAATTATACACCGACTATAAGGAGCTAAAAATTTAGCAAATATCCTATCTGCCATTCTCGAACGAAACACATCCAAGTGCGACGCCACTTTGTTTGGGAAGCGCTCAATGCTGGAGGTTAAATTGGACTACATGCCTATTGAGAAAATGCCAACACATGTTTTAATCAAGTGATTATCCAGAATATATTCATAAAAGATTTGCTTAAGTAAACATACTTGATATTTCTTACCAAAAACTTTTTTTTTACTTAAATATGATCCATTTTTAATACTAACTATAACACGACTGTATATCAATTTGTAAAATAAGTTAGTTTGCATTGGTCTACATATGACATTTGCCGCTAGGTGGTGTTTATATTATTCAAGTTGTTTTCTTGATCTAATTATTAAATCATGATTCAAAAGGATCACCACTAAACTAATCAGGATTCACAAAATCTCAATCACAGCCCGAAAGAACACGGCTCACCCTATAATATTATCTAGACCAGCGGTCGGGGAACCGGGGTAAATTACCCCAAATGGGGTAAAAATGAAACTTTTCTGGGTAAAAAGTATATATTTTTAATTTGCTATTTTATAAACCTGTTAGTATTTTTTTCAACTTAAACAATTTAGCGACATATGCAGGCTACGCCATCTCACTCTCCACCACTAGAGTGTTCTCGAGTTATATCTTTGCGCAGTAAAGCACAGCCCCGGCTACCTGCTCAGTCCGTGCCATGCAGTGCCATGCCGTCAAGATAAATGCATTGACGAGTCAGAGAGCGAGATTTTACTAGTTAGTTGCTGACAAGACCACCATTTTATCATTAATCATCGATATATCGATCAAGGTAAGCCGCAATTTGAAAATTTAATTCAAGTATTTTACAACTATTATTTTCTGTCTCCCTTCAGATGGCAGCAAATAGAAAAAGAACATACCAAGACGAATTCCTTAATTACGGTTTTACACAAATAGAAGACAATGGTACAATGAAACCACAGTGTGTTGTATGTATGAAGGTACTGACTTCAGAATCTTTCAAAAAAAGTCAATTGAAGAAACATTTAGATAATTTGCATTCACACCTGTCTTCCAAACCGCGAGAATACTTTGCAAATTTAGAAATATCTGTTAAAAGACAAAGATTGAATAGCAACTTGTTTGGTACATTTGATCAACGTTCAGCATCAAGGGCTAGCTTTGAAGTAGCCTGGTTGATTGCTCGAAATAAGAAACCATACACTATTGGTGAAGATTTGGTGAAACCAGCTGCTGTAAAAATGGCAGAGATTATGTGTGGTCAAAAAGAAGCGAAGAAACTGAATTCAGTGCCCTTGTCTGCGAGAATTGTGAAAGAACGAATTTCTATATTAGCAGAAAATGTGAAGGAACAGGTTATTTTCACATTAAAACAGGCTAAATATTTTGCTATTCAGCTTGATGAGACAACTGATTTTAGTAGCAATTCACAGCTAATGGTATATGTTCGCTACAAAGGTGCAGATAATTTTGAAGAGGAATTGCTGTTTTGTTCTCCTCTCGAGTTGAGATCTCGTGGAATTGATGTCTACAATAAAGTAAATGAATACTTCAATGCGCAAAGTTTAAAATGGGAAAACTGTATTTCTGTATCTTTGGATGGAGCTCCAGCTATGCTGGGTCATATTAATGGTTTTTCGGCTTTCGTAAAAAAAAATAACCCAAATATTGAAGTTACTCACTGTATGATCCATCGCCAGGCCCTTATGGTCAAATATTTAGAACCTACACTGGAAGCCGTCATGCATGATGTCATCAAGATTGTAAATTTTATCAAGGGACATGCACTAAACACGCGGCTATTTCGTGAATTATGTCAGGACGGTGAAGCTGAATATACGGACCTACTTTATTATACAGAAGTAAGGTGGCTCTCTCGCGGAAATGTACTAAATCGAGTATGGACTCTCAAAACTGAAGTCGAAATTTTTATGGTTGATCAAAAAAATATTCTCGCAGATAAGTTTAAAAACTCTTCCTGGGTTGCATATCTCGCATATTTAGCGGACATTTTTGAGAGTATAAATATTTAAACAAAGAATTGCAAGGAAAGAATATAAATATCATTTCAGCGAGAGAAATAGTGTCAGCGTTTGGATTAAAGCTGCAATATTGGAGACAGAAAGTAGAACAGAACAAGATAGCTTCTTTTTCAAGGTTAGCTTTGTTTTTGGAAGATTGCGAAAATATTACTTTTGCTGACATCAAGGATACAATTGTAATACATCTTATCAAACTCAGAAAGCGGTTTTCAGATTACTTTCCAGATCTTGATACACGTACTGTCAGTTGGATTGTAGATCCTTTTAAATGTGAAATTGCTATGATACCAGAAGAACCTTTAGGTTTGGCAGAAGCAATTCTTGAACTTCGATCTAATACTGAAGCACGTATTCAATTTGAGAGTAAACCAAATCTGTCGTCTTTTTGGATGTCAAAAGCTGCAAAGGCTTTCAAAATTGCACATGAAGAGGCGGTTAAAAAATTGCTGCCATTTGGAACAACATATTTGTGCGAACAAGGCTTTTCCACTCTAATGAACATAAAAACGAAGAACAGAAATCGATTAAACGCCGAAGACTGTATTCAAATCGCTCTTACATCAAAAAGTCCCAATTTTGAAGCAATTGTATCGAAGATGAAACAACATCATTTCTCCAAAACGTGAAGGAAGAATGTTTTCAATTATTCTTTTTTTTCTAATTTTTTCAATTCTAATTTTTGTTTGTACCACCATTATTATTATTATAATTTGTTACAGTACCCCAAATTGTCAACCCTCAATTGTACCCCAATGGGTTTCAATTTGTTATATATATATATATATATATATATATATATATATATATATATATATATATATATATATATATATATATATATTACTTATATTACTATTATTACCGTTATGTATTACTAGGTATTACATTGATAAATTGAATAAATGATGTTTAAATTAAATTTTTAGTTATTGTTTTCTTTTCAAAATTATCATGGGGGCTATAATATGAAAGATGCTAAATAAGGGGCGATTTCGTTTTTTTTTTTTGCTCTTCGCCATGGGGTAATATCAACTTACACAAAAATATTTTGGGGTAATGATTAAAAAAGTTCCCCGACCGCTGATCTAGACGATAGGATTCTGCGGCAGCGGCCACGACGTGCGGTACAGAGCTATAGGTAACTTCAACACTTACTCCCCCCTTTTGTGAGGTGAGCCTCCTCTCCGACAAATGTCACGAGCCGACACTGGATGGGATTTCAAATGAGATGTTGAACTACGGGGAGATAAAGTATGGATGATAATTTATTTATAATTTTCGCTCGATAAGTTTGTTGAGTGTTGTAGTAGGGAAACTTTTTGGTAAGGTTTTAATGTAAACCAAGGTCACACAATAATTGAGGTCATAATTATTATTATAATTAATATAATAGTATTAGTATTTCCAAATATTGCACGAAACAACAGTATATTTTTTCATAATTAGTTGATATCCCAATTGCTTGCTGACTTAGCTTTACGGTAATATAAAAGACTCCACAATATTGTAGTTAGTGGGTACGTGAGAAATACAGTGAGTACGTGGTTCGTAATTGTATAGTGTATAAACAATGGTCTAGTGAAGACGGAAACCCTATAATGAGTGTTGTAACATTATTTACATCTTATTATTAAATATATTTATCATTTTATATCTTCGTAAACAACTATCTTTATTATTCTACCATAGTCAAGTATTTCAGCCAATCAGCGTCAACAGTAAGTAATACTTTTATTATTATACTTATTATTTAGAACAATACTTAATTGTACCTCTCGGCTGCCAAGAACTCACATTAAATATTATTTGTTAACTCATCCTTTAAAACGGGTTACAAAGTGGTTGCATTAGTTTACAATAACCTGTCTTAGGTGGTGGTTACATTAATTCATAACGTGCGAAGCTTCACAATTTTAAAAATTAGTAACGTTTAGGCTGCTTTTTTGCCTGACAATGGACGTGACGATCAATAGGGTATTCTCTCATGTTCACCAATATTAAAAATATTAATGTAAATCGGTAAACAACAGGGAAAAATAAAAATATTAAAAATTAATTATTGCAAAAGATATAAAGCATTTAAATTTTGCTGACGTACGAGTACTAGTTATATACAAACAATGGGAGATCAATTGAAATCCCTGTCCATGATCGAGCGTGATAAGAGGCCGCATCTTAAGGACGCACATGATCGGTTCTACTCGGATCGTTCGGGAGTTTTCCTGTACATGTATAGCTAAGTGATATGCCGTCTTATGACAAAATAACATTAATGTATGTAATATTAAAAAAATAAAAATACTACGTACAAATACGTATATGTGTATTTAAATCGGCATACGGGTGGCGTTTGAAATCCGTTACATAGGCGTTTAACATGAGGAATTAAATTATTTTCTCCAATGTACCTATTGTGTAACTGCACCAATTCCACTTGTAATTCAGAAAGCGTCATTTAAAAAAAGAAGGTAGGTGCGCCTCGCGGTTTGTTGCACCAATAAGAATCATGGCGAACGAAACTGCATTTGGATCATATAACAAATTACTTATATAACGTTCTGAAATATTGACAGGATATTCTGGCCAAAAAAGGTATCAGAAAGAGTACATTTTCTGGGCGATCGCGAAAAAAAATTACGGCTGAACGAATAACCATAAAGACTTTTTAAAAATACATCGCATTCAGTATGAATAGATGAAGTTTCACAAAAAAAATAGTAGAGGGTCCCATTGCACGTATATAATAATTATTAAAAATTATCACGTATTAAAATAAAATATGTATTAATATTATTAATGGGGAGTGCTCAAAATTCGTTTAATATTGTAATAATTAGCACTAAACGAGCATAATATTATAAAATACCGCAATCGTTGCGTGCAGTACTAGGCGTGAACTTAGAGTACCATTTGAAAACAGAAATATCTCCAAAACTGTGGTAGCTCAAAATTTGTTTATTATAGCAATAATTAGCACTAAATGAACATAAAATTATAGTTTTATGAAATATTGGAAGTTGTTGTACACGGTACTATATAGGCGTGAACTTTAAGTATCATTTAAACAAAAGCAAATGACACAAAAATGAGATGAACACAAAATTTGGTTTATACAGCAAAATGTAGCATATTATTAGCATTAAATTATAGATATAAATTTAAACCTATTTTTCTACTTCGGGACTCCAGCTTCACAGACCTAAAGAATTCAGTGGCCAAACCCGTCTCAATTGCAAATTGCAAATTTCTCTTTGAAACAAATATAATAATATAAATTATAAAGTAACGTCTAGTTTCGCTAGTTCACGAACTTCTGAGTCATCGTCAGAAGTCGGCCAGCACAACAAGTAACCACAGATGCGTTTCGCACTTATTAGTGCTCTTCAGTGTGGTGTAACATGTAGTCCCTGTCCGGTCCACAGTGAGTGGACTCCTGGAGCAGAGACAATGAGTGATATGAATAAAAATGAGTATATACTTTATTCTCCAAATATTGAAGTAAATACTCCAAGTCGTAGCGAGTATATACTTCGATGTACTATTTTTGAGGAGTATATGCTCCACTGTCGTATGAATAAAAAGAGTTTAAGCTCTGTTAAAGTGAGTTTCTACTCGATATATTCGGAGTCTGGTTCTTAGCAGACTCCAGTTGTAGATTGTAGCTTGAAAAGACAGTTATGGCTGAATTTATGTTCAATTTACGGTCAAAAAATATTACAAACCCAGAAGAACTACTTGCAGCTGTGATTTTAAAACTATATACAGATTTTTTAAGGATAATGTGCTGTGGTTAACGAATCATTTTCTGAATGAAGAATCAGGAGAAACCAGAGGTGGCGCGATAAGCAAATTGGATAAAATGAAAATATTTTTAACCTCGGTGTCAAAAGTTGTGACAGAAGTAGTGGAAAAGATAATTGAAAAAAGTAGTCAGTGGATTAAATTTCCTCAGAGCGCTGCAGATATTAAAGCTAAACAAAATTGGCAATCACATTACTATTTTCCATGTGTCGTTGGCGTCATTGATTGCACACACGTAAAAATAAAAAAGTATCGATCCACGGAGATGAATATATTAATCGATATTTAGTACATTTAAAAATAATAAAAATACTTTACCTGGTATTTTCCTAAATATTGGATTACTGTCGCCATCCAAAATATCCAATAATATCTTTTCCCATTCGTTCAGGATGATCTTCTTATTGCCAGTTCTATTTATATGGGTTTTTTTCTTGAGTCTAGTTTTCATATTATTAATTTTCTTTAATAATTTACTGCTTGTTATCATAGGCGTGCGCACGGTGGGTGCCATGGGTGCCACGGCACCCCCTAATATATTAATAATGATAAAAAATTATAACTGTTAAAATTAAGTACTTATTTACATACAAAAATTTTGGCGACGACGAAAAGAAAAAATATATTTATTATTCTCATTAATCATAGAATTTGTTACTTTGTCAGTTTTCTATTTGTGATGTAGTCTTTGAGAATATTAATTTGTATTATCGCCAAATTTTCTAAGATTGTGATTATGCTGTTACAATATGAGCCGTGTTCCTTCGGACCGTGATTGTGATTTTATTAATCCTGATTAGTATAATCAAGCCAGATTAAATAATATTAACTGCTTATTGCATTCGACAATTTCGACATAAACATAACTTAGGCTCTAGTTTGCTACTTTGATACGTATGGCAGTAGTGTTTTTGTATATAGAATTTTAGTTGAAAACAAAATCAAATGTAATGGTTTCGACTTTCGAATATCTCTTTTCCTTACTCTGTCCTAAAATGTTCTGTGATCTGGCAATTTATTTTTGTACAGGAAAGGGGAAAACCATGCATTTGCACAACTCTTGAAAAAATGTAACATTCAATTATAAGGCATTTGACCTTGAATGAAAAAAAAAATCGCCTGCGGCGCATTTTTTTCTGGATTCCTTTTTTATTATTATAAAAAATCATTTTGGCACCCCCAAAAGAAAAGTTCTGCGCACGCCTATGCTTGTTATATGAGAGCCAAAATCTGCCCCATATTGTTTTCTAATTGCGTCAAGAACAAGTGATTTTGATTTTCTTGCAGTTGGTGTTGATTTTGAAAATATTATGGGAAAATCACACAAAATCGTGACAAATGCCATTTGAGAAACATTTTTAGTTTCTTCTATGGTTTCTTTGTCGGTATCACTCATATTTTTGTAAGCACTTCACAATTATTTCTTTTCTACTAAACCGCAGAATAGTGTAAAAGCAACTTGTCTAGTACATATCAACTAAAAATTGGTTAGATGCGTTTGTTTGTACACACGAGTAATATACTCGGTTTAAGAGAAGCATTTACTCCTTGTGCACAAACCTTTTTTATTCATATGGACTGGAGTATCAACTCCTACTTTATGCTCATACTCAAGAGCATATACTTGGAGTATATACTCTTACTTTATTCATATGACCCAATGACTCGTTGTGCTGGCGGTGATCACATGATCATCTATAATGGTTAAAAGCTTGTAGAGGTATGAGAGCCCTCTACCGAGAAATATTTTGACTACAGTCAAACTGCAAAAAGCAAATTGCGAAACAAATATAATAATATAAATTACAAAGTAACGTCTAGTCTCACTAGTTGACACAGAAGTTCGTAAACCAGTAAAACTAGACGTTACTTTGTAATTTATATCATCTCAATTGCTTTAACCTCCCACTCTTTCAACAAAATTCTTCAACAACTAGTACAGTAGAACCTCGGTTAACCGAAATAAAGGGGGCGCAGCCGTTTCGGTTAACCCATTAATAGCCTACATATGTACTAAATGGGTGTGTAGGGGAAATGAATGATTTTGAAACAATGTACATTACATAATATACATATGTAGTTACAGTTTTTAGATACAGTACAGTATGTACATAAGTTTTCAACTCCTTTGATATAGTCAAATTTTTTGACTCTGTCGGGTACAGTAATAAAACTATAAATGAACTATAAATATCGCAATTATGATAAAGCGGCATATCCTTTACTTTCTGCAGTATAATACTGTTTGGCATCGGCCCATATTTTTGAGCCGCTCTAATCATGCATTGAATCAAACGCCTACCAGGTATGTATAGGAAAATAACCTTACAGTCCTTTAACATAAATGAATAGAGCGGCTCAAAAATATGGGCCGATGCGAAACAGTATTATACTACAGAAAGTGAAGGATATGCCGCTTTATCATAATTGCGATGTTTATAGTTCATTTTTAGTTTTATTACTGTACCCGACAGAGTCAAAAAATTTGACTATAGAAATCACAACACGCTTCCGCTTACATGCCGTCTCACAACAATACGTAAAGACACACACAAAAAAATCTACGTTCCACTCTACTATTCATTTGCAAGCCCTGTGCGAGCTCCCCGTCGCTACAGACCGCCTGTGGAATGAAGGAGCCGGACAGTAAGTGAAGTGGGGCTACATAATTATTCGTGCAATTGTTTCGGTTAACCCGGGTTTCGGTTGACCCGAGTTCGGTTAACCGAGGTTCTACTGTATTGTCAAACATGTATTTATATGAACTTGATCTAAAATGATTGAAATATTTAAAGAAAATTACCAGTAGCTTCAAATTCTAAAATAGTTCTTATTCCTGAAGCAATAGGCACCCCTGGTATGAAATTGGTCAACAATTGTACTGTTTCATGAAAACCTTTTTTGTAAAAAGTCAATTCCAAAAAATAAATAATGAGTACTCCTATAGTTAGTTCACAAAATGTAAACAAAATCATTTGTTCTGCAAATTAAAATAAATTACATTGAAGTACATGGACAAATATAATTGACTACATTTATCTAGACGGTTGAAGCTGTTTGATAAGTATATCAGATTAAAAATAGATGTGTACAGGGTGTAACAGCAACAGCTAAACGAGCTACCTCAAATAATTTCTGTATTATTAAAGATACAATAAAATACTAGAAGACAATCTTGTAGAAGACCAAGGGGGACATCCGATTAAGAAAAAAAATATTTTAAACCAGTTACCAAGTTACAATACAAAGTTATATTTTTTATAAATTGGATGATATATAGTTTTTAGACCTATTCGATAGAGTATTTTTTTCCTGAATTCAACCATGTAATCGTTTTACATCCTTACATAACATAAGTAAACAAATATCAGTTTAAATTAATAGATAATCGTTAACTGTAACAGAAATTAGAATAAAAATTAATTACCCTAACATGACAGATAAACCGTTAAATGTATGTTATTTATTTTGTCTATGCCATGGCTATTGCTATTTTTGAGGTAATTTTCGACATTTTCATACCTAATTTCTGTCATTACAAAGTATATAAAATTAATTATACTTTTTGAATCAGATGTAGCGTTTTATGCTCTACAACTTTCATTTGAAGATTTTTAGTCTAAAATAATTAGGGAAGCAGGAAATTAGGAAAGTCTGATTTTACATGTTAAAGTCCTATGTTCGGCTGTGTATGTAAGTGTACAACGCTTAATCCATGGTACATAGAACTTGGTGCATGCAGCGCAGTCGACAACCACGCCATCGAATAGCCGTAGCACCGAAAAACCGTGCCATCGAAAGTCGCCACGTCGACACCTACCCCCCACCACAGGCCGTAGGCTACGAAAGCCGTCACGTCGAAAGTCGCCACGTCGACATCACCTCCCGCCACTAACCGTAGCTACGATAGCCGTCACATCGAGAGTCGCCACGTCGACATCACCCCCCACCACCGACACCCCCACCTTATCATCACTGAGTCTTTCAAAAGGTTAATTCAGCTGACTCGCTATAACATAGTTTGTACTTCATATTATTTACGTTAGATGGCACCGCCATGTACGAGTTTGTCATGGCATTTACTCAAATTATTAAATGGAATAAAATACCTATCTTTGTAAACACTTTAATGTTACAAAATATAAAACAGTTAAACATCATATAATAGACAACAAATATATGTGTGTATTTTGAAATAGTGTAGGTATATAATATTGTATGTTTAAATATGTTTTAAAATAGGTGAAATATATACCATTTTATTTTGTAATGCAGATTTATAAATTTGTTTTAAATGTTAAAAAAACAGAGACTTGCTATTAGAATTGTATTAAAATTTAAACACTCTCATTACTAAAAATTAGAATAAAATACTCATAGAGATTAATTGTTTATACAAAATATTTTATTAGCTGTTAGGTATATCTAGAAAATGTACCGGCATAGTATGTCCTTTTCGTATATTGCTAAATAGAAGATAAAAATCTGTATGGAGGTATAATTTGGAGGTTGATAGTCAGAATTTGGAGACCTGTGCTGTAAATATAATAACAACGTAGATTTTATACTCAAAACTCAAAATAATTTTTAGTTTTACAAATAGTAAAATGTATAAAATGATTACATGCATGCTCCGAAAAATTGTATGAATATACAATATAAAAGCAGTAATATTACAATTAAATACAAAATAATTTACATACCATTGCCGTTGGGTTATTGTGTTATAAAAAGTTTATGATATATTTTTTTTTACTGACGATTTATTAAATTATATATAAAATCCGTTGTACTCTGTATGAATTTTGGCTAACAAAATGAAACATTTAAAATTAAAAAGGCATACAGTTGAAGCTATTACTTATTAGGTATATTTCTAAGATCAGCCACAGGTAAAATAAGACTAAAATGTTTATTACTGATATTACTATATAAATAAATTTATTATTATTATTATTATTATTATTATCATCGTCTTTTTCACTAATAAACACTACTATAAGATCTATGACATGTGTACAAGGTAAATAATAGAATATCACAGCCAACTATTATCATTTTATTATTTTCTTTAGCAGACATAATTTAAAAGCAAACCCTTACTTTTTATAAATCATTATAAAGAGAAAATGATTTTAAACCTTATTCCGTAAAAATATTTAAAAAAATCAAACAAAATTAGTAGGCCATGAAAAAAAAGGTATATGCTAAATTATGGATTAAGTTGTATTAGACAACTCCTACATTTCACTTTTTCTTGTATTTTATATATTTCAGAAGATATAAGCTGGACAATGAAAAACCAACCAACCTGTACACAGATGTCCCAAAAAAATTGGGTTACCATTGGGAGCTCCGAAACTATAAGAGCTACGAAGTCGGTTAAATAGGCAATATTGCAGCTCATTCAGATTCCGCTGAGAACAAATTAAAATTCCGAACAGTTTGAAAGTTATTCAAAAGAAATTGAAAATCACGATTTTAGAAAATATCAAATAACTCCGTAATTGATGAGAAAAACTTAAACTGATTCAAGATGGCAGTTTTTCATGAAATTTCTTTTTTTGAAAGTATATCTGTAATATTTACATGTCAAGTTAGTTATTTTAATTAAATAAATTATTTTATTATGACTAAAAATATTATGGTCAATAAAAATCACCCGTTTCAATAATAAGTTTTTTATATCAGATACCTGGTTGAGATACACGTACACACATGCAAATAAACAGCAGAATATTTTGAAACGCTTTTCCCCCTCTGTGGTGTCTGGTTCTCGGGCGTCTTTCTGAAACTGACTTGCGGTGCGGGGGAATAGGAAGTGCGGATAGCTAGTCGTAGGTCCAGGGTCTCATGGCGGTTCTGATTGGCTGAGGGCCAGTGTTTGAAAACAGAACACTACACTAACAGAAGCGCAAGCTCCTTCATATGACACAGAAACGCGATCCAAGCGCCATCTGATATTCGTCTGGATATATTAACGTATATACGCGGGAAATATAAATCTGTACTTCAAATTAAATTCATATTAAAATTTTAAATAAGGTCAAACTTTATTATTTACCTTAAAAAATAAAAGACTAATTGTTAATAGCAATATAAATATTTATTTCGCACAAAATCTATTGTTTTATATTGGACCTTATAAAAATAAACAAACAAAATCAAAAAATAAAGTTATTCTAATTGCACATGAGATCTTCAAGAAAATAAATAGGACTACCTAACAATTATAAATAAAAACACGTTCATAAAGATACACCTAAGCAAATGAAATAGTTTTCACTTCGTGTAGTTCTTAACGGTTGTTCTTCCTAAAACATTTCTAATTCAATTTTATCCCAAAATCCACTCATAAACATCTTGCACTTACCTTGACAGAAGTGTATTCAAAAATGCTTCCCATCTGCACTGGATAAAAAATTATGTTTTTCTAAACTAACTGCTTTTTATTAAATATTTTATGGCCGAATAAGAATGTCTTTTTGCTCCGAACAGAATTTCGTAAATAGAGACTGCATTCGAAGGCGTTAGCAAAATAAAAGCTCAAGGTGCCAAGACCGAAAAATGGAAATCAAAAATGAGAGAATTGTTGGTTATTCTCCTATTTTGTCTCTCTTTCCCACCGTTCAGTCTAGACTTACAACAAATACATATTCCGTTTTCACCTAAATTAACGGTGGCCATGGACCAATAAAGAACTACTTTTTTAAATTGTGGACAACGAAAATCAAACTGTAGATCGCATAATAATAAATTGTCCGATGTTAAAAAATCAAAGAACAGTTCTCCGAAACAATATAAGAAACAGCGGTGGGATGGTCTCCATCCAAAGAAGATTTAGATGTAAATTCTTACCATACCTGGATATGTTTGTAAAATCTATAGACTTTGAAATATGACATTAATTATTTATCAGATAAATAAGAATAATTTATGGATACTGTATATAATTTTTCTACACTAACAAATATTAAAATATTTATACATTGTAAAATCATTAAGTATAATTGTAGTAATTTTTATACATGTAATATATGTAAATATGGAGCATGCTTGAAAAAAAAATCAAAAAAGCACACACACACATACATCGTAAAAATATTAAAATCGGATTGGAGGGATCTTGAAACGTGTTTAATCATTAAAATCTAGATATGCGATTTTTAGCATGAATCCAATATCTCTCTTAGCGAGAGATAAAAAATTAGGTTCCATATTTTGGTAATGGCTGTTATTATTTTATTTTTGCTATCACAATTTTTGTAATTCAAAATTTCACATTTATCCAAACGCGTACCTCTACAAATATAACAGTTACCAATAGTGAGCGAAAGTATTGAAATACCTTGTGTTTTGTTTTTGGAAATAGAATAAATTTTTAAAAATAAAAAAGTCGACTCATTGAATATATTTTGTATAACCTGTATACTTATCTCGGTAATCGATACAAAATTTATTCATTATAATTGGCTTCAACAGTCGAGATAAACGTGGTCAGTAACAAAAATACCAGAGTTAAATATTGCTACCAAAAGGAGGAGGAAGCTCATCATATACATAGCACACAATATATAGTAAATGGTAACGATGGAGAAATCTGTAGTTGGTAAAAATATGGACCACCATCCAAATTTGGATGTCAGTATCCACGCAGTGAGTAGGGCCATTGGAATTATTGTCATTAGCGCATATATATGCCAGTTTAAACAAAGAAGATATCCAGGGAAACCCATTATTTTGAGAAATTCCTAGAAAAAAAATCATTGATTATGCATGGTGTCCAAGTTAACGAACTATCATTAAAGTCTAAGAAACATTAAAAGGTATGAAACCGGTTAAATTAGACAAAAGTTACTTTATTAGGAGACCATTTTAGTGGTTTCTCGTTATTTGAGAATAAATTATGGAAAGTCGTTTTACTTTTAATTAAATTTGAGTTTTATTTCTAAAACAAATTCACATCCTAAATAAAATCTTAGAAATCACGAATTAAATTTGAGTTATCTTTAATTCAATTTTAGAAGGTAGAATCAGAGTGTAAGAAAATTCAAATACATACATAAATTTATAAAACATCCTATTGGATAAAAATAAAAAAAATAAACGTTGCCTTATTCAAATAACTACTTATACGTTTTTCAAATATTCAAATCTCAACTTGTGCATGTCTTTACCAGTATGAAGTTGGTCGCATTGAAATAATCAAATGCACATTTTATATACTCGTATGCCAAATAAATTTATCTATTTACAAATGATATGTATGTACATATTTTTGATATAAATATAACACATATTTTATTCGTTAATAATAATAGTCTAATACTTATTCATACTATTTAACTGAAGGTATATAAAAACAATAAACATTTTATTGTATATTTATATAAAAGCCATAAAACGGCTAAATGTGAAACATGAAGGAGATAAAATAAAATATATTGGAAAAATAAAATCACCTTTATAATAAAATAAAGATATTTGTTATTTGATAGTTACAGCTTTTGAACAGGTTTTATAAACATTTACCTACTACAAACAGTAATACAGACAGATGATACGATGATAATTATTCTATATTTACAATATTTTTACTCGGACACTAAAAGCGTAAATTCTAAATTTTTACTACTTAAAATTAGACATTTTATTTTCTAAAGGTCAATTCACAGTCTGAAATTTGAAGAAATTTCAACTACGAAATTTAGACCACTGAACTTCGTGCGTTCACAGCTTGAAATTTGTATGCTAGTTCCATCTATGAGATCAGAACATGAAACATTCAACAGCTATTTAGTTGTTTATATTTGTTTAATAGGCTAAGTTTGCATTTGTTTGGTTTTTTATTGCTAAACAAAATATAAGTAATTGTTTTGTGGTACAATGACATCTGAAGAAGAGTTTATTAATATGGTATCACGGTACCCAGTATTATACGACAAGAGAAATATTAATTACAGAAACAATGAGCTGAAAGAAGTAAGATGGAATTCTATCGGCAGGGAATGTAGCATGAGTGGTTAGTTTTGTGTTAATAATAATGTTTTGTTCGCACCCACCATCGTCTTTCTTTTCGTTGTTTTTCATTTTCTAAATGATATATTAACCACATCAAAAGAAGAGCAGTTTTTTTTTGTCGTTGCCTGTCCATATCCATAACAATGCTTGTACGTCTTCAACATAAAAACGATATTAAAACATTTTTTTAAATGTTTATTTCAAAAATATTCACCTCAAAATAATGATGTAATAAATCTAATAAAGTAGTATTTTAAAGAAACCTCACATTCAAACGAAATGTCAGAAAGGGCTTCGTTCAAATATATGAATTTTTTCTACACAATTATTAGAATGTATCCTAAATTACGTTGGGAGCTTGCAGATTGCAAGCTTCCTACCAAAATGAAATTTTAATGATTTCAAATTTCGCCGCTGTGAACGCAACTACGGGATTGCCATATGACAAACTTTACGAATTTCACGGAAGTTCAACGAATTTCGAGCTGTGAATGGGCCTTAAATCAGGGGCCTCCAACCTACGGGCCGCGCCCGCAGTTTTTTTCATTAAATCTGGATATTTGTGATTAGTGCAATTTTTTTTGTAAGTTTTAATTAACTAGGAATGGTATTATGAGTTTATCCTATTGCTTATATATTTTATAATTTTCATATTTATATTATGATAGCAATTTAATTTAAAACAACTACAATTATTTAAAAATCAATGTCTGGTGACATGATCAATTTATTAATGGCGATTAGCGTGTAGTTGACCAGCGGTTATGGATTATTTAAAGAATAATTTTTTAAATAACAGTTATAGAAAAACTAATTGCTGCGTCTTTTATTTTGAAGTATTTTTCTCCAAAATAATCCATAAACGATTAACATTATTGAATGATTTTAACTAAATGAAAAATTTCAACCCGATTATTTTACCAGTTTTTGGCAGTACGTACGCATGCAAACGTTTTCAAAGATGAAACATGTAAAATCAAGAAATTGAACACGAATAATTATTGATCTCCATCTCGAAATCTTTTTACAAAGTGCAACATCGTATTTAAAATCTTCAATTTATTTTAAATTTGTAAGTAGTATGCATACATATTATGCAAAATGATAAATAATATTGACAATAAGAATTATTATTACAATTTCGTATGCAGCTCACTTCTCAAAAAGGATGGTGACTCCTGCTCTGCAGTAGGTAATACCAATGTGAAGATCGAGTTAAATTTTTAATTTGTTTATAACTTAAGAATGGATTAAGAAAAAAATTCATGGTATACAGCAAAAAATGAGCAAAATATTACAGTAATAAAACATTTTTGATTTAAGTAATTTGTAACTCCAGCGTGAAGATGGAGTTACATTTTTAATTTGTTTATAACTTAGGAATGGATTCAGCAAAAAATCAAGCTATACAGCAAAAAATAGCAAAAATGAGAAAAATATTACTATGTGAAGCAAGATGTGGCAATGCGATGTTGTAACTCCAACTTCACAGACCCCAGCTAAGTACTCCATTCTGTCAGGGAAATTCAAATAAATAAAACTTTGCATGAATTTATTAAATCACTTATTAATAACTACATTTACATTGATATTAAAAGACATTGGGATGTATTCTGTATCCAAGACGAGAGAATGTGGAACTAATTTTTGAACGGAAACAAGTCATTCTATTGGTTCGGTTCCAAAATACCAAAATTATCCTCTTTTGTCCAATAAAATTACTTGTCTCTGTTCAAGAATAAGTTTCACATACTCTCGGCTCACACAACGGGCTATATGAAAATCTAATATATAGTGAAAAATTAGTCATTCGCGTACGTTAATGCTTTTATCCCACTAGTTACATAAATAACTATTATGCATACGTAGTTACATAGATATTTTAATTGTTTACTTTACGAAATAGGCCTGTATTCCTTTGAGCTATTCAGTTATGTGAACACCTCAAAAATGTGAACACCGTCAACCTTAATTAGTCCACGCTACCGAAACTACTGTATAGTAAAAAAAATACTGTAAAAGGGCATAAAAATAAAAATTGAACGTTATATATAAATGTTACCTGTACTATAATATATTTGGCATTTTTAATCTTTTATTACTAAATCATCCATTAAATTTCCTAAATTTAAAAAGTGAAACCAAAATTGTACGACAGGTTCATAACATTTTAAAAATAATATGTGAATAAGTGTGAAAATGAAAGAATTCTACATACATGCAATCCGGATATTTTTTCATGTCCAATAAATTTGCAATGACAAGCCATTGTAAACAAAATGCCGAGTTCAGTAACCACGACAATATTATATAAGTTTGAAAACATTATTCGAGTATTCTTCCAATGAAATGGCGGATATGGCATTCTTTGAGCATAAACTTCGGTAGAGGGTTTTGTTCCAGATACATATTTTATAAAAGATGTGTCGACAACAAATTGAGCAGCAAGAAAGCCAGATTCGAAATAATATTTAAAATCTGAAAATTAAAAATGACAATTTCAGTATGCAAATAAAGATGCTTGTACTAATAATATACGCGGTGGTGACCGGTACTCCCGAATACAAGACTAATATGTAAAATCGTAATTTCTTTATTTATACAGTGTGTTAATTAAAAAGCGTTTAACATAGGAAATCAGGTTTACCGTGCGCAAAAGTCCCCAAATTATTTTAAGCAAAAATGCTACAAATAAAAGTTGAAGAGCTTAAAATTCTGCATCTAAATTAGCTACCAGATTTTATTTTTAATATATGTAACATAACAGAGAATAGTATATTATGTGGCAAGTGTGTGACGCTGAATGTAAAATAGGCTTCACACACGTGTTACATACTATACTTTTTCTACGACCTTGCAATAATATATATATATAGGATGGAAACGAACTTAATGTCATAAATTTAAGGGTGAGTAGTATGACATGTGTAGATTACGAAACAGAGAGAATTTTTTAAAAATTCGCATATTTAAGGGTAGTTTTCATTAAACTAACCACTGGACCACTGGCAACGCATTTGGATTATTTTATCTATTACACAATTATTTTCGTCAAAAATGCTGTTTAATTTAATTATTAAGAATAATATCTTATACAACTAATTTTGAATGTATTTTTGATAACCATATTTTTAATGAAATATTAATTAAAACAGCAGTACAAAAATGTTTCCTTAAGAAAAGTCGAATTTTCGTATTTCGAATTTAAAAAAAAATCTTTCACTTTCGTAATCTACACATGTCATACTGCTCATCCTTAAATTTATGACATTAAGTTCGTTTCCACCCTGTATATACAGTGTGTTAATTAAAAACCTGGCCATAGGCGTTTAACATGGGAAATCAGTTTTTCCTTGCGCAAAAGTTCCCAAATTATTTTAGACAAAAATACTTCAAATAAATGTTGTAGAGAATTAAATTCTGCATCCAGATTAGTAATAAGATTTTATTTTCGATGTTTCATAACCGAGAAAATCAATTTCAAAGTTTATCGAAAATTGCTGATTTATAGCGATAGCCATGGAAGTCAAACAAAATTACAAACAATTGTATGACATCTTAACTGTCAAAGAAAGTTTGTGTTTTGTGATTTTCGTTCAGTAACATATTTTTTTGGAAGTATGGAACAGTTTTCTCATGAAGAAAAGCTTCAGATTATAAAATGGTGTTACTGTGGACAAAGCTATAGAAAAATACGTGATTTAATAAGTGTAATGTGGTCACATCGACAAATTCCAAGTAAAACCACAATAGAATCTTATTACAAAAACTTAAAGCTGTAATTTCCAATGAATGTAGAAAAGTAAATGCCAGACAGCTGCATAATGTTCGACATGGCTTTTATAATAGACTTGGGTATTGCTTAGCGCAAAATGGAGGGTTATTTGAACATTTAATATAAAATTATATTCATTCTAGTTTTCTGTTTTTCTTTTTAAATAAATACATTATTCTTGTTTTCATTTTTATTTTATTTTGTATATGTTGACAGCTATGTATTCTAAAAAAGTTAAATTCTAATTCATTGTGTCAATGTCATACAATTGTTCGTAATTTTGTTTGAGTTTCATGGCTATCGCTATAAATCAGCAATTTTCGAAAAACTTTGAAATTGATTTTCTCGGTTATGAAACGTCGAAAATAAAATCTTATAACTAATCTGGATGCAGAATTTAATTCTCTACAACATTTATTTGAAGTATTTTTGCCTAAAATAATTTGGGAACTTTTGCGCAAGGAAAAACTGATTTCCCATGTTAAACGCCTATGGCCAGGTTTTTAATTAACACACTGTATATTGTAACGTCGCCGCTCCGTAGCCCTCGCCGTGGCTGGCGCCTCTGTGTCTGCGCGCAGCGCACTCGTTGGGACAGGTCGCGGTGCTATTCTATTGTGCATGTTGTTTACCTCGAGAAGTTCTCTAGGAGGTTCTAGAACTAAAGTCGCCAGGTATATAACCCGTCGCCAAAGCCAGCGAAGGCATTTTGTATTATAGAAGTGACGAGTAAAGAAGTCTGATATAAATAAGCGTAATGAATAGTTGGTGATAAACAACAGTCGACAAGTGAACATAAATAAATGTAATTAGTGACATAAAGAGTGGTGTTAATTGTTTAAATAAATAATCTTAGTGTTTAAGTGTCTTATAATGTTCTTAGTCTTTAAATTAGTGTTAATATTTGTTTATCATAGTGTTAGTTTAATTTATTATCTTTTAATTATATATTCTTAATATTTATTTATCGTTTAATAAACATATTTTTTTAGTTAATAATATTTATCTTTGTTTTACACTTCACCCATATAAATAAAAACGTTACAATTGGTGTCAGGTGTAGGGTTGTTGTTAAACTGTGAAGTGTAAATAAAAATAAATAAAATGACGACTAAACAAGTAAAATTAGGTGAATTAAAAGTAAGTGATCTCAAGAAAGAACTGGACAACGAGAATTAGATACGACAGGACTGATAAGCGTTCTACAATCTTGTCTGCGGCAAGCATTAATCGCTCCTGGTGAAAATGCTGACGATTACTTATTTGACCTATCCGAATTTGGTAAATTAAAAGAAGAATTAAATCTTATGGCAGAAAATTCTCGAATATAAAAAGGAGAATTGACAAAAAATTTAGATGATAATTCTAGAACATTAAAAGAAGAATTAAAACAGGAGATGGTAGAAAGTTCTAGAAAAACCGAAGAAATTTCTAGAACATTAAAAGAAGAATTGACAGGAACATTAGAACAAAAATTAGAAGAAAATTCTAGAGCATTAGAACAAAAATTAGAGGATAATTCTAGAAGTTTAGAAGAAAATTCTACAAGTTTAGAAGAAAAATTGAAAGAAAATTCTAGAAATTTAGAACAAAAATTAATGTAAAATACTGAAGAAGGCCTCAAGAATTTGGAAAAAAAGTATGACAGGAAGATAGAAGAATTACGAGAAAAATTCACTAAAATTACACCGTCGTCAATTCCGAATTCTGGTGTGGCTGAGCCTAGTCTAATAGAAGGAAGAAAAGTAGTAAAACCTGATACTACTTCAAAAATGCACATAAAAACTCCGGAATTTGATGGGAAGTCTTCGTGGCCGAATTATTTAAAACAATTTGAAGCGGCCGCAAAAGCGAATAATTGGACGCCCGAAGAGAAGGCTACGGCATTGACTATCTCGTTGCGCAAAGAAGCTATCGACATCCTGCAAACGTTGAAAGAAGAATAACAAGAAGACTACGTAGTTAAGCGATTGGATATGCGGTATGGCGATTTTACTGGGTTAACTGCAAGGAAGACGTTAAAGACTGGTGCAAGAAATGTGTGGTTTGCGCTGGAAGCAACGGCCCTCATAGACGACGAAAAGCTCCAATGCGTCAATACAACGTTGGCAGTCCATTTGAGCGCATTTCGATTGATGTGGCCGGACCATTCCCAGAAAGTTACGACGGAAATAAATATATCGTGGTTGTCATGGACTACTTCACCAAGTGGGTTGAAGCCTATCCATTGCCCAATCAAGAAGCCACCACGGTCGCTGAAACTTTAGTTAAAGAGTGTATATGCCGATTCGGGGTACCACGTGAACTTCACTCCGACCAGGGAAGAAATTTCGAGTCTGCCGTTTTCCAAAATATCTGTACGATATTAGGAATTAATAAAACAAGAACAACAGCATTACATCCGAGTCCGATGGCATGGTTGAACGTATGAACAGAACGATCAACCGATATTTGTCGAAGGTAGTCTCCAACCACCAAAGAGACTGGGACCGACATCTTCATCTGTTCCTGATGGCTTATCGTTCATCCGTGCATGAAACGACAGGGCATACTCCTGCGAACATCTTATTCGGACGTGAGTTGCGTTTACCATGCGACTTGGTGTTCGGCAGCAAACCTGGGAAAGACCTGACCGGAGAAAACTACGTTACGGGCTTACGGAAAAGAATGGATGACATTCATGAACAAGTCCGTGCGAACATTCAAACTACCAGCGACCGAATGAAGGACCGGTATGACATCAAAGCCGAAAAAGGTGGATATCAACCTGGGGCTTTAGTGTGGCTTTACAACCCACAAAGGCGCCGCGGGTTATCACCAAAGCTGCAAAAGAATTGGTAGGGCCCCTATGAGGTAGTCAAAAGAATAAACGATGTGGTATATAGAATTAAGAAACAACCTACCGGGATGCCGAGAGTAGTACCTTTGAATATATAATACATATAAGAACGGCAACGCATTTGGCCTAGCAAGATACTATATCTGTCTCTTTTTATTCGCAAAATTATTATAGATAGCTAGAGACTCCTACCACAAAACTATGAACTACGGTAAATCGTGCTGACAGCATTGCCAGATACTATTTGTTAGAGGTATTCAATAATCAATAATTCAAAAATATTGTTTCATAATAACCAGATAATATATTTTGAATCTTGAATGTACATGTATACTTGTTTTACAGTAGCAAACTTAAAAATCTTTATAAAATCTTAACTTGCTGTTCTAGCTACGTGGCAACACTATGCAACATCCACCTATTATGTATTTTTTTAACTAACTCAGACATAATTCGTATACGGAGGAATAGATGGCATCTTCTCTCGAAATATTTAATCTAAATACATTACGTTGCCGTTCTTATATGTATTATATATTCAAAGGTAGTTCACTTTAATCGGCTAGCTCCGTTCGCCGGTGACAACAATGAAGACCAGCATGGAGCAACGGTTCGTCGGATCATAGCTCAGAAACCGACTTTTGAAGACTTCATGGAACAGTATTCCTTTGGTCACAAGGCGCGGTATGGCGTGACGACAGAAGAACATAGAGACCTGTTCACCGTGTCCTCAGATTATTCCCTCGGCCACTGTGTATCAGAAGACTTAAAGATGTCCCGCGGCATAGCTTCAGTCTTTAAGGCGAAATATGGACGACTACATAAATATACGATAAATTAAATTTATACTTAAAGGATTATCCTTTTGATATTGTCTGTGTGACAGAACACTGGCTCGTTGAAGAATCTCTAAAAACTGTAAACTTAACTTTTTATAATTTAACTACCTTTTTTGCAGAGGTTTATATGTACATGGCGGTGTGGCAATTTTCGTCCGAAACTGTATAAATTATAAAGCAATTGATCTGGAGGAATTTAATCTGGCACATCAATTTGAAGTTTGTGGAATTGAGTTGACCGATCATCATACTATCATTATTGCTATTTATAGAACCGGTAAAGGTAACTATAGTCAATTTCTGATTAAATTTGAACAAATGTTATATAAACTTAGCTGTCATCATAAGAAGATAATTATTGTGGAGATTCCAATACAGAATTCTCTAATATTAATGAGAAAAAGGAATCTATCGATCTTAAAAATTTACTAAATTCTTACGGGCTAAAAAATTTTAAACACGCGTTATATATTAATGATTTCCACAATATTTTTGTTGATTGCTCGTTACCTTCTGAATAGTACACTGAGTATCTAATGTATTTTTTATCTTATTTCTTTGATATTTATTTTCCAGCGAGAAAATGTTTGGTCAAAATAAACTGTCCACCTGTTAATTGGTACAATACATCTCTTAAAAAATCAAGAGAAGAGTTAGAAGCCTTAAGTATTTGTTTCAATAGTACAAAAAGTGATTACTTTCAAAGACTATATAAAGCAAAACTAAAGTTACAGCTTACAGTAATTTTATACAAACATCCAATAATAAGTGCAAAGATAGTTGGCGTCTAATAAACTTTGAACGAAACAATATAATTAACCATAATATTCACCCAGATCTCTCTCCTGATAAATTCAATGATTATTTCAGTACAGTTGCAATCAACATTATAAAAAACATTTCCGAAGGTCATCTTAAGGCGGAGGATATTTTATTGAGAACAAATAGTACTTTAAATTGTGAATTCATTCTTTTCCCTACTGACATAGTAGAAGTTTCGCATGCAATTAAATCATTAAAAAAACTCAAATTGTCTGGATTTATACAATATGAGCAATAATTTTATAAAAAAATTAGAAGAATTTATTGCTGAACCTTTAACTATACTAATTAATAAATGCTTTACTGAGGGCGTGTACCCAAAAGCCTCTAAGAAAACCAAAGTGATCCCACTGTTTAAAAAAGGAGACTTGAATAAGGTGGAGAATTATAGACCCATTTCTTTTATAACCAAGATTTCTAAAATTATAGAAATTGTTATAAAAAATCGTTTAATTGGGTATTTTGATAAAAATAAACTCCTTGATAATCAACAGTTTGGTTTTCGCAGTGGGCACTCTACAACTCAGGCCGTTCTAAATATTAAATACAATATAATTGAGGGCCTTGAAAATGGTGATCACGTAGCTTTAACATTTTGCGATCTCTCAAAGGCGTTCGACTGTGTTTCACATGAACTTCTTTTAATGAAACTTAAGCACTATGGCATTAAAGGTTCAGCATTAAAAATTTTCACCTATTATTTACAGGATTGTGAACAATGTGTATTTATAGACGGTGTAGCATCTGATAATAAAAATATAGAGCATGGAGTTCCACAAGGCTCTATATTAGGTCCTTTGTTCTTTATTATTTATATAAATGATTTCGGTGACTTTGTTCGGCCATGCAATGGTATTTTGTTTGCAGATGATACCATCCTCATTAGTAAAAATAATAACTTAAATAAATAGAACGGTTGCCGCAAATAACTTATTGTTAAATGAGGCCAAAACGCAAAAATTAATTTTATCAAACAAGACAAACTACAACAAAGGGAAATCTGTAAACATTCTAGGTTTTCATATTGAACCATCTCTCAATGGTTCTTCTCATATTTTAGTTCTTAGTAAGAAACTGTCCCGGTTATTATTATTACTTAGACGTTTGAAACATAGTATAGATATGAATACTTTAAAAGTTAGTTATTTTTCTTTATTCCACTCACTAATATCTTACGGGACAGTTCTGTGGGGGAATTCTCCAAATGCAATAAAAATCTTTCGGGTGCAAAAAACAGCTATACGAATCATGTTAGGCCTTAAATATAGAGACCATTGTAAACAAGGATTTAAGGATATGGGTATTTTGACTGTACCATCTATATATTTTTTAAATTCTGTACTTGAAATACACAAATCTAAATTGAATTTCACTAAAAATGGAGATTGCCACAGTTATATTACTCGATCTGCAGACTTACTGCGCAAACCTGCTTACAGGCTACAGAAGTCCATTAAATGTTCATTAAATTTAGATCTGTATAATAAATTGCCCAAGAAAATAAAAGAAATGAATCAAAAAACATTCAAAAATACTATAAAAAAAATTCTGGTAAAACATGCATTTTACGATATTCAAGAATATCTGAATGTTGATATGAAACAAATTTTGTAATATGTTTATTCTCGATTTTAGTGTTTTTTTTTATTATTATGTTTTGACATACTATAAACTTGGATACAATGTAATATAGTGAAATAAATAAATAAATAAATACAAGAACTGGGCAACCAACGTCCATCTGTTGGGAAAACGTTACGATACGACTGTACATTCTGTATTATAGAAGTGACGAGTAAAGAAGTCTGATATAAATAAGCGTAGTGAATAGTTGATGTTAAACAACAGTTGACAAGTGAACATAAATAAATGTAATTAGTGACATAAAGAGTGGTGTTAATTGTTTAAATTAATAATCATAGTGTTTAAGTGTCTTATAATATTCTTAGTCTTTAAATTAGTGTTAATATTTGTTTATCATAGTGTTAGTTTAATTTATTATCTTTTAATTATATATTCTTAATATTTATTTATCGTTTAATAAACATATTCTTTTATTTAATAATATTTATCTGTGTTTTACACTTCACCTATATATATATATATATATATATATATATATATATATATATATATATATATATATATATATATATATATATATACAGGGTGGAAACGAACTTATTGTCATAAATTTAAGGGTGAGTAGTATGACATGTGTAGATTACGAAACAGAAAGAATTTTTTAAAAATTCGCATATTTAAGGGTAGTTTTCATGAAGCTAACATTTTTGGTACCACTGGACCACTGGCAACGCTTTTGCATTATTTTATCTATTACACAATTATGTTCGTTAAAAATGCTATTTAATTTAATTATTAAGAATAATATCTTATACAACTAATTTTGAATGTATTTTCGATAACCATATTTTTAATGAAATATGAATTAAAACAGCAGTAAAAAAAAGTTCCCTTAAGAAAAGTCGAATTTTCATTTTTCAAATTTTAAAAAAATTCTTTCAGTTTCGTAATCTATACATGTCATACTACTCACCCTTAAATTTATGACATTAAGTTCGTTTCCACCCTGTATATATATATATTTATAAATTAATAAAACATTTTTCATGAAGTTGTTATTTCTACGGACCATTTACCAACACATGATTTACGTGTATATAAAGATATTCATTGTATGTGTTAAAACTGAACTATTTACTTCACGCACAGTGTATATTTACTTCACGCACACTATGCGTGATGTGACACTTCCCGCACAGTGTGCAAAAAAACAAGCTTCACACATAAAAATTGATACTTGAAATACTCACTTCACGCATGGGTGTAGAAAAATTAATTTTAAAGTATTTTAGAAATTATTATTTATAAAGATAGCCATGGAACTCAAACAAAATTACAAACAGTTGTATGACATCTTATATGTCAAAAAAAGTTTAATATTTTACACTACCGTTTCAATAACAAATTTAATTAATACAATGGAAAATTTGCTCATGAAGAAAAGCTACAAATGATAAAATGCTTCTATTCTGCACAAAGCTTAATAAAAATTCGTGACTTAATAAGTGTTATTTGGCCATCTGTCAATTTCAATTATCTGATTATATTAGCAGTTTCCATGGTTAGTATAGTTGGATGATTTATGAAATTTAATTTCCTTATAATTCTTTAACTCTATATCTAGTGAAATATAAAATGCACTCAAATCGTATAGAAAATAATATATTCCTTCAAATTTATAATAATTAGATATCAATAAATGATATCTAACTGCTTTTTTTCAAGAAAAACTGTTAAAAGTTGCAATAGAGGGTACTTCTGGTGGACCATTTATAACCAAAATCTAATCACGTCTGCATATTAATCTAAACTCGAGAAATACGAAAAAATTATAGTTTTTGGATTTCTGGTATTAGAGTTATGCGATCCGAAACGATCGTCACACACACACACACGCACACGCACACACGCACACGCACACACACACACACACAGAGACGCTCACACTCTATTTAAATTATATCATTTTCAAAGTTGACTGCTTCTAAGCAATATTGAATGTTAAGCAAGCAAGGAAGTTATCAATGTGGTCACGAGAATACCTACGACATATAATATTGTTAACACGCTTGTTTAGCAACTTGTTTCCAGTTGAAGATTGGATACTAACACAAGAACCACCAGAATAATTCTGAATGTAGGGAATAGTTGTAAGAATTGCGCAATGATTTGCTATAGACGTACCTGTTTCATTTATAGGATCTACAATCATCTTTTGTGTAAGATTTACAGCAGGGCCTTGTATACTATATATTAGATGTTTTGGTAGCTTCTCTACATCATTAAATGCAACTCCTAAACAACGTAAACAATTCAATTTTATTAATGTATACTTCATATCTTTCTCAGTTTTAAAACCACCTGCAACAATAAATTTCAAATTTTAAAATTAATTTACAATTGAAAATGACTATTCAAGGGATAGTTCTATTTTGCGGACCATAAAAAAAGCGGATTGGCCATTTCGACTGAAGCGAAAGAGACCAGACTTAAAATCTACGTTGTTCTTATGTTTCTCTTCCATATACTATTTAATTAAAACTCGAAATCATCTTCAGAAGATTACTTTACTCTAGGTGAATTTCGAGTGTTAATTAAATAGTGCAGGGAAGAAAAACATAAGAGCAACGTAGATTTCAAGTCTGGTCTCTTTCGCTTCAGTCGAAATGGCCAGTCCACAAAATTCACCAGGAGTAAAGTAACCTCCTTAAGATAATTTCGAGTTTTAATTAAATAGTATATGGAAGAGAAACATAAGAGCAACGTAGATGTTGTGATTTAATGCTATAGAACCAATACTTATGACCAGTCCGCTTTTTTTGTGGTCCGCAAATTAGGTAGCACCCTATTCAAGGTCTTTTGTACGAAGAAATTAATAACAGCAGAATAATATCGTAAAGTTAAATTTAAATTCTAAATGGAACGAAATTGACCTGTATAGCGTGCATTCTCCACGCCAGTAATGTATGCTCGTGAGGGAACTTCTGGTAAACGCCCACACGGTTCAATGAGTTATTGCATGATTTTTTTCTTTGCTTTAGGGCAGGTATTTCCAAGTTCAGTTAAATATTTTTATTCGTAGAATAATTTTTATACTCGGGTTAAATACAAAATGTTGTATTTCCATAGTTGTTTTTTGTTTGTTCCTGGGATAGAAAGGTCTACTTGTAGACCTACTTATTCTGCTACCACCAAACTATACCATACCACTTGCTTGTTGCCTTTAGATTATCCTTATAATTGGAAAGACTTCATGAATATTCAGAATAAATAATTGAAAAACGAAGGAAAAAATGAAAACAATTAGTAGATCAAGTAGATATTCATTCCAATCGAACTCCATCTGTGATTATATACCTTATGTTAATATTGTATATTATATTTCTATTATAGAGTATTGTATGGTTTGGACACGACAGTAATAAATAAATTTAAATAATTGGAATAATATAAAAAAATAATTAAATTCGGCAGGAAAATTATTTATTGTCAAAAAGTATAATAAAGCCAGGAAGAAAAAAAATGTACATGCATATTTCAAATTATTTCCCCACAAATCATGCAACAAACGATATGTATGTTACACTCTAAACCTGAATTAGGAAATTGATCGAAAAAATTGTTCAGAACTAACGTTGTACTCCTGAAAATGCCCAAACGGGAAAAACAGACACAACGCTTATAAGTTTATCTAAACTTTCAAAGACTAATATTTATTGGTCATTTTTTAAACAAATCGTAACATAATCTAACCATTACTAGTACTGTTCAATTCTGATACGTTGAAATGGTAAAATTCATGTTTGGAAATTTTCAGGTTTTCTATTTTAGACATGAGCAATTTTTTTGGGTTAGAGTAAATGTATACAATTCGAGACTTCGCAGGAATACGTAAAACAACGATAATTTGAAAATATTCTTCCAAACTTCATTTTTCACGTAATTCCTACTGCATCGTTTTTTTCTTCTATTTTCAACTATATATTTGAAATCAACAACTATTTCAATTAGTATTTTCATTTCATTATTAATAAACTAAAAATTTCTCATTTTACTTCCATTCGACATCTCCAATCGCAATAAAATTATAAATTGTCGTAAATGTGACACTTTTCCAATATTTTTTTATAATGGCAGTGGTACTTACGGTATGAGTTAGACACATAACATTTTAACTTTGGATAAACAATCCTCGGAATACAAATATTTGGAAATACACATTTTAACTTTATTCAAAGAATAAATTTATTCTATGGTTTATTATTCCGCAATTTATCCGGAGTTGGAAATACCGGCCCTAAATCAAAAGAATAAGAAAAATATTTTACCCGTATTTTTTATTTTCTTATATATTACTCTTTATTAGAGAGAAAATTGCCGCCTTTTCTGTCGCCTGCTGACATCGGTAAACTACTCACCAATGAAAGAGTGGCTTACATTTACCGCCGATAGAATTTAAATGAGTGACAACCGCGACATGTGCCAACTATACATATAGTAGCTACTATTTCTATCCATGTTACTGATTTTAAATTTGTAAAGACTCAAACATGGTTGTAGATTTTTTTGTGCTAGTGTGCCTGTTGTGTTTGTGTGTGTGGACTTCCACAATAAAACACATATAATACTTATTAATATATATTTTATTAATTCAACTATTACTGTCAAAACCTATGTCGGCTGTTTGCCCACTAGATGGCATCACATACATAACAATTCCTCCCTTACAAAATATGTAATATTACAAAAAACGATTTATACTATTAAATTACAAATTCAGTCTTTCTGGTGCTTTAATTACCCGACCGCTTCTGGTAAGAACCTGGGATGTGGGTCTGTTTACTTCTGGAGGCTCTGGCTGTGGCGTGGAAAAGTCTTCAGCGGCTGGTGGCGTGGAAACTTCCATCTGGGGTGGTTCAGGAGCTGCTGCGACGGTTGAATGAGCTTGCGATCCTGGTTCAACACTTGAATTTCTGTTATCATTTATTGTTTCTTTTTGTCGAACGCTTGTTGTCCTGAAATCAGAGTTAGTAACTTCATAATCACCCTCTGTTTCATTGCTAATTGCAACTCTTCGCATTTGATTAACGTGTCTCCTGTGTTCCTGATTTCCAATTTTTACTATATAATGTAGGTCACCCTCTTGTCTGGTTATTATCCCAAATTTCCATTTCTTATTTTGTTGTCCATAAAATCGTACTGCTACCGTCTCACCAATCTTATGTTCTCGGTACTTAATTGGTGTTGACAGTCTGTCGTTATTTATTTCTTGACTGATGTTCGGTTTGACAAGATCCAATTTTGTTCTTATGTTTCTTCCTAAAAACATTTTAGCAGGTGGATGTCCTGTTGTAGAGTGTGGTGTTTTCCGGTAAGCTGCTAGCATATCGCTAATTGCTACTGAAATATCTTCACATTCTTGTAGAGATGATCTCAACGATTGCTTTAGACTTTGTACTAGTCTTTCTGCTAGCCCATTGGTTGATGGGTGAAATGGCGCAGAAAATTTTTCAAGTATTCCATTACGTTTGCAAAAGTTAATGAACTCTGCACTCTGGAATTGTCGACCATTATCAGATACTATAATAATATGTGGGAGGCCAAATGACGAGAAGAATCTCGAAAGGCATTTTATAGTTGTATCTGCTGTAATATTTTTCACTGGATAAATCTCCGGCCATTTACTAAATGCGTCTTGTATAACTAAGTAATAGTAGCCCCGCATAATCTATGTGGATGCGCTCCATTGGTGCAGAAGGATATGTCCATTTGTACCCCGAAACTTTCCCAACATTATTTCTATTGTTCTGACAAGGTTGACAATTTTTAATCATCGCCTCAATGTCGCTATCTATTTTAGGCCACCATACGTATCCTCTTGCTAGATTTTTGGTTGTTTTCACATTTCCTTGGTGTCCCTTGTGCAATTCCAATAACATTTTATGTCTAAACTTTTTAGGTATGTAAACCTTGGTTCCGAGTCCGAGTAATAAGCATTCATTAGCGAATGAAAAGTGGTGTTGTGGATGCCCAAAGGTCTCATCTGTTTTCAATGTAAAACCACTTTCCAGGGCTGATATAAGCGGCTGCACTGCTTTTTCTTTTCGTAGTTCTTGCTTGATCTCTTTAGCTGTTATTGGTAACGAATCTATAAGATTTATTTCGTAAATATCTGCCAATGAAAATTCTGACAGTTCTTCACTTTTCATTGGGAAACGAGACATGCAATCTGCATTCCCGTTTTCATTCACTAGTTTTACGATCAATTATATCATAATTGAAATTTTGCAAATATAATGCATAGTGCTGCATTTTTAATTGAAGATTGATATAAGAGGCTTGTGGTCTGTTATTAGGCGGAATCTGCGACCGTACAAGTACTGGAAGAACTTTTTGACTCCCCATACAATCGCTAAAGCCTCTTTATCAATTTGGCTGTACTTTTGCTCCGTTTTATTCAGTGTTCTGCTGGCAAAAGCAATCGGTCGTTCTGTGCCTTCTTCCGTTAGATGAGACAACACCGCTCCAAGTCCTACCGGGCTTGCGTCAGTTGCTAAAATAAGCTGCTTCCGACTGTCGTAGTGCACCAACACTGTGTCAGACGCTACGCATTGTTTTATTTTGTTGAATGCCTCTTTGCATTCACTATCAAACTGAAATGTTGTGTTTGAGCATAAGAGCTTGTTTAATGGAAGAGCCCCTGATGAATTTACCATAAAAGTTTACAAGACCTAGAAATGCACGAACTTCAGTTACATTCTTTGGTTCCTGCACTGCTAATATTGCTTTAACATGCTGATCACATTTGCGTAATCCCTCTTTGCATATTTTGTATCCGCAATATTCTATAGTGTCTTGCATAAAGCTGCATTTCTTAGCATTCAGTCGAATGTCATGTTCAGCTAGTCTTTGAAATATTTGTTGCAGAACATCGAAATGTTCTTCTTCGCTATCTGTTCCTATAGCAATATCGTCGAACATTACTGCTACATTTGGAATTCCGTTTACAATTTGTTCTACTGTTTTCTGCCAAATGGCAAATGTTTAATTTGTTTAAATAATTTGTTGTGTCAACACTTTACCGGACCGGCCGTTTTTTGTGTTTTCCCGGATTGAAACTGTTGACGTAAAGTATTGGAATTTGACACAGTATGAAATAAAATTTATAACAAATTTACACCTTTAAATAATTCATAAATATTGTAGTACATTTTCTTCGTTTAATTTATTAATAGAAATATCATCTTCCCGTCCTTTCCTCAGCAATAAAATCATGGTTAGAATGCTTTTTATAACCTTTTCTAATGACGTACGCAATATCCTATATTGATATAAAATATATTTATAAACTTTACTGTATATAAAGATCCATACATTTCTAATATCATTACTATGTACCTTGACAGTACATAATAAATTTATTTCAATTTGAATTTTTTGACATTTCCACAATTTTTACGACACCTATTAATATTCTCAAGAAGTATAAATGTATTTCTGTATTTCTACTGAATAAAACATATTTCTTTGCAATTTGTTTTTTGGAGTGTACTGTTTAAATTTGGGAGCGCGCGCGCGAAGTAGGTATTTGAACAGGGCAAGAAATGAACGTTTTGGTGCGCGCCAACTTCATGGTCAAGATTTGAATGTTATGAAACTGAACGAGAATTGAACGGGGCGATGTAGGGACATTAGGACGCTTCGCGTGTTCCCCCTGTCAACGTTCATTTGTTTAATATATAGTGATTACTTAATTTTTATAATTTCGATATATTTAAATAAAAAATTATTTATTTTCATTATTTTTATTATATGTACAAATTACATTATTTAAATTCAATATTTTATAATAAAAGCATTTTCTTCTCATTCTTGATTACTTGGAATAGTCGGGTGAGTTCTTGTTCATATTGATTACCCATTATTTCAACATGATCTCCTTATGAACGTTATTCAGCGTGGATTTTTCAAATGATCGTATGCATTTTCTACCTGCTCTGATTCTGTCTTGCCAGCAGTACTTTGGTCTTCCGCCGAGACGTTGACTTCTAAGACAGATGCAATACGGAATATGTACTGTACCTACCACTCGAGTTGCTTTTCTCACATTTTTTTCATTGATCATGTTGTTGCTTATAGTTAGCAAGAAGATGTCCCCGTGGAAGCGACGCTCAGCAAATTTAGTGATTGACCATCATTTTATATCACACATGATCACCATCAAAAGTCGACGTTGAAATTAGTTTCCAAGTTCTCGGTTTTCCAATTATTTGGACGAAGACCATAGTGGCTAACACAATCACATCAGATCTATAGCTGTTGTTCCAATTTTCTTCACAAGAACATTAGGATAAATCCTTGAAATTTTGTATTCTTCCTGTTGTCAATGTCCGTCAAGAGATTCCTTGCAAGAATCCTTTAACGTAAGCTTGTCTCTTCCATAACGGCCGTAGGTTGGTAACAAATGGCCATTTTGTTGATTTTTTTTTAAATTAAAATCAATGAATCAAAACAAAATAGCAAAATCCAACTGCGACCATACATAACATACACATACAAATACGCACAAAAACATACATCACAAAGATAAATTGCATTGATAGATCCCTTAAAGACATTGCGCTCAATGTATTTGGGGGAAAATCATAATATTAATAGAGATAAAAATCAAATGAACGTTTTGGTGCGCGCCAACTTCATGGTCAAGATTTGAACGTTATGAAACTGAACGAAGCGAGAATTGAACGGGGCGATGTAGGAACATTAGGACGCTTCATACCCAGCCGTTGACAGGTTCATATGACATATATTTCACATTTACTTGACATGTATTTGACATATGTCAAAAGTAGTGTAGCCAATGACACCCAGGGGGCAATAGTTCCGTGCTGCCCACTTGATACATTGACTTGCACTTCTCGTTTACCTTGTTGTTTTGTGGTTTACAGTTGATGTTTTCATCTGTGTGTAAAAATGCATGTAAATTTATGATTGTATGATGTAAAACAGGCTTAAGTCGGCGGTCCAACCGTTAGTATATAGTTCAGTGTTGCCAAGGCCAACAAAGTCACATGACTGCTCGAGCCCTATATTTTTATTTTGATATAGGCAGAAGTTACACTATAATAAAAGAGTATTTTTTTAATATTGGCGATTGGAAATGGGAATTAGGGTACCTTTATATACAGGGTATGGCCATGAGGCAAGATCGCCGCCATAAGTGAGCCAATGTCAAACATATTGATAATTCATTTCCCTATTTATTTGTAAAAAATGTGATATTATATTATACAAGAATATTAAATAATTATACTATGAATCTAAAAAGGTAATAAAAATTCATTTATTTAAGAGATACACAACTATTATTATAACATAGATTTAGAGGTTATGTAGCGTATAAGATATAGGTTGTTATTATCACATCAAATTTAATAAATGTGGTTATTATTTACATAATAGGTATATATTTTAAACTTACTTTTTAAAAATTTAAATGTTTGTGCTTAATATTGGTAATTTTTATGTGTTTTCAATATTGCCAGTCATCGTAGTCAGTATCTCAAGAAAATATACATATAAATAAAATAAAAGTATTACTTACATTTTATATAAATATTAGAAGTATATTTAAATGTGTTTTGCATTAAAATAAAACAAGTAGCCACGAAAATACATAATAATTTACGCAACAACAACGAATATGACAATGGCCCACTAATGACGGACGAAACATGAGCCACGTCATGGCCATACCCTGAGTATGGGAATTACAATGGGAATAAGATCGTAGCGCCAAAGTAGCTTTTAAAGGAACTAATGTTAACAGGATAATTTGACAATTACTAATTGTATTTATGCATTAAGTGTATAATATTAAGAGATATTACATATGTAAACGTAAATATTATAGACATTATAGATAACACTTGTGTTTATACAATTAAGAAAATGCCACGTGTATAATTTATCCCATTAACTATAGTTTCGAAAAATGTCACAAGATGTCATATTGTTTATTTCCGATCACTGGACTTTAATACTTATCGTAGTTCAGTCTAATCGCCTATAGTGAAAATGAAAGAAAACGAAATGTATATTTGAAAATAATAAAAGCAATGCGGTTTTAAATAAACAAAGAAGTATGGGACAAAGTTACTAATGAGTAGGTACAACGGGTACAACAACCAGAATCCTCACATAGCTTACACGTCAAGATTCAAGGATGTGCTCAGTCCATCATATGATTTATGGAATATAACGAAATCAGCTGATCATTGATTTTGATTAGTAGATTAGCTTAATTTTTAATGGTGAATTGCATTGATTCAGAATCAACGTTGATCTGTGGATCAACTCATGATTAAGAAATGGTGAATTCGGCCGTTAAGTTTGGATTTGTTTAACTCCCTGAATCAAATCTCAAAAGCACGCGCGTCACTTTTAATACAATAATTGTCTATCATCACTGTTTATTTTTCATTTCCGATCAACTTTTATTCTCATACATACACCGGTTACGATATATCTGTACCGTTGAGGGCGCATACCAAAGTGGCTTTCTTTCGATCCATTATCACAATCAGATCGGATTGGCGTGATCTGATTGATGACGTCAAATGTGATTGCAATCCATACAGCAAAAAATCTGTTGTGGCCAGCACAATACCTTCCGTCAATCCTGTGTATTATGTACAAATTCCATACATAAATTTTCTTCTAAAAGATTCTAATTTTTTGGTATTTTATGATTCCCTTTCTCGGCAACTGAATTCCATTCTCCTGATAACAAACAAACCACATGAAATAAGAAAATCATGAAATTTTGAATGAAAAATTATGACACTTGTCAGTTATGGACATAATTAATTGCTGTCATTTTGATACGGGTTCCCATATCTGCTTGCCAAAGGCACGCGCCCTATACATATTTTTTTGCAAAAGATGCTATATTTCCAGTAAAGTTATTTCATAAACAAACTATGCAAATTGCACTTGACACTGACATCTACTTCTTCTTCTTTAGTTTTTCCCATTCGTTAGGGGGTCGCTATTTTTTATTTTCTTCTTCCACTCATTTTTGTTTGCGTGTCTTCCTCATTCAGTTCCTTTTCTCTCAAGTCTTCTGCAATACAATCTTTTCATCTTATATTTGGTCTTCCTATGTTTCTTCCACCTTCTATTAATATATTCATCGCTTCTCATGACATGTTCAAACCAATGTAATCGTCTTTCTTATATCCAGAAACTTCTAACACTAGAGTTACTTCCCTTATTCTGTCATTGATTTACATTTTATTGATACTGACATCTGTCAATTTGAATTACCTGAATTTATTAGCAGTTTCCATGGTTAAGTTAGCATAGCTGGCTGAATTATGAAATTTATATGAATTTTTTTATCTTTATTATTCTTTAATCCTATATCTGTTAAATATGAAATATAAAATGCAATCAAATCGTATAGACAATAATATATTCTTTAAGTTATAATAACATTTAACTGAGTTTTTCAAGAAAAACTGTTAAAATCTTCAAATGAGGGTACTTCCGGTTGACCAATTATAACCAAAATCTAATCAAGTCTGCATATGGTTGTAAGGAAGAGGAATACGCAAGAATTGTAATTTTTGGAATTCTAGTATTGGAGATATCGTGCAGGAAAAAACGGTCACATACACACACACACACATACACACACACACATACGAACACACACACACACATACAGACATCATCGTAAAAATAGTAAAATCGTATTGTAAAGACCCTAAAACGTGCTTATTCAATGGAAACTCACCACCGATTTTTTTGACCAAAGACAATACCTTCCTTACCTATAGGTGACGGAAGGTAAAAAACATATATTTTTTTGTTTTGATATGATGATAAGTTGAAAATTGTTTTTACCAAGGACAAGAAGTGGTTTTTGTTTTATACTCAAGATGAATATTAACGAATTGTTAATTATGTATGTTAAATTATGTAGTTATTTAAGTATCAGATAAATGTTAATTATCCTATATATATATATATATATATATATATATATATATATATATATATATATATATATATATATATATATATATATATATATAATTTTCATTACTATTTCTACATTTTAAGATGAGTTAACCTAACAGTTAACTTCTTCGTCATGTGTCAGCAGGAAATTTATTTATACTGTGCTTATAGTAGCAAACCCAAGCAATCCGATCAGTCGGATCGCTATAAAACAGCGATTCAGGAGGGCAAGGGGATAACTGATTGCAATCCAAAATTCGGTAGTGGGAGAACTTGATCCTAGAGCAAAAGAACATGTATGATCAGATTGGGATCGCTTAAATCGGATTTCAGTGACCGAAAGAAAGCCACTCAAGTGTCATCTCATTCACAGTTGATACATTTTTTAAGTCGGATTCAAGTCCAACCACTCGGAACCAAAACCGGTCACAATCAAAGTCTGACAGAATTGCAATTAATTTAAAATTAACTTACGCATTTCCTGGGCACCAGATGTTGTTTTAATGTTGTTCATTATTTCATTAATTATTTTATTGTCATCAGGCCAGTAATATAATTTAGTAATAGTGATGTTTAGTTTTTGTACATCAAAATGTGTAAAGTTTTCATTAATAGTACCCATTTTTTGTAGTAAATATATTCTTCCATAATTTGTCGCCAAAAAAGGAATAATAAGTATTTCACCCATAGTAGTATGTAAAGTAGTTGTTCGTCTTAACACATTGATCCATAATAACAGTGTGATATATCTAATCAGCTTCATTTTGTAAATATAACGATATAATTATAGTAATAAAAAACACCAATACCAATTTATTTGGACACATTTATGATTAATTTGAAATCCTATTCCAGTTATAAAATGTCAGTTTAAAACACAAATCAAATGCACAACTGTAAAGAAAATAATGAAATGCAATTAAATACCTCTAGATCTATGTTGAATTTTTTGGTTGAAAATCAGTGTTGGCAATAGTTCTCAAATGTTTCCCACTAGTTCAGGGGCCTGTTTCATAAAAATTATTAGACTAATAATATTAATGAATGTCTAATAATATTAGTTAATATTATTATATTTTGTTTCATAAAAACATTAACTTATAATATTAGTTATTAGTGTAGAACAACAAAATATTAACTAATTTTATTAGTAAAAAAAAGAATTTGTTTCATAAAATAAAAAGACTAATAAATTATTCTAATAAAAACAAACTATAGGTCGTGCCAAATAGAAATGACCTGTCAATCATTTCTTGCGCATATACTGCGTAGCACTATTTTTAAAGCGGAGTGTCTCTCACTACCCATTTCATAATGATACATATACTTTTTCCGTGCGCCGTTTACCCAAAAAGAATTCTAGGGACTGCCCACTAGTCACTCGTCTAAGTACTGTAACGACATAAATACAAAACCGATGAAGACATAAGCGTTCAACTGACAATGGATGTAAACATTGTGTTGTGCCAGTGGCGTAGAAATAATTACGAAACAGTATTTAGAATATTTAAATTGAGCTTAAAATATTTACAAAATACCGATAATATAAAGATTATTTTACAGTGTGTTCAATAAAAAAATCTAACTCTGGGTAGGCTATGAACAGAGAAACGTATGTCTGATCATTATTCAATTCAAAAGTCGTTATCAAAATTGACCTTGAAATGCAATTTTAAGGAGAAAGTATAATAAAGAATGATACAGTATATTGCCCTTCGTCGTTTTCTAATTTGTTTCCATTTCTAAAATAAGATTCAAGAGAAGCTTTGATTTCTTTAGACAACATTTTTGACAATATCTTGTGTCAAATTGATATTTAATTAAATATTTTTAAATTGACATTGTTTCTTTGTTCATAGTCTACTTCGAGTTAGGTTTTTTTTTGACCTTAATTAGAAAAACCTTTGATCATGGTCATGTTGATATCCTGGGTTCAAGTCCTGCAAGGGAATAGTTTTGTATGATATAGCTTCATGCTTCGTATATATTATTCGGACGCCACTGAGATAAACCCGCTTAAGTACAATGCATGTGATTGGCCCTTTAAGTAAGAAGGGCGGAGGACGCGTAAAAGCGTTTTACGCGCAGGTCATTTCTATTTGGCAAGACCTATAATAATATTAGCAGCTTGACAGTAATAAAACAATATATTAGTGAATATTGTGTATGTAATTGTAGTGGAAATTGAAGATAGAAATAAAAATGTTTGATTTAGACACAAGTGACGAAGAAGAAATTATAGTAAGAAGACCTAGAATATTTCGGCAAAGACTTTCTTATCAAAATTTTGAAAACACATATGAATTTAACGAAAGGTTTAGGCTTAATTTCAAAAAATTTGGGTATGTCTTGGACAAAATAAATTATGCACTTGAATATAAAACAAAGCGAAACCATGCATTATCTCCCAAAGAACAGCTTACGTTACATTGGCTAGGGAGTGGTATGCAATATCATTGTATAGGAGACATGCACGGTGTATCTAAAGGAACAGTTTGTAGAACCATAAAAAGAGTGGTGCATTCTATCAACGACACTTTGTTAAAAGATAATGTACGTTGGCCGGATGGTGATGATATTGGTAAAGTTATTAGGGACTTGAGTGGATTAGCAGGGATGCCATTGGTTTGCGGGGCAGTAGACGGCACCCTTATAAAAATTGATGCTCCAAAAGACTACGAACCAGCCTTTGTAGACCGTCATGGTAATCACTCTATAAATATAATGCTCGTATGTGGTCCAAATTTAAGTTTTTATTATGTTTGCGCTAATTGGCCTGGAAGTGTAAGCGATGCAAGAGTATTAAGAAATAGTACGCTTTATTTATTTATTTATTTATTTATTTAAGATAAAACTATCCATACAGAACAAGTCCACGCGAGGATAGTGTGGTACAAGTACAAGACAAAAAATTTAACAAAAGAAAATAACACAAAATACATTTTTTTTTAAAAAAAATAAGATTAAGTTTTCTTCAGTAATCGCGAAAAAGCGGTATAATTTAAAAGAAAAATGTCTATGTGAGAAAATTTTGTATTATATAAGTGACACATTCGATAAAGAGGTGAAGACATTAAAAGGTTAGTGCGACTGTAAGCAAGATAGAATGTGGAAAGGAGTCTGGTAGAGATAGTACGTGCGTGAGTGGAAGTTAATGAGAGAAAGGCAAAGAGGGTCGTCAATACGATTGTTAATTAAATTATAGAGGTGAAGAATAGAATAGTTTTCCCTTCGTTCATAAAGACTTCTAAAGTTGAACATGGTGCATAGTTGAGTGTAAGGGAAGTGGCGTTCTGGATAGGTACCATGTACTTTGAAATAAATATATTTGAGAAATTTTTTCTGTACGGATTCTAGCAGGTCCTGATGGCTTTCGTACGGAGGGCTCCAAATAACATTACAGTACTCTAGTTTTGATCTGACATACGCGTAAAAAAGGGAAAAAAATGCTGAAATGTTATGAAAGTCTCTGGTATTTCTGATAACGAAACCTAACATCCGCAGGGCAGATTTATAGACATCCCGAATATGACTGACAAATGTGAGTTTATGGTCAAATAAAACTCCCAAATCTCTAATAACTTCTGAGCGATCTAAAATAATGTTATTTATTGAATACCCATACCTCAATGGAACCAATTTTCTGGAAAATGACATTACTGTGCATTTGCTAAGATTAAGCTGTAAGTTGTTGTTATCACACCACTGAGATAGGTTATGCAGGTCGTCTTGAAGAATATTACAGTCTTGAATAGAAGAGACGTTATAGAAATTTTTTAAATCATCAGCGAATAATAATTTTTCACAGTGAAGGACATTCGTGATATCGTTTATAAAAATTAGAAATAGTAGTAGCCCAAGGTTGGAGCCTTGAGGAACGCCCGAAGAAGCAAAGAAAGTATTAGATTTGAAGCCTTTATAATTAACAAATACCTCGCGGCGGAGTAGGTAAGAAGAAATGAGATTAATGAAAGAAGTAGAGAATGAAAAAGATTGCATTTTGCTGATCAAGATACTGTGATCCAGTCTGTCAAAGGCCTTCGCAAAATCAGTATAAATACAGTCAACTTGACCATTAGTATCGAGAACAGTAGACACTTTCTGAGTGAAGTACATGAGATTGGTCGCAGTAGAACGTTTGCCAACGAATCCATGTTGATATGGGGAGATGTACTGTTTGATAGCTGGATAAATGTTATTATAAATAATTTTTTCAAAAATTTTGCTAAAATTTGACAACATGGCTATAGGGCGATAATTAGAAATATTACGTACATCAGCAGATTTATGTAAAGGGGTAATTCTAGATGTTTTCCAGACATCAGGAAAGGTACTTCTCTTAATACTTAAGTTAAAAATGTGGTAAAGGGCCGTTGACAGAGGGGATACACAGTCCTTGATCAACAAACAAGGGACTAGGTCAGGGCCACAGGATAGAGAGGATTTAAGAGTTTTAATAGAAGACTTTATATCGTCGAGAGAAATATTGTTAAGGGAGATAGAGTCATGCGAGAGAGAAGTTGGGGTAAAAGAAGAAGTGTTGCTTACAGATGAAGGTAGATATATAGACTGAAAGAAGGAAGCGAAGGAATCGGATATGTCACTAGGGTTAGAAATAGATTTACCATTGTGAAGCATAGAGTTAGTATCCGGAGACATTTTTCTTTTACAATTAACATAATTCCAAAATTTTTTTGGTTCAGTTTTAATACTATTTTCACACTTTGCCACATAATCAGCGTAAGAATTTTTGATTAAGTATTTTAGTTCAGATGTAAGATTTTTAAAGGAAGTGAAATACGTCTGATTATGAGGAAAACGAGAAAGTAACTTTCTGACGCGAATCTTGGCCTTGAGTTTACGAATTATAGATTTAGTAAACCACGGTGGGTACTTCTTTTTATAATAAAGCTTTAATGGGATACATAAGTCAAAAAATGAATAAAGTGTACTATAAAAGTAATCACAGGCATGATTCACATCAGAAAATTCTTTTAAAGCATCCCAATTAAAATAAGCAATCAGATCATACAATTTGATGAAATCAGCTTTTTTAAAATCATAATTATGAGCTGAAGGAGTATATGACTTTTCATGAGTAGGGATATTAAACTCAACAGAAATGCTTAGTGCTGGATGATGAAGGGGATATTCTACATCAAATAATAAATCTTGAGAATGTAAAATGTCACAATGACAATTTGAAACAATCAAGTCTAAAAGTTTATTATTGCCATTTTTTATCAAATTGAACTGATTGGTATCAAAAAACTCCATTAGGCTTACAAGTTTATCTACCTTTGGAGAGTTAGGAGTACTGGTAAATTCTGGGATGTTAAAATCGCCGCATATTAAAAAATCTGTTGTGGCCAGCACAATACCTTCCGTCATTCTCATGTATAATGTATAAATTCCATAATTTTTCTTACAAAAGATTCTAAATATCCAGTAAAATTATTTCATAAACAAACTATTGAAATTGCACTTGACACTGGCATCTTCTTCTTCTTTAGCTTTTCCCATTCGTTAGGGGTCGCTATTTTTGCATGTCGTTCTCATTCAGTTGCTTTTCTCTCAAATCTTCCGCAATACAGTCCTTCCATCTTATCTTTGGTCTTCCTCTGTTTCTTTTATGTCCTATTACTAAACTATTCATTCTTGTTCCAATATAATTCTTCATTTCTCCTCATGACATGTTCAAACCAATGTAATCGTCTTTCTTGTATCTTTCTAAAAACTTGTAACACTAGAGTTATTTTCTTACCGTATCTTTCCGTGTATTCCCCAATATCTACTTCAACATCCTCATATCTGCCACATTAATTTACTTTTTATTGATACTGACATCTGTCAATTTGAATTATATGAATAAATTACTAGTTCCCAAGTTTGGCATAGCTGACTGAATTATAAAATTTAATTTCTTTAAAATTCTTTAACTCTGTATCTATTGAATATGAAGTATAAATTGTTATCAAATCGTATAGAGAATAATATATTCTTTAAGTTATAATAACGTTAAATGTCAATAAATCAAATTTAACTGTTAAATCTTCAAATGAGACTACTTCCGGTTGACCAATTATAACCAAAATCTAATCAGTTGTTCTTCTGGATGTAAACTTGAGGAATACGAAAAAATTATAATTTTTGGAATCGTGGTATTGAAGTTATGGAATCCGGAACTTTTGTCACACACACACAGACACACAGACACACGGACACACAGACACACAGACACACAGACACACAGACACACATACATACAGACATCATCGTAAAAATTGTAAAATCGTATTATATGGACCCTAAAACGTGCTTATTCAGTAAAAACTCATCATTGAATTTTTTGACCAAAGACAATACCTTCCTTACCTTAAGGTGACGGAAGGTAAAAATTGTTGTTATGTAAAAAGGGCAGGTTTTCAAAAAAGTCAAATACTGCAACGTATGAACTTAGAGGTTGTGTTGGTGGTATATACAAAACAAAACAAAATAATGGTTTATTATTAACAATTAGCTTAGCGCAGACAATGGCAATGTTTTCAGGAAGTATGTCGGCATAGTTGCTAAGGTCTACATTTACGGATGTTAATTCATTTTTTACAAGTAAAACAACCCCACCTCCCTTTGAAAGATGGCACGACTCAAAATCACGGTCACTTCTATAAACATTGAACATGTCCGAACCAAGTTCGGCGTTTAAAACACTGTCTGTGAGCCAACTTTCAGTCAAGGCAATGATGTCAAAGTCAGTTGTAGCACTGATGGACTGGAAGTGACGTAGTTTCGAATTTAGACCTTGGATGTTCTGGTAAAAGCAGGAGAGTCTGCGCTGGCCGACTGCGACAGGAGGACTTGGAGTACTTGGAGTGATCAATGGTTGCTATTGTGAGCCGTGAGCCGAGGATGTTAGCCTTGAAACGTTTTAAAATTTCAAGATATGCGTGACAGTTCTTGTTCCAGACATCGTGTGCAGTGTCAACTTTAGTGTTGTGCATGTCATTAAATTTGATACAATTGGTGCATTTGTTTTGATTTGATTGGCAGTTTTTAGCATCATGATTCCCGGCACATTTACCACAAACTTGATCCAAAGTGCTGCATTGTTTGGATGTGTGGTGAAAGCCACAGCATTTAAAACATCTGCGTAATTCAATGGCATCGTAAACAGAGCACAAATCAAAGCCTAGAAATACCTTTTGGGCCTTAAGTAAGTTGTTATATGTAGTCACGTCCGTCTGAATAAGCGCTTGGAATATTTCACTATTACTTTTTGTAGGATATACTGATAGTACCTCACATTTGTACCCAGGCAGAAAATGTGATTTATTTTGATGAAGTAAATATTCGGCGAAGGTCTCTTGAGTGAAGGACTCAGTCATACCAGATATACGGAGTCGTGGATGTAAGGTAGGTAGTTGTTTGACATCATATTTGTTCTTTAGATTATCGTTAATTAAGGCTTTTAATTTTTCGGACTGATCTGACCCAATAATAAGAGCACCTTTATTTGTTTGGCGGACAGAGTTGATGGTGATGTTGGAGGCTACTGGATTATCAGATTTAAAAAGATCGGACTTAGTTACCGTAGAGGATTGTGACGTATCTATCTTTTGGCTTCAACAGAACGGATGGTTTTGGTAAGGGTTTGGCAACAGTGGTAGCGAACGAGGGCTCATTACAGGAAGAGGAAGACTGCATATTAGTGAGGGTATGGAGATTAGACATCTCTTTCTGAATATCGGTTTTAATTGAGGATACAGTGGTAGAGACGATGGAGCTGATATCATCTTTAAGAGCGGACAACAGTTTGTTGACGATTGAATTCTCAAGGTTAGTTAATTTTTCATTTATTGACTGAATATGGTTCTTGATGTCTGTCTCGTTGCTGCGGTCAATAACGACACAATTCACTCTACAGGATGTGCACCAAAAGTAGATCGACTTGGATTTGTCGAGGATACGACCTTCATCATCAGTGAGATTGGTGCAAACTGGATGGAACCACTGACCACAAGTACCCTCGCACCCTATGAGGACCATTTCCTGGAAGTGTAGGTACTTCTTAGAGATTCCATTTACCCATTAAAATCGTGGCTCATACCGCCACTATTACGAAATAACAGAGATCGGGCACAAATGCGATTTTTAAAAGCTCATAAACAAACCCGCAGGGTAATCGAATGTGCAATCGGAGTATTAAAAGAAAAATTTCCTGTTTTAAATTATCTTCGTGTCAATCCAAAATATGCTTGTGAAATTATAAAGTGTTGCGTTATCCTTTGTAATATATCTAAATCAAATAATGAACAATATCAATCACCACATGAAGATGAGCAACAAGAAAATGAAAATTATGAAAATGAAATGGATACAATGGACGATCAAGTAGAAAGTGATGAAAAATTACGTTTTTTTATCAGCATTTTGAAAATTATTATAATTAATATTAATTTGTTTTCTATTTAATTTTATATTTATATTCATAAGCTAAAGTCATGTTAATAATGAAGTTTTAAAAATTTATTATATAAATTACATAACTAGTTAATTAATAATAAACTAAAACTAAATTATAACTATTATATATTATAACTAAATTAAATTACTAAATAATATATAATTACAACTAAAAATCTGAATTTCTTTCAAATATTACACTTTCGTCATTTATTGTCGGCAGGATGTGTTCTGTTAAAGTACAATGAGGTACATTTAACGTATGCTCTTTTTCCCATACTTCTATTTCTAATTTTCTAATTTCTAATTGTAATTTCATTTTCTTCAAAAATTCAATGCTTTCTGCTTCTTTAACATTTCGCACAACTACTCTTTTTCTGCGAGTTCCTATAATGAACGAAATCTATAAGTATTCATTTTACAGAATTATAATTACTGATTCTCAATGAACCTTTTGAAGAAGTCGGCTGGTTAACATTTATGCAAAGTTCTTCTACAGCGGGTCTATCATTTTGAAAATTAGAAGAAGCAGATATATTTTCTTCTACATATTCAAAATTTTTGTACAATCTTATTTCGTTGGGAGTGTTATCTTGATTCTCATGAGTCATTGAATCTTCCGTTCCGATTCCCTTCACGACGGGAGAATCTTTACCCAAAATTTCTATTACCAATTTGTCCGCATCATCCATTTTCGACCCAGGCCCACCACTACTTCCTGTTTTAGATGCTTTGTCCATTTTTATCTAAAAGTTATGAGTGTTTTGACTTGTGACATTGAAAATTCAAACTGGTATAGTGTGATATATTACACTTACCACAGTCCTAGCTCTAATATTCGGCCATGTAGCATCTCTCACATAGGTATAATCTTTTTCATTTGGCATGAGTCCTATGGCCACCGCGTGGTCTCTGACTTCGCACCACGCTTTTCTTTTCGAATCTTTCGAAATTTTTTCGGAAAATTGTCCAAATAACAGATGTTTTAATTCTAATATTTTTCTTAAAAAATTTTGTACTTTTACTTTCTTCTCGTCTCTTTTACCAACTGCTTTCGACATTTTTAAATCAAATCACAAAAGATTATAATTGAAGTATGTCAAAATTTGGTGAAAATTTGAATACAGTATAATAATAAATGTTTGGTTGTCATAGATATGAATTCACTATAGTACATTAAAACCGTCGCCTACGTTATACTTACAAGGCCTGGAAATGTTCGGTATATTTCGACAAAAATCGAGCAACCGAACGTTGCAAAATATCTCCGCAAGAGGCGCCTTTTCCGACCATCTGTATTCGTATTTTAAACTGAAATCGATTTATTATTGACATCTATGTAATTACATACGCATATTATTTGTTGTTTTCGTTATTTATGTTATTAAATTTCTTGATTTTGTTTCCCGTGTCGGTGTTAAATGTAGGTATTACCTCTAATACGCGTTGTACATTGAACTGTTAATCTCTGTTAATCCGGAATTACGAAAACGTTGGCTGCAATCTATTTCAAGAGAAGGAGATAAAGGTGGTTCTACATGGAAACCAACGGACGAATCTTATGTATGTAGCAACCATTTTATAGAAGAAAATTATAGTAAAAGTACAAACAAATATACACGGTTATTACCAAATGTAGTGCCATCAGTATTTGAAAATTATCCAGTCCATAAACAAACGGTTAAGAAACCTGGAAGGAAAGTATATCTCCCCCGAAAAAATGTTTTGTATGATTGTAAATTATTAATAATACCTACATTTACAGAAGAATTAAAATGCAACATATGTGATAATACGTTATTATCTATTTTATTAGAAAAAAATTTAAAACCCATGTTGGACAATGGGGCGAGAACTATTAGTAATAGAGCAGGTTGTATTAAAAAAAAATAGATAAAAACCAATAAATCGCAAAATATTAAAGATTTAATACCTTAAATATATGTAGATATATATACTGTACTATAGTTTTGTATTTTACTGTAAAAGATTTTGGTTATTACAGTGTTACTTATATGTAGAAATTTGAATTGGGGTCGGAAAAAGCGCACCTAGCGGTCAAATTTCTAACTAAGAGGTTGCCAGCCAACCCAGCGCGTTGCATTTCCAGGCCTTGTATGTATAACGTAGGCGACGATTAAAACACAAGTATCATAAGGCAATCTGTTAACGTACGAGTCCAAGTTTGGAAAACGAGCCGCTAGGCGAGTTTTACAAAGGACGAGTGCGTCAACAGGCCTTATGATACGTGTTTTTTATACTATTTGTTCTATTGAGGTAATTTTACGGTTAAATTTATATAAATTGCGACGTCAAATTATGACTAAGTATTTTTTTGTTAGTTATGTTTATGTTGGTAACGCTTCTCGCTAACAATTGAAATTTCATATTTTGTCAACTATTGATTAATTAGTGGTATTGCAAGGTGTATTGTATTTATGATTCAAGGTCTGATTCTGGTTGTGAAATTAATATTATATTTCTTTCTAGTCCTATCACCTAAAGAATGTATAAAAATCCATAATTAAAAGTAATATGTTGAAATATTATCAACAACTTACCATTTTGAGGTTACCTGTCATCTGTCAGTTATGAAAGCATGACTACCAACTCGAGAACATGAAAGGCGCCAAAAATAGTATGCTTATAGATCTTCTAAACGTCGTGTTTGCAGTACAAAACAGTGCGTTTATAGAAACATAAGAACACCGAAATAGAAAAATAATATTAGTTAATAAAATTATGAGTAATGTTTAAATATATATGAAACAAAAAATATTAGTTTAATATTATTATTTTATTAGTCTAATATTATTAACTAATATTATTAGAAACTTTTATGAAACAGGCCCCAGGCCTTAAAATCCGCTAAATATCGGGTCCGTGACGTTGGCACGTCATTGGAACCACAAATAATAATCTTTTTCTTCAAGTGTACAATAATATTCATATTATGCTACTATACATACACTATAGAAGATATTCATTTTATTACTAGTACAACAATGTTGTTCATTTTTGTACTAGTAAAAAAATGTTAGCTTCTTAGTTCACCGCTGGCGGCAGCAGTCGTCACAGCAACACAGACCACATTGAAAAATTGTTATTTGACAGTTGTATCGTTTGTGTACACAGCCAACTATGGCTGAAATTGCAAACGCTATAATTAAAACAATTCTAGAAAAATATAAAAAAAAAACCCCAGTTTTCTTTGAAACACTTGACGAAAAAATAGTATATGTTATTCGGAGCAGAACGCCCTTTTTGTGTTTTACCCAGCTTGCCTGGCCTCGGCTAGCGCCTCGGCCGCAATAGCTGGGTTCAACACAAAAAGACCGCTTTCTACTCCTAGTAACATAATATACTATTTTACTTTCCGTCACCTTTAGGTAAGGAAGGTATTGTCTTTGGTCAAAAAATTCAATGATGTGTTTTTAGTGAATAAGTACATTTTAGAGTCCATATAATAAGATTTCACCATTTTTACGACAATGTCTGTATGTATGTGTGTGTGTTTGTCCGTGTGTGTGTGTGACGAAAGTTTCGGATCGCATAACTTCAATACCACGATTCCAAAAGTTATAATTTTTTCATATTTCTCAAGTTTTAATAGTTTTTCTTGAAAAAACGTAGTTAAATATCATTTATTGACATTTAACGTTATTATATCTTGAAGAATATATTATTCTTTATACGATTTGATCACATTTTATACTTCATATTCAATAGATATAGAGTTAAAGAATTATAACGATATTAAATTTCATAAATTAGCTAGATACGTTAACCATGGAAACTGCTAATATATTCAGATAATACAAATTGATGTAACAAGGTGAGCAATAACAAATAAATAACTTTTTATAATCTTTTGTAAATTATACTTTCAGAAATAATATCTCAACTTTGACGGAAGGTAAAAAGATTATTATTTCAGTAATGTCAGTAAAAGTGTCAATTTTTGACAATGTTATTTTGCATTTATCTGTGAATTATAAACATTTAAATATCTCAACTGGTTTCCATGTAGTTGTTTGGACAGCGAGATTTATTACAACAGATTATTCTAAATTTTAATAAATCATATCTCTAAGCCTATAGGAGATATAACAAAAAATTTAGATTGAGAATTTGAACGATCTTTATTATTTATAATAATATACATTTTCAAAAAGTAATAATTACAATTTTTTTTTAGAAACAGTAAAATTAAGTTTTTCATTAATTTATACAGTAGAGAACTTTTAGAGGAAGATATATCTCAATTAATAAATTTCTCTTTAGAATACATCCGATAAAAAAAATCAATATTTGGAGTTATCTGGTTTTTGATGAGTATAACACAATTTTTATAAATAAAACAACTCTTGTCAGTTTACAAATAAATTATAATCTAACAAATATGTTGTGGCCAGCTCAATACCTGTCGGTACTTCCGTTTTTGGTTACATAAGCATAGGGCGCCATGACAAGCAGATATGGGGGCCCGTATCAGAATGGCAACTAGTAATTATGTACATAAATGTGAAATCTCAGAATTTTTTATTCAGATGTTTCCAATTCATTGTCGGAATTGACAGTATTTCTGAAGGGTATATATATATATATGTAATATACCTATAATTTTAAATATTTAATTATTAACACAATAAGAAATAATATATGTATGTATTCAATAGTGTCTTCAGATTTCTGACACTGATATTTATCTGTCAGTTGCAAACATTTTAATTTTTCAATTAGTTTCCACAGCATTATTTGGGTTGTGAGATTTATTACAATAAATTATTTTATATATTAAATTTTTTTATCTATAAATCAATAAAAGATATAATAAAATATTGAAATATATTAGATGGAGAATTTAATCTTCTTTAATATTTGCAAGAGTAAATTTTCAAAAAGTAATATTTAGAAGTTTTTTTTATGAATCTGCTACTTCCGGTTGTCGACTTACTACCGAAACCTTTTCAACTCTTCCCATTATTATCCAATTGAGAAATACGTAATTAAACAGATATTAGGTGTTATAGTTTTTGAAAAATCGTCCTTCCAACACACACACACACACACACACACACACACACACACATCATCGTAAAAATGTTAAAATCGGATTTTAGGGGCTTTAAAACGTGCTTATTCATTAAAATCTGGATATGAGATTTTTAGCATGAATCCAATACCTCTCTTAGCGAGAGGTAAAAAGTATTACATATTGTTCACAAAATTATAGTTCCTTTATTTAACAATAATAACAAATAAAAATTAGTCACTCTCGTAGTCTAAGATGGATTTTCCAGCACAGTGATCATCAGTTTCAGTTTGTTTTGTTTTTATTTCCTCATAATAAGATATATTAGCTAATGGAACATAGCTATTTGCAAGTAACAAGACATTTTCCAGTTTGTTTTGTTTCAGAAATCATTTTTGCTTATAAAGAAGTTGGTCATTATTCGGAAGAGAAGCAGCTGAAACCTTTTCTCTAACTCGAAACAATCAAATACTTGAAACCGATGTACTATATACTATACAACAGTAATACAGGTCACCCAGGCATTTCCTTCGCATCACATACTTAAATAGTATATTACAATACAAGTCATGAAAATGTTTCATTGCAGACGAGGAGGCTTGTTTGAAGAATGCGAGGATGCGCAGCGCAGCGTCCGAGCATTTCTTCAAAGCCTCCGAGTCACGCAAAGACATTTTTATGACGCGTGATGTATTCTATTTTTTTTTTTTTTAATCGGCAATTATCGAAGCTTAATATTATTGAAAAAATTAGGTTTGCATAAATCATCAGAGCTGTGACAAATTTTAGAAAACGTTGTCATCTTACATTGATTAATAAAATGACCTTTAAAGTTAAGACACAGTATAAATAAATATATACAGTAGCGAAACTCAAGATCCTTTGACACAGCGCGCATGCGTCAACCTGCGCACTACAAACATGGCGTCCTTTTAATTGGTCACATGAAATATTCATTAATACTACTTCTTTGTACAAAAAATGGCTGGAGGTACAAATTAGTACTTGCCAAAAGTACGTATAATAAATAATAATAAATGTTCTTACCGTTGCGACGTTGCTTGTAGAAGAATAAGGGTTCGAATAATAATAATAATTTATTATAAATAGGTTTATTGACTAGTATAAATGATGAATGGATATACATATATATAGATGATGGACTCGATTGTATGGAGGAATGGTGTTCTTACTGGTCTCTCTCTTAATGGACCCCTCAATGGACTCTCACCCGACTCTTAACTTCCCATCGTCCATACACTCTTTTATGTTACTGTAATGCTAAGTCAACAAACAATTGAGGTGTCACGTAATTATCAAATTATATTATAATTGCTCCATATTGCTGATTCTGCAACATTAGTGATTACCTACTACTACTCAGTATATAGCAGATGGCCTCAATTTTGTGATGACATAGTCCTACAATTTTTCATTTATTTCATTTTTAGTGCGCCACTGCTGACATGACATTTTTATTAAAAATAATGAATCATTAATTAAAATATTAGACAAAACTATAAATACTTTTTATTCTATTTTCCATAAAAAAAAAATCTGTTGTGGCCATCACAATACCTCTCGCCACTTTCTTTTTTTTTGGTTACATAAGTATAGGGCGCGAACAGTCATGTTACATTGTAGGCCTTGACAAGCAGACGTGGGGGCCCGTTTCAGAATGATAATTAGTAATTATGTACATAAATGTCAGAATTTTTCATTAAAAATTTCAAGATTTTCTAAATTCACGTAGTTAATTTGTCACCAGTAGTGTGGAATTTACTTGTCCAGGAAAATAAACCATATGGAATTGGAAAATCATTAAATTTAGAATGAGAAATTATGATATATGACATCTATATACATAATTACTAGCTATCATTCTGACATGGGCTCCCATATCTGCTTGTCAAGGCCAACAAAGTCACATGACATTTCTTGTATACTTACACTCTACACCAAAAATTCTACTTATATCTATTCCATATATTTAGATTTTTTAAATTTAAATTCATTCTATGAAGAAATTTTGTCCTACTCTTCTAATTTCTCGAGATGTTTCCAATTCATTGTCAGAAATAACAGTATATATGAAGGGTATGTGTAATATACCTATAATATTAAATATTTAACACTTAATGCATTAAGAAATAATATAATGTATATACTTCCCAGAAAAAGTCTTCAGTAATGTCTCCGGATTTCTGACACTGACATTTATCTGTCAGTTACAAACAATTTAAATTTTCAACTATTTTTCATGGCATTCTTTCGGCTGTAAAATTTATTACAACAGATTATTTTATATATTATATTTCTTTTATCTCTAAATCTATAGAATATATGGTAACAACATCGTTGCACGTCTGTCGTCAAATTTCGAATGTTTGAATTTGCCGCGACACCGATCGGAAACACAGAGACGGCGGAAACATACTTGTTGACGTGACTGGCAGTTTGTTGAACGGTTTTGTTTTTAATACAGAGTTTGAAAGAGATACCTGAAAAAGAGGCTTTTAATGTTGTTTCTTTGGTTTTTTCAGAGAAACGCAGTTGAGTCTTTATTTTCATAACCTCCAAACATTATTGTATATATATAATAAAATATTTAAATGTATCAGATAGAGAATTTAATTTTCTTTAATATTACCACGAAAAATTTTCAAAAAATAATATTTAGAAGATTTTTTTTCAAGAATCTTCTACTTCCGGTTGTCCAATTATTACCAAAACCTTTTCAGATCTTCCCATGAATGTCCGATTGGGAAATACGTAGTTAAACAAATTTAAAGTCTTATAGTTTTTGAGTAACCGTCCTTCCAACATCCCACATACACATACACAGACATCATCGTAAAAATGTTAAAATCGGATTGTAGGGACCTTAAAACGTGCTTATTCAATAAAATTTGGATATGCGATTTTTAGCATGAATCCAATACCTCTCTTAGCGAGAGGTAAAAAAACAGTTTTTAAATATTAATTAGTAAAAATACATCATGCTACCAAGTAAACGATTATTACACTAAAAACATGTGAAATGCTCGTATATTTGTATTGTATAAATGGTTGTATTATGCGATTAATGCTTAGCGGTATCATTTGAATTGCCGTCACTACGCGCACCAGGAACATGGTGGCTTAATGAATGCAAGGTCACTGAGTTTGGTATCAAAAGTTCAAAGGTACCGACACAGAGTTTCGCTACTGAACGAGTACATATTGTTTATACTGTGGTTAAGATATGCTCTGATTGATATCTTAGAACGATTTTACAATTTTCTGGTAGTCTATCGGAACAGTTTATGAGCGGTAACTTTTAAACATAATTTTATTGCAATACATAAACCAGGAGATAACCTTGTTCTTGCATAAATAAATAAATATATCATCACGGCATACTACCCATAGCTGGATATGCCAATCTGCTATTGTACGCAGATATTGGTAATGATAAAATATTTGTACCGTGCGGACGCTTACCAAGCGTCACCTCACGGGCACTCATTACTGGCGTGGAGAGTGCACACATTGAAAATTCAGCCAACTCTAATTTTGTAGTTTCAAGCTTGTTTGTTACACTCAGTGGAATTGTTTGGTTCTTTTACAGTCTGTAAAGCTATTTTTCAAAAATAATCCCTGAATCGAAGAAAATGGTGTTGCATGATTATCCTTTTAAACCCTTCAATTATTCTTCATTCTGTATGTGATATACCCAGTCTGAATGTGTTTCTTCACTTGTTTTAGAAATTATGCGAGATTGTTTATTTGAAATATTTACAAAATTTTATAATATTATATATATATTTTTTTTAATTCGAATTATATTTATCGTTATAAATCATATTGGGTACATATATTGCTTATCACCATTACAAAAACAAAAATATGAACTATCAAACTGTTTACATTATTTCTAATATAAAAGAAGTAAAACGTGTGCTACATCAGTACACAAGATCTGTTCGTTTCAAGAACTGAAAAGCGAAAACGAAAAAATGTATTTGATATTATTTATCTATCTAATTAGTTGTAGTCACGTAATGCCAGCTATCGAGCAACTTATAATCACAGATAAAAATAATAACAATTCTGACTATCTTGCATCTGAACCTCAACGAGGAAATAGTGAACTAGTACGTCAAAAACGGTTTGCGTTTCTACCTTTTGTGATAAATTTTACATTTCGTCTTATTGGTGTTGCTATTGAAACTGGTATTAGTTATGGTATAGAAAGGGCTATGGAAGGGCATCGTAGAGGTGCAATAAATGGAAATGCTTCAGATATAGCATCACAAATTATACAACATACAGTGGAACACATTAAAAGCCCACAGTTCAAGAAGTTTATAGTGTCTACCATAGAACAACAGAGGAGAGTTCACAATCCTGGCCATTAATTACAAACGTAATAATATACGTACCTACTTCCTTAAATATGGGTAAAGCACCAAATGTTAATAAAATAGTAACTATGCACAAATGTAAAGGGCTAATTCTTTTAATTTCTTGTAAATAAATAAATTTTCTACAATTTTAATTGTAATGGTTGATTTGTTTATGTAAGAAATGAAATAAATAAAGATATTGCTATAATTGTAGTAATTGTTTGTTATTAAAATTATATGTACTGTAACGTTGAATATAATTTTTATTATTATTAATTTATTATTTTTTATATTGCTCGTAAGCGCGTTAAAATTTATTGAAGAACGACACTGGCATTGTACCTACGCGTGAGAGAAAGTAATCTTTTGGCCATTCTCACATGTCCGAATTAAAATCTTGTGTCTTGTGCCACTATTACTGCAATTTAAACTAAATAAGTTGATTATCGTCGATTTATCGTATCAGGTACCGAAAGTGTAGAAAATTTGTCTTAAAGTTCTCCGCGAGTGACGAATTAAAGTTCATTTGTTTCTTAATCATTTTTGTATTTGTCACCCCAATAAATTATTAATTCACTTTTTGTCTATATTTAAAACAAAAGAATGTAAACTTGTTATAGGAGTAATTTTTGTTTGACTACTGAGTGAAAGGTTTATAGATTGCACAGAATAGAATGGAACAGAATAGAACAGGAATATTTATAGATTGTATTGAATAGAATAGTTTGGAATAGAATGACGTCACTTTTACACTAAATTAACTACTTAATTTATTGGTTACTTTTTTCTTTCACTAATTTCATTTAGAACCGAGTAAATATCATTATTTGTTTTTGCTAAAAATGATAGTATTTCTGCAGAAATACTGTTCTGTTGTCCATTGGGGAACAGTCCACACTGTCAATAACCGTACCGTCGAAAAGCCATACTGTCGACTAGCCACACTGTCGAAATGTCATAGTGTCGACACTTACCCCCTTCACAATGTCCGTAGCGTCGAAACCTTAAATGTCCACACTGTCGAAATGTCATAGTGTCGACACTTACCCCCTCCACAATGTTCATAGTGTCGACACCGGAATGTCCATAGCGTCGACATTTGGAATGTCCGTAGTGCCGACATTGGAATGTCCGTAGCGTCGACACGTACCCCCCTCCACATTGTTGGTAGTGTAGACCAGATGAATGTTTATAGTACGAAAGAGCCAGCCAAAATCAGTACAATGTTCTAAACAAGTTTCACGTTGTTTTCTTGTATTATATAATTAACATCTAAATTATGAATTAAAAATTTTGAATGCGCAAATACTACTAAATATTACATATTTTACTTGCAAATAAAATTAAGCAAAACAATAATATATATAATAAAAATAAATCCACAGACTTAAATAGAATGGGGGATCCTCCACTATTTTTTTATGAAACTTCATCTGAACTGAAAACGATCTGAAGTATTGTTTTTCTTTAAGTCGTAATAAGTTTTTTAATATTCTATGAAGTAGATGTTGTCAGCAATTCCCGACAATAAATTAATATTTGTTTTATATAATAAGATATATAAAATAAAAAGTCCAAGTTGATATCATGAATTCAATTTATGACATTAGAAATATAATTTTTGTCATCTAGCGATAACAGCATGGTATAATAATTTTTGATACCACAAACACATTTTTAATATATTCATTGTCCTATCAAAAATTATTCATTGAGAGCACATTGCATTTGTGTTTTCTGTAAGATGTTAACAAAAATTTAAACTACCTTGTTATCACAAATAAATACTCCCTGCACATATTACAAATTAAAATTCTGTGTACATATCATAAATGAAATGTCTTTGTAGCTACATATCAGAAATACATTTGAAATAGTCCATGCTCCTATAAAGAATTAGTCTGCACAATAATTCAATTTTCTCCGTATATGGCACCATCTTTGACTCAATACGAGAGCTACTCAAGACAGAGTTTGGCCGCCATTAGCGCGAAAATTCAATATTCAAAATATAAAAACTGTTAAGGTTAGACGCTACAGCAGCAGACAAGTTCGCAGCATTCAAAAATAAGGATTGAAGGAATTTTAAGAATAATATGTATTTATTATCCTCGACGAATAATCTCAAATTAATCCGAATATTTCAGTAAATATGTCATAATATATACCTAAAAGCCAGAATGTAAAAGTTCATATGGGGCTATTTTTGAGAACAAAATCATCTTTATATTCTACTTCATAGAATATTGAAAAACTTTTGCAATACTACAGATCGTTTTCAGTTCAGATGAAGTTTCATAAAAAAATAGTGGAGGACCTCCCCCCCCCCCATTCTATTTAAGTCTGTGGATTTGTTTTTTTTTTATATATATATTTTATTGTTTTGCTTAATTTTATTTGCAAGTAAAATATGTAATATTTAGAAGTATTTGCGCATTCAAAATTTGTAATTCATAATTTAGATGTTAATATGTAATACAAGAAAACAACGTGAAACTTGTTTAGAACATTGTACTGATTTTGGCCGGCTCTTTCATACTATAAACATTCATCTGGTCTACACTACCAACAATGTGGAGGGGGGTACGTGTCGACGCTACGGACATTCCAATGTCGGCACTACGGACATTCCAAATGTCGACGCTACGGACATTCCGGTGTCGACACTATGAACATTGTGGAGGGGGTAAGTGTCGACACTATGACATTTCGACAGTGTGGCTAGTCGACAGTATGGCTTTTCGACGATACGGTTTTCGACAGTACGACATAAACTCGTCCATTGTAAGTTTTTAGGTTAGGGGATGGGCCAAAAGCAACGAAGTCACACCAGCCACACGAATATTAACGGAGCAAGCCGAATGGGATAGGAATGGAATAAGAAATAAAATTTGGTTATTTCCTGTCCCAGTCCCATTCCATTCTGTGCAAGCAGGGAATACGAATACCGGGAAGTTTCACTTAGATGTACGGTTTTGGTACTCACCTAGCGACAACTATCGGACTTGGGAATCACTACTATAAATGTTTTTATGTTTGCTAGATGGCACACAAGTCCCAAATTTAAAAATTATATTTTTTCAAGGTCATTTGTGTTGTGTATTACCTAATTAATTAAATTAGTTTGAAACGAGAAATGTCAAGAAATTGTAAAGAGCTGAATAAAACATGAAATATAGTGATAAAATAATATTGTTTCATTTCTGATTCTGTTTTTCGTGAGTTTGAGTGCATTTATATAGTGTTTCTTGAAATATTTGACTTCGCTTCTCATTTTCGACTTCTATTTGAATTTGGAATATTTGAGTTTGACGTTGGCATTCAGAAACTTTGGCTTGGACGGAACGAGACCGAGAAAGGACAAGACAGACGTACTCATGTTTCTTTGTATCCCATACAACAATTAGCTGCTGATCGCTATAGAAAGTCGTTGGAAGTATACACAACGCAAGTAAACAATACGTAAGTATTTTCAATATGATGTGTTACAAAACATAAATATTTGTAAATATTGTAGGACATCTGCATTATATTGGCTCCAAAAGTCATCACTTCTGCTCTTCCTGCGACCAACTTAGTTACATTTTCTCCATACTGACTACAGAATTCATCACACGGGGCAGTAACCCGAACGATTCATCCTTGTTCGTGTACTTTACACTTATTCTTGAATTCATCATCTATTTGTGTGTTACCACGACCAATTTATATTGGTGCAACCAGAGTTCTCTTCCGAGTAAGTTTCTTTCTTAACCATTGTACCGTAGAAATACTTATTTATTGCTGTGAATTGCAACATTTATACAACAGATCAACAATAATGTACTATGGTTTCTAATGTTTTTGCTTATACATTCAATATGGTCAAATATCCTAAAATTGTTATGAACAAAATAGTTACGAAGAATTCAAAACTCTTCGTTACTATCAAAATGAAACTTAATTGTTTCACTTGAACTTTTATATTATTGTATATTGTAAGTCGCACATTTATTTATCTTGTAATATAATACACAATTTATGGAAAAATATTACAATGCAAAGAAACAGATGTACTATGCGACTTATTTACTTTTACTATTGTTAAAAATATTCTGTTTTGTACAAATTGCAGTAAATATTAGTTAATAATAAACGAAATTACTGACTTTAACGACTGACTTATACAATACTATATTAATCACTACATTGAAAATATGAATTGCTCATTTACTATCAGATTCATAAGAATAATCAGCATTTATTCAATAATATTTGGTAATCTGTTTTCTATATGAATATTATATATGCATATGTTATACATAAATAAGAAATGTGGTCAGGGGTATGATATTCCTTGAAAAATTATTTATTTCCATATTATTCATTCACAGTAAATTAATGTACCTATACATATTAATAACCAAATTGTAATGAAATGAATAAGTATAGAAATTGTTGAATATGTATAATATATTATATATTTTTAAATATGTTACTTCGCGCCAATTAATGAGTGGTTATTTGTTACCCAAAAATGGGTGGAGGTACAAATTTGTCGATAGCACCATTGGATTCTACGTACTTTCTTATATAAATATTCCAATTTTCAATTTTTTTGCTTAACTGGTTCAATTTGTATAAATAAATTCGTAAAATGAACTTATGATTATCAAATAATTTTCAAAATATTTTACAATATTTAATTAAAAATGTATTTATAGAAAATTCAGAAAGCCTTACAAATTGTCAAAGCTGTCAAATTATGAATAATTTTTGAAACATTTAATTTATATACATAAAATACTGTATTCAAAAAGTAATAAATTTTTCAAAAATGTCACAAAATTTCTTGAAATCTGAGTGGTCAAGAGATGTCGCTACCAATACAAAATAGGGTCTTTTTTGGAATTTTTCCCCAAATTTTCTAAAAGAAATTTCAAAATGTAACTTCAAAAAAGTTTATATTTATTAATATTATTGTTAAATGTAAATTATCAGTATTTATAATTATCAAATAAATGAAATACATATATATGTGTTAATTAACTTGACGTGTAGATCAAAATGGCTGCGATCTGTGTTTTGTTTAAACATTTGCAAGTTGTGTAAATAGACTTTAAGGGCCTTTTAAGGACATTTTTAACAAAGAATAATAAGTGTAAAGATTAAATAAGATCCTCAAACATGTATTTAGTGTTTTGGTTTACTTGTAAATATAATATTAACTGTTTAATTCATATAAACGATAATACCAAATGTTATTAGTGACAAGTATTAATGTTTATCAGTGTTACAAGTTTATTTGGACAAAATTTCGACTATGATTATGTGTTTGAAGTGTGTTGGAAAAAGCAGGGACGAAATATCAACTGCACCTTGGATTTTGGTCAAAATTTCGACAATGCAAGGTAGGCTTTGGAAATAAGTAGGTCACTTGATTTTTGGCAAACTGAAAGGGTTTAGACAAAAAAAATATTAGGAAAAGGTGTTTATCTTTTCATTTGGAGTAGGGTTTGTTTGAAACTTTATTCAAAATTTTAACATTTTTTTTTTATTTTGACAACAGATTTTTTTTGACCATTTTGTAAATAAAACTTGTTAAAAATTTAGTTATTGGTTAAAATTTATCAATTTTAATATATCTTATGCAGAAATCTTCAAGGATTTAAATTTTTTAAACAGAATTAAATTATCTCCATTATTTTTTGAGATATAGGCCAGTACAGTCAAAATTTGTTACAATTTTTGAGAATTATTTAAAAAATTTAACCATTTTTTAAATATCGTTTAGTGAAATTGTAGCCACCGGTTAAAATTAATTAATCTTTATGTGTCTTATGCAGAAATCTACAAGGATTTCAAATTTTCAAACAGAATTAAAATATCTTAATTAATTTTTGAGATATAGGGCCGTAAAGTCAAAATTTGTTATAATTTTTGAAAAATATGTCTTACGCAGAAATCTTCAAGGATTTCAAATTTTCAAAGAGACTTAAATTATCTGAAATAGTTTTTGAGATATGTAATAACAAAGTCAAAAATAATAATAATTAAAATTCATATTTGAAAACGAATTAAAAATATATGTTTAAAATGAAAAGAAATTAATATTATCAAGAAATAGTTGCAAATTATTGTGGTTTAATATAAAAACAACCAATGTCCCCATTTAATATTTTTTTGGATTAATAATTCAATAAATTTCTGTGTAAATATAATCAAAAATTTTAGTACCATCTTGTGTTCATTTTTGAATTAATTACATGTTTATTTCATTCATAAAATTGTTAGAAAATAGTGCATAATCTTGATTTTTCGCGTAGTATTTTTCTTTACATATTAATTGAACATATTTTCTACGCTAAAACAAGTAGTTCTATATGTTTCAATTTCAAGCAAAAGTTAACAAGCAACAATGTAAAAATAGAATTTTGGTTTGTGCAAGTCTGTTATACTTGGAACGTCAACGCGCGCTGGAAAGCATAAATTCACGATTTTATTCATATATTATTTTATTGAATTTCTTTATAAAATTGCGAATTTGAACACGTAGGTGCTGCCACCAAGCAACAAAAAATTATACTACTAGGTTTATTGAATGTTTAAATATAATAATATAACATACAATTTTGTATATATGTTTTTAAGGTAATTCGTGCGGTGTTTTCGCCACTGTAGCTGTGAGTGCCTATGAGGTGACCCCTAATAAACCTCATACAATAATATACATAATATATTTATATTTAACCATGTATAAATACAAATAACTCGTAGAATGTTTAAATATATTAACACAATTTTGTATAAATGGTATTATTATATATGTTTATGACGAAGGGCATGCGCTAATTCCGTTATTAAAAGTGCTAGAAGTGCAGGACAAATTTTATTAGTCTAATTTCGAGTTGAAATTAATATAATAGAATTTGTCCCGCCCTTCTATCTCTTTTAATAACGGAGTTACCGCAAGCCCTTCGCCATAAACTTTAGGGTTTTCAACAATTCTACGCAGGCCAATCGAAATACGAGCCTTCATTATTTTTTTGCCGATTTTAGAATTAATTTAATATTAATTTAGAGATTATTTTTAATACAATTTTGCCGTAAAATGATCAGGGGAGCAGGAAATTGTATAAAACTAAAATTAGATGTTAAATCCCTATGTTTACCCCTAACCGCCGCCCGCCTGATATAAATACTGCTGTGTTAGAGTTGTTTATTAATAATAATTTTTCGTACTCATGCATTGAAATATGTTGTTTCGCGTTGCCTAAGCAACGTCCGAAACGTCAATTTCCCAGTTGTCCACCAGATAGGCGACCGGGAAGTTTTGGAAAAAACACTCCTATTTCTAAAGCATTTTTTAAAGAACTATATTTATACTTTTAAAAAAAGTATAGTTTCTCAAACACTTTTTCGCTTAATAATAATAATAATAATAAGAGAAAATGGTGGAATATATAATGAAATTTAATTTTTAAATAATAAATTTAGTGCATTTGGTTCTCAATGTTGGTCACAACTTGTACCTGTGATGACAGCAGTGGAATATATGTATAACCAACAAACGTAACATAAATTGTAACATAAGTAGATAAGAAATTAAACAAGTTTATTAAATTTTAATTTGTTATAATACTACAATTGAAATTGAGGTAAACTTTAGTATAAGGTCCCAGCAATCAGCTGTGCAATGTCAATTCATTTGGAATGAAGTAAGTTTTCTGTCGTTTGGTAGAGCTCTTGTTCTAACATCTATATATTTTTTTAGCAAATCAATCCATTTAGCTTGAGTTATTACAAAACTACGGGCAATATTAGTTTTGCTGTCAGGTATTGCAACTACCACTATTTCACTCTTAAATTTTAAATGGTTTATCACCATTTTACAGAGTTCTTCACGGCGACAAACTCCAGATAAACCCATTATTAAAACAGCCTGAAAGTCAATTTTGTAATAAAGATGGAAAAACAAATTATAGGTGTACTTAGATATGTATGTTGTGTGTACATACCTTCATTAATAGAAAAGTAGTATCTGGTGCTTCATTTATAAATAGATTAATTTGGGTATCATCTAAAACGCTAGATTTTTTAAGTTTTAGATCTGCTGTTTCGCGTTTTAGTAAAGCGATAATTTTTGAATATCTTGCAATGTTTATATTATTATGGATAAATAAACAAGATTTCAATATTGAATATGTTGACCATAATGATTTTTTGTGCGGGAATTCTTGAAAATACGCCAATAACACATTTTCAGAGTAATGTGTTATTTTTTTAGTTTTACTCCAATTAATAAATTTTAAATATGCTGATTCGTACCGCCCTTTGGATTTTTTCGGAAGTAAATTATCTGATGCTTCATTAGCAATTTCTCGTACTTCGGGAGGCGTGGAACTATATTCGGTATCACTCATATTTATTTGTATAACTAACACTACTTATTTTCTCTAAGTATGAGAAATAAACATTAAAACAATTTAAATTTGACACATCACTCTGAAGTTGGCTTCAAATCAGTAATGATATTATTTGTACAAAAATAAATAATTATTAGTTTTATAAATTCGTACGAAAAATATTGTACAAACCTCTTGCGTGAACTTGGTTCCCGGCATCGTTCTATGGCAGCGCTCGCAAGCTCGCGCCGCCAAACACTCAGCCGGGAACCAGACGTTCCCGCATTTGGTATGTAAATAACTATTTCAGTTGAGTGATATGGAAATTAGTAATTTTAATGATTTTTCCTTAAAATGAACAATCAAAAAGTTATATAACACATATGTATCATTTACTTATTATTATTTAATTGTTAATTTCTTTATTTAGAAATTTAATTACATTATTATCTAATGCTTAAGGTCGCCGTCGAATTGGGCTTGACAAACTAATCCGCTGCGGATCTCTAGCGCTACAATCGCAGGGAGAGGCGCCAAAATCTCAAAGAGCAAGATTTAAAAATTACGGCCAGCGCGAGCGATACCTCGCTTGGAGGCTAGTCTAGTACGTACTGGACGGGAAATATCTCTACACTGCAGTATTTTCATTCTTTCATACTTCAAGAACGAAAAGTATTTAATTTTGGTTTGAAGAAAAATTGTATTTTTATAAATATAATTAGGGTTTGAATTTATACTACGAGTACATAAAGAACATATTTAGAAAAAAACGCGGCTCCCTATAATTTCTCTATTATTCAAGTTAAAAATAATAATAATAACACTAATAACAATAATAATAATTTATTCTTCAAGTAAGACCAAAATTGCATCGGTATATGGAATGTCAAAAATACATACATGTCACAAATATAGTGTTCATGATATTTCAATAAACAAAGTACCTACTTAAAATTATCCGTATAATATTCATTAAATGTAGTAACATTTATCAATTAATAAATATTTTAGTTTCCTTTTAAATAAATTAAACGAATCAATGTTCTTTATATGTTTGGGTAATGGTTATATAATTTGATTCCTGTTACAAAAGAATTATTTAGAGTTAAATGTCACTTGTTTTGGAAGCTCTAAATTCTCTTTATATCTAGTATTATAACTATGACAATTCTTATATTTTAAAATTTTATTTTTAATTTTTTTCTAATAAATAAAATGACATTTAAAATATACAAACATGGCAGAGTAAGAAACTTTTCTTTTATAAAACTATGTTTACAGGTATTTCTGTAGCTAAGGTTATAAATATTGCTAATATGTAGCTCGTTTCTGTATTATAAAAATGCGAACGGCATTGGGAGAGCAGCCCCAGAAAATTATGCCATATGACTGACTGACTATAAAATTTTGCAACATAATTTTTTTTGCTGTATTTACTATGGTATTTTGTGCAAGTTTTTTAAGAGCAAAAGCATATATGTAAATAATAAAGTTGTAGGAGCCAAAAGTGACAGCTACTTATAAAAGAAAATAGTTCATCAAATTGGAATACGTATTTTTTTTAAAATGAAAACATATACTTTTACATAGAACGATAGATAATTTTATTCTGAATTTATTCTAAATCTAATTCCCTCAAGTGACTTGTTTCTCTTTTGTAGAATAACCCATTTGAAATTTTCCTGTTCATGATTTCCGGTAACATGCATTCTAAATAAAAAGTGGCGAGATTGTAACGTACCGCCACATGTCAAATATTCGTTGACTACAATGATTTACAATCTGACTAGTCGTGTGCACTTAGCTTGTATGAAAGCTATTCTTCGTTTATTAAAACGTCTATCCATATTGTGAAATGCATAGGTGTTTTATAATTTGGCTAATTTTACAATCTGACTAAGACATAATTAGAAAACCGGGATTAATACCGATACCGACGTGGGAGGCTAGGCACAGCTTATAAAATATCGTTTATGAAAGCAATGTTATGATATATGTGACAGAAGTTTATGTTTCCGAGATATTTTTTATTAATCAGCTAAATAAATTTATTAGTGAATTTATTAGGAGGTGGATATACCTTTTCATTTTCAATTTTGTAAAATGTATCCTTATTCAGAGATTTAATGTTCATGATAGAAAGCAATTCTTATTTGTGCGAATTTATACTACCAGTTGCTATATTGCCCCATACGGAACCAATATTTATTTGTGATTTTTCTTTATTTGATTCTTCGGTGTATTTAGAAATTTCAATATCATACATTGAAAATTTGAAGCATGTTAGGCTTACTAGACCTAATCCTCTGCAGGTTTCGGATATAAGTGACCCATAGTGCAAATTTTGGAATGATCCAGTTGTAATTTCATGGCCCATTTTAGAACATATCCTAATTGCTCAATTCTATTACCTGTTATGGTTTTCTCAAAATCAAATTCACTCGTAGGATTAGGATCACTTTCAATACATAATTTATAATTTTTTATATTAAAAATAAATTATTTATTAGAACCGTAAATATCAGAGTAGTTTTCACCTTCCGTCACGTTTTAGGGTCCGTAGTGTACGATTTTAGCATTTTTTTACGATGATGTGTGCGTGTGTGTATGTGAGTGCGTGCGTGCGTGTGTGTGTGTGTGTGACGATAACACGAACACTACAATTCTAAAAATTATAATTATTTCGTCTTCCTTTTATTTATATCCATATGAAGAGCTGATTAGATTTTGGTTATAATTGATCAACATTTAGAACATTTTATTGGTACATATTTGCCAACCCTACACTATATAAACTATATACATAAACATTTACAAAAGGAGTATTAACAAACCTTTCGTATACATTTTTTTGGCACCAAACATCTTCGAAATTAATTAAATCATCTGAAATATGTGTGCCATCTTCCAAACTAATTAGTACTTCAGAATTTTATGGCATTTGATTGGGAACGTCATACGAATCCAACAAAATTCTTCTAGTTGCTTTTTTGGCCAAATTTATATTTGTTTGCAAGTTCTTTTGTTGAAGAAGAGCATTTTTTCGCCTCCTTAAAGCAGTAGCCGTTCGTTTCTTTGATTTTGAAGGCCTGTTTTGATTTGAATTTTTAGTTTTAACCATTTTATAATAAGAGTATATAAACTTGGCGCATAAAATTTCAAAACTGATGCTAGCCAGCTAGCCTCTATTCGGACCGAGCCAACAAGATTTCATGCGAAATCGTTGTCTCTCCTCTCTCTAGCTTGTGGGTATGACCTGAGGAGGGGTGGTGGCGAGCGCGGTGTAGAGAGAGCAGAGAGAGCGACGGCAGAGCTCCAGTAGTGCGCTCCGACAAAACGCTGCACTAAATTTACATTACAGTATAGGGCAATATCGTAATGGAGACTTATACAATTCAAATATTTTGGTCGCCATCTAGTGTGTAAAAAAGTATTTAATAAATAGTTATGAAGTGAGCAAGATTTAGCTCTAAGTTTGACGTTTATCACGTGATCCACATTTGGTCCCACGTGATCACAACAACCATTGTTTGAAAAGAAAGCCGTTAGGTTAGATAGTCTGTGATAAACATGTCTGAGACTGAACACGGAAGTTGAAATATGATTAATATAAATTGAATATGAATTAGTAATGTATTTACAGGAACCTGTGATAAAAAAGGAAGTTTAATTATGTACAAAATAATAATAAAATGACGCAAACCTATGTTTGTAAAGTGGACAAACATAATCAAACTTATTTTGGAAAAACAAGTACAGCAACTCAAGCAACTTTAATAAAGCTGTCTACTAATAAAGAGACACAAGTTTATATTAATAAAAACACATATAAAAATTGATAATAAGCTGAACAACTCCACACAAACAGAAATAAAGATTAATAAGGAAAGTAGTACCCAAACAGTCAACAATTATTATGTAAGAAAGTTATTTGGTGCTGTAGAGACATCGAGAAATGAAATTAAATTTGTCAATAATTGGAAACTAAATTATAATTTATTAAGCAATGATGCTGTAAAATTTATATATTTCACCGGCTTATTAGTAGAACATTTTAATGTTCTATATGATTTGTTAAATCCCACAGTTATGCCAAAGTTGAAATACAGATATTTCCAAAAAAACGTCAAAGAAAACTAATTTAATAATTTAACATCCAGAGACAAATTATGTATGACTTTAATAAGATTAAGACGTGGATATACACTAAAGGAAATTTCATTATTTTTTTCCGTCTCTCTCAACAGTGGAATTTGTAGTGTTTACATAGATTCAGTTCATGTTTTTTTCAAATTGAAACGATGAAATCGAATTTGTTTTCCGTCCGTGAGAATCAGAAAGATTTGATTCCGCAATGTTTCATTAATAACAATCACTACACACATAGAGTTAAGAATAAATATTCTTTAACTCTATGAGTACACATAACAACTTAACCAAACTTTGCTGTCTAAATAACAAATTATGGGATCAACGGGGAGGTGCTGAAGAGGGAAAGCATTTGATCGACTCGGCCATGGTATATCACATCGCTCTTTCTAAAAATTTCTTGTCCCTTTCTAAATTAAGTGGAGGGAGGTCCGCTGCCGATCCGACGCCGATGACGTCAAAATCATAAGTCCCCATTCAATTGGTTTATAACAATTACTTATTGCATTAAGTTTTTTTTTTCATTATTCATTATAAAAAAAATATCTGCATATGACGAACATACTTTGGACCCATTTTTACCTCTCGCTAAGAGAGGTATTGCATTCATGCTAAAAATCGCATATCCAGATTTTATTGAATAAGCACGTTTTAAGGTCCCTACAATCCGATTTTAACATTTTTACGATGATGTCTGTGTGTGTGTGTGTGTGTGTGTGTGTGTGTGTGTGTGTGTGTGTGTGTGGATGTGTGTGTGTGTGTGTGTGGGATGTTGGAAGGACGGTTACTCAAAAACTATAAGACTTAAAATTTGTTTAACAACGTATTTCCCAATCGGACATTCATGGGAAGATCTGAAAAGGTTTTGGTAATAATTGGACAACCGGAAGTAGAAGATTCTTGAAAAAAAATCTTTTAAATATTATTTTTTGAAAATTTTTCGTGGTAATATTAAAGAAAATTAAATTCTCTATCTGATACATTTAAATATTTTATTATATATTCCATAGATTTAGAGATAAAAGAAGTATAATATATAAAATAATCTGTTGTAATAAATTTGACAGCCGAAAGAATGCCATGAAAAATAGTTGATAATTTAAATTATTTGTAACTGACAGATAAATGTCAGTGTCAGAAATAATGAGTGATGAAAGAAAAATGTACTTGGAGAATCCCTTAGTTCTTGATCTGTGACTATTATGGAGATGACAAGTCTAGGTTGAAGGACTTAAATTTGTTTCAAACATTATGGGACAATGTACACCAGTACTATAGACTAGAGTAACTTAGAATTGCGAAAAAGCTATCAAATTCTTCTCAAGTAAGTTGTAAATATTGACAAAATTACACATCAATATAAGAATAATCGGAGTGCAATCTATCCGTCACTTTATTAAAGGGAATTAGTGTTATTTAGATATAACATGTATGAAAAAATAAAATGTAAAAGAAGATATGTAAGAATAGATGCACAATCCATATATACATTTTAGACCGCCCAAAATTAATGTTTTTACTAGAAGAATATGAAGAGAAAGTAAACAACGTTGTTCGAATTGAAAATTGCAGTTACCAGCCTAATATTTATATATGGTAAACTCTACTTTGTAATTTATTGTAACATTATTTATGGTAAAATATCTTCATGTTGAGACATGCTATTATTGAATAATAAAGAAGTTTATACGTCATAGATTTATATGAATATATTATTTGTATTTATAAAAATATTCTTTGCTTTATGCATACAGCCAGGTAAAATATACGGCGAGAGGTTATGTGCTGGCCACATCAGATTTTTTTTATTTTATTACGTGATTTAATGTTATAAACAATATTATTATTGTTAATAAAAAAATGAATATAAGTTCAACCATTAGATTTACATTTCTCAAAATCAATAAACAAAACTGCATTTGTTTTAATGAATTCCTTCAATCAAACAAACTGAATTAAGATTGGACTGCATTCGACGGCGACCTTAACAATTATATACAATATTTTGTTAGTCTCATTTTAGTAGTGGTAGGGTACAGACGTGAGTGTGATGTGCTCGTATATTGCGTTTTTGAGGATGACTTCCTGGTGCTTGAGGACAACTCCTGGACACCTGCAGGACTTGAAGATTGCCTAAAATTTGTTTTTTATTGATAGTAAGATCGTATTTTATTATTTTCGCACTATATTATTGGCTATCATTGTTGCTATCATTCTTTGTTGCGTGTATTAAACATAATATTCAGAAATATTTACTGTATGTATTTAAATAATTGCAAACTCTAAAGTTCCTTATCCTTAATCATTTTTTTTCCATATAAATATTTTCTCTAAAGTCATTAGTTCGCCAAAAATACGCTGGTTGTTTAAAGGAAACACCTTTATACAACTTTTAAATGAATTTATTACAATTTATGATACCATCCAACCCAAATATCATCCTCATATATCATCATCAAATTAAATAATGATGATATTCCAATTCCAGAATGTTCTTGTGGAGTGCACTACTAGTCATACGTCGGTTTCGCGGAGTGTGGGTGGATCTCGTTCATAAACTTCTGAGCTATTAGAATTTTGATACATTTTCTCTGGTGGATGTTAGTGCAGGGTTCTCTATGCGTCAAATACGGATATGGAGTGTTCGGGATTAACAACGACGACGGTTAAATATAAATACGTAAATAATAATTGCCTATAATATCGTCTAATATAAATGTGTTGGTTTTGTTTATTGTAAGTGGCCATTATTATCTGCGTACTGTATGTTACCTATATATATATATATATATATATATATATATATATATATATATATATATATATATATATATATGTATATTGTTTATTTGTCAATGTGTGTGAAAAATATATAATACCTACGTATACCTACCTATATAAATAGTATATGTATACATAGTACATAGCCTGAGATACTTATGTACGAAAAAAATGTATACTTACCTATATACATATCAAATATTATACGATCACATATTCCAACATTCGAACGCTTCAGAAAAAATCTTAATCCTAATTTTTGGTTAAAATATAATACAAGAAATTAGAATAGTTTGTTCATTCGTACCTACACTAAACTGTATTACGATTTCTTTTTTTATTATGATATGTATTTAATAAGTAAGATTCATTCTAAATAATTTAAAAAAACTAATAGTATCATATATTGATCTATTTATTGATTAATACATTTTTTACTCATATGTGTTGCTGACGAATTTATCATGTATTAACTACACGTTATTGTCATATTCTGTACTTAAGTTTATAATTGCAAATACATATATCATTATTATTCATTTTTTTAAACTGTTAAAACATTCAATTAATAAATGCATACATGAGCATATTAAACAAACAAATCGCGAGAAAATAGCTAACAAAATGAACCAAATTTTATAATATATATTGTTTCGGTGACCTGTATATGTATACATAGTTTATTTAATGAATAAATCAATACAAACAATAAATAATATTTACAACTAAGACACTTTAAAGTGTCGCATATTTTCTCCGAAAACTCCAATTTGGAGCACTATATTCAAGCAAATGTTGGATGAATCTTATATATCGTTTAATTCTGTACAACTTTTGTCTTATATTTTTTTTTTTCATAAAGTTGATGGTTTAGCAGATAATTATATCACACTGAATAACTTATATTTATGGTTATGTTCGCATTTACCTCAAAATTGGGTATAAATACACTTTTAAAACTATAAAATATGTAATTTTCATACTTTACTTACCTTATATACCAAATTTTATGTACATACCTTGCCTGCAACCTACATAAATTATTATTTGTTGTTATAGTGTCACACCTGTGATTAAAAGACATTAATTTATTAATTAATCATTAAAGCTATCATTAATTAAACATCATATTCGTATTGTACGGAAAATTCTGCATAGAAAACATGTTTCACATTTAATATATATATATATATATACCGGGTGTTCACTTTTTTTATAGGACATAGGAAATACAATGTTAAAATTTTCATTATGCGATAGTTCGTTCCCTATCAATTTTAGAACAAAAGTGTAAATACAAAAAATGTTCAGAATTAAAAACTGCATCGAACAAGCTTCAATTCATTGATATAATTCGTTCCTGTCATGAGATAAATGTAAAATAAAATTTATAATTTTTAGCTATTTACAGTGTGCCATGGAAAACAAACATACAATTCAAACAGTCGTATTGTATGAGTTTGACAGATGAAATTTGTTATTGTCGTAAAGATTTAATAATTATTGCCTTCATTTAAATTATTTATCAGTAATTATGGATACATTTACTATCTCTGAAAAAATTCAATGGATAAAATGGTATTTGGCTGGAAATTCGTTAAATCAAGTGAGAGATTTATTTAGTGCATTTTATCAGGCCCGACCTATTCCTGCACGTGGAACTATTAGCAGAATTATAAACCTTTTTAATGAAACAGGAAGTGTTATTCCTCTTTGTAACAAGTGCAGAGGAATAAACGAAAATGTTGAACCAAATGAAGAAAATAGAGTGAACGAGAATAAACTAAATATACTTTTATGTGTGACAGAAAACCCAAATAAAAGTGTACGTCAGATTGCTGCTGAATTAAATGTACAACCGACCACTGTATACAATGTATTAAAAAAAGAAAAATATAAGTCGTACAAGTATTCCAAACACCAGGAATTATTTGAAGCAGATAAAATGGCCAGAATTGAATTTTGTGAAAATATAATGAATAAAGCAAATTTGGATCGAAATTTTTTGAAAAACATTTGTTTCACTGATGAATCAACATTTACTCTACATGGCGAACCAAATGTGCAAAATTTTCGATACTGGAGTAAAGAAAATCCGCATTTACTTATAAATACTCATTCGCAGTATCCACAAAAAGTGAATGTATGGGCCGGAATTTTTGGTCAACACATTATTGGACCGTTTTTTATCGAGGAAACATTAAACGGACATAAATATTTAAATATGTTAGAAAATGACATTGGACCAGAATTGGAGCAATATTCAAATGCTGACAGTATTGTCTGGTATCAACATGATGGATGTCCGGCGCATTCCACCCATGAAACTAAGTTGTATTTGGACCAGTGTTTTCCAAATGCTTGGATTGGTCGAAGAGGTCCAATCCATTGGCCAGCAAGATCTCCGGACTTAGCACCGTGTGATTTTTTTTTATGGCCGTACTTAAAAGAAAATCTTTATAAAAATTCATATGACAATATTAATGAGCTGAAAAATGCAATTGTTGAAGAATGTAATAATGTCACATTTAGACAACTAAGTCATGTTCGACGGGAATTTTATGATAGATTAGGGTATTGTTTAGCAGTTGATGGGGATTTGTTTGAACATTTAATCTAAATATCATCTAATTTTATAACAATATTTATAAGGAATTATTGAAACTTAAAATTATTATTTTCTTTAATCGTATTAAGTACTACTGTTAATAAGGAGTTATTATTATAAATAAAATTACATAAACTTAATAATCCAGTTGTATTAATTAAATCATGGTAATAACTTAATGACAATGACAAATGTTTTGTTTTACATGGCACACTGTAAATAGCTAAAAATTATAAATTTTATTTTACGTTTATCTCATGACAGGAACCAATTATATCAATAAATTGAAGCTTGTTCGATGCAGTTTTTAATTCTGAACATTTTTTGTATTTACACTTTTGTTCTAAAATTCATAGGAAACGAACTATCGCATAATGAAAATTTTAACATTGTATTTCCTTTGTCCTATAAAAAAAGTGAACACCCGGTATATATATATATATATATATATATATATATATATATATATATATATATATATATATATATACATATATATATATATATATATATATATATATATATATATATATATATATATATATATATATATATATATATATATATATATATATATATATATATATATATATATATATATAGGGTAGGGTCAGAGTGTACGAAAATTCAAATATCACTTTATTCACATATCAATTTATAAAACATCGTATTGGATAAAAATCAAAAAATTTAACATCGCCTTATTCAAATAACGACTTATGCGTTTTTCGAATATTCAAATCTCGGAAAAAAATATACTGTCTTATACAATTCTCGACTTGTGCAAATCTCTACCACTATGAAGTCGGTTGCGCATTGATTTATTCATTTCTAGTTTGTTCACTACCGCTTCATTCCGGTACTGTTTAGTAATATTTGATTTTATAATTATATTTGAATTACAAACAAATGAAAATGTTAATATATTTGGGGTTACAATATTTAAAAACGATCAAATACATATTATATATTTGCCAAATAAATTTATCTATTCACAAATTATGTGTGCATATTTTTGATATAAATTTAGCACATATTTCTTCGTTAATAATACTAATCTAATATTAAAACTATTTAATTGAAAGTATATAAAAACAATAAACATTTTATAATATAATTATAGAAAGGCCATGGAAGGGCTAAATGTGAAACATTTATGAAGATAAAATGAAATGTATGGGAAAAATAAAATCACCTTTAAAATAAAATAAATATATTAATTATTTGTTAATTATAGCTGATTTATGAAACATGTACCTACCATAAGCAGTAATACAGACACATGAAACGATTGTCCAATCTTTACATTTCTCTGTATAATAAATGATTTACTTTTTTATGAAAATAAATAAACAAATTACTTATACTAGTATATTAAAAGAACAACAATGTACCGAATATTGTATGTTACCTTATCATGTACTAAATTATGTGTACGTGGATTACAAATCAAAATAGTTCATATTGTAATAAAACTGAGTTGTTTAAAATTTATTTGTGTTATTAATATTATGCATATATACGATATTAATTTAAAATAAAATGGAATTGACGAAATGTATTATACTGGCAAGAACAGACTGAAAATACTATCCATTTTTTCCACAACTGCTCTTCTTTTCCTAAAATGCAATATGGGACAAACAATCTCTGGTTAAAATTATAACTGCCAGTTAAAAAAACAGTTGAAACGAAATGAATCGTCAAATGACAAATTGATCATTGCTGTCAATAATCCGATTCATTGTTTATTTAACTTACAGTTAAAATTCTAACCGGGGATTGTGAAACACACCAAGTTGACACAAATGTTAATGAAATAATCATAGTAACTCTTTTGTTTATAAACATGTATTTAGTGAAATTCAGGTCCGGTTTTATAAAAATTCACTATAGTTTTATATTAATGATTATAAATTAATACTAACGATATTTCTGACTACATAAAATAATATGTAGGTTAGTTAAATAAATTATTGTAAATTTTACCTTATTATAAGTCAATAAATAAAATAAATATCAAAGTATATTGTACAAACCAAATTAAAGTAAAATAAGTTCTGCTGTGATGAGCTAAAAGAAAACTCAAACCTTGTTTATAAAAAAGAGGTAAATGAATAAAAAAATATTAATTTTTGTTTATAATATCTATTTACATGATTTTGTTGGTTTTGGGTTTTTAACATATTTATTTTGAAGTTAATAGAGGATATACGAAATGAAGAGAATAACGAGTAACACATGATCATACTGTTTGACAGAAAGTAATGTCACACTTTCACAGTCAAAATAAAAATATAACCTCAATCTACATAGGTTTGGATCATACCGATCTTATTTAATAATTAAGTTTAAATTACTAAATTAGCAACGAGAACAGTTAAGTATGGAGAATTGTATTATATTAAAATACTATAATACATCATGGATATGGGGAAGTTCTATTTTGCGGACCACAAAAAAAAGCGGACTGGTCATAATTATTGGTTCTATACTATTAAATCACAACATACTAGTTACTTTTGAATAACTGTGGTATACAAAACAGGAAGATGATCAAGATCACCTCCGCAGAGATTACTTTACTCCTGGTGTGTTTTGCGGACTAGCCATTTCTAATAAAACAAGAGCGATCAAACTTGGAATTTGCATGGCTTTTGTGATTCCTTGTAATATACAATTTAATTCACTCAAAATCATCTTCAGAAGGTTACTTTTTTACTCTTGGTGAATTTTGCGGATACCTATTTCCTTTGCATGTCTTTTGAGTTCTGAGTATGTTTGTTGTGCCTCTTCCACCCTGCGGCTCATGATGTTGATGTCATCTGCATATGCGACTAGTTGTATTGCTTTAACCGTTAGCAGGTTTGATCTGCCAATGTTCATTTGCCTTATTACATATTCAAGCATTAGATTGAAGAGTGTTGGGGCCAGCCCATCTCCTTGCTTCAGTCCACGCAAAATTTTAAATTCCTCTGTAAGTGTGTTTTGTATTCTCACCACCGCTACCGTGTCCTCCATGGTAGCCGCTTTTTAAAAATTTTGGTAAAGGACTGCATCGCGCCAGAAAACGAACGGATCCGCTTCTCATCTAATATTAGGGGCTTTCATATATCTCTCGCCTTATTTGTGGAAATCAGGGGTCAGGTACTGAATGGTTGGTTGGTCGAACGCGCATATTCGAAATGTATTGGTGGATCGGCAAAGAAATATCGTCATTTCCGATTTATCGACTAGAAAACAATATCGCCAATATATCGTTTACATTTCTTTGGGTTCACAATGGCCAATAAAAATGTAGGTTGGATAGTTAGGATTCCGCTAAACGCAGACGGTTTCTTAAGAGTTCCATAATCGTAAAAAAATGTGAACCGCTGTTTTAGAGAATAATATTTCAAATAACAGTTACAGAAAAAATAATTGTACGCATCTTTTACTTGAAGTATTTTCCACCACACTAATCCATGAACGATTGACAGAGATAAAACACCGCGAGTCAATTGCTCGCTAATCATCCTTAATCAACCTTTTTTAGTTTAAATTCTGTTATATTTATTTAAATAACGACGTTGTTGTTCATGTTCATTCCTGAAGAAGGCAATAGTTTATACTGCCGAAACATCGTTATATAAATAAATATAACAGAATTTAAACTAGAAAAGGTTGTATCATTCTTATTAAAATGAGTTCTGAAAGATTTTTTAATAATCCTTAATCAGTTTTTCATGCTACCAACCAATGTGTTGAAAAGATTTTTTGTCATTTTCCGTGCTGTGATAAACTTTATTGAAGACTATGTTTGCCGCCGATGTAATGATTTTAAAAATAATTCAGAAATATTTCAGTTTTTTTCAAAATTTGTTCAAAGTTATATACTGAAGAGAATTTACCATTAGAATCCCTTAATCTTCAAGTTAATGTGTTGAAGTTACTCGTAGTCTACTATTTAAAAACGAAAATTTGATTCAAATTTATGCATTATTGAATAATTTCACTCAGATTACAATATTAATTTTTGGTACCTATTATACTTCATTTCATGTAAGAAAATAGTATATGTCGCTTGAGAACCGACCGTTTTTACTGTCAATAATAAAAAAAAATATCTGTAAAAATGTACAAGAGCTGAATATTAAAAATTATAACATAACATGGTTAAACATCATTTAATTATGTAGATTTTATTTGATAATTGACAAGTGATTTTTTTTCATTTTTGTTTGCATTCTGACTAATCAAAGGGCAGAATTTATATCCCTATCTAAACCAATGCTATTTTTTTACGTGAAATGAAGTATACGTACACATACAAACATACGAGCTTAAAGATGAAACATCGAAGATATCCAACGCGAATTACTGATCTTCCATCTCGAAAACTTTTTACAAAGTGGAACATCGTATTTAAAATCTTCAAACTATTATTTTAAATTTGTAGGTACTAGTACATATATACATACATATTATGCGAAAGAAATGTAAGTATAATTTGAGTGTCTTTACATTTATAATCCAATAATAGGGTTTCCAATAAGAATTAATATTTGGCCCGCCATATATGTATTTTAAAATTTCGTATGCGGTCCGCTTCTCAAAAAGGATGGTGACCCTGCTCAGAGTGTTTTTTTTTTTTTTTTGGTCTGTGCCCCTGCTCTAAATATCTATGTATAAACTAATCCATAAAGTTTTACGGGACAGATATTTGAAAAAAAATGTTTTCACGCTTATGTCACGGTTTCGCATGTTCACCCGATATATATTGTTATATTGATAACTGTCATTTTCCCTCTTTATATTACTTGCTTCAATAATAACTACATTATAGCACTTATATATAAAACAAGGTTAGCGAACCTAGCATTTGTACATTTACTATACCTTGTTCCATAGCAAACAATGCTCAGAGAAAACTGAAATAACATGTACTCCATTCTGTCAGGGAAATTCAAATAAATAAAATTTTGCATGAATTTATTAAATCACATTAATATTTACATTAACATTGATATTAATAGACATTGGGGTGTATTCTGTATTACTTACTATACCCCATTCACCGAGACGAGAGAATGTAGAACTAATTCTTAAACAGAAACAAGTAATTTTATTGGTTCGGCTCCAAAATTATCCTTTTTTGATCAATAGAATTTGTCTCTGTTCAAGAATTGGTTCCACATTCTCTCGTCTCAGCGAATGGACTATATGCTAATATTAATTTTACAGCCTATTAAAATTTATAAGCAAAAGAACGTAATTTATTACCTATCATTTTAATTTTATATTATGTGTCTTCTAGTGTTATTGGTAAAAAAAAAATAGGATGTTAAAATTAACATGATATGATACAGAATACACCCCATAATCTTACTCACTTCATCAAATTCAACTTTGCCAATTTTATTACACTTATGTTGCAACATTCTTCGGTTTATCGAAGTTCACACAAAAAATACTTTGAGATGTATTATCAACAAAAGCAAAAGTGGATTTCTTCTGTATTCTAAAAACTCTCCCTGGGATACTCTTTGCAACATTTATTTTATTTAATACGGATTCCATCAATATAACCTTCCGTAACAGTGGACGGTTTCCATCCCATTCACCATAGCGTTTGATGGTCTTGATATTATCACCCGCATTTTCCAATAAAATTGCCAAAGAACGTTTTATACTGTGACCAGTGTAGGACTCTACATCCGGTAATTAAAAAAAGAAGCAAACTTCGTCGGTATTCTCGACAATGTGAATTCCAATCTCCCGTGGTGAATATTACGGATAGAGCATAAAAACATGTACTTCCTGCAGATATTAACAACTTTACAGAGAATCCTTCTTCCATAATAATAATGAAACTGCAAGAAACATTTATCTCCGCATCTGGTATAGAAACATACAGATATGATCTATATAAAATCCTCAGTGATCAATGTTTAGTTCGTCAACTCCACTTCCATTATTAGTATAACCTATAAAGATTCAAAATAAGTACCAAATCACACAATAATAGAGAACTTTCATCAACTATTCTTCATTGATGCCTCCTTCATAAAATGCTCTATAGGTTCTTTTTGAAGAACTTTTGCCTTTTTTCAGTTTGTGGGTTCTGGATTCATTCTAAAGATAAATAATTAGCTTACCATATTTTGAAATATCTATGTTTGCTGCTACTCCTACTTTTTACATTTACATTAAATAACAAATATAGAAATAACACTTTGTTTATAGTCGTATTATTGTTTTAAATACATAGTTGTGTTGAGTTAATATAGGTATGCATATGTTTTAGCTGTTAAATCCAGTATTCATATTCTGTTTAGACTTTCGGATTATTACTAAAGGTATAAAACTAACATTTGGTATGATAAAGAAGATAAAGAATTCCCATACTTAGATTTTCAAGAGGAAACTGGCAGAACACACGTTCTTCTGTACTTTTGAAATAGATGAAGATATCCAATAAGATTCCACTGTACACATCCATATTCCAATGTTTCGTGCAATTTCCAACATTTTTTTTTGTGTATAATGACATTTAAACAATTATATCCAACAAAGACGACTGACCTGAAACATTTAATCATTTTCGTAATATTTATCTTTTAATCAAACCAGATTATTTTATTTTGAATATAACATAAGGTTATAAACGTAATTTATCGTAATAACTGCTTTTAGTGTGTACATATAGTACTGTAAAATCATATTAAATGTTAATATGTTATAAATTTAACATCTGTTTTCAACAATACCACCCATTCTACTGTAGTAGTTAATTTTACTTTTCCTATGTTATGAATTTATTCCTGTTTATCAATTCTAAAATGAAACATTTATAACTACTTGCTTACCTTAACATTAATGTAATATAATTGAATTGTTATATTGATCCAAAAATAAAATATAACAAATATTCTGTACCAAAGCATTTTCATTCAAAATACATCTTCCAGCTTCCAATATGTATAACATATTTTATATAATGAAGAAAATATTATATGTAACATGAATGTATTTAAATTTATTAGTCTTATTTGTGTTACGGTTTTTCAAGATTGTTTGAAATGTTATAAATAATTTAAATACCACGTAAAACAAAAGTTACTAACAACATTGGAATTGAGCAATGGTGAACGGACATTGTCCTTTAAAGCGCACCAACTTCAACGTGGTAGAGATTTGCACAGGTTGAGATATGCATTATACAGGATAAAAATTTTCGAGATTTGAATAAGAAGAGGTAATATTTTTCGAGCTTTGCAGTGTTGAAAATTGCATAAGTTGTGACATGAATAAGTCAATGTAAAATCATTCGAATTTTGACTATTCGTAAGATGTATAAAACGTGATTTGACCAAGTCAATATAAATATATTCTAATGTTGTCTGTGCTCCCATATATATATGTATATAATTATAACACTACATATTTTTAAACAGAAAAATTATGCATTAAAATATGTATGTCATACGCGCGAACCGCCATGATGGCTACCCATGACCAGCTGTCAAACGTACAACAGTACGATTTGACAGATAAAATGAAATCTTTAAACGTCAAATACACTTTAAATCGTTACAACATTTTTGAAAACTATATAAAACCTTAAAATATACGTTTAAACTTAGATTCCCATACCAAATAAGTGAGATGACACGTTTTATTTAATATAGTTAATGTGTTTTGAAAGAAAAGTTAGGTTGGAAGCCAAAAATTTTATGAAAAAGTTATAAATAATTTTGAATTTCTAAACGAAGGTAAGCGAATAATATATTTTACGATAAAGTGTGTGTAGTGCGGTTTTTGAGGCTATGTTACTAATATTTGATCTATTTTTAAATCACTCAATCAGGGGACGAATTTAGATGAAATTTGGTGTATATATGGAAAAAAATTCGCAGAATTCAAATCTGCATGAATTAGTACGATATATTTAACGGTAAAGTGTTTATAGTGCGGTTTTTTTGTGGTTATATTCACGCAATAAGTTCCGTATATTTTATAATGTTTGGGTTTTATAACTCAAAACTGAGTAAATATATCACTGAAATTGCTTCAGAAATGAACTCTAGGGGTTTTATTTGGTATATAAATATCTTAAAAGTGTCAAGAAGGCGTTGAGAAATGCAGGAAATTTGGGCGGAAATATCGTCGTAAAAACAACCATTTTCTATTGCACATTATTTATTTCTGGGTTACAATACATCAAAACTAATACTAAAATCGTGTTGTAAGGGGTTTTAAATATAAATAATGACATTTTCATCCCTTAAAATCGTTTAGACTAAGTTTTATTTCAATATTTCAAGGTGACGTCCATTCCGAATCTTCGGCGATCCTTCCAAAACATAAAAAACTTTTATTTGGTAATAAAATCGGCTGAAATTAACAGGAAACACATAAAATTACATGAAAATCATTTATACATGCTCAAAATTTGTCTAAAATGTTTAATTTTTAATGATAATATTTGTTTGACAGTAAAAAAGTGAGGTTAAAATGTACTATCCAACCTGCGTAACATTCGGCTCTCGCACCGCTCTTTAAAATAAAACTGCCATACCGACGTAGTCATTAATGTTGCATTAGTTCGACCATTTTGGCTCTGATGTCATACCGAATATTTGTACCTATACAAAATTGTTCTTACATTTTTTATTATTGTTTTAGTTTCTTCTTAATTTTATCAAGAAATTTCTAAAGTTCTGTTAATTAGTCCTTTATCCTTGATAATTTTTTCCATATAAACATTTTCTCTAAAATCATTAGTTCGCCCAAAAAAGCTCTGGTCGTTTAAAGGAAACACTTTTATACAATTTTTAAATGAATTTACCGAATTTATGATATCATCCAAACCCATATATCATCCTCATATATCATCATAAAATTTAATAATGATGATATTCCAATTGCAGAATGTTCTTGTGGAGTGCACTACTAGTCTTACGTCTCTTTCGCAGTGTCTGGGTGGATCTCGTTCATAAACTTCTGAGCTACTAGAATTTGATACATTTTCTTTGGTGGATGTTAGTGCAGGGTGCTCTTTGCGTCGGATTTGGAAATGGAGTGTTCGGGATTAACAACGACGACGGTTAAATATAAATATGTTGATTTTATTTATTATAAGTGGCCATTATTATATGTATATACTGTGTGTTACCTACATATGTATATTGTTTATTTATCAATGTGTGTGAAAAATATATTTACATACCTATACCTACCTATATAAATAGTATATGAATACATAGTACATAGCCTGAAATACTTATATAAGAAAAAATATATATACTTACCTGCATACATATCAAATATTATACGATCACATATTCCAACATTCGAACACTTCAGAATAAATCTTAATCCTAATTTTTGGTTAAAACATAATACAACCCTTACCTTGGCGAAGAAATTAGTATAGTTTGTTCATACTTACCTACACTTATTACAGAATTGTATTACGATTTCTCTTTTTATTATGATAAGTATTTAATAAGTAAGATTCATTCTAAATAATAATTAAAAAAAACTAATTTCATATATTGATCTATTTATTAATTATACAAAGTGTTCAATAAAGCGAATCAAATGTGCTCAATTTCAAATGATTATAACTCGTCTTTTTACCTCTCGCTAAGAGAGGTATTGGATTCATGCTAAAAATCGCATATCCAGATTTTATTGAATAAGCACGTTTTAAGGTCCCTACAATCCGATTTTAACATTTTTACGATGATGTCTGTGTGTGTGTGTGTGTGTGTGTGTGTGTGTGTGTGTGTGTGTGTGTGTGTGTGTGTGTGTGTGTGTGTGTGTGTGTGTGTGTGTGTGTGTGTGTGTGTGTGTGTGTGTGTGTGTGTGTGTGTGTGTGTGTGTGTGTGTGTGTGTGTGTGTGTGTGTGTGTGTGTGTGTGTGTGTGTGTGTGTGTGTGTGTGTGTGTGTGTGTGTGTGTGTGTGTGTGTGTGTGTGTGTGTGTGTGTGTGTGTGTGTGTGTGTGTGTGTGTGTGTGTGTGTGTGTGTGTGTGTGTGTGTGTGTGTGTGTGTGTGTGTGTGTGTGTGTGTGTGTGTGTGTGTGTGTGTGTGTGTGTGTGTG